>CM034544.1:35223457-35351365 GCA_020002185.1 Paraescarpia echinospica
TCTTGTCAGAACGTTGAAGCCAGTCCAACTTGGAACACTTGTGTCTGTCAGCCGAGAAAGCACCCAAATACGGTTTTTCTTTTGTGCACTTTCAACTGCTACACTTGCATCAGGAACAAGTGTTAAATTGCTCCAGGACCAGTCGGTTCTTCAGGATTGTACTGTGGAAGAGGTAAGCTGCTGACATCAATGGACCTCTTCTTGGATATTTCAACTGTCCGCTTTGGTGTGAATGGAAGTGGCCCAATAAAGCTTTCTTGGATTGCAATGCTGTTAACACGATGTGATGTCCCTGCTCCAGAGAGGGTTTCCTCGAGGTTGTCTATATTGTCCCACGCAGGTATTGTGAAATTTTTTATTAAAATGTCAGCTGGGAGTATAATGTCGCTGCATGTGGAGAATTCCATTTTCTGCATACACAGTGCTGTTTCAATTTGTTCAATCAAAATATGATACTCCATGCCCCAAGCGATTCACTATTTGAATCAGTTCAACATTCCTTGTAAGTATATTTACTGCCAGTGGCAGCAAGACATGCAAAGGAGGACGGCGTCTTCCTGCAGTAACGGCATATATGATATATTGGGCAATGGAAGCGTTCTGCAACTATGTACACTTGCTCGGGTTTGACTCGTCACTACGACCAGTAATTAACAGTTGTAAAAATTTAGAGATCGATTCTGGTATCCTGGCTGATTCTAAAGTCTGATTTAATGGTTGAGGTGGCCACTCTTCCTCAACTTTCTGCTCTTTGATGTCTGCTCTCAAGAAAACTGCCGCCTTTTTTAGTATTGCTTATGAATCCGAGCCAGAAGATCTGAGGTCTTCCAGCTCCTTTCGCATCATCACATTCTCGAGGATCAGATGCTCCCTCGACAGATTGTCAGGGTAGACATAGAGTTCCCCCTTCATCTTGAATGAAGTGTAGTGCCTCTTCAAATTCACTTTCCAGTTCTCGACGGATTTGCTTCTTTGTTGACTCTTCTACCTGATCGATGCCATGAGACTCGATTATGGCTACAAGCTTTTGGGAGAGGTCCACCATCCTAACTGCTCTGGTATTGGTAAATAGATTGTTTCGGATGAAAGCAAATAGTTCATTATAGGAGTCATCCACAACAGACTTATAGTTTACGCCAAGGTCGTTTGAGTCTTCAATGTCTTTTGGCTTGTTGGTGGGTCTGGTGTAATCCCTATAGCACGTTCGGTGATCGTATCTAATTATTACAAATCGAACGCTATGCTGCTGCAACTTAACTAGCGGCTTTCATGTGCACCCGTGTCTGAGGCTGACCCTAAAGTGCTGCCCTCTGTTGGAAGACAATGATTATCTGCTCCTGTTGTCACTACCCCCCCGCTGTCTTATTGTTTTTGATTTTACCGATATACTCAACTTTGACAGATTTGGGCATAGGTAGGTGTCTTATAGCAAGGAAATCTCAAAATCACTCTTTTCTGCCATTTTCTTAAAAATGCCATTTCAAAACTGATGTTTTACCCAGAAACTGACCATTCTTTCTAAGTACATTGTACACAAAGGTAACTAAAAAACTGAATGGGTTTGCCATTGAAAGCACCCCAATATTTCATGTGAATCTTGAGATATGAATTTTGAAAGTTTTGTCACCAAAAAACGTATTTTTTGCCTCAAAATGGCCGTTTCTATGGCAACCATTAAGACATTTTTTTAATAAATGGTACCAAAAAATCAACGCTTATACTGGTCATAATTTCAACTTTTGGAATTTTGTTCTAGCTGTACATTCCCTTTTTTAACAGGATAATTTCAAAAAACGTGATTTTACCCCAAAAAATCATATTTTCCCACAAAAAAGGTATTAAGCTACCACTTGGGAATGTCCATCATACTGAGAAATGTACCCAAGATGATGATCTTTCAAAAAAATATAGTGAGCCTTTGTCCCTGAAAATGGTACCGGCATGTGAATTTTTGGGTATTGGCCCATGGCCTAAATATACTAAAATAAAGGAGTGGTTTGTCCACAAGTACTGAAGACAAGGATCACAAAGAAGAACTGGCATCCACACTGAAGAGGGATGATGAGCATGTGAGACCTCTGACCAAGCATGCTGTTAATAACAGCGTCCAGTACGTTTTTCAATGTTCCATCCAACAAGCAATCACTAGTGATCTTTCTTTGTGAATATATGGTCAGTCGTGCATCCCAGTGGCTGGAAGCACACACAGCGTGTACACTCCTGGTTGTTGGAGGCACCACCAATGGTGAGGTAGTGAAATCAATCAGTAGTCGAGGTGTAGAAGAATACATATACTTTGCCAGTACACAAGAAGAAGCTGACACCAGGATGCTTCTCCATGCTGGTTTTGCTGATGCAGACTTCGGAGCACGTGGTATACTAGGAACCATAATAATTAAGTCACCAGACACATATGTATTAGTGCTTGCTGCATACTACTTTATCGTACGAGTACGGTTGATATAATTAAGTGGAGGCCGTATAATTATTACTTGCTCCGCATTTGATTGGTTGAAAAAGCGTTCCATTTCCTGTTCTCTACTATCTGTTCTCTACTATCTCGTAATTACGAGATAGGTATCTCGTAATTACGAGATAATATTTCGTAATTACGAGACAGAAAGTTTTATTCTGGTGGCACCAACAGGCTTCCGTAGATTATTGAGTCATTTGAAAACCGAATCATATACTAACTTAGATATACATAATACCAGATTTTCCCCAGGTGATTATCGTAATGAGCTGGGTCGACACGGAGGGTAGCAAGACCAACACCGTACGGATGTTCCGGATCCCCTCCGGCAAAGACCATTATACAGCCGATGACGAGTACTTTGCAACGAAACTGGGGGCTGAAGAAGACGCAGACGAGGACTTGTGACGATTACGCCACCTGGCGAATTAAATGCGAGCTGCCGCCGCCTGGCGAGTAGGATCCTGGAATCCATTATCGCTGACGGTTGCCCTGCTTGGAGATTAGCGTGTCATTGATATTTATTTAACACATATAGGTGCAGGTACACGTGCTGCAATACTCGAAACAGGCTTGGTGATATGTGCCAAGCGTTTTGTGAAACGACATAGTTTTAAATTCAATTATGTGACGTCATAATAACTTGGCCACAACACGTCACTACATTGTCTACTGTTGATGCGATTTTTACTTCGATTATTCTTCAGTGATTTTCTTGTACAATCCATGTGAGCTTGTGTATGAAGTATACGAGCTCAGCAACAAAAAGGAAGGCTATTATTTCCATTGATTTTGGTACGTAACTTTATTCCTGACACATTGTTTATATATTTTATTACTGAGGTCGTGTGTACAACAACAAGATGGCGGCGGTGGCACAGCTTTTTTGCAAGCAAATATTCTTCAGTCGCACGTACACGTGCAATATCGCATGTCCAGTTGACCATGGGCTTATGTGCGTACCACTAATTGTGAATCGTATGTTTGCAGGCATGCAATTATGTGTAGTAAATTATGGCAGTGCTAGCATACGAAGAACAATGGAGAGGTTGTATGCATATGATACGAAGCACATGTGAATCGTAAGTTTGGCTTGTTTGTGTGCGATCACGTGGAAATCGTGGGGATGTTTTCATATAACAAAATGTGAATCGTGAGAAAGTTTGCATACTCTCACGTGTTAATCTAGGCAAAATATTGTGCGATCATCTACGAATTGTGGAATGTTTTATAAAGGTTCACATATGGATTGTGGGAAAATATTCACACGACCGTGGGTGAGTTCTGGTATTGTATATACATCAGACTTTAATGTAGAAAATAGGTGGATTGCGTCATTTAAACGCGTCTTAGAGAAGGATTGACCGCTAATCACACGGTTGACAACTACATTGGGATACATTGTACACGGCTTGGGTCACTGTGACCGTTGCACTAATATGTCATAATAAATTGTGTCATTGAGACGTCATGAGTTATTGTTTTCGTCGGCAAAACATGTTGTCATATCGAAAAAAAACGAGTGGTCGGTAAAGGTAAGGTAAGGTTCGAAAATGGCAAGATTCGAAAAAGGCAAGATTATCGGCTCATTGACTGTTGTATAGGGCGATGACATTACGTAGGAATGTTCTTTATATGATTCTGTTTTTGCAAATACTGAGCTGAAGCGCTTCCATAATTATACACATACACACACGCGCGCGCGCGCGCGCACACACACACACACACACACATACACACAAACACACACAGATAATTATATATGCTCGTTTAATTACCGGCGACTACCACTCCAGGCATGAAGGATCGATCACAAACATATTAATAGACCTAAAACTAAATACCCTACAAAAGCAGACGTCGGGACCTACCTAATTCATGTACAAAATAGCTGAGGGATCTATCCCAGCCATCCCCGCAGAAACATACTTTCGGCTCCAAAGAATAAATAAAAGACGCATCCAACCCAAACATTTTCCAGATCACGTATCCTCAAACTTTGTACAACACCTAACAACCAATAACACCAGGTGCTATACAGTACCAGCATCCCACACCGACTAATTCAAAAACTTATACTTTGTAAAGACAATAGTAGACTGGAATAAACTAAACGAGTCGCTGGTCCAGGCTGAGACCATAAACGATTTTAGTCGCCTATCCTGCGGCTCAAACACTCAATAACACCATACGCACCCACCCCGTCGTAAATCATAGCCAACAGTGGCTCCTTACGACGTAAAATAATTATAATATATATGTATGTATATATATATATATATATACAAGGCTTCCACAAGGGAACGCCACTGCCATCTGTCTCCAGCTAGCCAAGTGATCGTGTTCCAGTCTTCATATGTTTTTCGAACATTTTTGAATGGATTGCACGGTGATGACGTAGTTTGTGTGACGCATCTAATGCTATATGGAAGCAAAGCAATTAGATACCAAGCATAGTCACTCTGTATGCAGTGAAAATGGGGCGGCCATTGATTATTACGTGCGTGGCTCCGTCTGGTGTCGATGAGCTAACGGGGTGTGGCGCCCACGTAAACAGATAGGAAAATGGTTAATACGTTACGCATTTGAGGCAACAGTCACCATTCAGACGCATATTTCACTGTCCCAATGAATCATGGAGGTGAAGTGATGTGCCAGTGTCAGACTAATGGAGTTTAATAGCAACAACGATCAATGGAATTATCAACAACGCCGAAAAAAGTATCAGGCGCCGGGACACTGCCAATGAATCAAATCAGACGGCTATTGTTGACACTGTCAGTCGATGTTGTTCTGGTGAGCACATGGTAAGTACGCGTATTTAAGTAATGTTGGCAGTTCCACCGTGTAAATATATATATATATATATATATATACATACATATATACATATATATATATATTGATTTGTATGTAATTTGGTCTAATCTTCGTTATTACACCACCTATTTTGTATTACAAGTTATCAAATCAAATCAAATTTATGTATACACCACATATCTCTACAAAGCAGATTCAGGGGTGTTTACAAACTAAAAACATGTAAGAATACACGTTGTCGTTATAATATTTCAATACATGTGTTACATATGCTAACACAACTACACATTTCGATTATTATGTAGGCCATATACAACATTAAGATGTATATGTATGTATTTAAAAATAGAATAAATTACGAAAAAGCCTGATTAAAGAGAAATGTTTTCAGGTCTCTCCTAAAACGTCCAGAGTCACGTTGGCTGCTTAGCTCTAGTGGAAGAGAGTTCCAGAGAGTGGGACCTGCACATGAAAATGCGCGTCGGCCGTACCGTTCCATGTTGACTCTAGGAACAACCATGAGAAACTGGTCGGCCGAACGAAGACTACGACAGGGAACATATGCACATATACGGTCGGCAAGATATATATTTGGGTAAATGTAGTAAACAAAGTAGGCACTTCAACAAAAAATAAATATCATGCTAGAATATATGGGAATGGGCTTAAAGTAAAGATAATAGCTTACAGGTCTCACAACTGTTTATTTTATTAAGATACCTTTAATATATCAAAATATAGTGCGGTTTTGAGACGGCTAAACAGCATAATTTTTTTGTATCTCTTACAGTGGCAAAATGGACTAATTTGTGTGTTTTCTGTGGATAAATATTTGCTTTAAAATGTCAACTTTTTATTAATATATATATTTAAATACTGTTTTCAGGGTTTTCAAACACATTGAGTAATAAATGTACTACATTTAATATTTTTAGTATTAATTATAACCAAATTAATGCAATTAATTAGTTTTGTAATATTGAAGTTGATTTTCTCATAATTTAATGCCAGTAGAATGCAGCATCTGTGCAGCAAGGATCATATTTCAGTATCTTATAAAATGACGTTGTGTTCTTTAACATGATGTATGTAAGTAATGTTCGTGTCATGTTGAGTGGACACTGTTCAATGTAGGTATCAGATATATGATGAGCCAGATTAAATGTGTACGTATACAGGCAAGTGATGGGTGTCATATTCAGACGACTCTGTGTCTTGGTACCTTCACAGTTAACTGTTTGACTCAGAGCAGCGTAAGATCAGTGTCACTGCATGTAATTGCGAACAATCTCTGAAATAAAAAGGCCATCGTGTATCATATAATGATAACTGTTTTGATTCTACATGCAAATCTTGTGAAATTCTGTAATGCATTATGTCACACATAAATTCATAATAATAGTGATACTTGAGAGGTATAACTGTGGTGTTTAATGTGTTGCGTGTTGTCACACAATGAAACGAATGATGCTACAACTAACCAAGACATTTATGGTTTATTACATTTACAACATGCTTTATATATATATACAGATTATTTCTTTCACGTGTACAGTGCTGATGAATATTATAGATGTGTGTGTTTGGAAAAACATTGAAGTAACATGTTCTATTGAAGTAATAGCATATTTAATATATATATATATATATATAAATATCCCTAGATGTGTGTGTTTGGAAAAACATTGAAGTAACAAGAGTATGTTGATACACTGAGTAATTATCAACTGTAAAACAAGGCATATGTTATTCTGATTTGTGACATGTAAATTTGGATGTTGATTATATTTATGGGGTGGCTCCTATGCTAGCGATATTGTATATCTTAATGGGAGTCTCCCGACCTTATCTAGTACTCATGTTATTCATTGTGTATATATCGTATTTATAGGTCAAATAAACTGATTCTGAGTTCTGAGTACATGTCAGACTACTTTTTATTATTTATAAACAAATGGCCTCACAGACCTCTCAGATATGGTTTATTAACTAATACGATAGGTGGCAGCAGAATGCACCACATCGATGTAAACAAACGCACAAATGTATTATTTTTTGGACTAAATTGTACGTAACTATATCGTTGTAATCGCCACAGGAAAGTTATCTAACTGTCTGATGATATTTACACATGCTGTGTGTTCTATCTAGTATTCTAGCCGCATAGTGAAGATTTGTTAACACATATACAAAATCCGGCAGCGTCCGAGCCCGTGATGCGTTAATTAGTGTCGCCGACATTTAATTGTCTAAAACAACGTTTCTAACCGTTTGTTTGTATTCAGTCGATCACATATATGTTACTTGTTTAGAATACTGACACTTTTAAACAAATACTGGTTCCGATTTTCATTTAAACAGCTTATTCAATTCAGTATGTTGATGGGAACTCAGTAATAGTATGATTACACGACACCAGTCTCAATTTAGTTGGCGGCCCAAATAAATGGACCGGTACTGTTACAATAATTATTCCTATTTCCTTACCTTGTTGGGTCTTTCGAAAATGAAAAGAAATGTGTTTTCTGGTGTTTTCTACGAACGGTTATTGCACCCAAACACAGCACTAACATGAGCCACCACAAGGACGCCGTCCTGGTTCGGCTGTCATATTTGCTGCGTTGTAGAATCAGTCCAATAGATGGCGCCACCATCCAATTTTAAATGGCGTATCGCCATGAGACTGTGCTTGGGATCTAATTGTTTTGAAGGAAGTAAGTAGTTAGTACTGTAGGCGCTTTATACACGCGCCATCTGCTGATGCCTGTCTATAGACAGCTCCATCACCGTGGTGAAAAATACGTGAGTGCGCAAGTCTCATAGTCTAAAGGGTCATTTACAATCGACGACCTTTACCTATTTGTTCAGACTTCCCCCCTTGATTAGTACTTAATTGGTACTTTAAAGTACTAAGTACCCTTTAAAATTGATATCTCGAATTTCCGAATAAGGTAAAACGTAACTGTGCGTGCAACAATGAACAAACATAACATTGTCACCAGTGGATGAATACATCTAGTGACTCATCTTGCCTCTGTATGTTTGTGTCCCTCCTTCCCTCCCTGGCTGTCTGCATTCCTTTCTGCCTCCTCTCTCCTCCCTCCTCCTCCCTCCCTCCCTCCCTCCCTTAACTCCCTCCCACCCTCCCACCTCCACCCTCCTCATGTATGTAGCAGTGTCATGACGTGATGCTTCCAAACAACATAGATCTGTCACAGCAAAATCGGTATCAAGACGCAAAACTATGAAAATGTAGGTTAGTACCATTTTGGACACCACAGATCATTAATTTTAAAATAGTCCCTCACGTTTTAAAATATTCAGTATTTTTTTATTTGTTTGCTAAAATTGATAGAACTTTTTTAAATGACGTTTTCACAAACATTTTTACACATATCGTCTGCAGTTTCTTATTCTGTATGTTCGTAAATGCGTGTATTTTCTTAGTTTGGGATTATTTGTCGAGGACAATAAACTGGATATTGAATAATGAGATTATTAAGTATTCATGTCTGCAAAAATCACAAAACTGATGGGACGTGAAGTAGACAGCTATTTTGGCTGCGAGCATAATAGGCCTGTGCGATTTAATAACCGATTCGCTCTGCGGGATCACATATGATATAAAAACCGTCAGAATAACGTTCACCCCCCTCGTATGCTTTGTACGAATAGGTGATGGTCGACAATTGCGAACAACCCCTAATATATACAAGATTGAAGCATATCCTATAATTAGTACACCCTGATTACCGGACAGACAAGGCTAGCGATCTAGGAGAAGGACAGCAATGATTTGGATCCCGAGTAAACAGATGTCATCAGCCGTGACAGCCGTCTAGGAGAAGAAAGACTTCAAACCGTCTGTCACCTCTCTTGCTCACGTACTCGCAAAGTAGAGCGATGGTTACGGTTCACGAACGAATGGTACCAACTAGGGTCACACGTCTCTCACGCAACACTAGACGGTCATTTTCTGTAGTGACAGTTTAACAAAGGCTGCACCAGCTGCTTGGTGAAACTTAAAAGGGTTGTCCAGCAAGAGTGACAATTTTGGACATGCATCCACCATACGTCTCATTAGAAAACATTCTATCACGATATGTGACGGCTACAAGTGACGCGACACAACGAACCGGGGATTAAGTTGCACAGGACAATTTTGCACTCGAGCTAAAAATAGCTGTCAAGATTACGACGCATCAACTGTTTTGTGATTTTGGCAACATCGTATAAATTATAGTTTCACCTTTCAAAGTCCAGTTTATTTTCTTTAAAAATAATTAAAAAACTAACAAAAAAGGATCATCCCACATGTTGAAACCCAACGGGTAATGTGAGTCAAAATGACATCGCTTCTCAAAGCGTCACTTTTTTAAGTTTACTTCAATTTTAGCAATAAATGAAAACATTCTGAATATATTTCAACAAATGAGGTATCATTTCAAAGCATACGATCTGTGGAATCCAAAATGTTACAAAACTACATTTCACAATTTTGCAACTGTGTGAATGTCTATGTGAGTGCGTGCATGCATGTGCGCGCGTGTGTTTGTGTGTATGTGTGTACATACATACACATACACACATGCATACATATTATATATATCGTAATTACATAACGTAATTATTATGTAATGATTAAAATAAAATATATTTCTAATGTTAAACCATTTTACAGTGCCACTGTAGTGACCACCACAATGTGTGTGTGTGTGTGTGCGTGTGTGTGTGTGTGTGTGTGTGTGGGTGTGTGTGTGTGTGTGTGTGTGTGTGTGTGTGTGTGTGTGTGTGTGTGTGTGTGTGTGTGTGTGTGTGTGTGTGTGTGTGTGTGTGTGCGTGCGCGTGCGTGTATATCTATTATTATGTTTACAGTATAAAAGCCCACTCGGTGTTTCTTTGATATACCAGACAACATGATAAATATAAATGAACGTACGTTTCTATTTTCGCCTCTTTTCATCAGAATCTGCACTTGTAGGACAAACCTGGTTTGTCTGGATAAACCTTCGTTTTGTCCTATCATGAGGTCAAGGCTACACACACATAACATGTCAGCTATTTATATATCAGTGATTGATCGTTGATTACTACTGCCGATGTGCCTGGTCAGTCAAACTGACTCATACTCTCTCTATAATCCACCCCTTTATCGGCGTGTACACTCGTCCACAGTACGACCACTAAACCACATTGTTCCGTTTCTGGGATAGTGTCCGTGCTGCAGTGACCTCTGTCTCCGTTCCGGCCTGGTTCTTCAGGACACTCGCTGAAACATAATATACATCACAGGATTGAACTTTTGTACGTTTGAATATCACACCCTTTAAGCATAATTAATATGATTTTGTTGTGTCAATGTGGTAGAGATTATGTAGCTGAACTGAATAAAAAATATACTTACATTTTTTCTGACCGCCCCCCCTCCCGTTTCCATGGTAACAAACAAACTGGCCGCCAAAATACAGCACATCTAAAAATGGCAAACTTTGGAAGTACCAATGATATGGCAATCTGGCTTGGATTGTCGTGAATTTTCAAACTATGTAATTGTGAATGTAACAATTTTAGACACATTTTGGGATATTACACCAAAGATAAAGCATAACACTAAAATATTTCTATACAGTTTGTTGAGAATATTAAAGAGTACGCAATAATCCAAACCAAACAGAGAATGATCGCACTGATTGCTTTTAAGAGTCACACCTCATCCATCAATAAACGTGTTTTAGAGATGTGTAATTGTTATAAAAGTTATCCTTACTGAAACATACAAAACTACTGAAATATGCAAGTACCTTTGACTACCTTCAGCATGTATGTGCTGGAGAAGGGTGTCTTTCCGTGGTGGCCACTCATATTCATTAATGCCATGACGTCATTCGTGAGACGTCTAGCAGATAATGAAAAGAAACAAACATGCATTTAGATTCCAACACCAATGATTAAAAGGAGATGTATGTCACCCCAACAATTAGTAACTGGCTTTCTAATTCTACATTGTTTCATTGAGCAGATACAAATTATCAGTCGAATGATCTTTTCCTATTGTGTGAAATTTTTTTTTTTAACATCGGCTATCGTCTGCTACTCGAGGATCTATTAATATTACCACAAAAATATATAATTGATTAAAAAGAAATATAATCAATTACAGAAAAAATATTACTATACATATTAGTAATATAGCCTGGCACCAACACCGCTATTTTTTAGAATGACCAGAAGTATGAAGAAATCAACACCAAAAAACATATACAAGACTCACTAATGCGTACCTTTGCATGACTTTTCGTGTGGTGTCCCTTACGTTCACACCACCAATCTTTGATAGTTGAGCGATCTGAAACAATTAATGTAATGATTAATAATGGCAATCAATGTATTCTCCTAATTCCCTTAATATATAAAAATGATGAGGACGACTAATTATTGAACTGTTGCACTGCGTTGGTAGTTGTCCTTCTCCTACATCTCCCTGCTAACAACCTCCTAGGTTTCTTCTACATCTCCCTGCTGATAGCCTCCTAGGATTCTCACACAACTCTCGATGCAGTCTTCCTATTTTAATTGTGGTCTGTCTCTCAGTGTCCTCACTATTTCACTACCCCTGCTTGTTGGTAAGTGGTCAGTCTTCACACTGATCATGTCCTCACACGATACATTAGGCAACATTACTTTCTGCTGATTAACTCCATCACCAAAATAATCAATACAGTATTGCTTTTTTACACAGACTTTTGAATCAATATCAATACATTTTGCTTTCTGCAAGACACAATTTCCTCAAAACATACCATCAGCTGTTGATGCCCTGAATCTGCTAGGGCTTCTTCTAGGAATTGAAATTCTCCCATGTCAGACACCGTGTTGGCACGAAAGGATGAATCATCCGGTTCGTATTTCTTTCCCAGGTCTTGAAGGGAGTTTCTTATCTCGGTCGACAAATAGAGAACTCTCTTCTGGAACTCTGTAGATCATATAAAATTGTTTTAAAAGAATGTTACAAAAAACATTTTATTGTATAATTAACATAAGTTCTCATGTAGATTATATACAATGATTATAACATTTTAAAGTTAATTTTCTTTATACAAAAATATATTTTATCATCCACAGTCAATCTGTATATATAATAGAATCATACGATTAAAGGCAAATGCTCACACAATTGTTTTGTATATTATTGGCGACTTCAGTAGCACATGCACTTTAGTGTAGCACAAATGTCAACAACATTCAAAGACACAACTTACTTCCTTCACTAATGGGGTATGTCTGGTCAGTCTTTGCTGGTGTTGTCATCGTTGACTGGTGGTGTGGGGTCTGGGTTGTCGGAATGGAACAAGAACCCAACCTGTGTGGAGAGGGCGATGCAGACGCCCTGTTGCGCCTGACCACTGTTGGTGTCGATCGTTTTGGGGAGGGTGCATCCATATCGTAGTCAGTATACCAACTGTGACAAAATCATGTAAATTAAAGGAATAAAATCGTTAAACTGGACCCGAACAATCCAGAAATATCGGCGTACGGACACAAATTCGCGAGAATGTAATATCCAAAAGCTAGTATACTTCAATGTGAACGGTTCGTTTATACGGAAAACTTGTTAATCCAGATTCATACATAAGGAACAAAGGTGTCCAGATTTTCATAAAGCAATTTTACTCCATTTTATCCGTAGTTACCCTCTTTATCTAGGAAACAATTTTGGTCGTAATCAGCATGTATCAATGCATTAACATTACGGATGCCTGCTGAATGATTCAAATTTAATAATGTCACTATTTTAATGTCATTTGGTATTTGGGAAACACCAAATCAATCCCCAAAGTTGAAAATTGAAACTTAGCCACGCTAGTCACATTATAGATTTGGTCGAAACATATTGACGGATTGTAAGATGAATACCTTGATCCTGGCGTTTGAGTAGGTGATGGCAAGTGCGACCTTTTCCTGCTCAACTTGTTGGGGTGCTTTGGTGATGGTGTAGACATTTCACTTTGTAAGCTACAGGCAGCTTGTTCTGGTAAACATTTAAGGAAACACTGCAGTTAAATGACTTTTTGACAAAAAATACTCAAAATGTGATTTTGCTGTACTCTGATAGCATTTTATATTTACTATTAATAAAGATCTCTTTTATAACATTAACATACTTCTAAGTACCTTATTTTCATGGATAAAGTGTGTTTCTGTCATGTAATAAATCCCTTTACCGAATCTTTGGCAGCCATTTACACCTGTTTACTAAAACATCATATCTCTAGAATTAATGACGCTATATTAATGAATTTTGACATTGCATAGAATGAGTTGTGGCAAATGTGAAATAGAAAGAATTGCACTGATCACTGATGTATGGCTTAGGTAGTTGTGTAATCATTTACTATGCTAAACATAGCATATTTCTTAACCCTTTCGTTTGGTGACAAAGCAAGTGATGGTAGTGATGGTAGCTCCTTTATAGGAGGTTTCGGCAAGAAGAACTTACCTAAGAGGTATCAAAGATTGAAAAAAAAAATAAAAACACAAACATATGGGTTATTAAAAAGGCCTTGTTTTGAATAATTGAAGAAGTTTTGTTAGGTTTGTTTTTAACCAATTGGTGGTGTTCATTTTTCGGTCTGGTGATGCCACTGCCCAGTGGTGTCATGGCATATTCGAGGCTAGCCGCAGCGGTATCTGTTATAAAAAGTTAATTTGAACAGGTTATTTCAAGCATCAAGCTTTCGGCATAACTTGAAAAGATACATATTGACGAAGAGATATTTAGCTGACACAGGAAGTACTTGCGATGACGTTACAGAAAATGATAATAGTATAGCGATATGATTAAGTCGTTATTGGGACGAAGTCCGATGAAGGCTTGTTGTCTGCACTGGCCACCTCCACACAAGTACACTGGGAGTGCGATACTACCTACCTATAATAAATTTAAACATACCAGTCATGCAATCTGTTTATGTCTTCCTATTTGTCTTCCTCTTCACATCCTCATCGCTGACCTCGGTCGCCGAGGTTAAATCATATCGATCGCACTCCTTTTTATAATCTGAAACAAAACAATGGTAAATTAATTTATTCCAATGCATATTAAAACAATCACAATTCTATCTTTTGCAAAGCCCAACCTGATTTGGATACAAACAACCATTTAAACGCCTAAAGTATCCAGGATAATGACATGTTATTGCCAGAGAAGTAACTGTTACAGATAAAAAATGTAATTCACTCTAATAACATAAACTTTGAATAAGTACATGTTAAAATATGTTAGCGACATGTTATTTAAAATCAAGGTTTTGTATGTCATTTATAACGATTAAACGTCAGGTCACACATTGTGAGAAATGCAATTTAGCTAGGCACATGTTTCAAATTACTGTCACATTAGCAACTACGTAGTCACAACTTCGAGCCATACAGTTACCTGATGGTATCTTGCATTTGACCAAAGGGAACTGCAACCACTGGTCAGTTGGTGTCGCCCGCTCTCTCAATTTGTTTGTGGCATCTTTGACGGGTGGCCAATAAACCAACCTCTTCTCCCTGTTGATCCAACAGGAGGGAACAATGCCGCCTTCTTCTCGCTCCCCCTCCAACCACGCGGCTTTAGTCCACATGATTCTCAGTATCTAGCAAATTATTGCAAACGAGGATAGTGTAAGGATGGATGTAAGAATGGCTGAGGATAATGGAAGACTTGACTAATTACACTGTTGCTCTACACCATGCAACACGGGAAAGAGAACACAACCATCATCATATGGTAAATACACAACTTTTCAATTTAGGTCTTGTTTCCTCAGGACTTTTCTTACTGCTCGTTGTGTCAAGAAATCGTTGCTTACATAAGCAATTTTGAAGAGCTTAGAATTACAAAGACTTGTGAAGAAACTCTGCGTGTGTTGCTGCATGATGCAGTTACACACCAGTTCCCCGTCCTGCTTTTTCTCCTGAATGAATGCGTATCCTTCGGTGTGCAGTAAGAAACATCTGTCCTTCCTACTTGTTGAAACAAAAGTTGTCGAGGTGTTCTTACTTTGATTTCTCAATGTATGTCAGTCGCTTAGCAACCTGGACGAAAGGAGTTTAAGCTGTCCTGACCAGTTTCTTTATTACATGGAGATGATTTTCAAATCAAAACGCTGAAACATCATTCAAAGAACAGTTGAAGAAACTGATATCTTCCTGTAAGTGCAGTAGGTTATGCACATTGTACACAGTAAACGTACTACCGTAGATGTCCTTGCATTTGTGAACAAAGTACTCGATCAATTGACGAGCATATGGTAGATAGGCAGTTCTCCGTGCTTGGTCAGACTCGAGCATGATAGACAGACTAACTGTAAGAGACAGAAAGTGGTCGTAAACTGCTTCAGGAACAACACGAGGCTTGACGACTGGGCCTGTATACAACACAAACTGACGAAATTCGGCTGCCAATAAACCAACCTCTTCTAAACCTGTCCAATTCAGACAAAGAGCGGGGCTTTCGCGCAAATTCCCGTGGCATGAGGCCTCTCAAAGCATCAAGCCTCTGAGATATGTCGGCTTTCTGATGTACTGAAAGGCGACAGTCAATGGGCCCTCGTTTCAAGAAACACAAAATACGCTTGACCCCACCAAGACATACCAGATGCATGTAATCAAGAGAGAATTGTGATATGCATGAGATGCCTACATGACAAACAGGTAACCTTTTCACTTGATGCATTTCATACTTCATGGCATCAAAGTCATGCTGGGTGCGAGGAGGAAATGCATCTACTGAGTTAAACACAACTGCACCGTTCCATGAGCCCTGAATCGTGAATCTCTCACATGAGTAATATCCAGTGTGAGCTTTAATGCATTTCATGAAAGCTCTTGCTGGGGCATCACATACAAACGCCTCTACAGACACACGATAGTCTGTGCTGTCATGTGTGACACCATTTCCACAAAACTGTTGCAGTTCACGATTAAAATCTGCAAGATATTCTTCTACTGGATTTGGCTTTGCAGATCCACAGAAGAGGGCAACAATAAATGGCTCGAAAGAGTGAAAACTACACAAGATCGGCCAAAACTGGAGACTGGTAGATTTAAAAAGTGGAACGCCGTCGACATTATAACTTAGTTTTAAACAGTTGTCATCAGAAACATATTTGTTCTGAGATAAGTTCCGCAGAATACCTGATTCAAGCCCAAAGTAGGAATACCTACCACCACATTTAAACACAGCCTGAACAGCTCTGGGGGTTTGTAGTAGTGTCCGAGCATTCTTCGGGAGACGATGCCCAGTCCGCCTTAGAATATTGAGCATTTCATTCAAAGCTGTTCGGGTGCACCCGTGTTTTGTCCCCCAAGCTGCTAATTCTTCCCCGATATCTGGCTGACGGCAATCTTCTTCCACATTATCACTTTCTCGCCCATCAATTTCTGTCTCAGAATCAGATGACAAGACTCCTTCCGAGAATCCATAATCTGAATCTGCTTCTAAAGGATGAGGCTGTGCAACATCCCTGACACTTTAATTGGCCTCCTCAACAATGAGGTCCTCGTCGCTGCTGCTGGATTCTGCCATGGCTTGCACCTCAGCGGTGCATAACCTCTATCCTTGTAGATAGGCCATGATCGCAACAACACATACCCTATCCTACAGAAAAGGGCTAAGCAAAACTTGATGTAAAGACAGAACTAACAAAGATAAAGTTGAAGTGGATATTGGAATCATCAAGTGTAGAGAAATAGTGGTCAGCCTAGAAACAGTTGGAGGTGAGATCAATTCTGGAAGGAAAATTATGAAATTGGGTTACAACTTACACCAGCTGGAAATAGATACCAATTGCAAAGATGGCACAAAAAGCACCGAGTGCATTCAATATAATAATGTAGTGGCAACAATAGATATATATACTCAAAATAAAAGTAGGCAAAACATGTTTAGAGTAGGGGTATTAGAAGGCCTAAAACAGAAGTGCGAATTCCCGCAAGTATTCACCTCCAACCGTTACTTTTCATTGTATATATAAATGATATTGTAAATGTATCAAATATTCTAAAGCCAATACTGTTTGCAGATGACACGAGTAATGCGAACAGAAAATGTTCATGACCACAATCTTAGAAACCATGATGGTTATTACATTCAACACATTAGAACAAACAAAATAAATCGGTGAAAGCATACAAAATGCATAATTACAGAGAATGATTTTAGTTATATCTGTTCTGTGCACGCGAACAAACAAAACAGTTCAAATAATACAAGTGGATGGTGACAATTACCGGTAAATATTAATTGATTGTAATTGATTGCACGTTGCTTCTCCCGTAAAGACATTCAAAGCTGGGATGAAAGGTACTTCGCCGTTTGCGACGCGTAAACAATGTTACGATGCTAGCCGAGACTGGCAGTAAATAATTGAAATGTGTGCTTACGGAAACATGCCAAAATTACTATATTTCATATGTACAAAATATTTACAAATTAATTTCTAAAGATGTCTTATGGAAGTTAGCTGCGCGCGTAACTGTAAAAATTAGCTGAGTGATCAAATATGGACGACGTAGACTCGCAGTAAAAAATTAATAATAATAATACTTTTTTGATAATAATATTTTCCATTTGTATGCTTTTATATGAATTCAACATGCCTATAGTTTACAATAAAATTTAATACATATTGTGGAGCTTTGTTTGTAAGTGTAAGAACACAAATATAACGAATTTTAGTTTCGTTTAGATTACACTTTCCGCACGGTAAACACTATCTTGCTTGTGAAACTTGATACACGTAATAGATTTATGGAGCATCGGGTATTAGTGCTCGGGCCTCCCTCGGCCTGAGTACTGATAAATCACCTCCCGCTAACGGGAACGCCTTATGGGGTAAGACAACATTTAAATTTTATATAGGCGGTCATTATAACGTTTCCTTCATTTCCTGTAAAAAATTGTTTTATGATTTTCTTGAAAATTTCACAGTATATTTAACCTCCATTGACACAAGTGCTCTGGAAAACTCGTGAAATTCTCATACCTCATTTTTCAGAAAAATCCACCCAAACCTGACACCCCTCAATTTCGCCCCTGTCTGGTGACGGATTTTTAAATATTGGTGCGTGCTGCAAAACAGCCACTGTGCGAATACGCGAGCGACATTTGGCGAATCTAAAACACTTGCATTTGCATTTAAATGCCATCGAGGGGGTGCTGTTGGAAATTGTTCGCCGCTGCGCCGCCTATTACTGCATGGGACGGGTGCAGAAAACCATATATTTCTGCCCTCCAATTGTACACACCTTTTACAGTCGAAAAAAATACACATTAATCGTCTCATAAAATTTGTATTTCCACTCGCCATTGACGCTCGCCACAAATACAAACATCCACGTTCACATTTAATGGGGGGTACAACCATATGTCTGCCCCCGGAGAAATTCCAGCTAGGAGGGCATCTGCCAATCCTGCCCCCCTGTTCCCCCGCCTATATGTTCATGTTCCCTTTTTACAAAAGCTTCGGTTTTAGCTGCCGACATGATTTAAACGTCGTGGCACCATGCAGATGTCCATGTCCTTTGAAAGTTATTAACCACATCCGACGTCGAAATGACGCCCGCGCAGCGTTGATGACCCGATCGACGTTATACATAGACACGTCGGATTTGGTTGTCGACGTCATTTCAACGTCGTGATAACGTCAAGTTTTGACGCCCTTACAGCGCTAGTGACCCTACGTTTACAAGACGTCAGTTTTGGTAGTCGACGTTATTTCAAAGTCGTGATAACTTCGTGTTTCGACTTTCTTACAACATCGATGAGCTGACTGACGTTGTAAAGACGTCGGATTTTGTTGTCGACGTTATGTCAACATCGTGACAACGTCAAGTTTCGACGTCCTTACAATGCTGATGACCCTATAATATATGTTGTCAAGACATCAGTCTTGGTTGTCGACGTTATTTCAACATCGTAATATATTATAACTTAGTCATGATATACAATTTAGCGAACGTTTTTATTCTTTCCCTATATATTTTACTAAAATATGCAAGGTGAACTTGTTGTTTATTACTGTTTGATTGGTGGTCGCATTTCGGCGGTTGGCATGTTCCGGTCGTCTGCCCGACTTATGTGGCCTTTTATCGCTTTAGATAGGCGATCGGTCGTCGAAGGTACGTTATTGTCAGAAGAAGTATGTGGTTAGGATTGCGGTGGTCGCCTAAGACAGGATTCAACCTAGAGAGAAAGGCAGGGAGAGAGTTAGGGACGGAAGGACGGAGTGGGAGGGAGGGAAGGAGGGAAGGAGGGAAGGAGGGAGGGAGGGAGGGAGGGAGGGAGGGAGGGAGGGAGGGAGGAGGGAAAGGGGGAAGGTGGAGGAAGGGAGGAAGGGACGGGCGGACGGTGGAGGGAGGGAAGAAGGGAGAGGAAGAGAGAGAGAGTGAAAGAGAGAGAGAGTGAGAGAGAGGAGAGAGAGAGAGAGAGCAGGAGAGAGAGAGAGAGAGAGAGAGAGAGAGAGAGAGAGAGAGAGAGAGAGAAGAGAGGGAGAGAGAGAGAGAGAGAGAGAGAGAGAGAGAGAGAGAGAGAGAGAGAGAGAGAGAGAGAGAGAGAGAGAGAGAGAGGGGGAGGAAGGGAGGCAGGGAGTGAGGTAGGGACACAAACAGACAGAGTTGTCGCCTGAGATGAGTCACGATATGTATTTTGTTCATGTTATGTTTGTCGTTGTGGCATAATTACGTTATGATTTATTTGGAAATACGATGTATCAACAATAATTATGGTAGTAAGGTGCTTGTAGAAAATGGCAACTTTCTATCATTTGTTTACTTAATATATTCATCACGCGCGGCTTGCTAGAGTGTGATATCGAATGCTGGCTAGAGTGTGATATCTCAGAAAGGGATATTGTCTCAAAAGCCGTGACATTTTATTCGTTTACCCCGAACATAAAATGAAACAGCGATCCATCCCCAAACAGCACATAAGGCATGACCGAGTCCGTTATTCAATAATCGTATTGATTTTTAAGTTTGGTCGGTTTGGGATTGGGCCAAACCTTGTTAGTGAGATTGTATGGACTGGTAATTATTACGATTTCCTAGAAATGTAATAATATTATGATATAGGACGTGGGACGACCGACGAAGACATAAAATGGAGCGAAGTACGACTGACTCAACGGACATCCGCATATTGTGCACGATATCTGCTTTCAGGAGTAGTGAAGTCAATTACCGTCACCAGCTTGCTTTTGTTGCTGTTTAAAAAATATACTTTTCCTGTTTAGAAAACAACTGTTTCTCGAGGTGCACAAAATCCACCAAAGTGGTATAACGATAAGTTCTTAAGTCGCTGGGTATCCCCTCATTGACATTGTTCAAAGCGCTTTATATTCTGCTCTCTCGTACGGCACACCTGTTCATTCGAACAGCATCTTAACTGACATGGGAAGCGTTCAGCCACAGCGCTATCACGGCGCGAATACTACCCCTCCACACAATACACCACGTGTATCGTATCCAAATCACTGGCTTTTTTTACGTTGCACTCGGGGCGAAGTTGCGAAATAATATTTATTGTACAAAGATGTTTATTTGGGAACCTCCCGCGGAGGGCCCTAATGGAAATACGGCATAGATCACAGGACGGTCAATTTATGTTACTTCGTCTGTTGCATATCTAACATGCGGCAGACTCTCTTTGTGAAGTTGTGATTGCTAAACAGGGCGCGGCTCCAGGTTCTTAACATGTTACCTATCACTTGAGGACATACCTACACATACCATCACATTGACTTATGTTTCCTACGCAACAAGATTTGTTTCTCCTGCGAGTCAGGTCTCATTTGGTCACACATAATTCTTGCGAATTCTGAATTGCGGCTGTTTCAAAAACATTCCTTGTCGTCCGTGTCATTTCGAACAAGGAACACTGCATTGTGGAATACCGCCATCGTTTGTTTGTCGCTTACGCTACACGTAGTCAGCCATAGTGGAAACTGTTGAAGCTAATCATCAACTGGCATCAATCTAGTTCGTTGATATCCAAGATGTGTAAGGCGTATATAGTTAAAATAATATCCGCAGTTTGTTTAATAAAATATATTTGCACGTATTATTTAAAAGTCGAGAAGAACTGCGTTTGGTCGTTGCACCTAGTAACTTGACAAAACCAGCTGCCGGACCGGCATTTAGCAGTAGTTAACCTACTGAATCAGTTGGTGACATGGGTGAGGTTTGTTACACCAAGAAAATTTGACAATATCAAAACAGAAACTTGTGTATAATCGTGACGCCCACTCATATACGATACTATTAAAATAGTTGAATTGATTGATTGCTGGCAAGAACTAAATAAATTAATTGTTTGCTTAAATAGTTTAACTAGGCGACATATCATTGTTGCACAAATGAACCAGCATGTCGTAGAGGGTACTATGTCGGTTTGTTTCTTAATTTGAGACGAGGCGAGTGGAACACTAGAACTTGAGTCACCTTTAATAGGTAGCTCGCATAATTGTTTTCTAGAATGTGGTAACAACCTGGCGGCGATGAACCTCAAAGAGCTTTACTGTTATTAATCTTACCGGCATACGTTATATTGTCACAGAGTTGTTTATAGTTTGAACAGTTTATTTACATTTTGTGCTCGAAAATTTCAAATTGGGATAAGTATATTTCGGTCTTATTAAACGCAATTTGGCATAACATATACATTCTATATATCTTTTGTAGTCAGTCAAAAGAACATTGTGTTAATCAATATATTAAAAATAAAGAATTACTAATCACCCTTTAAATAGCATACAAATAACATATCATCTATTAAAATTATCTCTGAAAGGTTACCTTTAGGAATACAATATTTGAGTGCTGTTACCTGCGCCAGAGTCTCACGCAATCCAATCAAAATAATGGTACACAATATCATAACTGGTCATACTAATATTACAAAGATCAAAAAAGGAAACGTTATGTTGAATAACAAAATATGATGGTATTACTATTGCATACATTTTAAAACTTAACTGTTAAAACTTTGAGACAAATCGCTTTAAGGATACGTACGTTATACGTCAATACCCTGGAAGATAATGTTTACATGTCATCGGCTGGTGCATTTCGTTATCACGGGCAATGAAATAACCTATTCTCGATGAAATGCACATTAGCGATTATGTTGGTTGACTGACGGAAATAATAGTAGGTAAATCACCCTATTTGCGCCACAGATGACTGCTTTACGCTTTATTCCCTGGCAGACCTGTTTAATGGAACACAGTGTATATTTCTCTGGGAATTGTTCAGTAATGAGCGAAGATTATACGTACACAAATATACGCCACTGTCTATAGCCAGGTACTCATGTATATAGATTAGTGATCCTGAGCAACGCAGAGTGAACGAACTTGCCCAAGGTTCGACACGGCAGCACAGGATTCGAAACCGGGTTTTTTCGATTGAGAGTCCGATGATCTATCCATTGTGTCACCGCGCTTCACATTATACAATGATACCAATAAAGACATAATATATAACACTGGGTATTCTTCCATATGTGAAAGGAAGCATGAGTTTTTTTTAATGAGCCCATTTTTTGAAAACTGGACCACCAATGTCTTAGTTTTCAGGGCAATTTCCTTTTCAGTAAGATGAGCGAACCATCACGTTGCAAGTCTTATAAGTGTGAATCTCTCAATTTTCATCAACCACGAGCAAAGATAGCACTAACTTCAACTTCTTCCAGGAATGAGCAACGCGTAAACATTGATGAGCAACGACCAACCAATATGACATGAGTAAACAACATAATTGTCAACATCACAACAAGTGCACACTTATTTTGAATAAACAACATAATTATCAACATCACAACAAGAGCACACTTATTTTGAATAAACAATGTAATTGCCAACAGCACAAAAAATGCACACTTATTTTGAATAAACAACATAATGATCAACATAACAGATGTTATGGATACGGATTATATCCCTTGATTACAAAGCCAAGTAGAATCTCTGAATTCAGCGCCACTTTGATTGGTAATATTTTCACTAACGAATTGACAAAGGAGGTTTGCAGTGGGTTATTAATTACATATGTTAGTGACCATTTACCTGTATTGAGTAGAAGTAACATTGATAGACCTAAAGGATAAAGTTTTAAATATGTCAGGTGTAGAAACGAGCATTGTATACAGTCATTTAGCTCTGCATTGGCCAACTGTAATTGGGACTTGATTATGCAACCGGAGGATAATAAAACGGGATATAGTGAATTTGTTAACACTTTCACCGATCTATACAATACTCATTGTCCGATAAGAAAGGTGTATAATAAGATTCACAACTCATATAAGCCATGGTTTACAAAAGGATTAGCAAATGCATGTAAAAAGAAAAACAATCTCTACAAAAAATGTCTTGCATGTAAATCAAAAAGAACAGAGGAAAGATACAACATATATAAAAATAAGCTAATCAATACTCTAAGACAAGCCGAAAAAGATCACTATTCTAAATTATTGCTAAAAAATCAACATCACATTAAAAAAGGGAAACACCTATAAATCTATTCCAGATTCATTTGTCGGTGACAATAAAATCCTTACTGATAAATCAGAAATAGCCAATGGCTTTAACGATTTCTTCGAAAATGTTGGACCACGGGTTGTCAGGAAAATCAAAACACCATTAAATGCAACCAGTAATTACGAGGATGTACAAATCAGAACGAAAGCCTCTATGTTTCTCCGTGCTACGGATGAACAAGAAGTACTAAGTGTTGTTAACAATTTTAAAGGGAAATATTCTAATGATTACGATAATATTGACAAGGTTATTTCTCATATTGTAAAACCATTAACTCAGATCTGTAATAGATCTTTTAAATCCGGCATATTTCCGGATAAAATAAAGTGGCAAAAATCATTCCATTATTCAAAACTGGAGATAAAAAGGCGTTTTCCAACTATAGGCCTGTGTCATTATTACCTCAGTTCTCCAAAATTCTATAAAAACTCTTTCACCTCAGGTTAGATAATTTTATAGAACTTAATGATATACTGAATGAAAGTCAATATGGTTTAAAAAAAACAGATCAACCTCCATGGCGTTGTTAACTGAGGAAATAGCAAATGCAATTGATAAGAATAAATCGTCAGTAGGCGTGTTTATAGACTTGAAAAAAGCTTTCGACACTGTTAACCACAAACTGCTGTTAAAAAATGGAATTGTGTGGTATACGTGGGGATGTAAATAATTGGTTGAGCAGTTACCTTGAAAAGAGGAAACAATTTGTACGTATTGATACTGTAAAATCTAATGTTTAAACATATTATGTGGAGTACCGCAAGGATCAATACTTGAACCAAAATTATTTTTTATTTATATCAATGACTTACGCAAAGTTTCTGATATAGTAAAATTCATTTTATTTGCAGATGACACTAACATATTCTACTGTGCTGATGATCCAAATATGCTTAGCGCAGTAGTCAACCAGGAGTTGGTGAAATTACAAAATTGGTTCGAATTAAACAAACTATCCTATAATGTCGATAAAACCAGTTTCATGATATTTGAAGAAAAAAAAAAGCTCCTGGCATCAATATAACCATAAATCATAAAAAACATAGAAAGAATGTACTAAATCAAATTCCTGGGTGTAATCATTGATGAGAAGCTATCCTGGAAAACACAAATTCAATTGGTTAAATCTATATTAGCAAAAATAACATCAATAATTTACAAAGCACGAAGCTTATTAAATGTCAAGTCATTATCCTTGTTATACTTTTCACTTTTTATCCGATATATTGACTACTGCTCTGAGATTTGGGGCAACACGTATCGTTCTAACTTATGGCCGATATTTGTTTTGCAAAAAAGAGTGATATGTATTATGTATGGAGCAAAAGCTCAAGACCACACAACTTGTTTGTCGATCTTAAAGTTATGAAGTTTGTTATTATATTGAGTATAAAACGGCTATCACAATGTACAAGGTGAAATATCACTTACTTCCAAAAAACATTCTAAGCTGTTTTCGCTTGAATAACGAATGTTGGTATGTAACAAGACAGAGAAATGTATTTAAACAATTGTACGTTCGTACAACTTTGAAGGCTGTGTGTCTAATGTTGGAGTCCAACTGTGGAATAGTTTACCTGAAGATTTAAGAAAGTGTCGGCATATTTGTATGTTTAATAAAAAGTACAAATCGTCTATAATTGACAGATATACAGCACTATTGTAATCGTGGTACTATGTGGAAAAATGAAGACCCATATGACAATCAAAAATGTCAAAAACCAAAATTACTATAAACTTGTTATCTTGTAGGCACTGTGTACAATAATTTTTGATTGGTAAATCTTTACTCTATAAAAACATATTGTATTTACATCGCCAGCACCTAAAATGGTTGGGGATGAACCACTGATAAGTATTGTACTTTTGTTCACCCCTTTCCACATTCAACATTTTATTTGTTTAATTGTGACGTGTAATATTAAATGTTGGAAATAAATGATTTACTTACTTACTTACTTACTTACTTACTTACTTACTTACTTACTTACAACAATTGCACATTTATTTTGAATAAGCAACATAATTGTCAAAATCTAACATGTGCACACTTATTTAAATAAACAACATAATTTTCAACATCTCAACAATTGCACTTTTTTTATAATAAACAACATATTTTTCAACATCACAACAAGTGCACATTTATTTGAATAAACAACATAATGTTCAACAACTCAACAAGTGCACATTTATTTTGAATAAACAACATAATTGTCAACACCTCAACAAGTGCACACTTATTTTGAATAAACAACATAATTATCAACATTACAACAAGTGCACACTTATTTTAAATAAGCAACATAATTATCAACATCACAACAAGTGCAGTTTGTGCACATATATTTTGTACATGCGCCACGAATAAAAAAATGAACAAAATGAACATCACCCACGATAAAACACAATTATTTTTAATATGCCCCTAACAGCCTGGGGCACACGACAACCATTAGTCACCAACATTGCTGTCAACACTGATAATGTTTTCGTCTGTTCACCCGCACTCGACTTGTGTCTGTCAGGAGCGAACGGCAACAAGAATTACAATGTGGTTGTTTGCGCCGACTGTGGCGGTAACACAAATCACAAGTAGAATGTTTACATAAATGACAAAACATGTTTTAGGCACATGCACGCACGCACGCACACATAAACACATACGCACACAAACACACGCACACCACATACACACACAAACCCACACACAAACACACACAAACACACACAAACACACACATACACACACAAACACACACACACACACACAAACACACATAAGCATACACATACACGCACATATATAAACACACACACATACACAAAAGCACTCACGCACACACGCCACACACACACACTCACACACACACATACACACACCACACACACATGTACGCACACACACACACGCACACGCGCACACGCGCACACGCGCACACGCGCACACGCGCACACGCGCACACACACATTTCAGTCACGCTAATATATTGCAATTAAGATATTTTGTTATCACATGACCACTAATCCACACCGATTGATTTATGTGTGTGCGTGTGTATGTGTGTGTATGTGTGTGTGTGTGTGTGTGTGTGTGTGTGTGTGTGTGTGTGTGTGTGTGTGTGTGTGTGTGTGTGTGTGTGTGTGTGTGTGTGTGTGTGTGTGTGTTCATGTAGGCGATAAGAACAGAAATATCTTGCGCTAGTCGATCAACTACCTTTGCGTTTCATTTGGTGGGAGTTAGGAAAAAAACCGCAGCGATTTACTAATGATCTCAATCACATACATTCAGAGCACTCCAAATAGCGATTCATCTCAGATGTTGGCTGGGGAATTTTTCATTTCGTTATTCTATTCACCCATATATGCGAACTGTCAAGCTGGTTAAAAGGGATCAATTTATGGACGGGCCGCTCTATACCTAGACAGTTTGATTCACGTTAATGACTTTCAGAAATGTGACGTATTGGTTGCTTATATATTGTGATCAGTACATCAGCAGTCCGGTGAGACAACGATGTTGGCAATCGTGGTGGGGTTGGTTGGGGTGGTGTGGAGTGGATGCTGACACTGGTGGTGTTCTCGGTCATACAGTGTAGAGAGGAGAGTTCATGGTGGTCACGTTGGTGTGTGATATATTGACTGTGCGTGTGCGTGTGTGTGTGCGTGTGCGTGCGTGTGTGTGTGTGTGTGTGCATATGTTGTCATTGCTGTTATCATTGTTTCCGTTGATGTTGTTGCTAGTGTTGGCTGTGGTGTTTTATGACTTTGATGATAATGATAGATGATGACGGTGATAATGATGTTAATGATGATGTTCACGGCCGTCGACGAGGACACCGTTGATGGTGATGATGAATGTTCAGCAATGATAAGCCGTGGTTCACGAAAGACCTGAGATTCAAGCAGAAATACTGGCTACAAGCAGGAGCCATCCACTTCTGGCTGTGATTTTGCAACAGCGGAGGACCTCAATAACGTTTACGCTCGCTTCGACCGTCAGAATTTGACGCCTGTCTCGGTCAGCCCGCCCGACTCTGCTATTCCACTCCCTCCTCCCTTTACCGTGCAGGAGCACGAGGTACGGAAACTCTTTAAGCAGCAGAGTAGCAGAAAAGCAGTTGGTCTTGACATGGTTTCCACCCCCATACTGAAACACTCCGCTGATGAAGTGGCTCGTGTATTCACGGAAATGTTTAACTCCTCACTCCATCAGCACACTGTTCCTGCTGTATCAAGGTACCAACTATCACCCCTGTTCCGAAGAAATCCAAGGTGACAGCTCTAAACGACAACCGCCCCGTGGTCCTGACGTCAGTGGTGATGAAGGTGCTGGAGCGCTTGATCTCGAGTACATGAAGTCGATCACAAACTCCAACATGGATACACTCCAGTTCGCGAGTGGGGAAAAACGGTCCGGTGATGACGCTGTTGCATTGGCCCTTCTCTTCGTCTGGCAGCACCTGGAGTCTCCGAACATGTATGCACGCATCCTTTTCGTAGATTACAGTTCCGCGTTCAATACGATCGTCCCGCAGAAACTCTTAGACAAGTGTCTGCTGTCGGTAGACGTCTCCATATGTCACTGGATCCTTGACTTTCGTTCGTACTGCTGTTGAAGTTTGCAGATGATACCACCTTGGATTGCTCGGCTATTAAGAGTGTATTTACGTTCGCCATATGTGTGTGGTTCGGAAATATCGACAGGCGTCAAACGATCAGGCTAGACAGAATGGTGAAACAGCATCGAAGATCGTCGGCTGTGAACTCATCATTCTATCAGCTATATACAGTGAAAGAACCAGCCCACCATCTCTTCGTACTACTTCTTTCAGGCAGGCGATTCAGAAATATCAGCGCTAAGAAAATCCCTTCCGACACAGTTTCTTCCCCCGTGCCGAGCCTGCGTTACTGGGTATTAAATATAGACTTTAGTGATAGATAGAGACTACGGAAAGTTAATTTTGCCAGATGTATGTTTTACTTCATTTACCTGATAGTTTTAGCTTAACCTATCAATTTTAAAGGCTACTTTAGACAATTATAGACTTAATTTTTAAAATTATATATTTTTTATTGTATGTTCGTGGCACGTTTGATGTGACGGTATGTTTTAACACCACCAAGTCACATAATGAATTGACAAGGATTTTATGTCGATCATGGTAATAAAATATCTGTCTGTTTATGATGATTGCGATGAAAATAGTGATGGTATTTGTAGTGATGGCGCTGATTGGTGAAACTTGTGAATGCTGCAACAGTTTGTAATGTGGCGAAATCTGTGGCGGCGACGGAGTTGTTGGGGATAGTTGGTGTTGATGGAGGCAGTGAATGTGGTATAGCTGACAGTTGTGGTAATAGTAATGTATAACTAATACTATCTTAGTTTAGCTGACGGTTGTGGTAATAGTAATGTATAACTAATACTATCTTAGTTTAGCTGACGGTTGTGGTAATAGTAATGTATAACTAATACTATCTTAGTTTAGCTGACGGTTGTGGCAATAGTAATGTATAACTAATACTATCTTAGTTTAGCTGACGGTTGTGGTAATAGTAATGTATAACTAATACTATCTTAGTTTAGCTGACGGTTGTGGCAATAATAATGTATAACTAATACTATCTTAGTTTAGCTGACGGTTGTGGTAATAGTAATGTATAATTAATACTATCTTAGTTTAGCTGACGGTTGTGGTAATAGTAATGTATAACTAATACTATCTTAGTTTAGCTGACGGTTGTGGTAATAGTAATGTATAACTAATACTATCTTAGTTTAGCTGACGGTTGTGGTAATAGTAATGTATAACTAATACTATCTTAGTTTAGCTGACGGTTGTGGTAATAGTAATGTATAACTAATACTATCTTAGTTTAGCTGACGGTTGTGGTATTAGTAATGTATAACTAATACTATCTTAGTTTAGCTGACGGTTGTGGTAATAGTAATGTATAACTAATAATATCTTAGTTTAGCTGACGGTTGTGGTATTAGTAATGTATAACTAATACTATCTTAGTTTAGCTGACGGCTGTGGTAATAGTAATGTATAACTAATACTATCTTAGTTTAGCTGACGGTTGTGGTAACAGTAATGTATAACTAAAACTATCTTAGTTTAGCTGACGGTTGTGGTAATAGTAATGCATAACTAATAATGTCTTAGTTTAGCTGACGGTTGTGGTAATTGTAATGCATAACTAATAATGTCTTAGTTTAGCTGACGGTTGTGGTAATTGTAATGTATAACTAATGATGTCTTAGTTTACATGCATATAGCGCAGTATCCAGACTTTAGGACTGCTCAAATCGCTTTACACTTTACTCCATTTCAGATCTTTTCAGATCTGTTCAATCGAACATCATTTCTACTTCTCTGGGAAACATCCAGCCACGCTGCAATTAATGCGCGAAGAGTATTCGTACACAATATTCACCACTGTCTATATCCAGACACTCGGTCATACAGCAGAGTGAACTGGTGTTGTAGTTTTTATTTAAATCTTATTTATCTCGCTGTGTCTACATTGTCAGACACATTGCCATATTTAATCCTCGCTTTATTACAGCCCGCCTTCACGTGGTGTGCCAAGTAGCAATATCAACACATAGACAACAATGCCCAAACCAAATGATGACTCAATTGCCAGGCGATAAAACCGCGTTAACATGTCAGACCTACTCGATTTATTTTGCTTATATCATGATTGGTGGTGGAAGCCGATCAGCCGTGGTAGTTAAGGGATATAATGGTTAACCATTACTATATAATGGTTAACCATTACTATTGTGGTAGTTAGATACATAGTTGGATCAACTGTCAAACTCTGATTGAGAGATACCTCCCTAAAATAGACTAAAGCGGTTGTCTCGACTTTATCCGTTACGCTTTTGGAGTGTTGCTCTCCTAAATTTCAGTTTTTTTTCCAGTCACGATCATGATAGTTGCCTTGTCAGTTATACTCTTGCCACGAGTGCTGGTTTGAGTTATTCACCAAATATACCGATGTGGCGATTAAAACATCGTGCATGTCTTATTGGTAAGCATTTTGGTATTATTATTATTACTATTATTATTAGTGTGTTTCATGTATAATAATAATAATAATAATTCCGTGTTTAATATAGCGCTTTTTAAGAAAGTAAATACTAATCAAAGCGCTTCACATTTTAAAATGACGTGTTGACTAAATGCTAAAATATAAATTAATTAAATAAATAAGCTAAGATAAAAAATACATAAATAAAAATAAATAAATTAGGGTGTAAAAATACAATATCAAACAATTAAATTAAAAACCAATCAATACTATGAAATAGAAACCAGTGTCATTTAGATGTGGCAGCAGTGCTTACATCAAGGCATGTAGTGCAGGTGAAATAGATGGGTTTTAAGTTGTTTCCGGAAAGCCACCAATGTTCCAACATATGTATGATATGATGGCGCACCAGGAACTATGAATTGTTTGGATACTTGAGTTGTTAACGCACCAATGGGAAATAAATCAGATCAATGAACACGTGTTACAATTTAATGTTCTTAATAAGAAAATACACAAATCAAACGTGTAATGCCCGCCAAATTGCTTTTAGTAAGCCCGAATCATGGGTCGCAATTTAAAATTTTCAAATTGTAAATAAAACATTCAATTAGTACATAGCCGTGTTTGTCAATTGTTCATATTGCGGGTGTGGAGTCACACTTCCATACATGCAAATGCCTTTGAAGTAGAATGGTTCCTACACCCCTTATCCCTAAATGGGACGAATAATAATATAACAAAACTGTATTATGACACCGTCAAATCCGGGACGGCTGCCCCGTTGACGGGTGTGTACAAGCATATTAAATTATAAATAGCATAAAAATATAGTTAATCCAGGTAAAGTAATAAAGTAATAATAATAAAAATAATAATGATACGCTCTAAAACATGTTAAAACTGTACCGAATGTTCCCCTGTGTAAATTATTTTAAGTAGATATTTATAGATTAAACTACATTCATTAAAAGTATGATTAAATGTGTGAAATATGTACATTCTCATTGTAGTATTGATTGTACACTAATACCATCAATACTACACTGATAATAAGTAAGAGAATGCGCTAATATGTAATTTGTGTGTTAAAAGTCCAATGTCAGTCATGTAAAACCCATTGAGTGGAGAAGAACAATGTCTTTAGTTGTTTCTTAAATTGAGGGAGATTACCGTTGTTGCGCATGTTTATGGAAAGTTTGTTCCACAGAGTGGGGCCAGCACAAGCAAATGCACGGCGGCCGAAACGTTCTAAGTTCACTCTAGGAACTTGCAAGAGTAACCCGCTTGCAGAGCGTAGGGAACGGCGTGGTGTATATTGGTGTAATAGTGCCGCAAGGTACTCAGGCGTACCATCGTATAATGCCCTGTGCACAAGGACGAGTATCTTAAGCTCAATACGAAGAACGATATGTTGAGGTAATCTTACTAGTGGCTGAACCCGAGCAAGCAAAAGCCACCTTCACTTTAGCAACGTGACAATGAAAAGGTGATAGTTCTGCTGAACCACAACATTAAAGAGACGCTTTATCGATAAACGTCATTATGGACCAGTTATGGATTGACTGGCTACTGTTTTTATTGCGCCAGTTGTGAAAGTTCCATTATTGTTAATGCAAGGCGAAACTGGGTGTAAACATCCGTATTCATTTTCGCTACTTTCATTACTAAGATGGTTCTACCAGCGACTGTTTTTATGTCTGCATATATCACTCATGTTCTATTGATTATGCGTGTGGCGGCTCTATCGAAGGAATTTTGTATCGCATGGAATTAACTTCTTGTCTTTATGTATTCCTGTTTCTTGTGGAAATGTTCCGCGTGGCTACAAGCGCATTCACCCTTCATATTAAACAACATAGGGTTCGTAGAAATTGTGGAATTGTTACATATACGCCCCTTACTGTCCCTGTTTCTCCATGTGCAAGAATGTGTTTTCTTACGCCCCGAAAACATACGCCAGCCTTACGAGGTAATACCTTATGAAGAGACGACATTTAGCACCCTGTGCCTGGCGTATATTAAAACCGATGTTTTCGGCCTGTTTGTGGAAATGTTTATGTCACTAATAAGTCCACGTTACTACACCATAACAGTCTGCTCTGCACTTCTCGTTAGATTTCGAAGGTAAAATTTATTCGATACGGTGGCGGGTCCGGTCAGTAGATATTCCAAAATCAAACCATTTATAAATATCATAGACCTATTAGAAAGGGCCTTGCAACGAGCAATAAATATAATCTCGGGTGAAATGTCCGGCAATGGTGAATAGTAGGTGTACTTTTTGTACTGCGTGTTCTTTATGGAACTGGTCGTAATTTGTGAAACAGAGTTCTGTAGTACAAAGAACAGGGTCACAGACGATACATTTACTGGGCATCCGGTCGGCTAAATCATGAGTGTTGGGTTGGAAAGAGTACAAATAAATCGCTAGAATGGCGAGTGCGTGACAACGGTTTTGGTGGCGGCGGCGGTGGTAAGGGTGACCGTGGCGGTGGAGGTGATTTCTCGCATATAGCCTATTGTGCCCCCACAACGTAACACGAGTAATTAATATATGACTAAATGTCACCGTTTGTAGCCACACTAGATAATACGTACGCCACTGCGTGTTTACACCACACCACAAACCACCGCCAGAATTCGTTCGCCGTTATATTGCAGCCACTGAATAAACATTTTGTGAAGTAAATGATATTATTACTAGCACAAAGGCCCATATCCCGTGTCGGTGTGCGTGCGTGCGAATGCGTGTGTGTGTGTGTGTGTGTGTGTGTGTGTGTGTGTGTGTGTGTGTGTGTGTGTGTGTGTGTGTGTGTGTGTGTGTGTGTGTGTGTGTGTGTGTGTGTATGAGAAAGAGAGAGAGAGGCAGACAGGCAGGCAGGCAGACAGACAGACAGACAGACTGACAGACAGACAGACAGACAGACAGACAGACAGACAGACAGACAGACAGACAGACAGACAGGCAGACAGCCGAGAGACCGACAGACCGACAGGCAGGCAGGCAGGCAGGCAGGCAGGCAGGCAGGCAGGCAGGCAGGCAGGCAGGCAGGCAGGCAGGCAGGCAGGCAGGCAGGCAGGCAGGCAGGCAGGCAGGCAGGCAGGCAGGCAGGCAGGCAGGCAGGCAGGCAGGCAGGCAGGCAGGCAGGCAGGCAGGCAGGCAGGCAGGCAGGCAGGCAGGCAGGCAGGCAGGCAGGCAGGCAGGCAGGCAGGCAGGCAGGCAGGCAGGCAGGCAGGCAGGCAGGCAAACAGGCAAACAGGCAGACAGAGAGAGAAAGAAGGAGAGAGAGAGAGAGAGAGAGAGAGAGAGAGAGAGAGAGAGAGAGAGAGAGAGAAAGAAGGAGAGAGAGAGAAAGTAAGAGAGATAGAAAGAAGGAGAGAGAGAGAGAGAGAGAGAGAGAGAGAGAGAGAGAGAGAGAGAGAGAGAGAGAGAGAGAGAGAGAGAGAGAGAGAGAGAGAGAGAGAGAGAGAGAGAGAAGGAGAGAGGGAGAGAGCGTCAGCGAGATAGACACAGAGAGAGAGAGAGAGAGAGAGGGGAGAGAGTGAGAGAGACAGAGAGAGGGGGAGAGAGAGAGAGAGAGAGAGAGAGAGAGAGAGAGAGAGAGACGCACACGGAAACGGAGACGGAGACTGAGATGGAGACGAATAGACAGAATACAGACCAAAATATAGGGAGATATTGATTTATGGATAGAGGGATTTAGGGGAGAAGTATAGGAGAGGAAGAGAAAAAACAGATAGACAGAGGAGCAGAGAGGCGGAAAATATGAGGACGGGTCATTATATATTTATTTTAAGGGTGCATGCGAGCGCGCGTGTGTGTGTGTATGCATGTGAGCACGTATGTGCGTGAGTGCGTGCGTGTCTGAGTGCTTGCTTGCAGGCGGGCGTGTTTGTGTGTATGTGCATCTGTGCTTTTTCCTGCGAATCTGAACGTGTGCGCGCGCTTGCACGACACATGTTTGTGCGCGCGAATGAATGTATGCATGTTTATGAATTTGCCCATTCTCTTCACACCAGCTCCTAACAATATAACGTGTTATTTGTTTGATATACTAATCGAGGTATCCAACCGGGGAAGTTTTACACCGACACCAATGATGCCACTAGCTTAATTGACGAAGGTACGATATATGTTATTTATGTATGGCTGTGCACTCTACTTCACTGATCAATCACCGTCACAAGTAGCCGCTATAAAGTGTTGACTCCGTCCCGTTGAAAGCGAATATTTATTGACAAAGTTCTGGACATTTCGAATACTGAAATAAAGACGTATGCGCCTTGCTGACAACGTCGATGTATCACTAACCTAGGTAACACTTCGAACTCCGGTGCTAAGATGCGTAAATCAATACAATACATTGGTTTCCGCGTAGCGAATTTAATAGGCAATTGCCAGTTCGTTGTTCAAATAAACCACATCAACACTTTGTCGATTGATTTGTATATCTTCGCGACGTTCGGCATTAGCCAATGTAAATAGACCGCTGGCCATTTCACGGTCGGTTAACGGAACCACGACTAACCAGTTTACATTAGAATAGATAACGTTTAGACAGCACAAATTGGTTCGAATAAATCTCAACACTCAATGGAATCGGCTTAATAAAACTGGCTGTACCCATGAAATCGCTTCGGACTAAAACAATGTAATTTAGCGGTTGATTCACGCGTAGCCAAAGTTAGACAGACTTGTGGCTGTTTGCGGTCGGTCAAGGAAACGGGCGTCTGGGCGCTTTCGGCCATTCAAAGTCTGAAGGTTTAAAGTTGTTCGAGCAGCCACCTCAAATACGTCATTTACAACGAAGTACATGCGGCTCACTTAAACAACTCCGAAAAATAATAACAATACAAGTGCATAATTTCCTATAGAGTAAGGTTTGATGATTTCAATTATTTTAACAATAATTTTTGACAAAATCTAAGAGAGTAAACAAATGTACTTAGATTAGTATCTTGCAAATAGTTACAGTTACGTACGATATACCAATTACAGTACATGTTATACGTAAATTAACATAAGTAACACATTCACACCGTGTAAAGTCAGTTGCCACGGCAAGAATGCTGCGAACATTAGACAATATAGTTTGATAAATGCAATTCATGTTTTTGTTTACACTACTACGCAGAATACTCTCTTGAACACCACTGCAATGATTTTCACTGAGTTCCCCTCCTTTAAAAATCTCATTGATTTGCGTTTCACACATAATATGTTTTTTCTCTAAAAAACGGCACGTTTGCCGAGGACCAATTGTATAGGGAGATAGACATATCGGTGTAGGAGTGTATTCATCTTAATTTCAAAACACCATAGAGTGTTTTGAACTACATTTAAAAACCCATATATCGATATTATATCATTTGAACTTCGCGTCTCAACCCATACATAACGAAAACACAATGTCATACGGACAAATAACGAATAATTATAATAAACGAATAACGAATAATAATAATTATATAATTGGAAGAAAATTCATAACATGTTAGTATAATAAAACAAACTATTATGTAGATTTTAATATACATTATCAGTTATGGAATTCGGCACTGAGTGTGTTGAATTTAAGGTCAAAACACTCTAGTGTTTCGATTCTAGGTTCAAAACAAACAATACCGAACCTTTTTAGAGGTAGAATGTGTTGAACTTACTATACCGGTGCTATGAATATCCGGTCCACTATTTCGCTATCATCATCGATATATTTAGCTTCTCACACAAATCGGTCCTCACTTAAGCAGCTTTTTGGTGACCTTTCCGGCGATAAGTGTTCTCGATTAAGTGTGTTTGAATTGCTTTGTGATTTTATATGAACCTTGTTGAGCAATTAATACATACTCTTGCTACACGAAACAACAACAATGGACGTGATACACAGCAGAGGGTTTTGTTTGTGGAACACAGTGAAGTTTTACAATAGTACCGGCTGACGTACGCGAGGCTGTTTCAACAACGCCATCGCTGGAATCTTTACATAGTGAATTGAAAGGACTAGTGTTGATATGACGTCAACAAGTTGCCAAAGTGTCCATACATTGTCAAAGCAGTTATTTGGGTTCTACGTTCTAAAAATGTCTAATGAATTCTAAGAAATGGCAGGAATGATAACATTGTCAGCAAAATACATGTTCACGTGAAACAGACAGGCACAGTGCACAGAGGACATTCATCAAAAGGAATGAATGAATAAACTAGTTAATTTGTTTGTTTACACAAACAAATATATATTATATATAATTGGTAAGAACATAATTAAACTGTAGGTTAACTAAGCAGATAATAATTGCCAAAAACGCATCAGTGAAATCAAATAGTAATGGAGTGGATTATAATCCATGTATTTTCATTACCTTGTTCAGCAGTAATATCAACAGCTTGTGGTTCATTACTAGATTTACCAAAACCTAGACAACGAGAACTAACTAGGATGACTAGAACAACAACTAGCTAAACAAACTAGAAAAAAATAGCTAAAACTAAAATTAGTTGGAAAGATAGCCATACATCGTGGCAACCCGGGTTCGACTACTATGCTACCGTGTCGAACCTTGGGCAGGTTTGTTCACTCTACATTTCTCCAGGTCACTCAGCTGTATGAATGAGTACGTGGCTATAGCCAAAGGTGGATGTTTGTGTACGAATAGTCTTCGCGCATTAATTTCAGCGAGGCTGAACACTTTCCAGAGACGTCGAGAAGAGCAGATCTGCCAGAGTGTAAATCGTCTTGAGCAGTCCTAAGACTGGATACTACGCTATGTAAGAACTCACCTTTACTTTGACCATGACGTCATGTGCCGTGATATCCATCCCTGATTTGATGTTTCTCCTTGTGATTTTTCATTTTCATCTGACACGTTTGCCGATTAATTATCCCTCGATGGATTCCTGCTTGCGTGTGACGGATCCAAACACATTTGTAATTTGTATTTCTTTGAATAATTGATTTCCTAATCCTGTCCACTCTCTTACGCAAATGTTCACTTATCAATATACATTCATATGAAGTGACAAAACATTGATACGAATAGAACAATAGCAAGTTGATAACATATTTACAACTAAATTATACAAGTTAAGTGATTTAACGGAATCAGCCAACACTATAATTATCACAAAAGCAATGCATCTGTCACTAAATAATTATACCTAAATCAGTTGCGTTAAAACCAAGCGGTCTGAACACCATTTGTTAACATAACGTTCGTATAAACACTATTTGTTCCAGCCCTCGAAATTGCTTTCAATAAAGCCGAAAAGTGTACGTAGTTTCATTATTTTGACCACGAGATGATGACATTGTAAACACATTTTTCACATTATAAACACGCTGTATTCATAATACAGCGGAGGTGGGTTTACAAGACCCATCGATGTTCACGGCAATTGATTCGGCGAACTTCCTACTAATGATTATCACCCCTGGTTGATTCCGGTTAACGTAACAGACAATTTTGCTTAAATATACTGTCCATGGTTCCAATAGGCACTCAGTCGTTATTTAGATCCACGTTGATTACATAGGGGTTTGAGGTGTGTTCGATTCGTACGAGGATTTACTATAGATGCCCCACTGTCGTTACAATAGACAACTTCGTAAATTACCTCGATAAGCCCAGAGATAGACTTGGGTATAATGTATTCAATTCATATGTCCGCAGGCTACACTTGAGAAATCCGCAATTAATTTCCATAGACAGTTTTAAAGCCTAAATTTAGATTGCCTTCGAAATGTATTTTTTGAAATGTTTTGCAAGGTCTGTCTCTGTTGTTCCACTCCCAATTATCGTAGTATGACATCACAGAGTACGCAATAAACTGGGTATAGGAAACCAATCCATTACAACTCCTTTTAGCCCATCGCGAATCCTGTTCCGCGGTGTCCAAATAGGTAGTGTATGAATACTAGATACATTAATATCGGCAGTCTGTTGAATAAAAAAGTGTTTACTTGTGTTTGATTAATTGGTCGTAATAATTGGCACTGGTCACTACACCTGGTAATTTGTCAGTGTCAATAATATTATTGACAGGGAACTTCTCCGTCATGTGGTTTTCGAGACCCCTTTCACGTGATTATTAATAATTGTACGGCGATTTCACTTAGAAAACTTTTCTCAGACGAGCTACGATATTGATCTAGATATTGGGTAGGTTTGCTTTTTATAAAATTTATTTTTAATGTGATAAACAATAACCGATTTGAGGAGGCTCCTTTAATAAAAGAATGTCTTCTTAATAACGGAACCTCCTCAATTCAACATATAAATCACGGCATGCAAATGACCAATTGAAAGCACCTGATTGGAATGCTTCGTCACTGGCAGTCGGTATATCATATTTGACGTTGATCACCTGTACTCACCGACCAATGATCTTATTCATGGGAGGAATCCTCGTGGGGCACGTAGCGTGGTGCAATGTGACGATTCCGCCGAATCAAAGATGTAATTTCTGTTAATCAGCCGTGCGTGACGGCCACGCCCCCAAAGTCCATACGGCTGTTGACACCTCAACAAAGACGGGCGTCAATCGAGTGGCGTTCATATAGCTCAGTTGGGCCGCAGGAGACGGCAGAACCGTGAGGACAAGCGAGGACCAACATCTTAAACAGGAGAGTGTTTTTTACTACAATCTGTGACCGTGCGTGCAACTTAGGTCATAATGAGGGATGTGACAATTGTCACGTTAATTCTAATCTTCGGACTGGTCTTAGTTATAACTCGAGGTAAGTTGCATATCAATCGCATTGCTACGATATAGTTACGTACAGATAGCGTACTCTTTAATTTTTTTAACACAAAAACAATTTAATGCGTTGTGACTCAAATAATAAGTCTGAGCAAGACGTTACAATGTCAAGCCAATTTTATCTAGAGCAAAACCAAGATGGCAAGTAAACAAGTAAACAAGGAAGACGTTGTGTTATCGATAGGCGAATATTATTTGCAACTTTGCGTAATCCGCTCTTGTGAGATAATGATCATTGTTTACACATTCGCGCTGGTAGCATTTACATAATCGGTAGATGATTTTTGTTCTTGTCAGTATCATTCCTCTGTGAAAATGAATAAGTATGTGTTTTACCTAAGCTACACTAAGAAATTAAGTAACGACAATTTCTTTTTCCATCAACCTAACCTAAATAGATATGTATTTCAATATTTATATATTAATTTAATGTCGTAAAACATAAATCTGATTACCTTTTAATCGCCTTTTCTGTTGGCTTAACCAAATTCATGTGTACGTTTCTCATACATAACGCATATTTGTCTGCTGTTATTGTAGTTAGTGTCGTCCAGAGATAGTAAGTCAATAACACGATAAACATCTAGCCATTTAATATCTTCTGTTCATTGGGAAGAATATGCGCGCACTACATCATTGTGGCACATTGTCAGGGTAATATCACCATGGTTATTCACTTACAGGTATTCTTCCTTATTAATGCTTCATTTATTTGTTTTCTCGCAACAACGCACCAACGTATTGTCTGAACTGATAACGCGACAGTTGTGTCTCAATGTTACGTTGTTCGTCAAATAAGATTATTTTTACTGAAACTAAGAACTGATTATTTAATTGTGTATCTACGCGCAGCACAGAATATTGTAAGAACAAAATAACGCCAAATATGCGAATTAGTTCTTTTAAACATATCCAATACGTGAATTTACCCTGTAGAGGCTGTCGTCGATGTGACACACCAACTCCTTCAGTGCATGTGACGTATGACGTCATCGTTCATGTGATAGTTCGTAATTCCCCTCGTCTCTAATGATTGGTGTCCTGGCCTTTCTGATCCATATGGCTTCTTTTATTTGCCGCGTTCTTCTGTTGGCTTCATTGTCCACTAGTTTCGCTCCCTCACAATCTACTATTTTGTGTTCTTGCTTGGTTTGTGAGGGCGAATTTGTTGATGGTCGACATTGGTTTTTTTTCTCGCTCCTCGTGTATTTCTCTTTCCTTGTGTTGTCAACATCCTTTCTATGTTTACTCGAACTTTCTCACATGTACGATGACATCGACACCTGTACTGAAGACGTCGGTGTGTCACATCGACGAAAGCCTCTGTAAGGTAAATTCACGGATTGGATATGTTTAAGATAACTCATTTCTATAGAAATTAACTATCCTGAAGAGTATTCAGCAATAACGGCCAATACTATGCACACTTTTAATTCATCTGCCATCCGTACCTAAATCAGTGAATCTCTCAGTCAGCCAGTCAGTCTGTTGTAAATATGGTAACTGAACAGTTGGCCGATCATCAGCGTATGTACGACAGCATGATATGCCATTTTATGTATTACTGTACCTTCCCGACCACTTCAGTTAACAGAAATATTAGAAGGTCAATTGTAACACGATTATATAAACTAACACTTAATATCAAAACCGCCGCGTTTGTGGGCGATGCGTATTATAAACGATCTTCACGCTCTCTAAAATCCAACAGCAACTACTCAATTGAAAAGGTCGTGACCGTTAACGTGAGCTACGTAAATGATTGATTGACGGAAACCGCCGTGACACTCCTTACATGACCAAGTCAATACTGTCCGCACTACGAACTTCAACAGAGTAAATATTGCACGAAGAACTTCAACAATCAATAACGAAGATTGCGGAGGTTACATTTTACCTATCATCAAATACGAATGTGACGACAGTGCGACGAAATTCAGCAACCAATAATTATACATTTTAAGATCGCATGAACACTCTACCTACCAAACTTCTAGTGTGAACATCGAACGATGAAGTTTCAGCGCGATGCTGTCCCGTTTACCGAAAGAGTATAATCGACTTGTCAAAACGTAGGCACATACAGTAATCCAACCCCCGCATTAGCAACCATCGAAGCAGGTCATCCATACTAGGCGCAATACAAGTTAAATTCCCACTCGACGCCTCATTTAGCGAATTGAATATACACCACGTCAACAAAGTTAAATACATGATGTCACGGCACTGAAGTACCAACGCCATACGACGGAAACGAAATGCTTCCTTAGCGTCGCAGAAACGAAGTACCCACTTGGCATCGTTTAGTCGACATACCCACTCAAAGTAATTTTAAAAGCAAATGCTTTTAAACGCAAAATTATCCCATAAACCAGCACACCTCGTTTGGCTTTATTTGGGTGCGACCGCGGTTTTTTTGCAATTGCGTACAAAACCACAAACGTTTCTGAAACGCTCATTTTATTACATCATTTGGAATGGCATGCCAGGACTGCTTTGTAAACGGGTTTTAGCTTTCTCTGCACAGTTAGGCTTGTGTCCTAAAATGCGTTTTATTGTGTAGTGTTTCTTAACCTTAATGGGCAGGTGGTTGTATTACGCATAGAGTGTTCTAGTTCTCACGCAATTTGGGCCGCCCGACATCCGTCCAACTGCAATGGCGTACTAAGATTAAACCTGCTTTACGTACATTTGTGGATGATTTATTTGTTTATATTGTTAATATGTTGTATCGCTTCTTACCAGTTACGTTTACATTATCTTCAGTTATCAAAGTTTGTAGATCCTAGATTATTGTTCTTTTTGAGTGGTACAAAACGTGAATGTTCAAAGAATGGAGATGGAATATATGTTACTTTGTTGTATCACCCTCTTTGCCATCATCATCGTCATCGTCATCATCGTCATCATCGTCGTCGTCTTCGTCGCCATCGTGTACTTCATCGACATCATCATCACCATCGCCATCATCATCATCACCACCATCATTACCATTATCGTCACTGTGATCGTCGTTATCGTCGTCGTTGTCATCATCATCAGCAGCACCACCATTGTCGCCATCGTCATTATCATTGTCATAATCAACATCACAATCTTCTTCATCACCATCACCTTCTCGCCTAGCCTTGATGTCAACGATCCGGTGGTCTATTGCCTCCCTCCCCCAAAGCCACTGGTACGACTGGGTAAACGACGTTGTTAACGTTTCCAAGCAGCTTGATGCGGACTCGAACCCCGGTCCACTCGCCAGACAGTCGGGCGCCCTAATCTCACAGCCACGGCGGCAAACTCTCGCTAACTGGAACTATCTCTTTAAAAACTTCCTGCGAGTGTTTATGACACGACTGTCACATAACGTGTCGCGCGCGTGGCCACGCGGCGTCTCCAAGCGCCAGTAAATCTCAGTAATTGTGTGCAATTTAATTGACCGATTCTGCGGACGGATATTTATCTCCTTGTGACGGCGTATAAAGAACGACGTCATGTCGTGGGGTACGACTTGGTTCGGTTACGTCGTGTGCCGCCTTTAGCAACTTTCTAGAAATCAGAATGCTATTAAAGGTGCCTCCTAAAATTGACGTTTTTGCTGCTCTTAGTTTAAATTAAATATGCGTACAATCAGACATACCATTACAATTAGTCCCTTTCGTGTGTGCAGCCTTATATGTATCGTTAGTGAAATCCCCAGAAAAAATATTATCGTATTTAATGTTGGACCAAGCATTAATTCAAGTGACACACAAAGTTAGATTATTTACGTGAATAGACAACACAACTATGCACGTGTTTCTGCTATGATGTTCATATTGTTCTTTCTCGACAACCACGCAACGAATGAGTTGACTGGTTTGAAAATAAATTTTCGGTCTGGCAATTGATTAGCAGATGACCAGATATCATAGTAAATTACTTTGCCCATTGCAACGAAATTAAATACTTTTAAATAAACCCGACTGCGGATATTATACATATTTATACTATTCACACACGACTCATTGGACACCAAAAACCGTATTCTCTTTGAGCTAACCTGTTGAGGAAGGAGCTTTCAGTGTAAGGTGTGATTGTGATTTAAAGTCACAATAATAGTGTATTATAATTACCACACTGCTCGTCCAATTGTGATTTAAATAGTCACAATAAAGTTATTATAATTATCGCACTGCTCGTCCAATATTTATTTAAATAGTCACAACAATAGTTTATTATAATCACCACAATGTTCGCCGAATTGTTATTTAAATAGTCACAGTAATAGTTTATTATAATTATCACATTGCTCGCACAATTGTGATTTAAATAGTCACAATATTAGTTTATTATAATTACCACTATGCACGCCCAATTGTGATTTAAATAGTCACAATAATAGTTTATTATTATAATTTGACAGTTATTTTGTTATGTATATTGACCATGCCGTTCAGATTACCATATAAACGTGATATTTGAATGTAAATATTGAACTTAATCAAATGGTGGTTATATTATACGGATTGTTCTGGTTAATTAAACAGACGTTTTTATCAAATCCCATAGGCTTAGACCCCGTGTTTATTAAGCTTGTGACATAGATGCATGCCATACATATTGACAATTCGCATGATAGCTTAATTCGTTTGATACTGATTCACGATAATCACCTACGAAATACCAACGATGTTTACCATTATTTGCCGTGTGTTCAACCTTCACTGTCAATCCAAGGAACATTGCCATTTGAACGCATTTCCCGTCTACATAGGCACATCTAGTCAGGCACTCAAGCGATTGTCCAAAACAACAGTTCCTATAATATTGATCAATATCGAGATATTACGTTCAGTATGGAATCAACTGCGTCAATTTGAAGGCAAGCCACAAACCATCTACAATAAACAAATACTGACATGGTTTATATTGTACACTGTACATCCTTTACTCAGTGTTACAGTACCTGAAACAAAGTGTGACGCTGTGGGTTATATACTGATCCTGGCTCATTCTGACTGTTCTGATGATGATGTACTGTTCCTGCGACATAAATAGTCTTTGGGGGGGGGACATCTTAACGTCGCAGTCAGTCCCCCAAAGTTTCCAGCATCCTGTGCGGTCTTCCGCCAACTTTCTCAGAGTCTTGATGGCATTGCGCGACCTCAGCTTGACATTGACTTCGCATTTTCCGTACTCGCTGTGACAGCGGTTCTGTGTCACAGCGCGCGTACAGATCTTCGTTAAAAAAAATCTCGTTTGGCCACCGCATGCCCAGTATTGAGCGCAGGTGGCGCCTGTGGCAGGCATCCAGTTTTGTTAAGTATCGTGGCTGGCACCGCCCAGCTGCCGCAGTTATACAGCATTACAGATACGACCATGCCATCGTACACCATAATTCGCCGATCCTGCACGTCTTTTGTGCTGCAGAGCAGGGATCCTAGCGTCTTGCTGGGTCTCCATTGCTCATTTCCTCGCAGTGTAGCACCGACTTCACCGGTCTCGTTGGTGTTACCGAGGAATGTGTGTACATGTTCCGTCTTCGCCTCGTTGACAAAGAGGTTCCACTTTGAAAGCTCAGTGCAAGCGGTGGTCAATACTGCGTCTAGTGGCTCTCGTTCTTCAACTACGAAGTCCACATCGTCTGCATATTCCCACTATAATGGCATACCTAGCACCGAAATGGGTCGGTCAGACCTAGTTGTGTTTTGTCGGCCAGCGGCCAGTGCTGCAGCAAGATAGCACGTCAACAGCACAGGAAATAAACTGTCGCCTTATGGGGCGACGAGTGTCGTCTCGAACCAAGCTGATTGCGCAGATCCCACACGAACCATCAGGTGTGTCCCAGCGAGGAGGAGGCGTACAAGTCGGCGGCCGTTCTAATCTAGGTTATTCTTACAAAATGATTTTGGTGTGTGTTTGCAATGTTCTAAATGACGCTTAACAAATTGTATGTAAAGTATCACGATCGAAAACTGAATGGATCAATGCCTTCATGTTTAAACTCTGGGTCAACATTTTCTTTTTCTTTTTCTTGTTCAAGTTTGTCTCCCCAACTATTATGCTGTAGCTTTACACAGCGCTGTCTAGGTGAAATACTTGCATTCAAAACGTTTCTTTTTAATATTTTTTATTTATTATTAATATTTTATCTTTGTCTATATCGCTATGTAATTCGTTTGTGGTGGAACTGAGCTTAGGACGTTGTTTGTATGTTTTGCTCATCGTTGCGATATGAGCCATATTTGTGAGGTGTCAAACACAAAAAACGGTACGGGCTTATAAACACACAACAGGTCAAGCTGATACATCTCGGCAATTATTGCGTCAATATAGAACATTATCTCGTTTTTGTTGGCCGCCTCCTCAAACACCGGTCCGTGGAGTGTTTATCTATGTGTTAACAGTGATGCGCGTGGGTTTGAGATGTATTTTACCACAGATATATGTGTGTCGGTTGTCAACAGTAACATTACACACGGGTCGTTATAGAACTATGGAAACCAGACTACATGACATATTTAAATATTTATATCATAAGAATAGTGAATACGATGTCTCTGTATTAATATTTTTTAATCGTTAGTGTGCTGCAATTAAAAAATTGCACATATTTGTTATTTGTCGTGCTTTAGTGATACAGTAGGCTTAATAAATTGACTACGATACCGGCGAATCGTCTAAACGTTTTAAAACAGGATGTTCTTTCGTTAAACCTTAGCAAGAAATTACCCTTCTTACATAACAGTTTGTTTAGCTCAGCAGTTCGCGGAACATATGAAAAATGTAATCTTTTAATTGTTGTCCGTCCCTTAGAAGTCGCGACTGGCGGTGTGGCGGACACCACGGCGCGGTTACCTGTCGCGAATTGTGACACCTCGTCAGTCACCCAGGAAAGCAATACTGATTGTCAGGCGTTCATAGTTGGTGTCTGATCCATTACTGTCCACTCCTGTCTGACAGTTGTTGACCACAGACGATGATGAACATTGTGGACGCATACGGACGAGTGGAGGCGATATGTATATTATTTCTTATACATTAGCATTCTAGTAAATTTACTTATAATGTGTCGATTTGAACAAGATCTTAGCTGTCAAACCAACTATTGATCGTTTTTGTTACAATCGGAATAGGTATTTTCATAAATTGATCTCGGGTGGTGTGTACGAAGACTAAGCCGATTGTTAATATAACAGGTTGTCTCCATTACGTTTTAAGCGCATACATGACACATACCTATGCATATGCCGCAGTCACACACTCACGTTTGCGTGCGCGCACACACAATCGCGTACTGTCACATACACAGACAGGCACACACGTGCGCGCACACACACACGCACACGCACAGAAGAGCATAAGTAGGGCCGCATGATAATAAAAATTATGTAATCGCGACATATACTTTGAGATAATTTTCCCCGTTCGTGCAATCAAACTCCCAAATCCGCCATTTTTGTTGGTCTCGTCGGGACTCGCGATTGAACAAACCGACACGGAAAGCGGTGATTTGTTGATTATCGGCTGCGCCCTTTGAAGTGTAGAATGTCACGTAACCAAAATTCCCTTACGCTGAGGCACTCAGTTTGGCAGGTATCGAGCGCCTATGTGATTAATGGGATTGTCAGTAGTTACTCTGGCGGTAGTACTGGCCAAAACCCTTTGACATTCCAACGTCTGATCAACAAAAGACATTCTGTCGAGTCGATTGACAGTGTCCTCAGCGAAATGAGAATCGTGACCCCGAAACGTCAGTGCACCGCCGTTGAATTGGCGTGTGTGACAATTTAATATCCATCATGTTGACATTGGGGACGATCAGCATGTGCAGGAACAACGCAGACGTCACTTTATAGTTTCCCCTGACATCACATGAGGTCCTGTAAGGCTACTGCCCTGATGAAACCACGATGCCATAACATAATCAAATCTATATAGATTCCCACAAGAAAGGGCAAATTGTAAACGATTCCATGTTAATTATTGAACGACGCGATTCAGCTTAATTTCGTTGACGATGCTGTCGGAAACTCATTACAAAGGGGAAAACTATGTTTTTTGTTTTTCTTTCATAAAATAAAACATTACGATGAAAGGTGCAGGAACCGTTTTCTTCGAAGGACATCACATTATGTTGAATTATTGATGTAGTACTCACATTATTGACAATATTATAATTAGGATAATTATGCCATTGATCGTCGTCGTCATCATTATCAATAGTAATTATTATTGTTTTATTAAAATTATTGTTATTATTAAGACCATTGTCATAACTATCATCGTAATCATATTTATTACTTTTATTAGGCTTTGATTCGTTATTTTTCGACATTGTTTAATTATTGTTGATAAATTTATTATGGTAATTATAATAATTAGTAGCATGTTTATACAAGCAGCAAACCACTCGATAAGTCGATGTAGTCGTTTAGATATTGCCATCACATTCTGCGTCATTATTGCTGTAAATTTATGTAAAGTTTTTGTATTGTGGCGAAGACGGCTGTCGACGGCATAAAGCTTTCAACGGGTATTTAATGAGTGTATCTGGCGGCGCGTAACGATTGACTGCTGACAGCGACTCGAATTGGTACGAGGTGGCGATATCGACTGGACTCATCAACAACACCACCCTTCAACTACTAATCACAGGGTCGTCCTTGTTCGGCTGAAACCAAGACAAGGTTTCCTGACCCGTCCGTTGTACAAACTTGATATATGCGGTGTTCTCTTGGTTTGCGGTGTGTCCAAATGACGTTCTTCCACACAATGTCTGGGGTAATTACAGTCGCAAGGTGAAGTCAGCGTACTTCGGCGTGACGTAGCATGCGTCATGAAGCTACGACATCAGTGACGTCTAGGGATTGGGATTGTATTTGCTGGAATCACGTACCATATGTTGTACAGAAAATGTACGTGTAGAATCATACTGACTAAAGTGAATTTGCTGTACACCTATCATTATTTTTATTTATTTATGTTGTTATTGTTATTATTTATTATATTATTAATTTGATAGGTTTACCTATCGGGTACGTTAGAATTCGTAGATATAATAATGTCAGGGTCCGTCACTTTATTGTTGGTGTTTACAAGGGCAAATTCATGAGGGTAGTCGAATAGCTTACATCTGTTGACGTCATAATTACATATCGCTACGACTTTGTGTGCGATCATTTCTGCAGACATGGAGTTCGTGACGCTGTTCAAACATTGTGAATTGCATTGATCAAAATACACGTGACCTTGCTTAGATCAAATCAAATGTTCATATTACGTAACCAGGGTCAATAAGCTATAACTAATTCGATCAAACAGACACCTGCTTATGTTTCCTGTAAGTTGCTATAGCCACAGTGTGCACCCACGTCACATAAATACTGGCTATATATAGTGCTCTCATTTATATTAATCACACCTTGGTGCAACGTACAAAAAAAACTATTAGTGTTATGGTGAGTCATCTGGCGAATTGTCCACCAATCAATTTATCAGGTAGGAAAAAGGTTTCTCAAGAATTATTACAAAATAGCCGTAGATTAAATTAAACTGCTATCGTAGCGTTTTCTGAAATACGTCGCCGATTGTTAGGTCAGAGATCAATGTTACAAGAAAACAAATGAACATAAGAAGGAGGCGAATGATCATCGGCGCCGCGGAGGAGATTACTTTATAATGATTCAAAATCAGAGCATTAATGGATATCTATCAGCCCCGTACACCGTGATATACTCCTATATAGCTTATGCATCAATTCGGAATGCAATTCACAGTTCACATTGTTATTCTTGTTAAATATAAGTTATTGAGTTCTTGTACAGCGCACTATCCAGCACATAAGACTCCTCAAAGCATGTTACACTTTCCTCCCTGGCAGACCTGTTCAATCGAACACCATCTCGAATGATCTGAAAAGCATTCAGCAACGCTACAATTAGTGCGAGAAGAATATTCGTACACGAATACCACCACTGTCTATAGCCAAGTACTTATTCACACAGCTGAGTAAAATTACTTGCTCAAGGTTCGAAACGGCAGCATATGATTCGAACCTGGGTCTTCTCGATTGAGAGTCCGACGCTCTAGCCACTGCGCCTCTGCATTCTGCAAAATGTCACACTTGGGATGTTACGTTTCAGAGACCGAGGGGAAGACAACTGGACCGGCGTGTGTGAGGACATGTCGAGGGAAGAGGACCGGCTACTACCAGTCATGTCGCGGCTGCAACGTCTACGTCACCTGCAGGTCTGTATGACTACGTGGATCACGTGGTTGATGATGAAGGTGACAATGGTGATGATACTGATAATGAGGGCGATTGAGATGATGATGATGGTGAAGAAGGTGATGATGGCGATGATGATGCTTGTGATGATGATTATAATGGTGAAGATAATGAGGACGATGATGGTGGTGATGATGATAACGATGGCGAATGTAATGACGAGGACGATGATGTTGAACGTGATCATGACGAAATGATTACGGCAAAGTCAACGACGTCGACGATGGTTACGATCAACAATATGATGGCTTTGCTGATGGTTGTTGTGGCAACAGCGATGACGACAAAGATGATGATGATGATGATTATGGTGATGGTGTTGATAATTTCAAATATGATGATAATGATTAATGTGACAAGGTAAACTGCGCTGACTACCTATGGCAGTGACTGTTCTTGTGTTAGTACAGACAGTGTCCCCTTTTACAAATCAACGTTGCACAAACCTCAAAGTCGGCACGCAGCGTTAACATTGTCAACGTGGATGAAGACGCTATAAGGAGCTAAGACTTAAGTGTTGTCTTTCAGTAATGGAATTATATACGACAACAGACCATGTCCGGCTCGACTTGTGTGGGACGATAAAAAGAAACGCTGTCAGTACAAGTCCAAGACTTGTGCCGTGTACAAAGGTCAGTTAACAGTTTATTTCTCGGAAACTACCTATAACGTATATAACGTTACAAATCATCCGAATATTCTCCTGGACTATCTAAATAGGCCACATGAGTACGTTTTGAGATTTGAGGGGAGTGGGTGTCTTTTGCTGTGTTCCCCCTCTCGGTGTACGCCTCTCTCTGTCTCTGTCTCTCTCTCTGTCCTTCCCCTCTCTCTCTCCCTTTTCTCCTCTCCTCCTCTCTATCTCTCCCTCCGTCCCTTTGCTTCCCTCTTTCCATCCCTCCCACCCTCCCTCCCTGCCCGCCTGCCTTCCTCCCGCCATCCCTCCTTAGCTCCCTCTCCCTCCCTCCCCTCCCTCCATCCCTCTTTCTCTCCCTCTCCCTCTCCGTCCCTCCTTCTCTCCCTCCCTTCCCGTCCAACCCTCCCTTCCTCCCTCCCTCCACCCCTCTTTCTCTCCATCTCCCCCTCCCTTCCTCGCTCCTGCCTCCCTTCCTCCCTGTAACTGCGGTCTTGCTTGCAGGCATGCCTATCAATGGCAAGTGGTCTGAGTGGCGGCCGTGGTCGGCGTGCACGAAGACATGCGGCGGGGGAGTACACAGACGCTCCCGGCGCTGCGACGATCCGAAGCCCCAGAACGACGGCTTGGCGTGTCCGGGCGCCTCCACAGAGACCATGCCGTGTGCAACGTGGGACTGTCCCGGTGAGTGTGACCTCATGCCTTCAACATCGCTTGTGAATAGTAATAGGTTACAATAATAAAATATTATAGTACAAAAATTGTGTAATCTTCGGCAAGGGTTGTACTTAGGGGATCAAGGCTGATTAAGCTTTCTAGATCAAAGGCCACGGAAACACCGAGAACATTGTTGGCATCAATGCTTTGCGTTGCATTACTACCACTACTAATACTACTACTATTTACTACTACTACTACTACTACTACTACTACTACTACTACTACTACTGCTGCTGCTGCGGCTGCTGCTGCTGCTGCTGCTGCTGCTGCTGATGATGATGATGCTGCTGCTGATGCTGATGATGATGATGCTGCTGCTGCTCCTACTACTACTACTACTACTACTACTACTACTACTACTACTACTACTTCTACTACTACTACTACTACTACTACTACTACTACTACTACTACTACTACTACTACTACTACTGCTGCTGCTGCTGCTGCGGCTGCTGCAGCTGCTGCTGCTGCTGCTGCTGCTGATGATGATGATGCTGCTGCTGATGCTGATGATGATGATGCTGCTGCTGCTCCTACTACTAATACTACTACTACTACTACTACTACTACAACTACTACTACTACTAATACTACTACTATTACTACTACAACTACAACTACTACTACTACAACTACAACTACTACTACTACTAATACTACTACTACTACTACTACTAATACTACTACTACGACTACTACGACTACTACTACTACTACTATTACCATAGGCGGATCCCGGGGGTCCTGGGGGGCACGTGCCTCTAGACCATATGAATTTGGCATGCCCGCAGATCTGTTATAATGAGCCCACGCGACCGTGCCCCCAGACCCTTTGAAACACGACCCCCGTTCACGTTGTAGTGCTGAAGTTATGGCGACGCGAAGGCGAACATTTTGTAACAGCACTGTTTTCAAGAAATGTTGCTTAACATAAAAACTATAAAGCATGTTTCCGAAGATTATAATAACCACGTGATGTAAGATTAATATTGATCTACTTAAATAATGTATTGTGAACTATTTAGCTCGATTATACGCAAAATTGAAAATATTCAACTAATGCAGTATAATACTGTAAATGACAATAATATTAACAACAACACTAATACAACATGAGCGCCTAATTTATATAGAGCCCAACACCAAACGTGCATCTAATCAGACTAGTTATATCATGGTGTATGATGAACAAACATACTTCGTCTTGTTCTCGCAGACTGTTCCCTCAAGTGTCCGCCAGGTGGCAAGTTGTCCGACGACTGTTCGGTGTGCGAGTGCGCAGACGCCGTGCTGACTGGGCAGGTTTTGAACATGGCCGGGGACACGATCCCATTGGTTGGTGTCAATGTCTACGTCATCGGACGAGAATGGCATCCATCCGCCAAGACGGACCTACAAGGCAAATTCGAACTGAAGGATCTCTGTATAAAAGGGCTACAGCTGACGTTCAAGAAGAAAGGGTTCATGAGCGAGTTGGAGATTTACAATGCGGAACATTCGAACCCAATTGTTATCAAGATGATCAAACTAGGTACGCGGCCCGTTTCCGTTGAGAGAATAACATGTTTGTTTTTATCAATACACCTTATACGTATTCAAATAATGCGGTAGCGCAACCACGCAATAACACACGCATACACTTTTGCATAAATACACCCTCACACGAACGCACGCACGCACGCACGCGCACACACACACAATCACACACATGCACACACAGATGCATGCACATGTGCGCAAGCTCACCTGTACCCACACAAAAATACGCACGCATGCACGCACACACACACCCACACACGCACACACATACACATACACACACAACACATACACACACATCCAAATTGCGGCTTCGTTGAACACTCGTCATAGACGCTGTTTTTGTGTTCGAATGAAACAGATAGATTAAGTATTAACGTGTTTGAGCATGAACACCGCGTTTTATGATAATTCACATTATACTTTTAAAACCTCACTACGAGAATTTATGCGCAATCCCTTTATTACCCTATACAGAGAAGCCGATATTCACCATTGAGCCGCATGACTCGGCTGGATTCGTCGGAGGAAGTGTTGTTCTCCGTTGTCGGGCAACGGCCGTCCCACCACCAACAGCCTATGACTGGTAACACTCAACAACTGTACTTTAAATGTGTGTGTGTGTGTGTGTGTGTGTGTGTGTGTGTGTGTGTGTGTGTGTGTGTGTGTGTGTGTGTGTGTGTGTGTGTGTGTGTGTGTGTGTGTGAGTGCATGTGCGTGTCCGTGTGCGTGTGTGCATGGTGCCCGGTAACGTAATAAGAAATAATATATATATATATATATTTGATTTCTTATTACGTTACCCGGCACCATGCACTTGATATAAGTGCAGAAGTCTTTCACATTGGCAAATTTCTCATACTATATATCAATATGAAAACACGGTAGAGTAAATCCTAAATGGTGGCCGTTTAATACGTTAGTCTTTAATAAGGCCCTGCATTGTGGCATACACTTATAAAATTAAACATGAATTTGCTAAGAAATGCCTTAGGCATAATTTACCACTTTTACTAAATAACATTCCTGATATTGTCAAAGAAAAGCTTAGTACACACAGTTCACAAGTATTTGCCAAGTATGTTAAACTTTATTTTTTACAAAACTATCAAGTAACATGCACCAGGCAAAATTGCTATATATGTATGCAAAATTAAGAACCGACAACCACCTGTCAACTTGATACAGTACAAAACAGTGCCTAAACGACAAACTCAATAAGCATGTAGATTGCTCACACTACACACATGCTCACACACACATGCTCACACTACACTGCTTATTGTTTTTTTCTTTCTTCTTTCTGGAAGAATTTGATTAGGTGATGTATTGATTCAGTTAAAGTTTTATTACAAAGGTGGCTCCTCGATAGCGACTACCATAGTCTTAGAGGAGTCTCCTGACCCTACTGTTATTTATCATACATTATACCATGTTTACTATAAAGGTTATATATTTGTATTATTTATTGTTGACATAGATGTATTGTATGAATTATTTGAAATGTCTGGGTCAAATAAAACAAATTCTTCTTCTTCTTCTTCTTCTTCTTCTTCTTCTTCTTCTTCTTCTTCTTCTTCTTCTTCTTCTTCTTCTTCTTCTTCTTCTTCTTCTTCTTCTTCTTCTTCTTCTTCTTCTTCTTCTTCTTCTTCTTCTTCTTCTTCTTCTTCTTCTTCTTCTTCTTCTTCTTCTTCTTCTTCTTCTTCTTCTTCTTCTTCTTCTTCTTCTTCTTCTTCTTCTTCTTCTTCTTCTTCTTCTTCTTCTTCTTCTTCTTCTTCTTCTTCTTCTTCTTCTTCTTCTTCTTCTTCTTCTTCTTCTTCTTCTTCTTCTTCTTCTTCTTCTTCTTCTTCTTCTTCTTCTTCTTCTTCTTCTTCTTCTTCTTCTTCTTCTTCTTCTTCTTCTTCTTCTTCTTCTTCTTCTTCTTCTTCTTCTTCTTCTTCTTCTTCTTCTTCTTCTTCTTCTTCTTCTTCTTCTTCTTCTTCTTCTTCTTCTTCTTCTTCTTCTTCTTCTTCTTCTTCTTCTTCTTCTTCTTCTTCTTCTTCTTCTTCTTCTTCTTCTTCTTCTTCTTCTTCTTCTTCTTCTTCTTCTTCTTCTTCTTCTTCTTCTTCTTCTTCTTCTTCTTCTTCTTCTTCTTCTTCTTCTTCTTCTTCTTCTTCTTCTTCTTCTTCTTCTTCTTCTTCTTCTTCTTCTTCTTCTTCTTCTTCTTCTTCTTCTTCTTCTTCTTCTTCTTCTTCTTCTTCTTCTTCTTCTTCTTCTTCTTCTTCTTCTTCTTCTTCTTCTTCTTCTTCTTCTTCTTCTTCTTCTTCTTCTTCTTCTTCTTCTTCTTCTTCTTCTTCTTCTTCTTCTTCTTCTTCTTCTTCTTCTTCTTCTTCTTCTTCTTCTTCTTCTTCTTCTTCTTCTTCTTCTTCTTCTTCTTCTTCTTCTTCTTCTTCTTCTTCTTCTTCTTCTTCTTCTTCTTCTTCTTCTTCTTCTTCTTCTTCTTCTTCTTCTTCTTCTTCTTCTTCTTCTTCTTCTTCTTCTTCTTCTTCTTCTTCTTCTTCTTCTTCTTCTTCTTCTTCTTCTTCTTCTTCTTCTTCTTCTTCTTCTTCTTCTTCTTCTTCTTCTTCTTCTTCTTCTTCTTCTTCTTCTTCTTCTTCTTCTTCTTCTTCTTCTTCTTCTTCTTCTTCTTCTTCTTCTTCTTCTTCTTCTTCTTCTTCTTCTTCTTCTTCTTCTTCTTCTTCTTCTTCTTCTTCTTCTTCTTCTTCTTCTTCTTCTTCTTCTTCTTCTTCTTCTTCTTCTTCTTCTTCTTCTTCTTCTTCTTCTTCTTCCATTTGTCTCTAATGCTAGTGGGGATGTATGAAAAGCCCCAGTGTAGTTATTTCATGTTTTTGTACGACGTTTCGATTCTGTTTTCCACCTGTCTGGCGGAAATCGACCCATTATTGGTTTGCGAGTCGGGTGGCGCTACTAGACCGTGCATGAGATAAAGAATACAGCCGGTGGTAATAACTAATGCTGTGTGTAAACTTCCACGGGTGGGTGTGTGTGCTAGTAACGTCTGGTACGACCGGAACATGATTGGTCGATGAAGGTGCCGGACTGTTGATCGGAGGAACCGGGGTTCGAGATCCTGGTGCCGACCAGATCGGTGGTTCGGCACTGGTATCGGTATCGTGATGTCGTAGGGTTGGACGAATTTTGTTCACTCAGCTTTGCCTGTGTCTTTCGGAAGGGATCCGTATAAACGGTTGGTTACTTCATCTGGTGCCACATGCCAGGGAGTAAAGATCTACGCAAGGAAATAAAATGCTCACCAAAATCGCCAGTGGGATCTTATTTTCTAAACTCCCGTTGGCTTCGTTGTCAAAAATAACCAATTGGCGGTATAAAGGAAGAGAAGTAACCAACCAAACATGATCCATGCATGTATAACCATGGAGTTCAAGGGACGACGACCTTATCCGAGGGCCCGGCCTTGCGGCGGCAGACGAGAACTTCATTTCTGTGTTCGGATGTCACCCGCTGAAAGTGCCGGACTCGGGTTTATACGGCTGCGGGGCGATTGTCGGAAGCGGGCAAGAAATTTTTCCCCGGTTCGGTAGTTACCCAAGTAGAGACCGGTGGAAATTCGGACGGAAGCCGGGGTGGTATTCGTAAAGTGATCATCGCCTTCTTTCCAGCGCGTATTTTCTCAATGTTCAATGTTTAACTTTTCGTGTTGTCCATTGCGATCTTCCATAATCTCTGCCACCTCCGTAATGGCTACCACCACATTAGCCATAGCGGTACACGTTGTCGTCTTCTGGTTCGTTTGTTCTACACCCACAGCAGACCCAGCCTTCTTTATCGCATTCAACCAATGACTCGTCTAGTAATAATTGTTAAATGTGTATTACTCTAACTGTTGGTGCATAACTGTTGTCTTCATATAATATATGCTGTCATTTTCTTGCGATTATACCTACTACTATAAATATCATCGTGATAACAGACATGCACAGTAATTATAGTGTCGTCGTTTTTCCATTTAATCATCGTCGTTGCCGTGTCAGCATAATTATGTTAACAACGGCATCTTTATCTGATCAGCGCAAAGTGTCGTCATATGTGTCGTTATTACCAACGGTTCCTAGATTGTCACCGACGTCATGTCCTCTAAGTATCACCACCCGCATCAGTAATCCAACCATCATCACCACCCACGTCATCGTAAACCATCATCACCACCCGCATAATCATTACAATACATCATCACCACCCGCATCATCATCACAACCATCATCACCACCCGCATCATCATCCATGATAAATCATCACCACCCGCATCATCATCCCACAACCATCATCACCACCCGCATCCATCACCACAATACATCATCACCACAACCATCATCATCCACCAATCCATCATCATCCTAATACATCGTATCCAATATCATCATCTGACCATTATCACCACCCGCGTCATCATCCTGTCGTCATCGATTCACTGTTTCGTTTTACCCACCGTCATTGTCGTCAACAGATGTAGTCGATCATGGTTCATCCTCCTCATCTCCACCTCGTCGATTGTCGATCAACGTCGCCATCACAATCATCATACCATAACCACCACCACCATCATCATCACCACCACTACAATACCATAACTACAATCTGACCACCAGCACCACCACCACTCTGACCACCGCCACCACTGCCACATCCCTCACCACCACCATCACCGCTGCCACCCCACCACCACTGCACCACCACCACTGCCATCACCACTACCACCACCACCACTACCATCACCACTACCACCACCGCCGCCCAACCATCACCACCACCATAGCCACCACCACCACCCATCCATCACCACCACCATCACCACTGCCACCACCACCACCACCACACCACCACTACCACCAACTACCACCATCAATACCACCACCCCACCCACCCCTCACCACACCAATTGAGACAACTGTATATTTCCTTAGACGCCGATATGGACACGTGTGATCCGGCCCCTAAGAGGGGTGTGAACATCGTCAAGCTTCCCGTGACGTGCGTGGCTACAGTGAACGGTAAACAGGTTGACCAGGTCGACCTTGGCCGCTGCAGGGCAAAGGCTTGTCAGAACGGCGAGGACGACACAACGGCCCGATGCTGTAGACCCGTACAAAAATCGAAACTCACAGTCACCTGCGACGGCTACTCCTTTAGCTTGCCGGTGGCGACCTCCTGCGGGTGCGCTGTACGCGACTCCAGTGACGGCATTGGCGTGAACGGAATCATCGACACCGGTACGATATTGTTTTACTGGTGACGATTCGGGTGTGTTGGAATATAATCAAGTTTAGTACATCCATATGATTGGCGGATCCAGGCGGCTGGGGAAACGTGCCCCCATAGACGTTCTGAAATTCTGAACGTCGCCGCCAAAAATCTTCACAAGCACCCCCTCCTCCGTCTTCCTGTGTCAAGATGGGAGTCGTTCTGACGCTACGGCTCAACCCACCCAACATGAAGTTGGTTCGGCCGCCAGTGTTTTTCTTGCCGAGCCTCAAGATGGGTGCAATTAGTTGTTTTCGGCCACCCTCCTAGACTGTCCTCTCTGGATCCGTCCGTGCATATTTTGTATTTACAACAGTTCGATAATATTTTATTGAGGTGCATCACATGATTTGTCAGACGTAAACAACGTTACCTTACTGTAGTGGAGATGTTCATTAATGGTGTCACCTTCTGGACTAGGTCAAACCTAATTGAATGGCGTGGTGCCGTAATAACAGGTCTATGGTGACTTTAATTGCAATTAAGGTTTATTACCTAGCAGATCGTAAAGTGAAGTTCGGCATAACAGCTCTTGAATAATATTATGTTGCCAAGATTTTGGCAGTAGCGAGGGAAGAATGAGGTCACAACCTCATATCTCATTGAAGTGTATTTGAAGCCGACGTTCAGTCTCCACCTATTTTCGTCTTAGGTGTTGGTTCTCCATACAGCCCCTTTTGGGGATAACGTAGGAGTTGTGCAGTGCGCATTGCAAAGGGTGCGTGAAACTGAATTTGAAAAATAGTAAAAGAAAAAAAATTATTTAAAATAAGTGCAGTAATTTGTGCAGATTAAAAACACAAATTATCAGTCATTATTTATTGTCTGGTAAGGTGGGCTGGAGCACCGAGGTGGATGGTAACTCAGAGCTTGTTGGGATGGGTGAAGTGTGGGTAGGCTTATTATTTCTGGGGGAGTTGATTTCAAGCTCTTATAACTCTAGGATAGAATGAATATGCATATGTATTTATGCGTGCATGAATTTGTATGTATTTGTTGGGATCGCTGTTACGTGTACGGTAGCACTTTCATACGACAACGTTTTACCAGCACAGCGCGATAACTACGTGCAGCGTTGATATATAATGTGGCACATGACTGCAGGTTTGGTCGGTACGGTCCCACAAGTGGACATATTCGCTGGTGGCAATAAATACGGCTTGTACAACCGCCGCCAATTCTACTTCGAAACGATGCCTGAAGCTGGCCGCGTGATCTTCCGCGTCGCCCCCTGGCGGAACTTCATGCCGCAGGTCGTCTCGCTAGATGTCGCCTCCCTCGGCATCTCCGAAGTGTTTGTGCAGGTGAGATAATGCTGGTGGTGCCGTTTATTGTACATCTATAATAATAATTCCAAGGGATATGTTAACACAATGTCAGTATCAGCTACCTTCTAAACAGAAGAGCCATTGCAAATATATACTAAGTTACACAGTAGTATAATGCAGGTATGACACAGTGGCATAATATATACTAAGTTACACAGTAGTATAATGCAGATATGACCCAGTGGCATAATATATACTAAATTACACTGTAGTATAATGCAGGTATGATACAGTGACATACTATATATATATATATATATGTGATGAATAGTATGACGGCATCGCAACTTAAGTCAGACGAGTATTACTAGTATCGATCGTGGACAGTGGCGAGAGATTTGGCGGAAACTCATCGTTTTGTGAAGTGTCAGTTTACTAATACAACGAGTGTACATAGCGCCGGTGACTATGTGAATGATGTCTTAATGACAAATACCTTGTTATGATCTATTTATTTAATCATTAGCATATTTAATATATCTAACACATTTTTTTTCAATTTCAATTGTTTATTTCCAATATGCCTTATACCGTTGACACAATATGAGCTTAATTTTACTTATTTTAATATTGAAATGTATAATTGACTTATTATTTTTGTTCGTTTCATCCAGTATTTACATTAGTTATTTTCTCAAAGAATACTTGTAATACATATTAACAGTGGCGTACACCTACTCATGAGCAACAAGCTACTCGTTTACATTGGCGACATCAGTTGAATTGATTACATTCAAATAGAATTAGATATCAAAAAATCTTCAAGAAAATTCATACATGTCAAAAACGCGTACTATATAGATAGGTAAATATCGCTAAATAACTATCATTGTGTTTTCTGCAATACATTGCCGATTGGTGGAGCAGAGGGCAATAGCCCATGAAAATAGATAAACGTAAAAAGAGGCGAGTGGACACTGGAGGAGATGCAGTTACAATATTCAACATATAGCGTATTAATATATAGATTAAATGACCAGATCATTTCATGTTCCCGAAATTAGCAGGCTTAGTTATTTGTAAGACGACGTTTGCTGTGGTGAACGTTGGGATATGTGAGTGGGTACTGCAGTTAACTCAATAAGATCGTTATTATTTACCATTTAAACATACTCGTGGTCGTACCTTCCAAATTGCGAACGCTGTTATGGGCTTACTAAACACAATTCGGCGGGTAATTAACCATCAATATAATTATTTCAGTCTTAAGCACATTATAATTAATTAGTAAGTGAAAAATCAAGAAGAGATTACCCCCTCTTTAAAGTAGCGCCGCCTATTTTGTTACAGGTGAACCTAGTGAAACGGCCACAGAGAGTGACCATAAACGCCACTCTCGGAGGAAGTGTTCCGGTCATCAGCGACGGTCAGCCGTCGGCCGGTAAATTCATCCTGCCCCCTTACGCTACGGTTGACCAATACGGCCTGCCTGTTATTGGGCTGATCGATGTCTATATCTCCTTCGCCGATCCACGCGTGACGGTAAGTCTACAACAGCTCGAAGTGTTCTAAAACGTTCGTCACATCAGAACAAGTTTCTCTCTCTCTCCCCCCCCCCCTCTCTCTGTGTCTGTCTGGGGTATAAGTGCACACACTTTTACAGAAGTAATTTATTATTTGGAATTGTCCTGCGGCGACAATAATTGTGAATTGGTTGTATTACGAAACGTGACCGAAATGCGATGTATTACTGTTTTTGTCAGTATATTATTTACTTTGCTCGGGTCCACTTGAAACAACAGTATAACCAAGGTGCATGTTTTATAGCAGAATATGTTTTCTTCATGTTAACTGTTGCATGCAATAAGAAATAACGACACGTTACCTACGAGAACTATATACTACATGAACTAAAGCGAATACTCTAGAATATTCTGTTTGAGTTACAAAGAGTGCAGCCATTTCACGAGAAAGCGCAAACCATTACACTTGGCGATGCCATTCTTACGGGTCTCCACCCACTTTCTTCCCCTCTGTAGAACGGGCTGTCGGCCGCGCCAGGGCAGTTCACGTTCTTGGACGAGGAAGGCGAGACGAGGTTCCTTAGCACGTTTGGCGTGGTGACAGTGGTAGCGGAACAGCACTACAATGAACCAGTCTTCCTACAGGGTCCCATGACCGTCAAGGTAACATATGTGCTGCTTAATTATAATTATACCTTTAGATCTAACATCATTTTAAGAGACACGCCCCGAAACCCCGCAGCGCCAGCACAAAATCACCAAGTTATGGTTGCGCCTAGTTGTTGGCGTTCAATGTTCTTCATTTACTATCTCTTTAGCTATCAACTTTATTAAATGTTCTCATTTATTATTATATTGATGCTGTGTCTATTTAGTTAACAACTGTGTGAATGCATACGTCGCCGAGCAAGTCCCGCGACCGGTATTTGGGATAAGGTTAAGTTTGAAAACTGCTGGTGTAGTCCGTCGCCCGGAACTCACTGCCACAACACATGATGCTTAAACAACGACGAATGTTTTTATACTCGGTGGAACGAAGCCTTGTAAATGTCAAGATTGGATTCGTTATTACTGTTATTACAGCTTGAAGCCAAGAAACTCGGTCTGAGCCGAAAGAAGAATGGGAACGCCAACGCTCTCTTGTGGTCTTTCGACTCTCAAAACGGAAATTGGCAGCGTCTTACCGATTTGCATTTCCCGGGCAGACGACAAAGGCTACAGGCCATTGCGCGGCCAGAGTTCCCCGCCGAGTATCCGATCATCAAGAACGTTAATAAGCCTTTGCTAGTAAAAGATATCTGCGAGGTAAGACGAGAGTACTATTTATCTTTTCAAAATTATGAACGTCATACCTCATATGTGTGTGTAATTTACGTATAATGACGGAGTACATACTTTCACACATGCACGCATAAGCACAGACCCACACTATGTTTAGTGTTTGTATGTGTATATTTGCATGTAAGTACGTACGTGCGTACGTATGTACATACATATGTACGTACGTACGTATGCATGTATGTATATATGTATGTATGTATGCTTACATATACGTATGCGTAATCCTGATTGCATTACACATAAACATACTCCGAACACGGTTTCCTTGAGCTTTAGTAATTGACGTTTGTTATGTTGTATCTAATTATTTGCTTTCATTAATTTAACAAAAATTAAGTCGTTCCTTTTCTTTCGAAGGGCCGTAGGTTAAACCGTAACAGTTTGGCGCTCAAAATGCAAACGGTTTAGGAGTGACCACGTTATGGTTCATTTGTTAGCTCGAGTATAGCTAAATACCAATTCTCTATACGTTCCCTTTATGAAGCACAGTGGCGCAGTGGCTAGAACGTTGGACTCTCAATCGAGAAAACCCAGGTTCGAATCATGTGCTGCCGTGTCGAAACTTGGGCAATTTCGTTCACAGCTGTATGAACGACTACCGGTCTACAAACAGTGATGGCTATTTGTGTACGGATAATGTTCGCGCATTAATTCCAGCGTGGCCGAATGTTTCCCAGATAAGTCGAAGTGACGTTCGATTGAACAGGTCTGCCAGGGAGTGAAGTGTAAAGCGCTTTGAATAGTCCTAAGGACTGGAAACTGCGCTATATAAGAACTTACCTTTTTTCTCAGGTATCAGTTTACGTGTACCAAGACGAAGACTTCGTCGAGCCGCTGCCGGGGGAGCTCGTCGTTGTGCTGACGTCAAGCAAAACTCGCGTGATTACACGAAGCACGGGACTAACGAACGAGGATGGGAGGGCGTGCGTCGCAGTGCCTTGTGGGTACAGGCACACTCTCACCGTTGGAACGCGATCGCGTGATGTCGTCGTCGTATCACGTGACCACAGCCTCCCTTCCAAATTCCCCTTCAAGAACATCGAGTAAGTACCAGTTCTCTAGAACAATGTTAGGAAGTAGCAGTGACGTAGATACGATATGTTCAACACAAACACACACGCGCACACGCACACGCACACGCACACGCACACGCACACACACACACACACACATATATATATATACATCTATACATCTATATATGTACATACATATATATATATATATATATATGTATATATAAAACTATATGTATTCTTAGGTAGGGGAGACGGTTGCACAATGGACATGTTATTGTTTTAATCTGGTAAAAACTTTTTTCCTCTGGTAACAACATATCTTCATCGCATTAGGTACACGAGTCATATGTGTAATAATTGATGTTTTCATTTACATTACCTGTATGTATTGTAAGTCCACGTTGTTACGCAAATGTGGGATCCTCCCATTAATATGTTGACATACATACAATTGAGAACAATACTTCGTTGGATAGTAATATTTATTATTGTTCTTTTTAGCAACTACACCCACTAACAACACGACCGCCACTACCAGCACCATTGTTATTATAACGACATTTCACTGTTTTTAGGTCATATGGAGTAAACTTTTCGTCTCCAGCCATTGATAACATTGTCGACGCGAATGGCCCCGTCTTCCAGTACAGAAAGTGCAGAAATCAGGTATGAAAGACAAATCTTGATCGGTAACGCAACTTGTTTTTGGTCATAATGCCTGTTCTGTTGTGAATTCCTTTCGCTTCTTTAGTAAACTTGGCTTTGTTGATAGGCAAATATTCCAGACGAGTAAAATATTTACCAAATAGTCCATGTGGCATTTGTTATATTCCTAAACATGACTACACTGCCTATTTTTTACTCAGGTTTTACATCTGACATTTTCTATGTAAACGTACTATTAATATAACCCTAATATTTTTATTTTATGATGTGCATTCCGTATTACACGTTCACATCGTCTATCTGTTTAGTTTCCTCGAACGCAATTTCAACAAATACACTTTTTGTATAAAAAAAAACTAGTTTTATCATGCTTAGCGGTAAACCGATATGTTCGCAAAAGATGTCCTCAAAGGCAATTGCAAATTGTTAAAATAGTCACGTATGTTTTTATACGTAAACAGCCGACAAAGTCTCGCCATTACCACTTCATTATGGCCGTGCTGACCCTGCGACCCGCGGTTCAAGGTCAGCTGGCTCCCGTCGAAGCAAGACCAGGACAAGAGTTGAGTTGGTATCAAGAGGCCGGAAGTTCGGATCAGAAGGAGGCTTGCATGGTTCGGCTGGACATACTGGTGGGTGTCTCCATCGGTACTACTAACATTTTCAAAAAATTATAATACAGATTTTTAGCTGTAAGTTAGAAGCATCGAACATTTATATAAGTATGACTATACGTTTTGTTTTAACTACACACACATATTTTATTCGACCATTATGTTTAAACAAATATAATTTTAGTTACTTAACAAATTAAGTTAATGAACCTACTGTAATGCGATCGGCACCACACGGCTGTGTTAGCTTCTGGAGTCGCTGCAGTTGGAGAAAGCATGCTTAGGATAAACTCAAGACGCGTTGCGAAATTTCCCCAAAAGTGCTGCGTTTCTTGGCCTTTCGTGACATCATATCTGAGTCATTTTTCTTCAATGGGTATATTGACTCATTTGTGAACGCCATATACTTTAAAGGGGCTAATATTTTCCCTCTCATGCTAAGTTATAGCTGTTCTTGGGGATATGTATTACATGAATCGTAACAGATAAGCATGTATGTTGTCAAATAACGTGAACAAATCAACAAGTAGAGTATGTATTATTGCATGCCATTGTATCCTAAGCACATGAGAGCGGCCGATACATTATAAAACTATCGAGACGCATGCACAGCGAAAACAACGTATGGCGAAACTATGTGTGTGGGGGGTGGGGTGGGGTGGGAGGGTATATGTGTGTGTGTGTGTGCTTGCGTGCGTGAGCGCGCGGGTGTGTGAGTGTGTAGGGTGTTTGCCATTGTCAGCAAGATTATGTAATAAACGTACAATATTTATATATAACTATACAGATACATAAATATAAATTAACTATCCAAGCATGTGGTCAGAATTTCAGTGTACATTGCCGAGTTCGCATTTAAATTGATATATTTATTTGCAGACTTTGGACCCGCAAAGAACACAAGTTGTTGGTGAAAGTCGCAAAAACGGAGCTGATGGCTCATTTTATGGTTCATATCTGGCGCGCGTGATACAAGCTCTGAATCCCTTTTCATACGTGCCTCTCAAAGGAAATTACAGGTATAGATTTCAGGTCATCACATTCGTTATAATTTCATAATACTTAATCATATTGCCTTCTAGAGTTGAACACCCATATAGCACTTGAACAAGGAAGCATTCGGCATCCCAAGAAACACACACGAATTATTATTAAAATTGTATCTACCCTGACATATTTGTTGATTTTTGTTTTTAAACTTATTCCCGCTGCTACTGTTAAGACAGTAAGCAGGTAACATGTTCCATTCCTTCATGATTGTGTCGTTATTTTTAGAATGAGTACTTTCGTATATCTAATCGACACTGTTCCTTCTCTTATGTTACGTCATGTCCCATAGTTCGTCTGTCAGTCTACGTGTTAATTGAGCACAAATCCTTTTTGTTTATTTTATTAACAAGATCGTTTGATACATAAAAAGCTCAAGTTTTTCAATCTCCACATTGGGTATATGTTTTCAGAGATATTGATACATTGTTTTGTCACCAGTGGCGCGTTGTCGCAGACAATATCTAGGCGTCATCTAAACACTGACCTTTTCCGCGTGCACGTAGCATTCCATAAACACAATGGATGCGATCATTGTCATATACATTGTATTGATTCTTAAGTGACAATGTAATTGTTAATATTTTTATTGATGTAATTTTTATTTAACTTTTATGAGTGCATTTATTATGAAGCTATATATCACGCATCGAAGAATGCTTACTATTATTACTATATTATGTTTGTAATAGTGTAATTTGTTGTTATTGTTTTATTACTATTATTATTATTATCGTTATTGTCGCTATTATTATTATTATTACGGAACATATCATGTATAGTTGTTTCTGTCACGAACAGAGCGTGCGTTCAAGTTCGTTGCCCGAAACGGAAAGATGAGCCAACGTATGTGAATCTGGAACTGAGCCATCCGAACAGAACATCCTGTGTCTTCAAGTGAGTTGTAAAACCTTGATCGTTGTTCCAAACGATTCTGCTGCTGTACACCATTTTACTGACATCGCACTACGACAACAGAACCCTTCAAATCGACCAGTACTCGAACATGGCCACACATTGAAAACGTGCACTCTGTCACAGTCTCTGTGATGTTTCAACTGAGGCCCGTGTTCTAATTCTATAAATGGCCACCACTCTTCGTCGCAATATCTTTGCTGATTATGTACATTCAGGCATACGTGTATCTAGGCCTACATTATTTTTCCAGATCTGCACATCTGTATATTTGAACAGTGTCTCTAATCAGGCCCCTCATTTGGACTAAGTTCATTCGGTTCATTGGACCATTGATCTTTATTTAATAATTGGCGGCGTGCATCAGAACACACAACGATAGTTATTTACAGTTATTTTCCTAGGTGGATTTGATTTGATGTCACCACTGTTACCGCAATGAACCATTTCGCTTTAGGTGGACGCCACTTGATGCGAATGAGAACGTTGCAACAGCAAACGCCGGAATGTCCCTCCTGATGGCATCGGAGTCCAGAGAGAACATCGGCTTCTACAAGGCGAGAGGCCCCGGCAACTCTGCCTACCGTCAGGTGTTGAACGACTGCAGCCGTGGCGGGCCGTACGCCGCATTCTTCGACTGCACCGGAGGTGAAGTGACGCATCTCGGATGGGGATAAAAACTGACGCTCGTGGAAAAATTGTCTGATGGGAGGAAGACGGCAAACGATAACGACTGTGTCAAGTAGTTACTGGCGTAGTATGTGTGACTCTGTGCCTACATCAACCCGTTCGTCTGTTTGTTTGTATTCTTTTCCTCCCTCTTTGTTCTGTTTTCTTTCTTTTCCCTGGCTTTAGAACGTCTCTCGATCATTTCCCGTACAATTATCTTTTCGCTCTCAGTAATTCTCTCTCCACCTCCTCCTCCTGCTCCCCCTTCCTTTTCTCCGTCCTCTGTCTCTTTTTCTTTCATCTTATATCTTTGTTTGTATCGCTTTCTATCGCATATAAACGCGTCATTGTCCTGTGTAGAAGCATTTATTTTAGCCGCAGCTTTATTGTATGCTAACGGACACTTACTGGTACATTTACGACAGTTGATGCGACAACCAATATTAGAATGTATACTTACTGCACACGTGCATATCTGGTAATATTGCGTTAACATTGCTTTAATAGTAAGGTAACATTTAATCTATATCGATATCACACTACATTGAGGTGTACTGATATTAACATAATTCACAATACCTTTCATAATAATTAATCCACTATGCAGTATACTGGCTGAATTTGTGAGCAAAGTTGCCAATGTCATAGGAAAATGTGACGATGACAATGCGCTTTATTTATGTTGTTTATGAATGTCATGCACGTTAAAGCAAACGAAAACGATAGAACGAAATTAAACCAAGGCAAAATTGTACAACGGTGTAATTAAATTAACATGGTGCGTTTACTTTTAATTGTTGATTGATGCATACTTTAAAAGTTGCTGTTATTGTTATTTAAATAAAATACGAAAGATGAGTTGAAATGTTTTGACGAAATCACGCTGTGTCTGACTTTAATTTATGAACTCAGTTATTCTGGTGTGATTGAAAGCCATTTGTGTACATTTTACATCACTGGAGTTCGTGATAGTGACGATTTCGATAGGAATATATAGTCTAGAACAGCGAAGAGTTTACTTACTTAAACGTTATTTAAATACAACATACAGGATCATGATGCTCGCTTTCAACACTAGTTGACCAGGCAACCCGGCTATTGTTACGACCATTCCACGCATATCATCACAGGATATAAATACGAAGGAGTTTTATTTAATATTCTGCAGCACGGTTTAGAAAAACAACAAAGGTGTTATCAAAATAAATATTAAAAATAATACGTTTCGTAAAAAGACGCCGGCTGCGTACATTATTTTACCAGAATATACGAACTGGCTTCGCTATATGAAAACTTATAATTTCGTTGAGTAAATTACTTTTTTTCTTCAGATTAAGCAATACAAATTGTTCTATGACGTACGATGATAGTCTTATTATTTAACATTGTCTACATGTATCGTCTTACATCGTAACAATAGCTATGGCTATCCTGCTGTCTTGGTGTACAATTTGACAAGTGGTGTTTAATTGAAATGGTCTGTATAGACTGGCATTTCACAATAAAGTGCACCATTCAAACTATCTGTTGTTACTGATTTTGTAATGTTAAGATCTTCCTCTCGGGATAACAATGAGTAATCATGCCGATAGTGGCAGCACATAATGCATACGATCAATCAAATCACAAACGAACCTGGTATCGCAAGAAATTCAAACATTTAAATTGTCACAACTGACAACAACACACCACACATTTTCACTGGAAATTAAAATGTGATTCATGGAACCGTACCGTAAGATAACTGCTTGTTCCGCTATCATGACTAGTGCTTGTATTACGACGGGATACCGCTCAATAACACTTTCTGACCCTCGTTTCGAACCAAAACCTGTCTTTGTAAACATTCTATGAATGCATCGAAAGGGCCGGTTCTTGCGGGTAAACAACGCCAGTGACGTCACATTTAGGCATACCGTAAAGTACGCCAGAAATATGCATATTCGAAGAAGGCCAGTTGCATAGCGACTAATGTGGAAGTATTAATTTATTAAGTTCTTATTATTTCTTATATTACGGAAATGTAAATACAAAGCAGGCTGTAACATAACATGAATTCAAGCAATATGGGGTTTTTATTCCCTTTAACATAACCTTTCATGTAATTCTTTAAAAAAGTCCACTCTGACACGCTGTTCACTAGCTCGTAAGTCCCTCAAAGTGAAACAATGTTGATTGATGTGGGGTGTCTACAGTATAACGAAAGAATGAAACACAGAAATAAAAACAAAGATGAAAGTACGTGTTTTTGCTATATGACACCAGAGCGATCTGGGGCAAGGATCTCCGATTATGTTTCACAACCCAATTCCCACCAATCGCCTCTATCAACTACCAGTTCATGAGTTCCTATAGTAATATCATTTATTAGGACCATATTTCCACCTCCCACCGCCGCAGCGTTGGTCATTGCTCAAGTGTCTTGACACATTCAGTCTAGCAGTGACTTTCAGAGGGATTTCAAATTTAAATGATACGAGAAACAAAAGCGTAAGTTCTTATTTAAAGCTGTATCAAGTTATTTGGACAGCTTAGAGCACTTTTGACTACAGTATCTGGCAGAAATGTTCAATTCCACACCACCTCGACTTTTGTGGGGAACATTCAGCCACTCTGCAATTACTACACGAAGACTATTCGTATACAAATATCCACACTGTTCAATCGGCTACACATTTGTGATGCATAGAGGGTCTTCGAGGAAAACAAGATGAATGTGCAGTTTCCTATTCAAATCATCCTCGCAAGCCAGGGCTGTTTGCCATGCACAACTTGCTCTGGCAGATCTCCTACGCGAAGTGCGGAAGTCAGCTGAGTCAAACTAGTAATTGACTTCGCCAATCGCGACTACGTCACCCATGAGAACAGCGCAAATACCCACCCCAATTTGAAGACGGATAATCGCCTTCTGGGAATCCCAGTATTGTGTATTCGAATACTTGCTTTTACTTCCTAAACATTGCATGTAACACGAACCTCGGTTGGTTGAAATGAGTTTTATTATGACCACCACACATGCCGCCAATCACTGATATAGTGAGCGATTTCATAGGCTGAGCTTAAATTCAGAGTTTCGCAAAGTGATCAACCAGGGGGTATTGACCCCTGGCGCGCGAGGATGATTCAAATCGAAACACTTTTCTGATATATTATTGAACGCATTCTCCCCCGTCGTCGGCAAGTAGATTGGGCTGTTCAATGGGCCGCACTTGGTGACATACCTGACAAGTTTATCAGAATTTCGTATTGATTTGTGAACTGAGATGCTGTGATGTAAAGAACGCGGCGTCGGAGATAACGCCTCGACCATTGTAGAGCTCTTCCTTGGTAGATCTGCAAATCGACTACCAATTCCACGGTGAGACGATGGTTTAAGTATTGAACAAGACGAACAGTAGTTGGCAGTAATGGGAAGAACATGATGATTTATGAGCAATATAGATAAAGGGGAACAAACCCGGGATTTCCCTACAACTTTGCTTGATCGAAGTCACAATTCAAAAGCAACATTGACAACATGTCTGTTTTTGGTTGGCAATGAACATTTAGAGCAAACATTACCCTGCGCTGCGATACGTTAGAAATATGGAGGAGGCTATAGCCCATCAATGGCACAAACCCGCACCTCCATTGAGGCTTACAAAAATCTTTAATTGCAACCCCCGTGAGGCACACCAAGAACCTCAAACCGAACCCATTTGAGGCTAAGCAAGATTACTGGATATATTATGAAAGATAAATTTGTGCCCTTGTCCTTCCTGTTCTCAAGTCCATGATAAACCACCTTTCTCTACGAGGGAACTGAAATGGCATCGTGTCGCTCGTCTTCCTGCTAGTGTGGATAAGCTAATTAAGGGAGAGTTTTTTACCATGTGTTGGTGGATACCGACATTCCGATCATATTACTTGTAAGGCGATTCATTCCTTCTAACAGTTAACTTTGATTAATCATCAAATAACAATGATAAAATGAATAGCATAACACAAGTAAGTGATAGCTGAGAACAAATATTAAAGGGACAGTCGCACTTCTTGGCTTTTCGTTTTTATTGCAAAATCGTGTTATACAGTATACATTAGATCTATTATAGCGTACTGGCTGCCCAAAGATGTTTTTAACGAAGCAGAAATCAACTTTTGGATTGAACCGTTAAATGTTTATAAGAATCAACGCCCTGTCACTCAAATCCCCGAATTGCGAGTTCGGAAAATTCCGCGAAAGGTCGTGACCCGACGTGGCCCGAGCATCAGATGTCAATAGTACGATGTCATCATGGCTTCCATGGCACAGAACGACGATTCATCGACTGATGTAAGTTGAACAATGAAATGTCATAAGTATTCCGTTTGTCACTGTATTTGTGAAATGATCTTTGTTTGAGATCGTGCTACTGGTACGACTGTTATTAAGCAAACGCGTGTCCGTCAACGAAAGTCTATTATTAGCACTTTAGTTTTGTCCGACAATATCGAGTATACCACCCGATCAACGACAACAGTGACAACACGAAGCCGAAGGGTCCCACAATGCCACAGTCAATTAACACTATCATCTAATACCAGTATGACTAGTTTCGTGTCTACTGTCTATTGGTTAAACTTATATAATATTATGAGTGTGTGTACTCGTTTTCTTGAAATCGGTAGCATAATTTCATTTAAATGCATTCGTTACGATTCCTTCTTTGCGGAATAGGCCTACAACGTCGACTGGCGAATCATAGTGCATAACAACCAGCTGTAGCCCACGCCAGTAGCGTGTTTGATTTTATTTGGATATGCGCTTTTCAGTGACTGGGACATTTCTTGCCGCGTTAGTTGACTGGATTGTGTGTTGGAAATTGTGCAGGTCGTAGGGGTGATCTCCGACGTCTTTATTTTACTGGCCTTACTCGCTTACAACCGTGATGAAATCAAAGTAAATAAGACAATATATTTACTTTTCTTCTGTAATGTGCGTGCGTCAATGTTTCAAGGTTTATGGCAGTAAAAGCACGTTTTCTAAAGTATTGCCATGCACTGTCAATCATTGCATGGTGACTAAGTACACAACGTACACGTAATAAATGTTATGGTTATAAATACACAAATTATTTACCATATCACAATATCTGTTTACCCAGAGTTCGAATGGTTCCAGGGAAACAGCTGCAGTGGTAGAAAGACGTGGAGTGAATGGAAGAGGGGCAGTTAGACGACAGGGTGCAGCAAGAGGAAGGGGTGTGGGGAGAGGGCGTGGCAGAAGATCGAGGCAGCTATCACTGTCACTGAACAGGACTGACTGCGCTCGCATGGCGAGATTACGCAATTAGAGACAGGAGCAACTGCAGGTAAATATTTTTATCACAGTGCACATTTTTAATAAGAATTATAAATACAAATGACAAAATATTTAGGGTAAAGATTTTATATTCATATTATGATCCAAATGCTGCGCAGGTACATGACGTCACCAAATATGCCGAGGTACCAAGTTTGAAACTGTGAACTATGCTTTTTATAAAATAAATTACATAATCAACCAATTTTGATCAAAAACATACACAAACACAGAAATAATAATTTACAATGTATTATTCCAAATGCACTACAAAATATACATTTCCTTTAGACATGACCCATATATAAGGTAATTCACACATGCGCATGCATGCACACACGTGCATACACATACGTACACACACATAATTTGCCTGGTTTTATCAAAAACATGCTACATTGGCGAATTTGAGCTTTCCAGTAATTACAATAAAAAGCAGGTACTGTATTTTGTTTGAACATCTAACATGCACACCAACATTTTGTGTATTAAATAACCATAATGTTAATATTTAGTTACATGATATTTTTGCAATCCTTCTAGGCTGACATTAACGATGTGGATGAGGGGCAGGCAAAGACGCTGCTACTGAAGATGGTGCTGCGAGAACCAGGCCTTGTGTTTGATGTCTTGAGAGGCACCGAACAAGGACCAGTGGGAGGTGGCGCTTTGAGCTGGTGCTCATGCGGCCACTGCCGAGAAATGGCAACAGATGTAGAGCGGCCGTGCTGCAACATGCGCCCAGACAAATGCATCAGCCTGCGACCGGTGAGATGTGTACTTTTATAAGATATGAGGGTGGTGTGACAAGGGTGTGAATCTCTCTCTCCCACATTTCGGTAAAACTATTAAAAATAATCATAATTATTTGGTCATTTTTAAAGGTGTCTTGTATAGATAATTATGAACATTTTGTAATAGACAGTACATTTTGTTAATTTATTATTATTATGCATATGGCATGTTTTGTCAGATTTCTTGAACTTAAAAATGGGCGAAGAGGTCCTGAAGTCCTTTGAACTATATTGTGAGTTTGTAATTATTAATGGAATGGTTTTTGGTGAATCATAGTTACAGATCATCAAGGGTTATGATGGAAGTAAAATATTGACATGTTTAGTGCAGACTACATACATGCCAGTGAAGAAACACCTGGAAATAAAATATTCAAGTAGACCGTTTCGTGAAGATTGCATATATTAGTTAATGTGTTATTAAAAATACTGTACAATTTGAACCCAATTACTATTTTGGCCGATATCCAGTGGTTGTAGAAACCTTGCAGGAGAGTTGGTGAGCTGCAATCTCGCATGTAGCACAGGTAAAGGTTGTTTAAGAAAGTGTCAATCAGTCAATAGAGCTCCAGGCTGTTCTCCCTACTGTAAACAATTTAGTTAGCAAATTTTGCGTTTTAGGGGACATTTGGTGCCCTTAGAATGATTCAATCAAATACAGATTTCTTGTGTATAGTGGAACTACCACATGAAATGTCTGCAAAATTTGAGAAAAAGTTACTGAATGTCATACCTGTGAACATGGAGTTGTCGACAACAACAAGGGGAAAGCTAAGCTTTTGTGGAATGGCTATGCTTATACCAAGGAAACAGACAAATGGTGTGATACAGTGGCGTTGCACATGTATGTCGTGTGAGCAAATCGTGCCATGGTAGTGTGTACACAGACTTGCTACCAGCAAATCCAGTGTTGAGAATTGACCACAACCACTGCCCTGAACCATCATAATTGTTATACTGAATATTTGTGTTACTTTGGATGGAATAAATTGTTACTTAATACAACCGTAGTTCACATTCATTCAAATTAAAATATTATTATTAGCCACTATTGGCGTCTGGTATTCTAAATAGTTTTGTAAAAAGAGGTACACACTGTATAGATTATTAATTTTGTTGGTCTTACCGAAATGTCCTATTACAATATGTGTGGTTACCAAAATATCCAATTTCCGAAAGGACATCTTTAAAAATGACCAAATAATTATCATTATTTTTAATAGTTTACCGAAATGTCTGATTATCAAAATGTCTGTTGCCCAAAGTGTCCTTTACCAAAACGTCTGATACCCGTTTGACCTACATCATAAATACATATCAGTAGGTCTAATCATTACAACAAACAGATGGATAATAAATTCTTTGGAACCTTGTTAATCCCAATGATAATACAAAGAAACATCAGCATTGCGACATAATTTCACAGGAATGGAAATTGCTAATATACTGGGTTTTCCACGCAAATCCATAAATACATATTCCGCGTCTGAAAGTCCAAATCAGACCACAAACCCAGTTTTACTCAAAAAACTTAATCACACATACATAATCATGTTTCATTTCAATGCAACTGCTACATTTTTTAATGTACTGGTGTATACATTTCTATTTAGGAAATGGACTTACTCGTACTCGACCCCACAGTTTTGACGATGGTGGGACTCTTGTGGCACCGCTAAATGTGAAAATTCCGCTAAATGTGACTGGTCCATAAACGTGAAAAAATATATACGCTAAATGTAAAAATTCCGCTATATGTGAAAAAAGTACGCCCGGTAAACGTGAAAAAGTATCAACGCTAAATGTGAAACATAGGGAGGCCCGCTAAATGTAAAAAACGTCCTACGCTAAATGTGAAAACAACATTCATATTAAGTTCCGTGTAAGAATGGAGTGTGTGTTTGCGTGCGTGCGTACGTGCGTGCGTGCGTGCGTGCGTGCGTGCGTGCGCAGAGATTGAAACTGTGACCACCTGCATGCCAGTCACAGACTATACCACTAGGATACACGGCCATCCATGCTGTGGACTGTGTGTGACAATGCCCTCCTTAGGCATAGTAGAGACTACGGAACAAACATGAGTTAATTGTAATTGTCAATTGGTTGATTAAGTCACGCAATGGAGTTAATTTGAATTTAATTAATTAATTGCCCAAACTGATAATTTTTGCTAATTTTTATTGTTTGAATAAATTAACTTAAATAAGTTATTTGCAATTTAAGCAATTAAGTTTTCTAATTATAATTAACCTATATCTGCTATGTAATTATATGAATCCTTGTTCGTAAAGAGGGTGGGCGAGTCCGTGGGTGAGAGGGTGAGTGGGTCGATGCCCGCTGTTGCGATCCATTCGTAAAGATAACTAACTATAAGAATTATCGCTAATGAAAGTAGGCAATTATTATTATGATGAAATTATATAATATGTAACTATGTCATAAACGATTAAACATATCTTCGTTCAAATTCAATATGGTACAGAAAACATAAGTTCAGCACCTGACAAGCAGACAAATAATTGCACGGCGTTCATAGTGCCATATATGAAAGACTCATAAAGTCAACTGTTTCCCATTAAAAATTCCCCCATAAACTTCTTCTCATTCCGACAAATGACATACACACAATATCCTATCATTATAAATATATACCATTACTATCACCCTTTTGATGGAATAAAATCACATATTTTGAAGGTACCTGGAAGTTGGGTTGCCATCACAATAATGCGTAGTACCATTTTGGGTAAGCCCAAAACAATTCTCTTAACCGCAATGCAAGCCCGCTTCCCTTTCCCGCCAACCGTATTCGTTTACATGTGGTCCATTTACATCGTATGCCTTGGCTAAAGTCCAAACTCCCTTCCAGTTGCATCAAAAGGTCCGAACGAACATGGACCGTGTATTTCGAAACATACTCAACTGTATTATGAATTCGTTGACTTTCACTCCAAGCAGATCTAACTACACTGATAAAGAAAACTCCATCATCCAACACATAACGAAAAATCTTTTGAATCATTTCATCGGGCAGGTCACACAATGTTCTCAATGTTGACATGCCAATTGTATCTCGTCCAATTTCGATTGATTCTCCAACACTGTTCTCTTCGATTTGGATGTCCATCTCTTTCTCGGGATGCCTATTTGGTAGCTCGTGTGGATACCTGCGGTAGATTGAAATATTATTAGCCTCTAGATTATCCGCATAGCTAAGTTTGCCAACGTCTGGTCCGGGTGCATGTCCCCTGTTGTAAAATTCTTCTTCAGGCGAACTACTCCAAGTTCTTTGATCACTAGCTACGACACCCTCTCATACATCATCACTATTTGCGTCTAAGCATACGTAGTGCTCGCCTTTACCCTCATGGAAATGCCCTAAGATAACATAAGGTTGATCATTTGTCACCTGAGAAAGTCCATCAGGTCGAATGAGAGTCGTTCCATGATTCAGAGTAGATACTACAATTATTTGGAGATTGAACAATTGAGACATTGCTTGCAAAGTTACTTGATCCCCAAATTCATGTTGTAGGTTCATACGATGTAAATACTGAACTCTCGATTCGGTGAGATAACTGCTCCATGGTACACCCTGCTCGGAGCTTCCCAATGCCCTATGGGTATCCAGATAGTTCACTACTTCTCGTCGCAATGTACCTGCGCTTCTATGAATTCCCAGCTTTGCCAAATGATACGCCATTGCAGCGAACTGACAACTACCGTCACCTGACGGATAGTAGCTGATATGAAGGCCGAATTCTGACACAAGATTCTGTCGACTAGTATCCGTGGTCATAGGTATGTAATACTTGGACCGATGGGAATGTCTGCCATGTGACTTGAGAGTACTGTTCTTTGTTGATACCAATTATATTACGTGACACCATTTTTCTATAGCGTGCTTTGCACGTGGAGGGAAGAATCTCACTCTGTAGAGATTTTACTCTTTTTTGCATTCTACTATGATACCATGCAGTGCCCATATCTTCTTTGGTACCTTGTGTTTTTGCAATTAGTATCGAACTAACACCCGTGCTCCCAGTTCGTGTACAGGGGTTTTCAGACTCCGCATCAATGCTTTATTTTTGCGCTCATTGCAATGACGAGTGGCTTTTTCGGCTACTTTTTGCACCGCGTTGCATATGTTTAATCGACTCCTGACATCACCTTCACGAATTTGAATAGCAGCCACACGGGTATTGAAATTACGCTGTCGTCCAAAATAAACATGGAATGGGTTTTGCCATTTCAAACATTCCTTAGGTCTGTCATTTATTTATTTCTCATAAGAAGGCAGCTGGCGTACCCAATTGATACCTAGCTGATTGTATTTCACTAAGTCAAATGCAATTTGTTTTTTCAGTATTTGGTTCATTCTTTCAATTTTGCCCTGACTTTGATGATGGTACGGTCTACTGGTTCTGACGGTTACGTGTTTGTTCTTTAGCCATCTTTACACGTTTCCGTAATTCGGTACGACAATCGTGCTGAACGAGACGGGGGTACCCATACAATTCTAAGATGTCCCTGAGCCTGACCATTACTGTCGACGATTTTTTTATTAGTTAAGGGTCTTAACCAAGTGTATCTACTGAACACGTCAAGAAAGCACAGCACGTAAGAATACGCAGTGTCAGCATAGAGTATTTTACTCCTTGTCAAGTCTACAAGATCTATTTGGAGTTTGTCCTGTACTCCTCCGCTTCGAATGCTTGTGTGCGGAGCTTTATTCAGGAAGCGCGCCGTCATTATCTGGTGTCGCGTGTCTTGGGAAAGCACATGACTTATTGCATGTTCCGACAAACCCATCTCATTCTTAAGTGAATGATGCATGCGCCGTAGTCCAATTCCTCTCCGGCGATCATATTGCTCCTTGACCAACTTAGTGACATCGGACGTTTTAACAATTTTCTTGTTGTCGTAATACAGGTATGTGCCGACTAACTTGTAGTTGAGCCTGTTCCTGTAGTATTTGGTCAACGCGCTCCTTTCAGCAGTCGTCCGTTCGCAAACAGGTGGCAAACGATTTCCACTCAACAGCTGTTGTATTATCTCGAAGTGAGTGTCGGACATCACCGAAGAAGTTCTTTTTACTCTCGCAGCGAAGCACCCACAAGCCAGAAGAAGAGACGAAATTAGCAACCTGTGGAAAAAAACGAGAACATGTACCTATCCCTTGAAATAGAAACGGAGTTTTATATGAACTGATAATGATGCGCTAAACGCTCAGGTTGACATTACGGTTAGTGTACGGTTTTAGATTAGGGTTTGGGTTAGGGCTAAGATCAGGTAAGGTTTGGATTACATTCAGGTTAGGGCCCGGGTTAAGGTGTTTTACAACTGTTAATGTAATAATTAACTGATAAGGTAATATGTGCCCGATAATGTATTGAAATTAATGAAAAAGGTAATAAAATCAACCAATAATGTAATAAAATTGACTAATAACATAAGTGTCTGATACTATAATAAGAACGACCCGTAACGTACTAAACCTTCTGTCCGATGTGTAATAATTTTTTATTGATGATATAATACCTTTTTCCTGCCCATAATGTAATAACTGTTGACTGATAATGTAATAACATGGACATTTCAAGTCCAAATCGTGTAAATGTCACACTAAGGTCGTTGTTAATGTTAACTTTGTTAACAACAAGATCACACCAGAAAATTAAAGAAAATAAACCACGTCAAGGTCAAGTTAAAGACATAAAGATACTGCGAAATTCACACCGTGTTTGTCTAATAATATTGCCACGACAATATCATACATTTTAAATAAGCCCCCTCCTCAACCTTCACAATCACGGCCTACTAACCATCCTCTGTCACGGGGGTCACTGCCCTCCTTTCATTAGGGCCACCATGCGCCCCATTCGCATTCATGTGTGTGCGTGTATGCGTTGTGTGCGTGTGCGTGTGTGTATGCGTGGCCGTGTGCGTGTCACTAGTAGACGCACTTATCTACATGTGTGATTCCCTAAAACTTCACAACAACCTATCGCTAAATTTCAATGATCATAATTATTATAACTAATACAGCTCACCAAACACAAGCAAGCATCTTTATAACTAGAATGAACAAGTCGGTGCGTTAAAGGAAATAACAACAAGGCATTAGCTAAAATCCGTTTTCCATGTGTACACAAAGATTAACATTGTATGTAACATTTGACAACATTAAAAAAATACAGAAAAATACGTTTGTAGACAAAATTCTATTTTAAACCCATCTGTGTAGAGATTCCCGCAGAAAGTTGAAATTTAATGAGCTAGGCGATCACGTGGTATCGTGACGTCAATGCCGACTCGCGGCTTTGTTGACATCTATGCATCGCCATTGTTGTTCTCTCCATTCTCTTGTAACATCATGGCTAGTGGGAGTTTCCCAGAGTTTCAAGTGAAATCATACGATTTTGAGTCACTAGCGGGAACGGTTACAGCGGATGATTCGTCTGATTCTGCTCTTTCCGAGCGTTTCAGCGACGGTAGCGAAGAAAATGATGCGGAGTCGGACAGTCACAATGTTCACTCAGGCAACACCGACTGGTAAGCTGCAACTTCATTATAATGACACATATGGTGTGAAAACTGTCGACAACAACAATTATATCGTTTTTGTACGACGTTATATTATAAAATGCGGTGTCAAAGCTGTACAGAGAGTTAGCTAGAGGTTGTAGCTAAGTAGGTCATCGGACGAAGTAATTGTAAACAGACTTGTCAAAGACAAAGACAAACTTCACAAAGTTACGAACCGTCGAACGTCGTAAGCATGGTTGTCTGGTTTATGCGGATCGAGTTTAGGACGTTATAGCTACTTACGATATCACCCCTCTAGACAAAACCCACACTTTTTTAGTTGGACAGTTGTTCGCGAGATGACCATAATATCATGACATATATATAATGACAGCTCTAGATTATCATTATGTCATTTATGTGGAACAATAATTTTATTACTCTGAGTCTGACACATAACAATATAGCTACTATATAATCAAAATAAACTAAAATAAACATTAAAACAACATGCAGAACAATTGAATAATTATGGTAATGGGTTATAGCCTGAAGGGTTATGTCCTAGACCTAGGGGTTTAGTGTAACCTTAGGGGTCTTATATGTGAGATGCTACCAGTGGGTATATATGTGCCCTACGATTATGTCCATAAAAATCATAAGGACATAGCATTTTTAATCACATTTTTTGTGTGACATATTTATTACAAATCCATCAAGCAAGTTTCAGAACACAGTTTTACTGGGTTGAATCATTACAAATTCATCAAGCAAGTTTCATAACACAGTGTTACTGGGATGAATCATTCCAAATGTTGGTAACTGTGTATACCTGGTAACACAATGTGAATCACCACACGGTGCACAGACAATGGTTATAAGCCAAACAACACCCATGGGAATACTTCCCCTGCAGGCAGATGAGAATATGGCTTCAGCAAATACCCATTGATAAACAAGTTATCTAGTCCATTTTGTTGATCACTACCTATGACATGCTAATAAATAGCATAGCTTCACATCTACAGACCAATTATTATCTTTACAGGGCAACTTCCCATTGAGCCGAGAAACTGCTGCACTACGACATTGGTTTGGCCAGTGCAGTTTCGGCAACGTGCGAAAAGATGACGAAGTGAAGACTCTGCAACCAAGAAGTACCTCTCCCTGGAAGGGCAGCAATCTTTCCTCAAGGGAGTCTTGTTTGTAACACCCTCCTCTGTGTCAGTGTACTGGTCGACATGGTCATCGCTGTCACTGTTGCTGCTGTCACGACTAGTCGACTCATTGTCAGAGCAAACATACTCTGGATCTGCAGCAGATGTCACTTCCTCCCCGTTTTAGTCACTCGAGTCACTAATCGGACCAGTCAACAAACTGCACTGCACACTCGTTGACCTCACTGCTGATGTCACCTGCACAGCAACCTGCTCTGATGCACAGACTGCTTGCACTCTTCTCGTGCGAGTTGATGGCCTGATGTCAACCTGAAAGCATTTGCTGCTCCTTTTTGGAGTGGAAGCTGTGACTGACTCAGGTGTGGAATCCTCTGTATCACAGGAATACGTACGAGAGCTCTCATATTCAGTTGCTGTATCTTCAGATGACCCATTCTTGGTCGACGGTGGACTATCTCGAGCTGCTGCCAGAATGTCAGCAAATAACTGAAATAACAAATGACCCTTATAGAATTTGCAAAAAAATAAATTGTTGTAGGTTTCTGACAAAAGCAAACAAAATCCTGTCTTTTACCATCTTGTCAGAAAGGAGTACATCCATTTGTCTAGTCATTTGCCCAGCTTCCAAGTGTGAACAGACTGCCTAGCTGTGAAAAATACAAATTAATAAATTAATTTCAAGTTGCAAGGTATGTATTGTTTATTCTATGATAAAAACATCATAAATAATTGATATCACGCTTACAGAATCTACACAGAGACATAGTTACTTTTGTTATGTTACACTTTTATACAAACAATTACCTGGAAAATGTGACAATATATTACTTGTGAACATTTTATTTTTGGTTATAACTAATCATCTATTAAATATACAATAGATAGGTTTGCAACTTGCATTGCATTTATTGTTATTGTTTCACAACAAATGACCATTTTCACACTTGGTAGCTGGGCAACAACCCACATCCAAATGTGAACATATTTATTATTTGATAAATTTACTTGATTTTTTTAATAACATTAAGTTAAAAATCAAATAAATTCATTAATGACATTTTGTAACATCATTAGTAGAATCCTTATCCATTGATATAGTTACTATCATAACAATATGTGACTGCAGACATGAACAATCCTGCAATACTCAATTTTATAGTCACTATAGGAAGCCTGCTCCAGGAGTGGTGTAATAATAATAATACCTATTAGTAACAATAAGTTGAACAAAGCACAATATAATAACAGAAACAATGTAATAGTAACTGGCATATAATATATATACATGTTTATTAATATATGTCGCATCAAAATATAAATTTAATTATGCTTTCTGTATCCTATTGAACTAGTTTATCCAGGTTTTATGATTGCCAATATCCATCCCATGAATAATGTGGGAGCCGAATAATGGTCCTTGGTACATTTCTGTTTAAAAAAACATCAGGACTTGTGCCAGTAATTAGCAATGCACCAAGCAGTAAGGTGTAATTACACTGATTGCAATCTATTAAATTGCAGTGACATTTCTTTTGTCTTCCATTCATTCATGTTATACAGACATAAAATGATAAATATGTTCTATCCGTAAACGTTGTTAGTAGATAATACAAGATACAATAGTTATATTTTTGTTCAAAATATTTATCTCGGTACATACTGTAGTTCCAATTCAAAATGTAATGATAATACCTTCAAATGTAATAGTATATATTGCATGATGTACATTGTCTTCGATATTCAACTGTAATAAAATGGAAACTAGGCAATAGCAATATATGACACTGTAATGTAATTCACCATAGGCCTGTGCACTGGAGTTATGAAAATACAAATCAATAAATTACTATTGAAATATTAAAAATTCTATAGTAACAAATGTAACAGTACTTGTGTGTTACAATAGTGTGTGTTATGAAAGCTGCTCTCTACTGTAAGAATTCTATAGTAACAAATGTAACAGTACTTGTGTGTTACAATAGTGTGTGTTATGTAACAGTACTTGTGTGTTACAATAGTGTGTGTTATGAAAGCTGCATCTACTGTAAGAATTCTATAGTAACAAATGTAACAGTACTTGTGTGTTACAATAGTGTGTGTTATGAAAGCTGCATCTACTGTAAGAATTATATTTATTGAAAACATTACTTTTGAAAACTTAAACATAATATATTATTAACTCGATGAATACATACTGTAATCTACAGGGTGTTCAATGTGGTAACCATTCAATATTAATAATAATTAATCACATCTACCTGCAAGGTTTACCAATTGCAATGGTGATCAGGGTGATGTTAGGCATGGGTTAATTGCATGGGTTAATTATAGTAATAATAAGTATCCGACATGTCACATCCATGTTACCCAGTTCCTGCCATTTCCACCTAGCATGCTTTAATTACCAGTAGATCAGGTTCAGATAACTATTTTAACTGGAGGGAGAATGCAGTGGGCCAGCTGGAGGTGGCTGGTGTATTTGTTATTCATAGCAGGAAAGACCTACAAAGTGCAATGTCAACTGGTAATTAATTAGATTTGATCAGTTGACTAGGGCAAACACTACACTTAGTTCCTCAGTCAAGTGGCAGAGTCACAACAAAGGAGTCCAATTAGCTGGATTAGCAGACAGGTGCCAAACACTGTAATAAACTGTTTCTACAGAGAATACTGATGGGGGATAATTCTTCAGCAAGTCATTGATGACATAAGACTTTAGTGAGACAGACCACTTCCTAATTTTATAATTTTTGTTTTAAATATCTAACTTATGCATGGTACTTTATGTGTACATACATTTGATGTTGATCAAAATGCATGGCACTTTCATAAAGTCCAAGTATTGTCATTTAAAAAACAACAAATGTTATGTATGAAAAAATAATAATTAATTTATGCAAATTCAACGTTAAATACATTTGAAAATATAATTATTCTTCCATCTGCAAATTCACATTGCAATGTTCTACATCCAAGTATTGCTTCTTACGGTTTAAAAAACTTATTATACCAGACTAACCTGACTCGGCAACGAGTATAATTAAACTAATTATTTCTTATTTGCATGTAAAAGTAAATAGATTAATTAAATGCATAACTAACAAATTAGCATCAATTAATTTGCTGACGTTTTTGTTTTATTGCCTTACATTCCTGTAACCATGATAATGATAAAAACAGTCACCTGAATCGATTTGATTACACTATCAAATTTTCCACAAAGCTGAGTATATGTAGATTTATTATAGTAGTATCGTGCATAACTACAACATTTAGAATATAAGATACTTAGGAAGAGTTCCGTGATATGATTGGAACCAATGGGATACAATGACAATAAGTTGAATAACTTATTTTGACACTTGACACACACGATACCGTCCAGTCCAGGCATTATACTAGACCTACAGAATAATAATAGTAGATATAACATGTAAGAATTACCTTGATTCGTTGCCGCTTTCGGTAAGCAGACCTCGTAAATTCACCACTCGTCGAAGGAACCTGGTACCCCAAAGAAGCCATGGGTGTAGTTGCTGAGCCGGCTGTAGTGACAGCGGCAGCGGAGCCTGCAGCGGCGACTGCGGCACTGGAACAACGCTTGCGAGACCCGCTTGCCTTCGACTCGGGCAAAGCGGCCGTCGATCCTGCCCGTGCCGACGCCTGTCTTCTGCGGATTGACGGCATCAATGCAGCTTCTACTGCCGGGAATATTGTTGGAACTGCATCGCTTTTCAACGATATTCGAGCACCAGGATATCCAAGGGTTGCCAACATCTCCGGATCGCGATCAAAACAGCTTTTCTCAAAATGAGCGGAGCAAAGCCGGCTGTGTTTCTTCAATAAAACTGGATCCGTAGGGAACCGAAAAAAATGGTGTGTTGCTGTATGTTTAGAAGAGTTTGCATTACAACCGAATGCCGCACAATGAACCATGATGATATTCGCATTACACAGCCACCTCTGCTGTCATATTGCTGAGAATGAATGTAAACAAGCGGTCGCTGTATCGGCAGAGTCAACTCTGACGTCACATCTCGGCATCCCGAAAAGCGCGCCAAAAATATGCATATTCGAAAATGTCCGGATGTACAGCATAAAATGTGGAATTTTTAATTCTTCGATTTTTGGGGATTTTTTTGGCTTGGTGGACATGGAAATATATAGCAGGATCTAATTTAATATGAATTCAAGCAATAGATGTTTTTATTCCCTTTAACGCTCTCTGTTCTATCTCGCACCTCACTTATATTCAATTATCTGCCTACATCTATCAAGCCGTCGCCATCCTCTCCAATATTACAAAAAAAAACGTCTTTAAATTCCATCCTCCAAACAGATAATGAACCAGCCGTGCACTTCGCAGCACAGTATGCTGTGTTACCGTGATGCTATTCATATGATGAATAACATCACTCGTTTTATTTCAGTTGCATCCTAATAGATTAGAAATTGAATTCGGACTGTATTACAGTATATACATGCAATTCATGTTCTATATAGGCGTATTATGTTTGCATCGATTTTGATTATACTCGGATTACCTGTAGTCTATATTTGTGTGCATTGTGTGTAATAATATGTGTCCGTTTGGTATGTATGTTTACACAAGTTAAGATAGGTTAAAATTAACTTAATTAGATAACTTCTGCATTACAAATTAACTTAACCGAAAAAAACTAAATTAACGTAACTTAACTACTTGACGTTAAAGTTAATCGAAAACAAAAAACATGTGGTGTCACCTAGCGATCTCGTTTGAACTGGACTAGCACCATCGTTGTTGTTTGTTAATAATATTTGGTTGCATAATGAAACAAAATAATAATTTACTACAATAACTCCTTAAATACAACTCACATATATGCTTTATCAAACACTGTGAAACTTGAGCATTTGCCTACGATTCTACACCGAAATTGGGTGTCAGTGCAGCATGTTAACACGTTGTTGTGACGGAACGTTTACATTTAACACAACGACCCAAAAAGATTAGTAACTTAAGTTAATCGAAAAACTGTCATAGTCCTCTTAATTGTTAATCGCCTTATTCCAGTACAAATCCCCTGTCATTTACATTATCAGTCAAAAGTTATTACACTATCGGGCAGAAGGTTTGTTAGATTATCTTTCGATGATTATCTGTATTTATGAATGTATCGGTTTGTTTAATTACATTATCGTCACGTATTGGCACGTATCGGGCACATTAAAACTGTATTGAGTCTCGAATCTTGCATTAGCGTATCAGTTAATAATCACATAATTTGTAACAGGGTTACGGTTATGGCAGTGCACCCTATCCTATTTCATGGGCAAGTCTACTAGTTTCATTCAGCTCTTTTTAACAAGATTTAACAAGATTGCCACCTACAGATTTAACTCTAGGTGGCAGTTGGACAAGGTAGCCCTTTGGCTTATCGAGAGTCCGACCCTTTTATCCATGTGTATCTCGAATTTATGTTTAAACATATTCACGCTACTAACACCCACACAATCAGCAGATAATATGTTCCATTCATTTACAGTTCTTTGTGAAAATGAGAACTTTCTTATATATAATATACACTGCTCCTTTGCTAATGTAATTTCATGCCCTCTAGTTCTTCTATCTTTCTTAATTGAAAAAGAATATTTCTATCAATATTTTCATAACCATTCATTATTTTAAACACTTCTATCTGACCTCCTCTCAATCTCATGGTCTCTAGTGTTGTTAAGCCGCATTTTTTAGGCGTATTTGGTAACTAAGATCCCTCAGTTTTTGTATAATTTTAGTTGCTCTCCTCTGAACTCTTTCTAGCATATCTTTGCCCTTCCTGCGATATGGCCTCCACACTTGAATACAATATTCTAAATGAGGCCTAACTATTGTTTTGTACAGCTGTATTATTAGCTCTTTTTCCTTATACGATATGTTTCGCCTCATTAATCCAATGATTTGATTTCCCTTTGAAGCTGCAATTCCGCACTGCTCTGAAACCTTCATATCAGCACTAATGGTTAAGTCCTTTTCTTTTACAGTAGTACTTAGTACAGTACCCCCCATTGTATATTCTACCACTTCGTTCCCATGTCCTGCGTGAAGGCATTTACATTTCCCAGAATTGAACAGCATTTGCCACTTTTCAGACCATTTGATCAACCTGTCAAGATCATCTTGTAAATGCTGTCTATCTCCATCACTTTTAATCCTTCGAAACACTTTTGTATCATCCGCAAATTTCAACACCTTGCTTTTTATTTCATCATCCAAATCGTTGATATATATTAAGAATAATATAGGTCCTAGTACTGATCCCTGTGGTACCCCACTCAATACCGATTTCCAGTTTGAAGCCTCCCCATCAACTACTACACGTTGTCTTCAATAAATCAGCCATTTTTCTATCCAGTTTATTATACCATTTCCTATGCCATGGGCCTTTAGCTTAAGCAGTAATCTTTGATGTGGTACTTTGTCGAAAGCTTTTTGAAAATCTAAGTAGACGATATCTACTGGTGATCCTCATTTACCCACTTAGTGATGTCTTCCAAAAACATAACATATTTGTTAAGCATGACGTCGCTTTACAAAACCCATGTTGAGATGGGTTTATCCATCATGTGATATTTAATTAGTCTTTCTAATAATTTGCAAATCACTGATGTTAAACTCACTGGTCTATAGTTCTCTGACTTGTTTCTCGAACCTTTTTTAAATAACGGTATAATGTTTGCTTTTTTCCATTCTAAAGGAACAACTCCCTTTTTTAATGACAAGTTGAAAACTGTTGCAAGTGGTATGCTAATTTGTTCTACAATTTTCAGTAGTAGTTTGGGCGGAATCCCATCCTTATTTTCTTAGCTACCATTTCCGGGGTTACAACTAATTGTCCTAAATAGTCTGAACCTGCCCCCTTGAACTTAGCCTCTGGTACTGGCAGTGAACTAATATCTTCCCTGGTAAACACTGAACTAAAGTACTCAATCAGGTCTTCTGCCATTAAGAATCACTCTGATATTATATTTCCAGCACTATCTTCTAGAGGACCGACCTTATCTTGAACTTTCTGTTTGCTTCGAACATACGCATAAAAAATTCTTGCTGTCACGTTTTATATTACTAGCTAATTGTTGTTCATAGCTTCTCTTTGAATTTCTAATTTCAGCTGTAGCTTGGTTAAGTGCTTCTTTATAACTGTTGTAGTCTTCATCATGTCCAGTACATCTATATGACTTCCACATCATTTGTTTATACTTAATTTTTTTTAATGGCTTTTTTCGATAAGTGTTTCTTTTTGGACCGTTTCCCTTGTTTTTGAAGGGTAAAAATTTATCAACTTTGCACTTAATTTTATTCTTTAATATATTCCAGCATTCTGTTGCTGTCTTCTTTTTCAGTGTGTTATTCTAGTCTATCTTTGCTAAATATTTCCTCATGTCCTTATACCTTCCTTTGTGGAAATTTATCCTATTCTGCTTTTTACTATTCCTTTCTGATTTTACTTTGATGGTAAAATGTATCTGGTTGTTATCACTACTCCCCAGTGGCTCACATATCTTGACATTGTCAACTAATTCATTCTGTGAGAAAAAAACTATGTCTAACACATTCTCACTCCTGGTTGGTTCTAGCACATGTTGAGAAAGGAAAGTATCTTGAACTAAAACTAAAAACTTGTGGTCCTCACTACCCGTACTCTGTAGAGATTTTCATTGTATATGCCCGTGGTTAAAATCCCCCACAATAATACAGTCCCGTTTGCATACTTCCCTTATAGCGTTTTGTATTTTGTCATTCTCTTCTATGCTTATGTTTGGACTTCGATAAACTAACCCAACTGTTAACGTTGAGTTTCCTGTAACTATGTTACACCAAACAGCTTCTTCGCAATCTGCTTCTCTTTCTACTCAATGTAGAATGTCCGTTAGTGCAGCCTCAGCGAAGTAAGCAAATAAACGGTTACCCTGTGTTGACGCTAGCTAGAATAACTCGACTGTGACGTGAAGTAGGCTAAGTCTGCTACTACACGAACTTCACAGCGACATCATGTTTTACCATGCCGAACACGACTCAATATTTTAGTGTCGCCTGCCCTGCCCATTAAAATGTATTAACTTGCATATAGTACAGTTGCTTCTAATTTAACACAATTAATATATTACCAGCAAAGCATGACTGTTTAGTATTTCGCTCGCTAACACAATGGCAAGCGTAATTTACTACAAACGGCAGCGTGGCTATTTGTTCGCGTGAATGCACGTGAACTACATGTTAGAATCGAAGCCGAAACTCCAATAATATCCCCGCTAGTTGCGTCAGTTGGCGCTAGTTGCACTAATTGCCACCTCTAGATACTATGACATATTTTATTTTTATTTCATATTTTAAAACATTGTTTAGTGATAGAGTATAGTCGGTGATGTTTGTGAATACGTCGTTCATCAGACGAGCATTACTCATCTAGCGAACTGCCGCTGGCTGTCCAGTTAGCTAATGTCCGACGCGAAATTGATGTCTAGTTGATGACAGTCAATTAATCTAACACCAGAGAGCAGTCAGCCGGATAGGAAACCGTTTAATAGCCAGTTTGCAGGTGGTCACAATTTCAATCTCTGCGCAGGGACGCACGCAAGCACGCACGCACGTACGTACGCACGCACACATACCATTCTTATATGGAACTGAATATGAATGTTATTTTTACATTTAGCATAGGAAGTTTAGCGGGCCTCCCTATGTTTCACATTTAGCGTTAATACTTTTTCACGTTTACCGGCCGTACTTTTTTCACATTTAGTGTAATGTTTTCACATATAGCGGAATTTTCACATTTAGCGTAGCATTTTTTCACGTTTAGCGGACCTGTCACATTTAGCGGTGCCACAGACGCTACAGAGCAGATGTGTTTGGCGTGCCAGCATGAGGAGACAATGATGCCATGTGACATTATAACTACCACCAGTTTGTTTTCTGGCGACATGGCAAACTGGGAACAGGGAACCGACATGTTATTCCGAGCTGTTGTGTATGGAAAATTAGGCAGACATTTCCGAGTGCAAGTGGACAGTACTCTGGGTTCAAAGTTCATACATTAGGTTGAAATCATTACTTGTCAAGAATAAAGTGTGTAAACTTTATATAACCGCACATCATCAGGTAACCATGGTAATTTATAAATTAATTGATAATTGTTTGTTATTAAAAAAATAAATGTTACTTAACATGTAGGTTACTCATTGACAACTTCCATCTTAGGCATATTTCTTTTTTCCAAATCTGGTTTGATGCCTTGCCACTAGATCTGCTGTTGGTGGCGCAGGCACTGCTGCTAGTGTTGGTGCAATGTTGCGCGGGTCATCACGTTTAAGTCCACGCAGCCTGCGTTTTGGTAGTGGATCGACAGTGCATGCTCGGATGATCTTCTCCTGAAGGGACACTATGTACACATACTGTTTCGGTTCTCGCTCAGGATAATAGACCACTTCTTTCCCCGTTTGTTGTAGATTTTCCTGTAGATTAATAGACAAACTTAATGACATGTGTCATGAACTTGCATTGTTACACAGTATGGCATTTGCAAAAAAAATTTTTTTTATTCAACATGTAAATATTTCAAAACATGTAAATATTTAAAGTAACCTTTTTCATGTGCAATACGTCAGCATATAAAAATGTTATGTAAATAGCTGAATTATTGCAAACAAAAAGTTACTTTAAATATTACACATATATGCATAATGTACATACGCTATTATTATTATACTTTCTATTGTTTATGTATTGCAACGTAATAAATACCTTTCATTTCTAAAAAAACTGTCTTCTCATACATTACTCGCTCAATCATAGGCATTGATTGTTAGAGTCGTCACCAACATAAATAAATCCAATCAATAATTAGTCCTATAATGGAATGGCAATAGTCGTTATTATAATGCATAACAAAAATATTTACATGCTCATGTTGTTACATGTATACTTAATGTGTACCTGCATTCTTACACAGTGTGTCCCTTTCGATTTCTTGCAATGGTAAATCTTCGTGAATCTGATAATCAATCGCTGCCAGAAGGACCGTGCCCGGTATACCGGGAAGCTGCAATAAGTAATTTCATCTGATAAATTTCTGATTCATGTTGCTTCGCTGTGTGTTTGAATCTATATTATTCGATGATGGCCAACCAAGACTTTTTAAATGTTAAGAATAATCAGACTCTGGACCTGAAATGGTGGATAACATAAGTTACAGTCACTATAACTTACGTTATCCACCACAACCAAAAATGTTTTTTTCAAACAACAATAAACAGGCAGGATGTGTTTTTGTGTCTCTTCTTTCTTCATGGGCCTAAGATACAGGCCGAATGTTATCAACAGGAACTGTCCTCAAAGAAGCTGGTTATGGAGTAAATATAGCGTAAGTTACAGGACACCAAAATTTTGCCCAGTATTGTGCAACTTAACTCGTGCTAAATTTAATTTCTTCTAATTTCCCATTTTCTTCCATGTTACATTGACTAAGAGTAATGTGTACGTACATTGATGTCAAGCTCATATGAAACATCCTCCGTGCATTGTGATGATAGCCATGAATCATCATCATCGCCCTCCTCACTGTCTTCATCATATGACAGAGGGCTACAAACAAGTACTTATTGAATAATGATATGTTTAGTTGACAAAACAGTGCTACATCTGTTTAAACTCCACAAAATCGCAGAGAGTAAACAAATATACTTAGATTAGTATCTTGCAAATAGTTACAGATACGTGCGATATACCAATTACAGTAAATTTTATACGTAAATTAATATAAGTAACACATTCACACCGTGTAAAGTCAATTGCCACGGCAAGAATGCTGCGAACACTAGACAATATTATAGTTTGATAAATGCAATTCATGTTTTTTTACACTACTACGCAGAATACACTCTGAACACCACTGCAATGATTCTCACTGAGTTCCCCTCCTTTAAAAGTCTCATTGATTTGCGTATGCATGTTTATGAATTTGCCCATTCTCTTCACACCAGCTCCTAACAATAAATTATAATGTGTTATTTGTTTGATATACTAATCGAGGTATCCAACCGGGGAAGTTTTACACCGACAACAATGGTGCCACTAGCTTAATTGACGAAGGTACGATATATGTTATTTATGTATGGCTGTGCACTCTACTTCACTGATCAATCACCGTCACAAGTAGCCGCTATACAATGTTGACTCCGTCTTGTTGAAAGCGAATATTTATTGCCAACGTTCTGGACATTTCTAATACTGAAATAAAGACATGTGCGCCTTGCTGACAGCGTCGATGAATCACTAACCTAGATAACACTTCGAACTCCGGTCCTAAGATGGGTAAATTAATACAATACATTGGTTTCCGCGTAGCGAATTTAATAGGTAATTTCCAATTCGTTGTTCAAATAAACCACATCAACGCTTTGTCGATTGATTTGTATATCTTCGCGACGTTCGGCATTAGCCAATGTAAATAGAGCGCTGGTCATTTCACGGTCGGTTAACGGAACCACGACTAACCAGTTTACATCAGAATAGATAACGTTTAGACAGCACAAATTGGTTCGAATAAATCTCAACACTCAATGGAATCGGCTTAATAAAACTGTCTGTACCCATGAAATCACTTCGGCCTAAATCAATGTGATTTAGCGGTTGATTCACGCGTTGCCAAAGTTAGACAGATTTGTGCTGTTTGCGGTCGGTCAAGGAAACGGGCGTCTGGACGCTTTCGGCCAGTCAAAGTCTGAAGGTTTAAAGTTGTTCGAGCAGCCACCTCAAATACGTCATTTACAACGAAGTACGTGCGGCTCACTTAAACAACTCCGAAAAATAATAGCAATACAAGTGCATAATTTCCTACAGAGTAAGGTTTGATAAGTATTTCAATTATTTTACCAATAATTGTTGACAAAATCGCAGAGAGTAAACAAATATACTTAGATTAGTATCTTGCAAATAGTTACAGTTATGGGCAATATGCCAATTACAGTAAATGCTATACGTAAATTAATATAAGTACCACATTCACACCGTGCAAAGTCAGTTACCACGGCAAGAATGCTGCGAACATTAGACAATATAGTTTGATAAATGCAATTCATGTTTTTTTTACACTACTACGCAGAATACACTCTTGACCACCACTGCAATGATTCTCACTGAGTTCCCCTCCTTTAAAAATCTCATTGATTTGCGTTTCACAGGTAATGTTTTTTTCTCTAAAAAACGGCACGTTTGCCGAGGACCAGTTGTATAGGAAGATACACATATCGGTGTAGGACATTCAGGAAACACACACGCCGTAGAGTGTTTTGAACTACATATCAAAACCCGTATATCGATATTAGTGCATTTGAACTTCGCGTCTCAACCCATACATAACGAAAACACAATGTCATACGGACAAATATGGAATAATTATAATAAACGAATAACGAATAATAATAATTATATAATTGGAAGAAAATTCATAACATGTTAGTATGATAAAAAAAACTATAATATACATTTTAATATACATTATCAGTTATGGAATTCGGCACTGAGCATGTTGAACTTAAGGTCAAAACACTCTATAGTGTTTCGATTCTAGGTTCAATACAAACACTACCGTACCGTTTTAGAGGTAGAATGTTTTTAACTTACTATACCGCTGCTATGAATATCCGGTCCACTATTTCGCTATCATCATCGATATATTTAGCTTCTCACACAAATCGCTCCTCGCTTAAAGGGAAACATAAGGGAACTTTTTGGGATTAAGCACCTAAAAGAGTTAATGCAAACTAACCATTTCCAACTATAATCATATTTTAAACGTCAGTGGTTTAGTAGTAAAAAAATATTTGAACACACCCTGTATCGAATTTAATTAATTCCGCCATTTTGAATAGGAAATGACGTAAGCAATGCTGTGTATTTTTCTGGATTTTGTGTGTACTAGTGTTTCCAAAAAACTCAGGTGGCGCTGTGCGATGTTACCCATTGAGTTTAGACAAGATGGCGTGTCGTTACGGTTCTGATTCTTCGTCTGATGAAATAGATTCAGAAGTAGCTGGATATCGGTTTCAACCGCAAAGACATGGGCCAGTATTGCAAGATAGACAAGAGCGTTCTGGTGACAGTAAGCATGATAACGAAGACGCGCGGGAAGTAGAAATGCAGAGGCGACTAACAAGCCGAGACGTAACTGACTGGCGACTGGTGACGGTGTCGCTGTGGAAAGTGTCAAGTTTATTTTTTGGTTCAGAAAGGAGTGTCTGCTGTCAGAAAATGGCTGCGACTCGTCAGCACGCAGAGCATGTCGATGAAGGTAATTATTTATGTGTCTAGTATAAATAACTGCTCATTGTGAGGTCCGGGCTGGGTAATAATTTAAATAAACGTATGAACTGAGTGAGTCGATCGCTCGGTCGGTGGCACCTCGATTCGACGACAGTCCTCAGTTCTCATGCCAGTGCCGTGGGCTCGGTGTCCGAGTGTCCAGTTTTATATTTTATTGGAATATTACCTAAGGTTATACATTCGCCGTTTTAAAAACGGTTCCAGGAACCGAGTTCAAAATTGTCCACGGCTATGATAGAAAACAAACAGGTTAACTGTTGTGTCCCCATTATTATATTTACGGTAACGGCTATGCATGTGTATCACCGTATGAGAAAAGTGTGTGGCAGTATAGTTGTTCTTTTAATAGGCTTAAATTTAATTTTATAGAGAGGGGGCATAATTCTTGTATAAATACAGAAATACAATACTAATCCATGCTGCTTGTGACATTGGTTTCATTCAGAATGGAACAGTGGAACCTCACTTTTAAGTGGGACTGGATAAAAGTTATCATACCAGCGGTAGTACTTATATCCTATACTATACCGAGGCTGTATTACCAAGGTCACCATATAGCGAGGTTCCACTGTAGTAATAACAATCCCTGTTTGTTTATTATTCGTGTAACACTTTCATTTAAACGCTTGGTTCTTTGTTGCAGGTTGACTACGATGCGTTACGAATGGCCAAGGAAATATACTAGTTGCTGTGAATCACATTCGGTTAGATAACTGGCAACTAAACCCGCCAACGAACAAGTAAGTATATATTAATGTGTTATAACAGCAGTGAAATGTGTTGTTAAATATTTATTGACATATATCAACAATGACGATAATACTACAGTAACCAGAACATCAAGCAAAGCAACAGCAATTTTAAAATGTATAAACATATAATATGTATGAAGTTTCATAAACTGTATATACTAGGCATAGTTAGTAGAAATCTGCCAACATTTGTTAATGTTTAATATTAAACAACATAGGATCATTCTAGAACATTTTGAGTAGCATGCCTATGCGAGAATTGAAGAAAGGTTCAAATGATTTCATAAAAACACTGCTTGTTGATATATACCAATTTGACAAGGAAATGAACTACCTCAAACCTATTTTCATACATCACCTACTGACAATTTTAGTAAATTTAGTTGCGCCTTATTTTATTTCAGGTCTGAGGTGGGCTGCATATAAACAGTTCATCTGGTGGATCCATTGCAGGCTGGACCGAAAGGCACGGAGAGTTATACCAGCGTGTGCCAGCCATCAAATACAATCACACTTCCTTACACTCGATGGGACACAACATGAGGGATTCCACTTGGCACTGGAGGACTGAACTAGACTAAACTAGAGGATGCATTTGTCACCTTATACATAACTATGGCTGTAGGTGGAAATGCAAACAAAACAGCCAGTCCATTGAAACGTCCTTGTCAATTGGCAGTTGGATTGACTATTTATTTACAAATCGACTGCCTCTTGATGCCAGCAGATCATGTTTCATTGGCTTGGGCACATCTGCCCCAAGGACTGCAATTCCAGTTGGGACAGTGATTCCTGGCTGTTTCAGATTTCTCACAGACATCATTCACTCTTTCCATGGACATTTGGGTTGGCAGGTAAATCTGCTGCTGTGTTTTGTCGTTCGCAGCACCCACGGCTTGCGCCTTCTTGACCAGACATCCGCAACGTTAACAGGGTTGTCTGCGCTAGGGCTTGGCCAGAACTTCCATACCACAGCAGACAGTATGAGCCGTGATTTCGTCCCTATACTAAACAGGACATACAGTATTGTAATCAAATTCTTACCAACAAAAAGCAACAGACCCATCAGCATCTATATCTTGTTAGTAAGCTGCTGTGAATTACTTTCCTTACGAGTGGTCGGCTTTCAGTGAACTTTGAAACGCCATTTTCCAAATGACAATAATGTATACGTATGTCTTCTATAATTGCACTCAGTAATCGTGTTTAAAATGTTGACTGTTTGAATCATACTCAAATGGCCAAGTATTCATAATCAGACATTGAAAAAATAATATTGATCCTTACAAACAAGGCATCCCATTATGACAGTCCTCCACAGTTGCATTTATCATCACTCGTTTTTGTCATATATCTTATATATGGTATATACAGTGACTGTATTTTGTTATCGTTACTATTACATGGAGAATTTATTACACTAAAATTAGTGAATACAGTTGTGAAGTATTCACGCCATCTCTGTGACATAGTTAACACCTGACAGTCCTGTCCATTCAACCACCATCCTCCTCTGGGAAGTATTCAGCTCCACACAGCATATACTACAAAAATAGTATCACTGTCAGGTACTCATTTATTTATCCGAATGAACTGGAGCAATGTGGAGTGAGCAAAACTCCAAAGCTTTGAAATGGCAGAGACTTAAAAGATTCTGATGATCTAACCACTATGTTACCATGCCACAATATGTTAGTGGTGCTATTATTAGAATGACTGAGGTCGATTTTTTACAACTAAATACCTATTGCAATGTATGACTTCTGTCCTACCTTCATAGAAGAAGTGCTGTCTTTTGGAGCAGTACTTGAGCAGGTAACTGTGAAATACTTCAATTTGTCCAGTGTGGGAGTACTTTGTCAGGTGGGGAAGAGCTTGCAGAACATGTCGTGGTGTAATGGTGGAAGTAGGAGCAACCCTCTTTCGTGGAATCTGTAAAACATGACATTGTGTTTGTGCACTATTACGGTAAAGCATTTGCTAAATTATCACATTACAAAAAAAGATAATGTAGAATTTTTTTTTCAAGTGAGAAATCAATAAGTTTCCATGTGAATAATGCAGTACATACCGACTTGATGTGATGTGCAGTAGACTTGCTAGATGTAGTAGGCCGTGGGGACAGCGGAATGTCAGTGGACAATGGTTGGTCTGCAATAGAGACAGATACTGAATAAAGCTCATGTCTGGATTAATTATGGAGTGTTTGTTATCATTAATAATATGGTCATATAGTGGGTCATTCTATGTGAATGTAACCAATAATTCTGAAATTGGTTGCACTCAACTCTTCAGTTTTTGAATAATCAATTTGGTGATATCCCTTGAGAAGATGAACATGAAACCAAAATAGGAGCCTCTCAACTCCAGTAATTTTTGGGCTACAGCAATTTGACATTTAGAACTTCAATTTATAATTACGTTGAGTTAAAAAATTAAATAAAACAATCAATATTTCAAATATTAATATATATTGCCTTATTCAATTTGTAGTTTTTTATAATGAATAAATAAAATCATAATATAAATAATGTTACTTTTGTGTTACTTTAATTCTTGTTACTTTTTTATGTAGTTTTCTGACAACCAATTAAACCATACTGCTACAGTGCTGCTTGGTTGACAGATAAGTATCAGTTCAAGTGCAAATTGTAAAACCAGTACAAAAATAATATTGTGATATTTTTCACACCAATGGGAGTTTAGGTTCAATAGTCTGCAAGCAGCCACTAAACCCGTCTTATGTGAAAATGATAGTTTGTCGCAGACATACTATCAATTCTTATTTGATTTGGAGTTGAACTGATAAAACATACACATACATTTGAATAAAAAATCAAAACAGATTGAATTGGAATTGAATGAACTGATCAAGACAAATTACAGTAAACGTCGCCTAAGTTGAATTCTATCGAACCGAGTGATTTAATCCGAGTTGCGCAAAAATCTGACTTAGCCGAAAATGACATATCCCTGTGTAGCATTTCTGCTATTTCTAGATGGTTAAATCTACTTGCTTGAGGTCTAATTTGGGAAATGAGGAAGGTTAAGCCAGTAGATAGACATATTGTTGACCAACCGCCTTGGTTACGTAATTACGGCAACTCGGTTGCAGATGCGCTCAGTGGGGCGTGGTATTCTGTTGCTAGCATTTCTAGGCCAGCAGGTGGTTTCACTGTAATCTTAGAGGGTGTTCCACAATGTTTAGTTTGAATTGTATATTGCATTAGCCAATAGATATTATGGAAACCTGTCACATGATGTGTAATTAGGTCCGCTTATATAAACGTCTGTTGTACGCATTTCGCCATCTGGGCGCTGGCGAAGGACTGGGACAGATCCAGGGTTGAACGAGACAGGTTGCCCTGCTGCCAAGAGAATGGCAAGTCAAGTCGTAAAGCGTGGAGGGAATCGTTAACGTGGGTTACGTTCCCAAGCTTTTGTGTGTGTGTGTGTGTGTGTGCGTGCGTGCGTGCGTGCGTGCGTGCGTGCGTGCGTGTGTGTGTGTGTAATATTCAGTGTCCAGAGTGACTGTTCGATCGAGCTTCGAAGAAGCCATGCCGCCACGTCAGCGCTATATTGAGACAACGTTCCGGTCGGCCCCAACGTATTTGCGTCGATGAGCGATAATCGCGACGCGCTCACCCAGCACGGGCCATCCTCGAACAGCGGTCTCACAGCGACAACGTCAGAAAGATTGACCGAATGCGACTCGCAGCGGCCGGCGGTAAACGTATACTGCCAGGCGTCGTCATTCGCGCGAACCCGTTCATCCAACTTCTCGATCGTTTGCGACAGGGCAAGACCTCTCGATCGAATTCGTAGCGGCCGGCGATAAGCGTCTACTGCCCGGCTTCGTGTTTCAGTTGAACGTATTCAACTGACTTCGCAATCGTTTGCGACCGTGCGATCATTGAACGGACGCGACTCGAGAATTCGCGGCGTACGACGGCAATCGTCAAGTGCCCGGCATCATCACTCGTGCGGCCGAGATACACCGTTCTAATTGTGTTCTGAGCTCGGCATGTTGACTTCAACAAACGTTCGTATATATTCGAGATGGGACTAGCCCAGTCAATGTCTAATTTCTGATTGAATCTATCTATTATTGGCTGTATTATGATTGGTAGTTATCTGTGTTTTGAAGTGAGGTATTTTTACCCTTGAAGTATTCACATATATATGTAGATATGTGTGTGTGTTGTAACAGATTACTGTAATGAGAGTCCGCGATGACTAGCTTATACTGTGTATGTATATTATGGTAGTTATTCTTAGATAACACTTGGCGCCTAGTGTATGGTCGTGTAGCGGTATAATCCACCTTAGAAAGGAAGTGGAATTTAATAATCGAAAGATTCAGTGTTATTGTTTATTATGTTCTATTAAGATTTGGTTACGGGATTTTTTTTTTTTTTTTTTTTTTTTTAATTGAGATATTTACCAAAAGGAAGATATCTTGTAATAAAGTATTACATTTTCCTCGTTCTTTGTTGCTCGTTCACGATCACCGTTTCTTCTCATATGCGTTGACCTTGATATATAAGAACCCTACTAGACTGAGCCATCTAGTGTACGGAGACCTCGCTAATCCGTGACATAATTGGGGGCTCGTACGCGGGATTCCGGCGAGGGGGAAATTAAAATAACACCTTCGGTCAACGCTATGAATTGCTGGTAACACGTGACGGCAACACAGAACATGCCTGAGAACTTAGCTGCACTCTGGTTCCGTGGAGTGTCAGCGTTGTTCCGTGGCTAGAGACGAAACGTACATCTATTCCAGTAGCTGTAGTGTAGGGTAATTCACATGCCCCTTGTCGTTTCTGCCCGGACTTAATTCTGAGTCCCATATTTCTCGTTATATTTATAGTGTGTCATTCACGTTTTGAGGCATCAGACTTGTTCATTGCAGCAGTAAAGGACCATGAATTAATCGTATAATTATTGTAAGTAGGAGTTTTGTTATTTTTCAGCTGTACGAGGAAGTTGAATTACTTGTTGCATTTGCCGAGTTGGCATTGGGCAGATTAAAGTCCTACAGAATGTCCGTGTGTTGATAGTTGACACGGCGTGGTTGAAATCGTATAGTGATTTCATTATTCCAGTCTTATGAGCTTATGAGAAGATTGGGTGGAGTGTTGTAGCGTAGCTAACACTTTTGTTGTTTACAGGTGATTGACCTTGTGCATTACTTAAACGTGATATCCGTTTAGTGAGGCTACGACCGTAGAGAACCGAGATTCGGTGAGTAATGCTTCAGCCATTACTAAGGGAATCCTTAGTCCTCCGTTACCCTGTTTTAACGAAGACAGGGATTCGATTGATGCATATCTCCAGCGATTTGAAAGATATGCTGAAAACCAGGGTTGGGAGCGTGAGAATTACGCTATATTTCTGAGCGCATTGTTAACCGGTCATGCACTGGAAGTTTATTCCCGTTCCCCGATTTCCGTGGCCAACGATTATGACCAGTTAAAGCAAGCATTGCTAGGATGGTACCGACTGACTGTAGGCGATTTTCGTAAGAAGTTTTACACCTGTTCTCTAAATTCGACCGAAACAGTGTCGCAGTATTTTGCTCGTATGGAGCATTATTTGACTCAGTGGATTTCTTTGTCAAACATTAATGAGTCTTTCGAGGGTCTTAAGGAACTCATTCTGAGAGAGCAATTCTTGTTTATGTGCCCTAGGGAACTGTCCGTGTTTCTGAGAGAACACAAACCGATGGGGAAAGAGAATTTGTTAAGAGTTGGTGAGAACATTTACAGATGCCCATTCATCATATGGTAAACGGGAAAATCGTAGAGACCGAGTCCGACCCACTCCCGTCCCTTCACCCGTCCCGAAAAGTAGATCAGGGGAGGGGAGAAACCCTATTTCTAGCCCTACCCCGCGGCCCGTTCCTCCCCCGCGTATATGTTTCCTTTGTAATCGGCCAGGTCACATGGCGAGACAGTGTACAGTGGGAGTGCAGAATAGGAATCCTCCACCGCAAAGGATGAAACCAGTGGTTGGGAATTGTGCAGTTGTGCTAAACCAGAATTCCCCTAGTCACCAATGTCCTGTGGGTGGGACTGATGTCACGTTGCAATGTGGATGTAAGATCCCCGTAATTGCTTGTGCTTGTGTACAACATGAAAACAGTTGTAACTTACCGGTTGTAGAGGGGTATGTGGGGGGATCCCCAGTTAAAGTACTACGCGACAGCGGGTGTAACGGAGTCGTTGTACGACGTAGCCTAGTTCCGGAAGATCAGTTAACTGGGAAAACCAAAGTCCTTATGTTGATGGACCGATCCGTCGTTGAAGTCCCGACTGCCCGGTGCTATGTGAGAACTCCCTTTTTCACAGGAGAAATTGAAGCCCTATGTCTAAACAACCCCGTTTATGATTTAGTCATTGGCAATGTTCATGAACTAAATTTGCCCTGTTCCGATAACAGTGAAGGTTCTCCTTTTCGAGTAACCAAGTCAGATGGTGTCCCCGTTACAGTTAAGGCCCCTTTGAATGACACCCCAGTCACTGGTTGTGCTGTAGAAACCCGTGCTCAACGGGAGCGCCTTTCCAAGCCCACAAAACCTTTGATAGTGCCTCAAGTTGTTGGTGCGAGTATATCCGCCGATGATTTCTTGAGAGAGCAAAAGGGAGATGAGACCTTAAAGAAATGCTTTGATTCGGCTGAAGAGACTAAAGGGAAACCTAAGGGAGAACAAACAAGTCAATTCGTGATCAAAAGGGGGCTCCTTTATCGTCTGTATCAGAAAGAGAAAGAGGGTGAGACTGTGAAACAACTAGTAGTTCCCCGAGTTTTGCGCAATCGAGTCATGACGTTAGGACATGAAACTATCCTATCTGGACATCAGGGAATTAGGAAATCGCTATATAGAATCCTCCTTAACTTCTACTGGCCAGGGATAGTGGGTGATATATAGATTCTGCCAGTCATGTGACATCTGTCAGAGGACCGTTAGTCGAGGCAATGTCCCTAAGGCTCCTGTACAAATGATCCCCATCGTAAACACGCCCTTTGAAAAGGTAGCGATAGATTTGGTAGGTCCCATAACCCCAGTGACAGAGAAAGGTAATCGGTGGATCTTAACCCTGGTAGATTTCGCTATTAGATACCCAGAAGCGGTAGCAGTGTCGAATATCGACACGGAAACGATAGCAGAGGCTCTTCTGAAGATTTTCTCAAGGGTGGGTCTGCCTAAAGTAGTACTCAGCGATAATGGCAGTCAGTTCGTGTCAAAAACTATGACCGAGGTAGCTAGGCTGCTCTCTATACAACAAGTCCACTCTTCTCCTTACCATCCCATGGCCAATGGATTGGTAGAGAAATGGAACGGTACCTTAAAACGGATGCTAAGGCGGATGTGCTCTGAACGTCCACGAGACTGGGATCGGTATATGGAACCTCTTATGTTTGCATACCGCGAAGCACCCCAGGAGAGCATGAAATTTTCCCCTTTTGAGTTACTCTATGGAAGGACAATCAGGGGGCCTATGATGATTCTTAGAGAGTTATGGGAGAATGAGAAACCAGACGATGAGCTAGTAGAAACATACCAGTACGTAGTGGATCTCCGTAATCGGATAGAATCAACTTGCGAACTAGCTAGAGAGAATCTTAAGAATTCTCAAGACCGGTATAAGGAACACTTTGATCGAAAGGCCAAGATGAGAACCCTAGAAGTAGGAGACAAAGCCCTCATCCTTCTCCCCACTGATTCAAACAAGTTGCTCATGCAATGGAAGGGTCCATATGAGGTGATAGAGAGAGTGGGGATAAACGATTACCGGGTAAAGATGGGAGATAATCAACATGATGAAGAAATACTATGAGAGAGGTAATGTGGAGATGCTAGGTTTAGCTGCTGTTGTCGAAGAACAACCTGAATGTGAGACTGATGAGGAGTTTCCCATTCCTGAGAGAGAGGAAAACATTGGGGACATCCATGTGAGTGATAGTTTATCACCTGATCAGACACGAGACTTGAAACAGCTGATGGAAGAATTTCCTTCCATCTTTTCAAGCACTCCAGGGCAAACTAGTCTCTTGTCCCATGCCATTTAGGTAACGTCCTCTAGTCCCGTGAGATGCAAACCGTACCCTATTCCATTAGCCAAGTTGGGAGTGGTAAAATAGGAGGTTGAGAAGATGTGAGAAATGGGCGTGATTGAGCCATCTCATTCACCGTACTCATCGCCTTTGTTGCTAATTCGTAAATCTGACTCCACATACAGACCGGTAGTAGATTTTCGCCAGTTAAACAAGGTTATTAAATTCGATGCAGAACCTATGCCAAATCCCGATACTAGCTTGGCTGAGGTGGGGCAGGATAGGTACTTGTCCAAACTAGATTTCTGCAAAGGCTACTAGCAAATAAGGATGGAACCGGAAGATAAGGAGAAAACCGCATTTTGTACTCCCCAAGGGTTGTTCCAATTCTGCGTCATGCCTTTCGGTCTAGTCAACGCCGGCGCATCGTACAGTCGCATGACGCGCATACTCTTAGATGGCATCGGTGGTGTTACCAATTATGTTGACGATGTATTGATTCACACCTCAACATGGGCCGATCACTTATCAACACTGTGAGCAGTGTTCGTCCGAGTGAGACAAGCAGGTCTCACAATAAAACCGTCGAAGTGTTTTCTTGGGTTTGAATCCGTTGATTTCCTGGGGCACCAAGTAGGACAAGGAGAAGTGGAGACCCAGGAAGACAAGGTAAACAAGATTAGGAATGCGCCCATTCCTACCACGAAGAAACAAGTGAGGTCTTTTCTAGGTTTGGCAGGATATTACCGGAAGTTTGTTAATGGGTATTCCAGAATCGCGGCTCCATTGACTGATCTCACAAAGGCAAAACAGCCTAACAAGGTAAGTTGGAATGATGAGGCGGACAAGGCCTTCATTCAACTGAAGCAGGCCCTGTGTAAGGCGCCTATCCTCAAAATGCCTAACGTCAACAGACCCTTTGTCTTGCGTACAGATGCGTCCGATACCGGACTCGGAGCAATGTTACTCCAAGAGAATAACGGAGTCTTATTCCCAGTCGCGTTTGCGAGCAAGAAGCTCAATTCCACGCAAAGGCGATATTCCGTAGTAGAAAGAGAATGTCTGGCTATTATTTGGGGACTCGATAAATTTCACTTATACCTATATGGGCGAAGTTTCATTGTGCAGTGTGATCAACGATCCCTGAAATTCCTAAACACTGCGAAGTTGACAAACAATCGCGTTATGCGATGGGCTCTTAAAGTCCAACCCTATCGTTTCCGGGTAGAGTCAATCCCGGGAACAGATAACATAGGTGCAGACTACCTAAGTCGAATGGAATAGATGGAGGTTCCGTCAAATTAGTTGAGACACTGAAGTGTCATGAATTTTTGTGTGCAACTAGATAGTTACTAGTTCGGCGAGTGATCGCCAGGTTATTTGTTGTATTAAATTGAATGTATTAAATTAGTGTATTAAATTTATTCCTTAATATTTTTGTTCAGGAAGTAGATTCTTAGCGGGGGGTAATGTAGCATTTCTGCTATTTCTAGATGGTTAAATCTACTTGCCTGAGGTCTAATTTGGGAAATGAGGAAGGTTAAGCCAGTAGATAGACATATTGTTGACCAACCGCCTTGGTTACGTAATTACGGCAACTCGGTTGCAGATGCGCTCAGTGGGGCGTGGTATTCTGTTGCTAGCATTTCTAGGCCAGCAGGTGGTTTCACTGTAATCTTAGAGGGTGTTCTACAATGTTTAGTTTGAATTGTATATTGCATTAGCCAATAGATATTATGGAAACCTGTCACATGATGTGTAATTAGGTCCGCTTATATAAACGTCTGTTGTACGCATTTCGCCATCTGGGCGCTGGCGAAGGACTGGGACAGATCCAGGGTTGAACGAGACAGGTTGCCCTGCTGCCAAGAGAATGGCAAGTCAAGTCGTAAAGCGTGGAGGGAATCGTTAACGTGGGTTACGTTCCCAAGCTTTTGTGTGTGTGTGTGTGTGTGTGTGTGCGTGCGTGCGTGCGTGCGTGCGTGCGTGTGTGTGTGTAATATTCAGTGTCCAGAGTGACTGTTCGATCGAGCTTCGAAGAAGCCATGCCGCCACGTCAGCGCTATATTGAGACAACGTTCCGGTCGGCCCCAACGTATTTGCGTCGATGAGCGATAATCGCGACGCGCTCACCCAGCACGGGCCATCCTCGAACAGCGGTCTCACAGCGACAACGTCAGAAAGATTGACCGAATGCGACTCGCAGCGGCCGGCGGTAAACGTATACTGCCAGGCGTCGTCATTCGCGCGAACCCGTTCATCCAACTTCTCGATCGTTTGCGACAGGGCAAGACCTCTCGATCGAATTCGTAGCGGCCGGCGATAAGCGTCTACTGCCCGGCTTCGTGTTTCAGTTGAACGTATTCAACTGACTTCGCAATCGTTTGCGACCGTGCGATCATTGAACGGACGCGACTCGAGAATTCGCGGCGTACGACGGCAATCGTCAAGTGCCCGGCATCATCATTCGTGCGGCCGAGATACACCGTTCTAATTGTGTTCTGAGCTCGGCATGTTGACTTCAACAAACGTTCGTATATATTCGAGATGGGACTAGCCCAGTCAATGTCTATTTTCTGATTTAATCTATCTATTATTGGCTGTATTATGATTGGTAGTTATCTGTGTTTTGAAGTGAGGTATTTTTACCCTTGAAGTATTCACATATATATGTAGAAATGTGTGTGTGTTGTAACAGATTACTGTAATGAGAGTCCGCGATGACTAGCTTATACTGTGTATGTATATTATGGAAGTTATTCTTAGATAACACTTGGGGCCTAGTGTATGGTCGTGTAGCGGTATAATCCACCTTAGAAAGGAAGTGGAATTTGATAATCGAAAGATTCAGTGTTATTGTTTATTATGTTCTATTAAGATTTGGTTACGGGATTTCTTTATTCTGTTTATTTTGTTAATCGAGATATTTACCAAAAGAAAGATATCTTGTAATAAAGTTTATTAAATTTTCCTCGTTCTTTGTTGCTTGTTCACGAAAACCGTTCTTTCTCATATGCGTTGACCTTGATATATAAGAACCCTACTAGACTGAGCCATCTAGTGTACGGAGACCTCGCTAATCCGTGACACCCTGCGCCAAAGGAAACCCTCTAAAAGCCCTTAGGTAACTGTAAATAACGCGGTAACTCTATAAACGTTGATGTCCACAAGCAACATACAACATCATACAGTATTAAAACAGTTTTATGCTTCATTTTGGCACGGATCTGTAAGGTTATAGCTTACCAAGTGATTTTGTTGAATACTGCAATTCGACTTAGGCGAGGAAAACACATTATCTCGGATCAAATGGACAGACTCAGTTATTCCGAATTAGGCAATGATCCGACTTACACAAATATTTTTATAGGGAATTCATTACAAATCAACCGTTCCTCGGAATTCTGTCCGAGTTGAGCGAAGATCCGACTTAGGCGAGGTTTACTGCATTTACAATGATTTATAGAAATTTACATTTATAAATGGTAACAGTCCCAGTACACACAAAAAAGGGTTTATCACCTAACAACACCTGGGTGAAAAACCCTTCTGTACTGCCCCTTTATATAACCCAGGTTGGTTTCCTTTGTTCATAATTTCTCTTATCTGCTCTTTCAGTCCCTAAATTCTCTATTTACACCAGTTTTATTACCAGCCTAAAACTTGACTGGTAATTGCAGTTGGTATCTGCCTACCAAGTGGTTTATGGAGAAGTGGGTTTGAAGGACTTGATCTTTGTTGCATCTCAAGTGATGGATGAGCTAATCACCTGTATTGCAGATTAGGCTTTCAAAGTAATTAGTTTTAATGATTTGTTAAAATTAGAAACAGGTGGTGAATTTTCGAATACAAAACATAACACATTTTAATGAATTTATATTGATTGAATTTCAACATCATGAAAGTGACACTTATTCACTGGCATTTAAATAAATTATAAGACACCAATTAAAAAAAATCAAAGATTTACCTAACACACTTTATTTTAACATAAAAGTACTTTTATAATATATAAAATAGTAATAATAATATAAACAGTGTGTTACTTTTTATACCGTTACACTGTGTCCGTTACTTTCTTTCCTCTAACTATAACAAGATAGCTGTGCATCTGGAGCCTACGAATGTTTGTAAAATCAAATCAAAGTTGTCAAATTGTCAATTATCATTCCAATACACCAGTAGAATTATCACTCACTTTTAATGAAATAAAAACATTGTCACTGTTATGTAATGGGAGCTGATTATCCGGCATTTCTCTGCTGCTGATTGATGGGTAGTTAATGGAAACCTTATCAATGGTCATCAGTCAGTGATTTTTATAAGACAAATGTTCAACATAATGTATTTACAACAAATTCATTTTAACACACAAACACATTCCGCCTAATATTATTACAAAACATTCTGATGGGGTCATAGCGACAATTCCAGACTTTTCTGCCCGGTGACGTTAATCAAAGTGCTATACTATCGCTCACGCGAATTGATTGCCGTTAACTTTTGTTAGTCGTCGGCTTTCTTCTAGTCTTCAATGTGTCATGTAGTTCTAGATTATTTCCAGCATATCTATGCCTTTGTTCACGCGGCCGTGATACCAATCAAAGTAAGTCAAATTCCCGGTGGAAGGCATGCATTCCTCAAAGACAGAGCCGAGGCTAGCTAAGTCTGTCTGAGGTTCAGTTCCTGCCGACACCATTCCCAAACTAGAAAGTTAACAAGCTAACTAACGTATATAACGTCAGATCCTGCAATATGAAATGGTACAATATTGTCATTTAGGTACTCAATACTAATCTTCTTGCGATCTGACTTCATCTAACAGCGCGCTAGACGGAGAGGCATGTACCGTACGGCGTTTTGACGGCTGTGGTCTGTAACTAAATATCGTCGGCATTGCTCCAAGCTTCAAAACCCGACGTCGCCGACGTTTCGACGGGTCCCATAGCATTACAAATATACATCCACTTCGAAACACGTTTCTTCAAAATGAGCCGAACAGAATGAACTGTACAGCGTATGGCATAACACGTGTACATGTGTTGACAACATTGCTTGCATCATGGGAACACCGCGGTGAAAATAATGCTGCTCGTTTATTGGTTGCTTTTGGTTGTCATCAGTAAGATGGCTGCCTTCGTGTTATTGAAGATTTCATTAGAATTTTCCACTTTGAGATAATATTACCGGTAAACCACTGACGTTAAAAATGTGATTATAGTTGTAAATAGTTAGTTTGCATTAACTCTGTTAGGTTCATAACACCAAACAGTTCCCTTATGTTTCCCTTTAAGCAGCTTTTCGGTGACCTTTCCGGCGATAAGTGTTCTCGATTAAGTGTGTTTGAATTGCTTTGTGATTTTACATGAGCCTTGTTGAGCAATTAATATATACTCTTGCTACACGAAACAACACCAATGGGGGCGTGATACAAAGAGTTCCCACAGTAGAATGGGTTTTGTTTGTGGAACACAGTGAAGTTTTACAATAGTACCGGCTGACGTACGCGAGGCTGTTTCAACATCGCCGTCGCTGGAATCTTTACATAGTGAGTTGAAAGGACTAGTGTTGATATGACGTCAACAAGTTGCCAACGTGACCATACTTTGTCAAAGCAGTTATTTGGGTTCTACGTTCTAAAAATGTCTAATGAATTCTATGAAATGGCAGGAATGATAACATTGTCAGCAAAATACATGTTTAAGTGAAATAGACAGGCACAGTGCACAGAGGACATTCATCAAAAGGAATGAATGAATACACTAGTTAATTTGTTTGTTTACACAAACAAATATATATTATATATAATTGGTAAGAACATAATTAAACTGTAGGTTTCCTCAGCAGATAATATTTGCCAAAGACGCATCAATGAAAACAAGCAGTAATGCAGTGGATTAGAATCTAAGTATTTTCATTACCTTGTTAAGCAGTAATATTAACAGCTTGTGGTTCATTACTAGATTTACCAAAACCTAGACAACGAGAACTAACTAGGATGACTAGAACAACAACTAGCTAAACTAATTAGAAAAAAATAGCTAAAACTAAAATTAGTTGGAAAGATAGCCATACATCGTGGCAACCCGGGTTCGACTACTATGCTACCGTATCGAACCTTGGGCAGGTTTGTTCACTCTACGTTTCTCCAAGTCACTCAGCTGTATGAATGAGTACGTGGCTATAGCCAAAGGTGGATGTTTGTGTACGAATAGTCTTCGCGCTGAACATTTTCCAGAGACGTCGAGACGAGCAGATCTGCCAGGGTGTAAATCACCTTGAGCAGTCCCAAGAGAGGATATTACACTATGTAAGAACTCACCTTTACTTTGACCATGGCTTCATGTGCCACAATGTCCATTACCTGATTTGATGTTGTTTCTCCTTGTGATTTTTCATTTTCATCTGACACGTTTGCCGATGAATTATCCCTCGATGGATTCCTGCTTGTGTGTGACGGATCCAAACACATTTGTAATTTGTGCTTAAGTGTTTCATTGAATAACTGATTTCCTAATCCTGTCAACACTCTTACTTGTATGTTCGTGCAAATGTTATCACTTATCAAATATATGAATATATGAAGTGACAAAACATTGATACGAACAGAACAATAGCAAGTTGATAACATATTTACAACTAAATTATACAAGTTAAATGATTTAACGGAATCAGCCAACATTATAATTATCACAAAAGCAATGCATCTCTCACTAAATAATTATAGCTAAATCAGTTGCGTTAAAACCAAGCGGTCTGAACACCATTTGCTAACATAACGTTCGTATAAACAATACTTGTTCCCGCCCTCGAAATTGCGTTCAATAAAGCCGAAACAGTGTACGTAGTTTCAATGTTTTGACCACGAGATGATGAAATTGTAAACACATTTTTCACATTATAAACACGCTGTATTCATAATACAGCGGATGTGGGTTTACAAGACCCATCTATGTTCACGGCAACTGATTCGGCGAACTTCCTACTAATGATTATCACCCCTGGTTGATTCCGGTTAACGTAACAGACAATTTTGCTTAAATATACTGTCCATGGTTCCACTAGGCACTCTGTCGTTATTTAGATCCACGTTGATTACATAGGGGTTTGAGGTGTGTTCGATTCGTACGAGGATTCACTACAGATGTCCCACTGTCGTTACAATAGACAACTACGTAGATCACCTCGATAAGCGCGGAGAGAGACTTGGGTATAATGTATTCAATTCATATGTCCGTAGGCTACACTTGAGAAGTCCGCGATTACTTTCCCTAGACTGTTTTAAAGCCTAAATGTAGATTGCCTTCGAAATGTATTTTTTTAAATGTTTTGCAAGGTCTGTCTCTGTTGTTCCACTCCCAATTATCGTAGTATGACATCACAGAGTACGCAATAAACTGGGTATAGGAAACCAGTCCATTACAACTCCTTTTAGCCCATCGCAAATCCTGTTCCGCGGTGCCCAAATAGGTTGTGCGTGAATACTAGATACATTAATATCGCCAGTCTGTTGTATAAAAAGTGTTTACTTGTGTTTGATTAATTGGCCGTAATAATTGGTAATTTGTCAGTGTCAATAATATTATTGACAGGAAACTTGTCCGTCATGTGGTTTTCGAGACCCCCCTTTCACGTGATTATTATTAATCTGAGAACCACTTGCGTTACTGTTAGGAAAACATTAAACAGTAATAATTGTACGGCGATTTAACTTAGAAAACTTTTCTCAGACGAGCTACGATATTGATCTAGATATTGGGTAGGTTTGCTTTTTATAAAATTTATTTTAAATGTGATAAACAATAACCGATTTGAGGAGGCTCCTTTAATAAAAGAATGTCTTCTTAATAACGGAGCCTCCTCAATTCAACATATAAATCACGGCATGCAAATGACTAATAATGAAAGCACCTGATTGGAATGCTTCGTCATTGTCAGTCCGTATATCATATTTGACGTTGATCACCTGTACTCACCGATCAATGATCTGATTCACGGAAGGAATCCGCGTGGGGCACGTGCCGTGGTGCAATGTGACGATTCCGCCGAATCAAAGATGCAATTTCTGTTAATCAGCCGTGCGTGACGGCCATGTCCCCAAAGTCCATACGGCTGTTGGCACCTCAACAAAGACGGACGACAATCGATTGGCGTTCATATAGCTCAGTTGGGCCGCAGGAGACGGCAGAACCGTGTGGACAAGCAAGGACAAACATCTTAAACAGGAGAGTGTTTTTTACTACAATCTGTGACGGTGCAACTAAGGCGATAATGAGGGATATGACAATTGTCACGTTAACTCTAATCTTCGGACTGGTCTTGGTTATCACTCGAGGTAAGTTCCATATCAATTGCGTTGCTACGATATATTTACGTATAGACAGCGCATTCTTTAATTTGTCGATACAAAAACAATATGTAACGCGTTGTGACACAAATAATAAGACTGAGCAAAATGTTACTATATCAAGCCAATTTTATAATTTAATGTCGTAAAACATACATCTGATTTCCTTTTAATCGTCTTTTCAGTTGGTTTAACCAAATTCCTGTATACGTTTCTCATACAAAAGGCATATTTTTTAGCTGTCATTGTAGTCTTGTACCCTGGCATTACCTCCGTGTACAAGACAACTACGACGTTTCCGATATCATCCCCCAAACATGTACATCCAACGTACTATACTCTTTCCATATCACGTGCTAGACGGGTCGGGAGTTGTAGCTACGTTGATCAAGCAACATTTATAGACAATTGATCGAAATTAATAGTTTAATATATCCTGTTCGTTGGGAAGAATATGCGCGCACTACATCATTTGGGCACAGTGTCAGGGTAATATCACCATGGTTATTCACTTACAGGTATTCTTCCTTATTAATGCTTCATTTATTTGTTTTCTCGCAACAACGCACCAACGTATTGTCTGAACTGATACTGCACACTTTTAATTCATCTACCATCCGTACCTGTCTCTCGGTATACCATTCATTCATTCAGTCAATCAGTCAGTCAGTCAGTCAGTCTGTCAGTGAATCTCTCAGTCAGCCAGCCAGCCAGCCAGCCAATCAGTCAGTCAGTCTGTTAGTCAGTCAGTCAGTCAGTTAATATCAAAACTGCCGCGTTTGTGGGCGATGCGTATTATCAACGATCTTCACGCTCTCTAAAATCCAACAGCAACTACTCAATTGAAAAGGTCGTGACCGTTAACGTGAGCTACGTAAATGATTTATTGACGGAAACCGCCATGACACTCCTTACATGACCAAGTCAATACTTACCGCACTATGAACTTCAACAGAGTAAATATCGCACGAAGAACTTCAACAATCAATAACGAAGATTGCGGAGGTTACACTTAATCTATCATCAAATACGAATGTGACGACAGCGCAACGAAATTTAACAACTAATAATTATACATTTTTAAGATCGCATGACCACTCTACCAACCAAACTTCTAGTGTGAACATCGAACGATGAAGTTTCAGCGAGATGCTGTCCCGTTTACCAAAAGAGTATAATCGACTTGTCAAAACGTAGGCACATACAGTAATCCAACCTCCGCATTACCAACCATCGAAGCAGGTCATCCATACTAGGCGCAATACAAATTAAATTCTCACTCGACGCCTCATTTAGCGAAATGAATATACACCGCGTCAACAAAGTTAAATACATGATGTCAAGGCACTGAAGTACCAACGCCATACGACGGAAACGAAATGCTTCCTTAGCGTCGCAGAAACGAAGTATCCACTTGGCATCGTTTAGTCGACATACCCACTCAAAGTAATTTTAAAAGCAAATGATTTTAAAAGCAAAATTATCCCATAAACCAGCAGACATCGTTTAGCTTTATTTGGGTGCGACCGCGGTTTTTTTGCAATTGCGTACAAAACCACAAACGTTTCTGAAACGCTCATTTTATTACATCATTTGGAATGGCATGCCAGGACTGCTTTGTAAACGGGTTTTAGCTTTCTCTGCACAGTTAGGTTTGTTTCCTAAAATGCGTTTTATTGTGTAGTGTTTCTTAACCTTAATGGGCAGGTGGTTGTATTACGCATAGAGTGTTCTAGTTTTCACGCAATTTGGGCCGCCCGACATATGTCCAACTGCAATGGTGTACTAAGATTAAACCTACTTTATGTACATTTGTGGATGATTTATTTATTTATATTGTTAATATATTGTATCGCTTGTGTTCGCTGCTGCTTCAGTTATGTTTATATTATCTTCAGTTTTACAAGTTTATAGATCCTATATTATTTCTCTTTTTGAGTGGCACAAAAAGTGAATGTTCAAAGAATGGAGATGGAATATATGTTACTTTGTTGTATCACCCTCTTTGTCATCATCATCGTCATCGTCATCGTCGTCGTCGTCGTCGTCTTCGTCGCTGTCGTGTACTTCATCGACATCATCATCGTCGTCGTTGTCATCATCACCATCATCACCACCATTGTCGACATCGTCATTATCATTGTCATCATCAACATCGTAATCTTCATCATCACCATCACCTTCGTGCCTAGCCTTGATGTAGACGATCCGGTGGTCTATTTCCTCCCCCAAAGCCACTGGTACGACTGGGTAAAAGCTTGTTGCGGACTCGAACCCCGGTCCACTCGCCAGACAGTCGGGCGCCCTAATCTCACAGCCACGGCGGCAAACTCTCGCTAACTGGAACTATCTCTTTAAAAACTTCCTGCGAGTGTTTATGACACGACTGTCACATAACGTGTCGCGCGTGTCTCCAAGCGCCAGTAAATCTCAGTTATTGTGTGCAATTTAATTGACCGATTCTGCGGATGGATATTTATCACCTTGTGACGGTGTATAAAGAACGACGTCAAGTCGTGGGGTGCGAATTGGTTCGGTTAAGTCGTGTGCCGCTTTTAGCAACTTTCTAGAAATCAGAATGCTATTAAAGGTGCCTGCTAATATTTACGTTTTTGCTGCTCTTAGTTCAAATTAAATATGAGTACAATCAGACATACCACTACAATTATTCCCTCTCGTGTGTGCAGCCGTATATGTATCGTTAGTGAAATCCCCAGAAAAAAATATTATCGTATTTAATGTTGAACCAAGCATTAATTCAAGTGACACACAAATATATATTATTTACGTGAATAGACGACACAACTATGCACGTGTTTCTGTTATGATGTTGTAGACATTCATATTGTTCTTTCTCGACAACCACGCAACGAATGAGTTGACTGGTTTGAAAGTTAATTTTCGGTCTGGCAATTGATTAGCAGATGACCAGATATCGTAGTAAATTACTTCGCCCATTGCAACGAAATTAAGTACTTTTTTAATAAACCCGACTGCGGATATTATACATATTTATACTATTCACACACGACTCATTGGACATCAAAAACCGTATTCTCTTTGAGCTAACCTGTTGTAGAAGGAGCTTTCAGTATAAGGTGTGATTTCTTATTAAAAACAAATAACGTTATATTGTATAAACTATATTATAGTTAATGTACCACAGTGCTCGCCCAATTGTGATTTAAATAGTCGCAATAATAGTTTATTATAATTATCACACAGCTCGCCCAATTGTGATTTAAAGTCACGATAATAGTGTTTCATAGTTATCACACTGCTCGTCCAATTGCGATTTAAATAGTCACAATAATTGTTTATTATAATTATCACACAGCTCGCCCAATTGTGATTTAAAGTCACGATAATAGTGTTTCATAGTTATCACACTGCTCGTCCAATTGTGATTTAAATAGTCACAATAATTGTTTATTATAATTATCACACTGCTCGTCCAATTGTGATTTAAATAGTCACAATAAAGTTATTATAATTATCGCACTGCTCGTCCAGTTGTTATTTAAATAGTCACAATATTAGTTTATTATAATTACCACAATGCTCGCCCAATTGATATTTAAATAGTCACAATAATAGTTTATTATAATTACCACAATGTTCGCCGAAATGTGAGTTAAATAGTCACAATATTAGTTTATTATAATTACCACTGTGCTCGCCCAATTGTGATTTAAATAGTCACAATAATAGTTTATTATAACTATCACATTACTCGCACAATTGTGATTTAAAGTCACGATAATAGTGTATCACAGGTATCACACTGCTCGTCCAATTGTGATTTAAATAGTCACAATAATAGTTTATTATAACTATCACATTGCTCGTCCAATTGTTATTTAAATAGTCACAATAACAGTTTATTATAATTACCACACTGTGCGTCCAATTGTGATTTAAATAGTCACAATAAAGTTATTATAATTATCGCACTGCTCGTCCAATTGTTATTTAAAAAGTAACAATATTAGTTTATTATAATTACCACAATGCTCGCCCAATTGTGATTTAAATAGTCACAATAATAGTTTATTGTAATTACCACAATGCTTGCCCAATTGTGATTTAAATAATCACAATAATAGTTTATTATAATTATCACATTACTCGCACAATTGTGATTTAAATAGTCACAATATTTGTTTATTATAATTACCACACGGCACGCCCAATTGTGATTTAAATAGTCACAATAATAGTTTATTATAATTTGACAGTTATTTTGTTATGTATATTGACCTTGCCGTTCAGATTACCATATAAACGTGATATTTGATTGTAAATATTGAACACAATCAAATGGTGGTTATATTACACGGATTATTCTGGTTAATTAAACATACATTTTTATCAAATCCCATAGGCTTAGACACCATGTTATTTAGCTTGTGACATAGATGGATACCATACATATTGACAATTCGCATGATAGCTTAATTCGTTTGATCCTGATTCACGATAATCACCTACGAAATACCAATGTTGTTTACCATTATTTGCCGCGTGTTCAACCTTCACTGTCAATCCAAGGAACATTGTCATTTGAACGCATTTCCCGTCTAGATAGGCACATCGAGTTAGGCACTCAAGCGATTGTTCAAAACAACAGTTAATCAATGTCGAGATATTACGTTCAGTACAGAATCAACTGCGTCAATTTGAAGGCAAGCCACAAACCATCTACAATAAACAAAGACTGACTTGGTTTATATTGTACACTGTACATCCTTTACTCAGTGTTACAGTACCTGAAACAAAGTGTGACGCTGTGGGTTATAAACTGATCCTAGCGCATTCTGACCGTTCTGACGATGATGATGATGATGATGTACTGTTCCTGTGACATAAATAGTCTTTGGGAGGACATCTTAACGTCGCAGTCAGTCCCCCAAAGTTTATTGCATCCCGTGCGGCCTTCCGCCAGCTCTCTCAGAGTCTTGATGTCTTTGCGCGACCTCAGCTTGACATTGACTTCGCATTTTCCGTACTCGCTGTGACAGCGGTTCTATGTCACAGAGCACGTATAGATGTTCGTTTGAAATCATCCCGTTTGGCCACCGCATGCCCAGTATTGTGCGCAGGTGGCGCCTGTGGCAGGCATCCAGTTTTTTTAAGTATCGTGGCTGGCACCGCCCAGCTGCCGCAGTTATACAGCATTACAGTTACGACCATGGCATTGTACACCATAATTCGCTTGCTTAACGGGATTTTGGTCCCATGCATCCAAATTTCCCAGAACGACTGGAACGCGATGTTGCCCAGCAAGCACCGATGTTGCACGTCTTTTGTGCTGCAGAGCAGGGATCCTAGCGTCTTCCTGGATATAATTTCCCCCACAGCGTAGCACCGACATCACCGGTCTCGTTGGTGTTACCGAGGAATGTGTGTACATGTTCCGCCTTCGCCTTCGACAAAGAAGTTCCACTTTGAGAGCTCAGTGCAAGCGGTGGTCAGTACTGCGTCTAGTGGCTCTCGTTCTTCAACTACGAAGTCAACATCGTCTGCATATTCCCACTATAGTGGCATGCCTAGCACCGAAATGGGTCGGTCAGGCCTAGGTGTGTTTTGTCGGACAGCGGCCAGTGCTGCAGCAAGATAGCACGTAAACAGCACAGTAGATAAGTTGTCGCCTTATGGGGAGTCGAGTGCCGTCTCGAACCAAGCTGATTGCGCAGATCCCACACGAACCATCAGGTGTGTCCCAGCGAGGAGGAGACGTACAAGTCGGCGGCCGTTCTAATCTAGGTTATTCTTACAAAATGATTTTGGTGTGTGTTTACAATGTTCTAAATGACGCTTAACAAATTGTACTTAAAGTATCACGATCGAAAACTTAACTTATCTAATTCGTTTGTAGCGGAACTGAGCTTAGGACGTTGTTTGTATGTTTTGCTCATCGTTGCGATATGAGCCATATTTGTGAGGTGTCACAAAAAAAAACGATAGCAGGCTTATAAACACACAACAGGTCAAGCTGATACATCTCGGCAATTATTGCGTCAATATAGAACATTATCTCGTTTTTGTTGGCCGCTTCCTCAAACACCGGTCCGTGGAGTGTTTATCTATGTGTTAACAGTGATGCGCGTGGGTTTGAGATGTATTTTACCACATATATATGTGTGTCGGTTGTCAACAGTAACATTACACACGGGTCGTTATAGAACTATGGAAACCAGACTACATGACATATTTAAATATTTATATCATAAGAATAGTGAATACGATGTCTCTGTATTAATATTCTTTAATCATTATAGTATGCTGCAATTAAAAAAATTGCACATATTTGTTATTTGTCGTGCTATAGTGATACAGTAGGCTTAATAAATTCACTACGATACCGGCGAATCGTCTAAACGTTTTAAAACAGGATGTTCTTTCAATAAACCTTAGCAAGAAATTACCCTTCTTACATAACAGTTTGTTTGACAGCAGTTCGCAGAACATATGAAAAATGTAATAGTTTAATTGTTGTCCGTCCCTTAGAAGTCGCGACTTGCAGTGTGGCGGACACCACGGCGCGAATTGTGACACCTCGTCAGTCACCCAGGAGAGCAATACTGATTGTCAGGCGTTCATAGGTTGTGTCTGATCCATTACTGTCCACTCCTGTCTGACAGTTGTTGACCACAGACGATGATGAACATTGTGGACGCATACGGACGAGTGGAGGCGATATGTACATTATTTCTTATACATTAGCATTCTGGTAAATTTACTTATAATGTGTCGATTTGAACAAGATCTTAGCTGTCAATGGTTTGTGTTACAATCGGAATAGGTATTTTCATAAACTGATCTCGTGTGGTGTGTACGAAGACTAAGCCAATTGTTAATATAACAGGTTGTCTCCATTACATTTTAAGCGCATACACGACACATACCTATGTATATGCCGCAGTCACACAATCACATTTGCGTGCGCGCACACACAATCGCGTACTGTCACATACACAGACAGGTACACGCGTGCGCGCGCGCACACACACATACGCACGCGCAAGCGAACTCGCTCGCACACGCACACACACTCACACACACACACACACACATACACACAATCGTGCGCTGCCACACACACACACACACACACACACACACACACACACACACACACACACACACACACACACACACACACACACACACACACACACACACACACACACACATACACGCACAAGCACAGCAGAACATAAGTAGGGCCGCAGGATAATAACAATTATGTAATCGCGATATATACTTTGAGATAATTTTCCCCGTTCGTGCAATAAAACTCCCAAATCCGCAATTTGTTGGTCTCGTCGGGATTCGCGATTGAACAAACCTACACGGAAAGCGGTGATTTGTTGATTATCGGCTGCGTCCTTTGAAGTGTAGAATGTCACGTAACCAAAATTCCCTTACACCTAGGCACACAGATTGGCAGGTATCGTGCGCCTATGTGTTTATTGGGATTGTCAGTAGTTACTCTGACGGCAGTACTGGGCAAAACCATTTGTCATTCCAACGTCTGATCAACAAAAGACATTCTGTCGAGTCGATTGACAGTGTCCTCAGCGAAATGAGAATCGTGACCCCGAGACATCGGTGCACCGCCGTTGAACTGGCGTGTGTGATAATTTAATATCCATCATGTTGACATTGGGGATGATCAGCATGTGCAGGAACAACGCAGACGTCACTTTATAGTTTCCCGTGACATCACATGAGGTCTTGTAAGGCTACTGCCCACGATGCCATAAACTAATCAAATATATATATATTCCCACAAGAAAGGGCAAATTGTAAACGATTCCATGTTAATTATTGAACGACGCGATTCAGCTTAATTTCGTTGACGATGCTGTCGGAAACTCATTACAAAGGGGAAAACTATGTTTTTTGTTTTTCTTTCATAAAATAAAACATTACGATGAAAGGTGCAGGAACCGTTTTCTTCGAAGGACATCACATTATGTTGAATTATTGATGTAGTACTCACATTATTGACAATATTATAATTAGGATAATTATGCCATTGATCGTCGTCGACATCATTATCAATAGTAATTATTATTGTTTTATTAAAATTATTGTTATTATTAAGACCATTGTCATCGTAATCATATGTATTACTTTTATCGGCTTTGATTCGTTATTTTCGACATTGTTTAATTATTGTTGATAAACTTATTATGGTAATTATAATAATTAGTAGCATGTTTATACAAACAGCAAACCACTCGATAAGGCAATGTAGTCGTTTAGATATTACCATCACTTTCTGCATCATTATTGCTGTACATTTAAGTAAAGTTTTTGTATTGTGGCGAGGACGGCTGTCGACGACGTATAGCTTTCAACGGGTATTTAATGAGTGTATCTGGCGGCGCGTAACGATTGACTGCTGACAGCGACTCGAGTTGGTACGAGATGGCGATATCGACTGGACTCATCAACAACACCACCCTTCAACTACTAATCACAGGGTCGTCCTTGTTCGGCTGAAACCAAGACAATGTTTCCTGACCCGTCCTTTGTACAAACTTTATATATGCGGTGTTCTCTTGGTTTGCGGTGTGTCCAAATGACGTTCTTCCACACAATGTCTGGGGTAATTACAGTCGCAAGGTGAAGTCAGCGTACTTCGGCGTGACGTAGCATGCGTCATGAAGCTACGACATCAGTAACGAATAGGGATTGGGATTGTATTTGCTGGAATCACGTAGCATATGTTGAACAGAACATGTACGTGTAGAAGCATACTGACTAAAGTGAATTTGCTGTACACCTATTATTATTATTATTTATTTATTATGTTATTGTTATTATTTATTATATTAACGCGCACAATTAATTTCAGAAACACGTGATCTGATCTCTTTTCCGATAACGTTTTATAATTATTAAATAACCCTATTAAATATTGTCTAGATTAAGTTGATAGGTTTACCTATAGGGTACGTTGGAATTTGTAGATATAATAATGTCAGGGTCCGTCACTTTATTGTTGGTGTATACAAGTCACGAGGGTAGTCGAATAACTTACATATGTTGACGTCATAATTACATATCGCTACGACTTTGTGTACTATCATTTCTGCAGACATGTAGTTCGTGAAGCTGTTCAAACATTGTGAATTGTATTGACCAAAATAAACCTGACCTTGTTTAGATCAAATCAAATGTTCATATTACGTAACCAGTGTCAATAAGCTATAACTAATTCAATCAAACCGACACCTGCTTATGTTTCCTATAAGTTGCTATAGCCACGTCACATAAATACTGGCTATATGTAGTGCTCTCATTTATATTAATCACACATTGGTGCAACGCACAAAAACAACTATTAGTGTTATGGTGTGTCATCTGGCGAGCTGCCCACCAATCAATTTCTTAGGTAGGAAAAAGGTTCCTCATTATAGCAAATTATAGTAAAATAGCCGTAGATTAAATTAAACTGCTATCGTAGCGTTTTATGAAATACGTCGCCGATTGTTAGGTCAGAGATCAATGTTACAAGAAAACATATGAACATAAGAAGGAGGCGAATGAACATCGGCGCGGCGGAGGAGATTACTTTATAATGATTCAAAATCAGAGCATTAATGGATATATATCAGCCCCGTACACCGTCATATACTCCTATATAGCTTATGCATCCATTCGGAATGCAATTCACAGTTCACATTGTTAAGCTTGTTAAAGATAAGTTTTTGAGTTCTTGTACAGCGCACTATCCAGCACATAAGACTCCGCAAAGCATGTCACACTTTCCTCCCTGGCAGACCTGTTGAATCGAACACCATCTCGAATGATCTGAAAAGCATTCAGCAACGCTACAATTAGTGCGCGAAGAATATTCGTACAAAAATACCATCACTGTCTATAGCCAAGTACTTATTCACACAGCTGAGTAAAATGACTTGCTCAAGGTTCGAAACGGCAGCATATGATTCGAACCTGGGTCTTCTCGATTGAGAGTTCGACGCCGTAGCACTGCGCCTCTGCATTCTGCAAAATGTCACACTTGGGATGTTACGTTTCAGAGACCGAGGGGAAGACAACTGGACCGGCGTGTGTGAGGACTTGCCGCGGGAAGAGGACCGGCAACTACCAGTCATGTCGCGGCTGCAACGTCTACGTCACCTGCAGGTCTGTATGACTACGTAGATCACGTGGTTGATGATGAAGGTGACAATGGTGATGATACTGATAATGAGGGCGATTGAGATGATGATGGTGATGAAGGTGATGATGGCGATGATGATGCTTGTGATGATGATTATGATGGTGAAGATAATGAGGACGATGATGGTGGTGATGATTATAACGATGGCGAATGTAATGACGAGGACGATGATGTTGAACGTGATTATGACGAAATGATTACGGCAAAGTCAACGACGTCGACGATGGTTACGATCAACAATATGATGGCTTTGCTGATGGTTGTTGTGGCAACAGCGATGACGACAAAGATGATGATGATGATGATTATGGTGATGGTGTTGATAATTTCAAATATGATGATAATGATTAATGTGACAAGGTAAACTGCGCTGACTACCTATGGCAGTGATTGTTCTTGTGTTATACAGACAATATCCCCTTTTACAAATCAACGTTGCACAAACCTCAAAGTCGGCACGCAGCGTTAACATTGTCAAGGTGGATGAAGACGCTATAAGGAGCTAAGACTTACGTGTTGTCTTTCAGTAACGGAATTATATACGACAACAGACCATGTCCGTCTCGATTTGTGTGGGACGATAACAGGAAACGCTGTCACCACAAGTCCAAGACATGTCCTGTGTACAAAGGTCAGTTAACAGTTTATTTCTCGGAAACTACCTATAACGCGTACAACGTTACAAATAATCCGGATATTCTCCCGGAATATATAAATAGGCCACTTGGGTACGTTTTGAGATTGAGGGGGAGTGGGTGTCTTTTTCTGTATTCCCCTCTCGCTGTACGTCTCTCTCTGTCTCTGTCCTCTCCCCTCTCTCTCCTTTTCCTCCTCTCCGCCTCTCTATCTCTCCCTTCGTCCTTTTTCTTCCCTCTTTCTCTCCCTCTCATCCGCCCTCCCTCCTTTCCTCCATCCGTCCCTCCCTGCCTGCCTGCCTGCCTTTATCCCGCCACCCCTTACCTCCCTCTCCCTCCCTCCCTCCCTCCCTCCCTCCCTCCCTCCCTCCCTCCTCCCTCCTCCCTCCCCTCACCCTCCCTCCCCTCCCCTCCTCCTCCCTACCACCTCCCTCCCCTCCTCCCTTCCTTCCTCTCTCTCTCCCTCCTCCTCCCTCCTCCCTCCCTCTCTCCTTCCCCCTCCTTCCCTCCTCCTCCCTCCCTCCCTCCCTCCCTCCCTCCCTCCCTCCCTCCCTCCCCTCCCTCCATTCGTCTTTCTCTCCCTCTCCCCCTCCATCCCTCCCCATCCATCATTCCCTCCATCCATCCCTCTTTCTCTCCATCTCCCCCTCCTCGTTCCCTCCGTCCCTCTCTCCCTCCCTTCCTCCCTGCCTGCCTCCCTGCCTCCCTCCCTGGCCCTGCCTCCCTCCCCCCCCCCCCCCCTCCCTGTAACTGCGGTCTTGCTTGCAGGCATGCCTATCAATGGCAAGTGGTCTGAGTGGCGGCCGTGGTCGGCGTGCACGAAGACATGTGGCGGGGGCGTACACAGACGCTCCCGGCGCTGCGACGATCCGAAGCCCCAGAACGACGGCTTGGCGTGTCCGGGCGCCTCCACAGAGACCATGCCGTGTGCAACGTGGGATTGTCCCGGTGAGTGTGACCTCATGCCTTCAACATCGCTTGTGAATAGTAATAGGATACAATAATAAACTACTATATTAAAAAATTGTGTAATCTTCAGCAAGGGTTGTACTTAGGGGATCAAGGCTGATTAAGCTTTCTAGATCAAAGGCCACGGAAACACCGAGAACATTGTTGGCATCAATGCTTTGCGTTGCATTACTACCACTACTAATACTACTACTATTTACTACTACTACTACTGCTGCTGCTGCTGCTGCTGATGATGATGATGATGATGCTGCTGCTCCTACTACTACTACTACTACTACTACTACTACAACTACTACTACTACTACTACTACTACTACTACAACTACTATTACTACTACTGCTACAACTACTACTACTACTACTACTACTACTACTACTACTACTACTACTACTACTACAACTACAACTACTACTACCACTACTACTACTACTACTACTACTACTACTACTACTACTACTACTACTACAAACACTACTACTACAACTACAACTACTACTACTACTACTACTACTACTATTACTACGACTATTACTACTAATATTACCATAGGCGGATCCAGGGGGTACTGGGGGGCACGTGCCCCTAGACCATAGGAATTTGGCATGCCCGCAGATCTGTTATAATGAGCCCACGCGACCGTGCCCCCAGACCCTTAGAAACACGACCCCCGTTCACGTTGTAGTGCTGAAGTTATGACGACGTGAAGGCGAACATTTTTTAACAGCACTTTTTTCAAGAAATGTTGCTTAACATAAAATCTATAAAGAATGTTTCCGAAGATTATAATAACCACGTGATGTAAGATTAATCTTGATCTACTTAAATAATGTATTGTGAATTTAGCTCGATTATACGCAAAATTGAAAATACGCCAAACTACGTTATTCAACTAATGCAGTATAATACTGTAAATGACAATAATATTAACAACAATACTAATACAACATGAACGCCTAATTTCTATAGAGCCCAACATCAAACGCGCATCTAATCAGACTCGTTATATCGTGGTGTATGATGAACACACATACTTCGTCTTGTTCTCGCAGACTGTTCCCTCAAGTGTCCGCCACGTGGCAAGTTGCCCGACGACTGTTCGGTGTGCGAGTGCGCAGACGCCGTGCTGACTGGGCAGGTTTTGAACATGGCCGGGGACACGATCCCATTGGTTGGTGTCAATGTCTACGTCATCGGACGAGAATGGCATCCATCCGCCAAGACAGACCTACAAGGCAAATTCGAACTGAAGGATCTCTGTATAAAAGGGCTACAGCTGACGTTCAAGAAGAAAGGGTTCATGAGCGAGTTGGAGATTTACAATGCGGAACATTCGAACCCAATTGTTATCAAGATGATCAAACTAGGTACGCGGCCCGTTTCCGTTGAGAGAATAACATGTTTGTTTTTATTAATACACCTTATACGTATTCAAATAATGCGGTAGCTCAACCACGCAATAACACACGCATACACTTTTGCAGAAATACACCCTCACACGAACGCACGCACGCACGCACGCACGCACGCGCACACAGATGCATGCACATGTGCGCAAGCTCACCTATACCCGCGCAAAAATACACACGCGCGTGTACGCACGCACACACGCACACACGCATACACGCACACACACACATCCAAATTGCAGCTTCGTTGAACACTCGCTGTTTTTGTGTTCTAATGAAACCGAAAGATTAAATATTAACATTTTGGAGCATGAACACCGCGTTGTATGATTTAACAAGATTTAACAAGATTGCCATCCAGAGAATTAACTCTAGATGGCAGGTGGACAAGGAAGCCCTTTGGCTTATCGAGAGTCCAACCCTTTTATCTACATATATCCAGCCCTTCTGAGGTATGTGTCGATTTTATTTTTAAACATATTCACACTACTAGCACCCACACAATCATCAGATAATCTGTTCCATTCATTCACAGTCCTTTGTGAAAATGAGAACTTTCTCACGTCTAATCTACACTGCTCCTTTACTAATGTAACTTCATGTCCTCTAGTCTTTCTATCTTTCTTAACTGAAAAAAACATATTTCTATCAATATTTTCATAACCATTCAATATTTTAAACACTTCTATCTGATCTCCTCTCAATCTCCTGGTCTCTAGTGTTGTTAAACCACATTCTTTTAGGCGTTTTTCATAACTAAGATCCCTCAGTTTTGGTATCATTTTAGTCGCTCTCCTCTGTACTCTTTCTAGCATATCTATGTCCTTCTTGCGGTATGGCCTCCACGCTTGTATACAATATTCTAAATGAGGCCTAACTATTGTTTTGTACAGCGGTATTATTAGTTCTTTTTCTTTATATGCTATATTTCGCCTAATCAATCCAAGGATTTGATTTCCTTTTGAAGCTGCAATTCCACACTGCTCTGAAACCTTCATGTCAGCACCAATTGTCAGCCCTAAGTCTTTTTCTTTTACAGTAGTACTTAGTACAGTTCCCCCCATTGTATATTCTACATATTCGTTCCCATGTCCTGTGTGGAGGCATTTACATTTCCCAAAATTGAACAACATTTGCCACTTTTCAGACCATTTGATCAACCTGTCAAGATCATCTTGTAAATGCTGTCTATCACCATCACTTTCAATCCTTCTAAACACTTTTGTATCATCTGCAAATTTCAACACCTTGCTAGCTATATCATCGTCCAAATCGTTTATATATATTAAGAATAATATAGGTCCCAGTACTGATCCCTGTGGAACCCCACTCAAAACTGATTTCCAGTTTGAAGCCTCCCCATCAACAACTACCCGTTGTCTTCTGTCAATCAGCCATTTTTCTATCCAGTTAATTATACCATTTCCTATGCCATGGGCTTTTAGTTTAAGCAGTAATCTCTGATGTGGCACTTTGTCGAAAGCTTTTTGAAAATCTAAGTAGATGATATTTACTGGTGATCCATCATCTACCCACTTAGTGATATCTTCCAAAAAACATAACATATTTGTTAAGTATGACCTCGCTTTTAGAAACCCATGTTGAGATGGGTTTATCAAGTTATGTTTAACAAGAAAATCCACCATGTGATCTTTAATTAGTCTTTCTAATAATTTACAAATCACTGATGTTAAACTCACTGGTCTATAGTTCTCCGACTTGTTTCTCGAACCTTTTTTGAATAACGGTATAATGTTTGCTTCTTTCCATTCTAAAGGAACCACTCCCTCTTCTAATGACAAGTTGAAAACTGCTGCAAGCGGTATGCTAATTTGTTCTACAATTTCCAATAGTAGTTTGGGTGGAATACCATCCACTCCAGGTGATTTATTATCCTTCATAGCCCTAATTTTCTTAGCTACCATTTCTGGGGTTACAATTAACTGTCTTAAATAGTCTGATTCTGCCCCTTGAACTTAGCCTCTGGTACTGGCAGTGAACTAGTGTCTTCTCTGGTAAACACTGAACTAAAATACTCATTTAGGTCTTCAGCCATTAAGAATCCTTCTGATATTATATTTCCAGCAATATCTTCTAGAGGACCGACCTTATCCTGAACTTTCTGTTTGCTTCGAACATACGCATAAAAACTCTTGCTGTCATGTTTTATATTACAAGCTAATTTATGTTCATAGCTTCTCTTTGAATTTCTAATTTCAGCTGTAGCTTGGCTTAGTGCTTCTTTATAAATGTTGTAGTCTTCGTCACTTCCAGTACGTCTATATGACTTCCACATCATTTGTTTATACTTAATTTTTCTAATGGCTTCTTTCGATAAGTATTTCTTTCTGGTCCGTTTCCCTTGTTTTTTGAAGGGAACAAATTTATCTACGATGCACTCTATTTCATTCTTTAAGATATTCCAGCATTCTGTTGCTGTCTTATTCTTCAGTGTATTATTCCAGTCTATCTTTGCTAAATATTTCCTCATTTCCTTATATCTTCCTTTGTGGAAATTTCTCCTCAACTTCTTTTTATTATTTCTTTCTGATTTTACTTTGATGGTAAAATGTATCTGGTTGTGATCACTACTTCCCAGAGGCTCACATAATTTAACATTGTCAACTAATTCATTCTGTGAGGACAAAACTAAGTCTAACACATTCTCTCCCCTGGTTGGTTCTAGCACATGTTGAGAAAGGAAACTATCTTGTACTAAAACTAAAAACTTGTGGTCCTCACTACCCATACTCTGTAGAGATTTCCATTTTATATACCCATGGTTAAAATCCCCCATAATAACACAGTCCCGTTTGCTCACTTCCCTTATAGCGTTTTGTATTTTTTCATTCTCTTCTATGCTTATGTTTGGACTTCGATAAACTAATCCAACCGTTAACGTTGAGTTTCCTGTAACTATGTTACACCAAACAGCTTCTTCGCAATCTGCTCCTCTGTCTAATTTTTATTTCATAAGCCTGGATAGATTCTTTAATATATAAAATAACTCCACCTCCCCTTCTTCCTATTCTATCTTTCCTAAACATTACATATCCTGTCAGTCCCAATTCGGCATCAGATATATCGGTGGTTGCCCATGATTCGGTTATACCTATTATGTGAGGTCAATATCTTCTACCAT
>CM034544.1:35352365-35497003 GCA_020002185.1 Paraescarpia echinospica
CTACACGTGTATAACTTGTACACGTTGTCGTCTTCTGGTTCGTTTGTTCTACACCAGCAGACCCCAGCCTTCTTTATCGCATTCACTTCAATGACTCGTCTAGTAATAATTGTTAAATGTGTATTACTCTAACTGTTGGTGCATAACTGTTGTCTTCATATAATATATACTGTCATTTTCTTGCGATTATACCTACTACTATAAATATCATCGTGATAACAGACATACACAGTAATTATAATTGTCGTCGTTTTCCATTTAATCTCATCGTCGTTGCCGTCATCAGCATAATTATGTTAACAATAACGGCATCTTTATCACAGTCAGCGCAAGTGTCGTCATATGTGTCGTTATTACCAACGGTTCTAAGATTGTCACCGACGTCATGTCCTCCTAAGTATCACCACCCGCATCATCATCACAACCATCATCACCACCCGCATCATCATCACAACCATCATCACCACCCGCATAATCATTACAACCATCATCACCACCCGCATCATCATCACAACCATCATCACCACCCGCATCATCATCACAACCATCATCACCACCCGCATCATCATCACAACCATCATCACCACCCGCATCATCACCACAACCATCATCACCACAACCATCATCATCACAACCATCATCATCACAACCATCATCATCACAACCATCATCATCACAACCATCATCATCACAACCATTATCACCACCCGCATCATCATCACAACCATCATCGTTCACTGTTTTTCATTTTACCACCGTCATTGTAATCAACAGATGTAGTCGTCATGGTTATCCTCCTCACTCCACACTCATCGCGTTGTCGTCAGCATCGCCATCACAACCATCACCACCACTGTAACCACCACCACCACCATCATCACCATCACCACCACTACAACCACCATAACTACAATCACAACCACCAGCACCACCACCACTACAACCACCACCACCACCATAACCACTACCACCATCATCACCACCACCATCACCACTACCACCCCCACCACCACTACCACCACCACCACTACCATCACCACTACCACCACCACCACTACCATCACCACTACCACCACCACCATAACCATCACCACCACCATAACCACCACCACCACCATCATCACCACCACCATCACCACTACTACCACCACCACCACCACCACCACCACCACCACCACCACCACCACTACCACCACTACCACCATCAATACCACCACCCCACCCCTCACCACACCAATTGAGACAACTGTATATTTCCTTAGACGCCGATATGGACACGTGTGATCCGGCCCCTAAGAGGGGTGTGAACATCGTCAAGCTTCCCGTGACGTGCGTGGCTACAGTGAACGGTAAACAGGTTGACCAGGTCGACCTTGGCCGCTGCAGGGCAAAGGCTTGTCAGAACGGCGAGGACGACACAACGGCCCGATGCTGTAGACCCGTACAAAAATCGAAACTCACAGTCACCTGCGACGGCTACTCCTTTAGCTTGCCGGTGGCGACCTCCTGCGGGTGCGCTGTACGCGACTCCAGTGACGGCATTGGCGTGAACGGAATCATCGACACCGGTACGATATTGTTTTACTGGTGACGATTCGGGTGTGTTGGAATATAATCAAGTTTAGTACATCCATATGATTGGCGGATCCAGGCGGCTGGGGACACGTGCCCCCATAGACGTTCTGAAATTCTGAACGTCGCCGCCAAAAATCTTCACAAGCACCCCCTCCTCCGTCTTCCTGTGTCAAGATGGGAGTCGTTCTGACGCTACGGCTCAACCCACCCAACATGAAGTTGGTTCGGCCGCCAGTGTTTTTCTTGCCGAGCCTCAAGATGGGGTGCAATTAGTTGTTTTCGGCCACCCTCCTAGACTGTCCTCTCTGGATCCGTCCGTGCATATTTTGTATTTACAACAGTTCGATAATATTTTATTGAGGTGCATCACATGATTTGTCAGACGTAAACAACGTTACCTTACTGTAGTGGAGATGTTCATTAATGGTGTCACCTTCTGGACTAGGTCAAACCTAATTGAATGGCGTGGTGCCGTAATAACAGGTCTATGGTGACTTTAATTGCAATTAAGGTTTATTACCTAGCAGATCGTAAAGTGAAGTTCGGCATAACAGCTCTTGAATAATATTATGTTGCCAAGATTTTGGCAGTAGCGAGGGAAGAATGAGGTCACAACCTCATATCTCATTGAAGTGTATTTGAAGCCGACGTTCAGTCTCCACCTATTTTCGTCTTAGGTGTTGGTTCTCCATACAGCCCCTTTTGGGGATAACGTAGGAGTTGTGCAGTGCGCATTGCAAAGGGTGCGTGAAACTGAATTTGAAAAATAGTAAAAGAAAAAAATTTATTTAAAATAAGTGCAGTAATTTGTGCAGATTAAAAACACAAATTATCAGTCATTATTTATTGTCTGGTAAGGTGGGCTGGAGCACCGAGGTGGATGGTAACTCAGAGCTTGTTGGGATGGGTGAAGTGTGGGTAGGCTTATTATTTCTGGGGGAGTTGATTTCAAGCTCTTATAACTCTAGGATAGAATGAATATGCATATGTATTTATGCGTGCATGAATTTGTATGTATTTGTTGGGATCGCTGTTACGTGTACGGTAGCACTTTCATACGACAACGTTTTACCAGCACAGCGCGATAACTACGTGCAGCGTTGATATATAATGTGGCACATGACTGCAGGTTTGGTCGGTACGGTCCCACAAGTGGACATATTCGCTGGTGGCAATAAATACGGCTTGTACAACCGCCGCCAATTCTACTTCGAAACGATGCCTGAAGCTGGCCGCGTGATCTTCCGCGTCGCCCCCTGGCGGAACTTCATGCCGCAGGTCGTCTCGCTAGATGTCGCCTCCCTCGGCATCTCCGAAGTGTTTGTGCAGGTGAGATAATGCTGGTGGTGCCGTTTATTGTACATCTATAATAATAATTCCAAGGGATATGTTAACACAATGTCAGTATCAGCTACCTTCTAAACAGAAGAGCCATTGCAAATATATACTAAGTTACACAGTAGTATAATGCAGGTATGACACAGTGGCATAATATATACTAAGTTACACAGTAGTATAATGCAGATATGACCCAGTGGCATAATATATACTAAATTACACTGTAGTATAATGCAGGTATGATACAGTGACATACTATATATATATATATATATGTGATGAATAGTATGACGGCATCGCAACTTAAGTCAGACGAGTATTACTAGTATCGATCGTGGACAGTGGCGAGAGATTTGGCGGAAACTCATCGTTTTGTGAAGTGTCAGTTTACTAATACAACGAGTGTACATAGCGCCGGTGACTATGTGAATGATGTCTTAATGACAAATACCTTGTTATGATCTATTTATTTAATCATTAGCATATTTAATATATCTAACACATTTTTTTTCAATTTCAATTGTTTATTTCCAATATGCCTTATACCGTTGACACAATATGAGCTTAATTTTACTTATTTTAATATTGAAATGTATAATTGACTTATTATTTTTGTTCGTTTCATCCAGTATTTACATTAGTTATTTTCTCAAAGAATACTTGTAATACATATTAACAGTGGCGTACACCTACTCATGAGCAACAAGCTACTCGTTTACATTGGCGACATCAGTTGAATTGATTACATTCAAATAGAATTAGATATCAAAAAATCTTCAAGAAAATTCATACATGTCAAAAACGCGTACTATATAGATAGGTAAATATCGCTAAATAACTATCATTGTGTTTTCTGCAATACATTGCCGATTGGTGGAGCAGAGGGCAATAGCCCATGAAAATAGATAAACGTAAAAAGAGGCGAGTGGACACTGGAGGAGATGCAGTTACAATATTCAACATATAGCGTATTAATATATAGATTAAATGACCAGATCATTTCATGTTCCCGAAATTAGCAGGCTTAGTTATTTGTAAGACGACGTCTGCTGTGGTGAACGTTGGGATATGTGAGTGGGTACTGCAGTTAACTCAATAAGATCGTTATTATTTACCATTTAAACATACTCGTGGTCGTACCTTCCAAATTGCGAACGCTGTTATGGGCTTACTAAACACAATTCGGCGGGTAATTAACCATCAATATAATTATTTCAGTCTTAAGCACATTATAATTAATTAGTAAGTGAAAAATCAAGAAGAGATTACCCCCTCTTTAAAGTAGCGCCGCCTATTTTGTTACAGGTGAACCTAGTGAAACGGCCACAGAGAGTGACCATAAACGCCACTCTCGGAGGAAGTGTTCCGGTCATCAGCGACGGTCAGCCGTCGGCCGGTAAATTCATCCTGCCCCCTTACGCTACGGTTGACCAATACGGCCTGCCTGTTATTGGGCTGATCGATGTCTATATCTCCTTCGCCGATCCACGCGTGACGGTAAGTCTACAACAGCTCGAAGTGTTCTAAAACGTTCGTCACATCAGAACAAGTTTCTCTCTCTGTGTCTGTCTGGGGTATAAGTGCACACACTTTTACAGAAGTAATTTATTATTTGGAATTGTCCTGCGGCGACAATAATTGTGAATTGGTTGTATTACGAAACGTGACCGAAATGCGATGTATTACTGTTTTTGTCAGTATATTATTTACTTTGCTCGGGTCCACTTGAAACAACAGTATAACCAAGGTGCATGTTTTATAGCAGAATATGTTTTCTTCATGTTAACTGTTGCATGCAATAAGAAATAACGACACGTTACCTACGAGAACTATATACTACATGAACTAAAGCGAATACTCTAGAATATTCTGTTTGAGTTACAAAGAGTGCAGCCATTTCACGAGAAAGCGCAAACCATTACACTTGGCGATGCCATTCTTACGGGTCTCCACCCACTTTCTTCCCCTCTGTAGAACGGGCTGTCGGCCGCGCCAGGGCAGTTCACGTTCTTGGACGAGGAAGGCGAGACGAGGTTCCTTAGCACGTTTGGCGTGGTGACAGTGGTAGCGGAACAGCACTACAATGAACCAGTCTTCCTACAGGGTCCCATGACCGTCAAGGTAACATATGTGCTGCTTAATTATAATTATACCTTTAGATCTAACATCATTTTAAGAGACACGCCCCGAAACCCCGCAGCGCCAGCACAAAATCACCAAGTTATGGTTGCGCCTAGTTGTTGGCGTTCAATGTTCTTCATTTACTATCTCTTTAGCTATCAACTTTATTAAATGTTCTCATTTATTATTATATTGATGCTGTGTCTATTTAGTTAACAACTGTGTGAATGCATACGTCGCCGAGCAAGTCCCGCGACCGGTATTTGGGATAAGGTTAAGTTTGAAAACTGCTGGTGTAGTCCGTCGCCCGGAACTCACTGCCACAACACATGATGCTTAAACAACGACGAATGTTTTTATACTCGGTGGAACGAAGCCTTGTAAATGTCAAGATTGGATTCGTTATTACTGTTATTACAGCTTGAAGCCAAGAAACTCGGTCTGAGCCGAAAGAAGAATGGGAACGCCAACGCTCTCTTGTGGTCTTTCGACTCTCAAAACGGAAATTGGCAGCGTCTTACCGATTTGCATTTCCCGGGCAGACGACAAAGGCTACAGGCCATTGCGCGGCCAGAGTTCCCCGCCGAGTATCCGATCATCAAGAACGTTAATAAGCCTTTGCTAGTAAAAGATATCTGCGAGGTAAGACGAGAGTACTATTTATCTTTTCAAAATTATGAACGTCATACCTCATATGTGTGTGTAATTTACGTATAATGACGGAGTACATACTTTCACACATGCACGCATAAGCACAGACCCACACTATGTTTAGTGTTTGTATGTGTATATTTGCATGTAAGTACGTACGTGCGTACGTATGTACATACATATGTACGTACGTACGTATGCATGTATGTATATATGTATGTATGTATGCTTACATATACGTATGCGTAATCCTGATTGCATTACACATAAACATACTCCGAACACGGTTTCCTTGAGCTTTAGTAATTGACGTTTGTTATGTTGTATCTAATTATTTGCTTTCATTAATTTAACAAAAATTAAGTCGTTCCTTTTCTTTCGAAGGGCCGTAGGTTAAACCGTAACAGTTTGGCGCTCAAAATGCAAACGGTTTAGGAGTGACCACGTTATGGTTCATTTGTTAGCTCGAGTATAGCTAAATACCAATTCTCTATACGTTCCCTTTATGAAGCACAGTGGCGCAGTGGCTAGAACGTTGGACTCTCAATCGAGAAAACCCAGGTTCGAATCATGTGCTGCCGTGTCGAAACTTGGGCAATTTCGTTCACAGCTGTATGAACGACTACCGGTCTACAAACAGTGATGGCTATTTGTGTACGGATAATGTTCGCGCATTAATTCCAGCGTGGCCGAATGTTTCCCAGATAAGTCGAAGTGACGTTCGATTGAACAGGTCTGCCAGGGAGTGAAGTGTAAAGCGCTTTGAATAGTCCTAAGGACTGGAAACTGCGCTATATAAGAACTTACCTTTTTTCTCAGGTATCAGTTTACGTGTACCAAGACGAAGACTTCGTCGAGCCGCTGCCGGGGGAGCTCGTCGTTGTGCTGACGTCAAGCAAAACTCGCGTGATTACACGAAGCACGGGACTAACGAACGAGGATGGGAGGGCGTGCGTCGCAGTGCCTTGTGGGTACAGGCACACTCTCACCGTTGGAACGCGATCGCGTGATGTCGTCGTCGTATCACGTGACCACAGCCTCCCTTCCAAATTCCCCTTCAAGAACATCGAGTAAGTACCAGTTCTCTAGAACAATGTTAGGAAGTAGCAGTGACGTAGATACGATATGTTCAACACAAACACACACGCGCACACGCACACGCACACGCACACGCACACGCACACACACACACACACACATATATATATACATCTATACATCTATATATGTACATACATATATATATATATATATATGTATATATAAAACTATATGTATTCTTAGGTAGGGGAGACGGTTGCACAATGGACATGTTATTGTTTTAATCTGGTAAAAACTTTTTTCCTCTGGTAACAACATATCTTCATCGCATTAGGTACACGAGTCATATGTGTAATAATTGATGTTTTCATTTACATTACCTGTATGTATTGTAAGTCCACGTTGTTACGCAAATGTGGGATCCTCCCATTAATATGTTGACATACATACAATTGAGAACAATACTTCGTTGGATAGTAATATTTATTATTGTTCTTTTTAGCAACTACACCCACTAACAACACGACCGCCACTACCAGCACCATTGTTATTATAACGACATTTCACTGTTTTTAGGTCATATGGAGTAAACTTTTCGTCTCCAGCCATTGATAACATTGTCGACGCGAATGGCCCCGTCTTCCAGTACAGAAAGTGCAGAAATCAGGTATGAAAGACAAATCTTGATCGGTAACGCAACTTGTTTTTGGTCATAATGCCTGTTCTGTTGTGAATTCCTTTCGCTTCTTTAGTAAACTTGGCTTTGTTGATAGGCAAATATTCCAGACGAGTAAAATATTTACCAAATAGTCCATGTGGCATTTGTTATATTCCTAAACATGACTACACTGCCTATTTTTTACTCAGGTTTTACATCTGACATTTTCTATGTAAACGTACTATTAATATAACCCTAATATTTTTATTTTATGATGTGCATTCCGTATTACACGTTCACATCGTCTATCTGTTTAGTTTCCTCGAACGCAATTTCAACAAATACACTTTTTGTATAAAAAAAAACTAGTTTTATCATGCTTAGCGGTAAACCGATATGTTCGCAAAAGATGTCCTCAAAGGCAATTGCAAATTGTTAAAATAGTCACGTATGTTTTTATACGTAAACAGCCGACAAAGTCTCGCCATTACCACTTCATTATGGCCGTGCTGACCCTGCGACCCGCGGTTCAAGGTCAGCTGGCTCCCGTCGAAGCAAGACCAGGACAAGAGTTGAGTTGGTATCAAGAGGCCGGAAGTTCGGATCAGAAGGAGGCTTGCATGGTTCGGCTGGACATACTGGTGGGTGTCTCCATCGGTACTACTAACATTTTCAAAAAATTATAATACAGATTTTTAGCTGTAAGTTAGAAGCATCGAACATTTATATAAGTATGACTATACGTTTTGTTTTAACTACACACACATATTTTATTCGACCATTATGTTTAAACAAATATAATTTTAGTTACTTAACAAATTAAGTTAATGAACCTACTGTAATGCGATCGGCACCACACGGCTGTGTTAGCTTCTGGAGTCGCTGCAGTTGGAGAAAGCATGCTTAGGATAAACTCAAGACGCGTTGCGAAATTTCCCCAAAAGTGCTGCGTTTCTTGGCCTTTCGTGACATCATATCTGAGTCATTTTTCTTCAATGGGTATATTGACTCATTTGTGAACGCCATATACTTTAAAGGGGCTAATATTTTCCCTCTCATGCTAAGTTATAGCTGTTCTTGGGGATATGTATTACATGAATCGTAACAGATAAGCATGTATGTTGTCAAATAACGTGAACAAATCAACAAGTAGAGTATGTATTATTGCATGCCATTGTATCCTAAGCACATGAGAGCGGCCGATACATTATAAAACTATCGAGACGCATGCACAGCGAAAACAACGTATGGCGAAACTATGTGTGTGGGGGGTGGGGTGGGGTGGGAGGGTATATGTGTGTGTGTGTGTGCTTGCGTGCGTGAGCGCGCGGGTGTGTGAGTGTGTAGGGTGTTTGCCATTGTCAGCAAGATTATGTAATAAACGTACAATATTTATATATAACTATACAGATACATAAATATAAATTAACTATCCAAGCATGTGGTCAGAATTTCAGTGTACATTGCCGAGTTCGCATTTAAATTGATATATTTATTTGCAGACTTTGGACCCGCAAAGAACACAAGTTGTTGGTGAAAGTCGCAAAAACGGAGCTGATGGCTCATTTTATGGTTCATATCTGGCGCGCGTGATACAAGCTCTGAATCCCTTTTCATACGTGCCTCTCAAAGGAAATTACAGGTATAGATTTCAGGTCATCACATTCGTTATAATTTCATAATACTTAATCATATTGCCTTCTAGAGTTGAACACCCATATAGCACTTGAACAAGGAAGCATTCGGCATCCCAAGAAACACACACGAATTATTATTAAAATTGTATCTACCCTGACATATTTGTTGATTTTTGTTTTTAAACTTATTCCCGCTGCTACTGTTAAGACAGTAAGCAGGTAACATGTTCCATTCCTTCATGATTGTGTCGTTATTTTTAGAATGAGTACTTTCGTATATCTAATCGACACTGTTCCTTCTCTTATGTTACGTCATGTCCCATAGTTCGTCTGTCAGTCTACGTGTTAATTGAGCACAAATCCTTTTTGTTTATTTTATTAACAAGATCGTTTGATACATAAAAAGCTCAAGTTTTTCAATCTCCACATTGGGTATATGTTTTCAGAGATATTGATACATTGTTTTGTCACCAGTGGCGCGTTGTCGCAGACAATATCTAGGCGTCATCTAAACACTGACCTTTTCCGCGTGCACGTAGCATTCCATAAACACAATGGATGCGATCATTGTCATATACATTGTATTGATTCTTAAGTGACAATGTAATTGTTAATATTTTTATTGATGTAATTTTTATTTAACTTTTATGAGTGCATTTATTATGAAGCTATATATCACGCATCGAAGAATGCTTACTATTATTACTATATTATGTTTGTAATAGTGTAATTTGTTGTTATTGTTTTATTACTATTATTATTATTATCGTTATTGTCGCTATTATTATTATTATTACGGAACATATCATGTATAGTTGTTTCTGTCACGAACAGAGCGTGCGTTCAAGTTCGTTGCCCGAAACGGAAAGATGAGCCAACGTATGTGAATCTGGAACTGAGCCATCCGAACAGAACATCCTGTGTCTTCAAGTGAGTTGTAAAACCTTGATCGTTGTTCCAAACGATTCTGCTGCTGTACACCATTTTACTGACATCGCACTACGACAACAGAACCCTTCAAATCGACCAGTACTCGAACATGGCCACACATTGAAAACGTGCACTCTGTCACAGTCTCTGTGATGTTTCAACTGAGGCCCGTGTTCTAATTCTATAAATGGCCACCACTCTTCGTCGCAATATCTTTGCTGATTATGTACATTCAGGCATACGTGTATCTAGGCCTACATTATTTTTCCAGATCTGCACATCTGTATATTTGAACAGTGTCTCTAATCAGGCCCCTCATTTGGACTAAGTTCATTCGGTTCATTGGACCATTGATCTTTATTTAATAATTGGCGGCGTGCATCAGAACACACAACGATAGTTATTTACAGTTATTTTCCTAGGTGGATTTGATTTGATGTCACCACTGTTACCGCAATGAACCATTTCGCTTTAGGTGGACGCCACTTGATGCGAATGAGAACGTTGCAACAGCAAACGCCGGAATGTCCCTCCTGATGGCATCGGAGTCCAGAGAGAACATCGGCTTCTACAAGGCGAGAGGCCCCGGCAACTCTGCCTACCGTCAGGTGTTGAACGACTGCAGCCGTGGCGGGCCGTACGCCGCATTCTTCGACTGCACCGGAGGTGAAGTGACGCATCTCGGATGGGGATAAAGACTGACGCTCGTGGAAAAATTGTCTGATGGGAGGAAGACGGCAAACGAAAAATGACTGTGTCAAGTAGTTACTGGCGTAGTATGTGTGACTCTGTGCCTACATCAACCCGTTCGTCTGTTTGTTTGTATTCTTTTCCTCCCTCTTTGTTCTGTTTTCTTTCTTTTCCCTGGCTTTAGAACGTCTCTCGATCATTTCCCGTACAATTATCTTTTCGCTCTCAGTAATTCTCTCTCCACCTCCTCCTCCTGCTCCCCCTTCCTTTTCTCCGTCCTCTATCTCTTTTTCTTTCATCTTATATCTTTGTTTGTATCGCTTTCTAACGCATATAAACGCGTCATTGTCCTGTGTAAAAGCATTTATTTTAGCCGCAGCTTTATTGTATGCTAACGGACACTTACTGGTACATTTACGACAGTTGATGCGACAATCAATATTAGAATGTATACTTACTGCACAAGTGCATATCTGGTAATATTGCGTTAACATTGCTTTAATAGTAAGGTAACATTTCATCTATATAGATATCACACTACATTGGGGTGTACTGATATTAACATAATTCACAATACCTTTCATAATAATTAAACACTACGCAATATACTGGCTGAATTCGTGAGCAACGTTGCCAATGTCATAGGACAATGTAACGATGACAATGCGCCTTATTTCTGTTGTTTATGATTGTCATGCACGTTAAAGCAATAGCAATGTTTTGATAAGAAAACGAAAACGATAGAACGAAATTAAACCAAAGCACAATTTTACAACGGTGTAATTAAATTAACATGGTGCGTTTACTTTTAATTGTTGATTGATGCACACTCTAAAAGTTGCTGTTATTGTTATTTAAATAAAATACGATATACGAGTTGAAATCACGCTGTGTATGACTTTAATTTATGAACTCAGTTATTCTGGTGTGATTGAAAGCCATTTGTGTACATTTTACATCATCTGAGTTCGTGAAAGTGACGATTTCGACAGGAATATATAGTCTAGAACAGCGAAGAGTTTACTTACACAAACGTTATATAAATACAACATACAGGACTATGATGCTCGCTTTCAACACAAGTTGACCAGGCAACCCGGCTTTTGTTACGACCATTCCACGCATATCATCACAGGATATAAATACGAAGGAGTTTTATTTAATATTCTGCAGCACGGTTTCGAAAAACAACAAAGGTGTTATCAAAATAAATATTAAAAATAATACGTTTCGTAAAAAGACGCCGGCTGCGTACATTATTTTACCAGAATATACGAACTGACTTCGCTATATGAACACATATAATTTCGTTGAGTAAATTACTTTTTTTATTTTCAGATTAAGCAATACAAATTGTTCTATGACGTACGATGATAGTCTTATTATTTAACATTGTCTACATGTATCGTCTTACATCGCAACAATAACTATCCTGCTTTCTTGGTGTACAATTTGAAAAGTGGTGTTTAATTGAAATGGTCTGTATAGACTGGCATTTCACAATAAAGTGCACCATTCAAAGACTAGCTGTTGTTACTGATTTTGTAATGTTAAGATCTTCCTCTAGGGATAACAATGAGTAATCATGCCGATAGTGGCAGCACATAATGCATACGATCAATCAAATCACAAACGAACCTGGTATCGCAAGAAATTCACACATTTAAATTGTCACAACGGACAACAGCACACCAAACAGAGAGATTGATTTCACTGGAAATTAAGTTACTTTTTACCAAAATGTGATTCGTGGAACCGTACCGTAAGATAACTGCTTGTTCCGCTATCATGACCAGTGCTTGTATTAATAAACAACATAACACAAGTAAGTGATAACTGAGAACACACATTAAACTGGCTTGCTGACCACTCCTTGCAAATTGAAACCATTGTCGTCATTGGCGATCCCTCGTAGCGAAAATTATATTTCCGTGGATATTCAGTGTCATTTGGTGTGTGTTCGCAGGTGGCTTATCAGTCCAATATTTGCTCAGCACAGCTTCCCACAGTGCGAACATAATATATCACCAGAATGTGGTGAGGGTGGATTACGTAGATTTTTCATGGCTCTAATCTTCCTAGCCTCGTGCTGTTTAGCAAAGGTACTCTGTTGGCTTCCAATGACTGTGCCGTTTCGAATAAGCGACCGCCATTTAGAACCTGATAAAGCCTCAGATTCCCAGGTGTTCGGGTCAATGCCACACCTTTATATAGCTGAAACGTGGACACGACACAGACGACACATAAAGGCCTTTGAGAGCAATATCACCAACGCTGCTGATGAAAGATATTACGAATCGTTTGGTAGGACAGAACCACATAGAGCAGTGTACTCGAGGAGGCTCACGTATTGAAGCAACCATCATGCAACAATTGAAATGGAATTGCCTTGTACTGTGCATGTCTGACAGGAGACTGCCCAAGCAAGTTTTCTACTCAGAGCCGAGTCGTGGCTGAAGGTCTAAAGAACACCGTAAAGCCTAAAGACGTCCTTAAATTGTAACCAACGACGGTGGACATAGTCATCCCGCCAGCGCCTCCCTCACCTGTACCGTCTACTCTGACCATTGAGTATGCAAAACCATCACAACTGTCTGTCTTTGAATGTCTTAGCGAATATGTGGGTCTTGGTCCAGTCGAGTTACAGCAATCAGGGACAAAGTATCATGGAACAAATTGCTGGAGTCAATAGAGTTCGACCTAATGGCCGACATAAGCAAAGGGCACCGACACAGCCATTATACATTGTATTTGACTTCAGAATAAATGTAACACACAATAGTATTCGGTTATAATATTTATTTGTTCGTATCTACCAGGCGATTAATGTTTAATTAAATGTACCTACATCAAACATAATCCGCAAAATTTGAGCAGAATTCCATCTGGCATTAACAGTAGTTTCCCTTCGACCAGTATACATTTGTAATATGGTTTTACATTGGTGTGATGAACAAAAAACATGCGTCCTATTTTGCAACAAGTTTTCAATATTAGTTTATACCCACCAAGAGTGCAACGAACCAAAGGCATCAGTTACAACCACTACAACATGTTCGGTTTAAATGTGTACACGGTATACAGAATACAGTTTCCACGAAAGAATTCATGACACTTTTAGTTCAACACAACGAATCATCTAGATATTACTGTCTATATGTTTTCTATGAAACATCAGACGTTCACAGATTTTCGCTAGAACAACACATAAAACATAAACCTGCTTAGCAACATGGTGCCCTATTGCAACAGCACACAGATATTACGCATGTCCATCACAATCAATATTTGTGCAGTGTACGTAAGACGAGCGGCAAACATAAGTTTGACAGACGTCGCACTATTTCATACGCTTCTGTGTACACGGTCTGTGTCCACTACATAATGCACATCACACGCAAACAGTGCAATACTAATATATACAGAACAACGTGTGTACTGCGCAGCTTGCCTAACATAACATTCATGACTGAACATTTGAACAGTGTAGTTCTACACAACATACTTGCTGTTAGAGACAAAACAATGGAAATCAAAGTTGCTCTGTGTCAGTTTTACTCGACAGTTAATGAGTTATTCAACAACCTTTATTGTTGTGGTTGCAATCACCAGCGGTTGTGATAGTTTAAGATAACGCCTCTGAGCTGTTCTTAAAGCGGATATGTGACGCATTAAAAATGTACACTAACAATAACTAGTAACTGGACATGTATCTTTATTGTTTACATTAGTTGTGTTAATTTTATTTATATTATTTGTTAATTTTATACTTCAAAAATTGATTTCACTTTGAGATATTTGCATGTACATTGATAAGTTTTTTTTTTAAAGAACGATATAAAATCAGTCATTTTCATATCTGTATATTTTAATGTGGGTTTTGTAAGCGGTTGGCGACATCGCTGAAAGTCAATCTATAACACTAACCTATACAACATTTAGATTGAATTCCATTGTTTTGAGTCTTCAACAGCACATTTCTGACTGCGTTGTGTTAACACACCCTCACCACAACACCACACACACACCACACACACACTCACACACCACAACACACACCAGCAATCAGTTAACAAGTATGTAATACAAAATAAAAAAACAAATATCTTGCTCATCAAATTAATTTAATTTCTGCAATCTCAAACCTCCCCAATTTACAAGCAAAACTCAGACTTCTTAACTCGGAATATTTGTCATAACTTGAATCATGTGTCCAAACATGTCTGCATGCACTGCCTTGTGTAAGAACAACTTAACCAGGAGGATAACTTATGTTTTTGTGTTCCTTCCAACTTCTCATTAACAATTTTATAATGTGCATTTACCCTGCTATCATATCTATGCTAGAAAATAGTCAATTAACACAACTAAAGTATCAATTGCATTTAATTTACAAACAAAAACTTGCAGTTTCAGAAACATTAGACATGATCCGCAACTCATCAATGCATTGCTAAATGTACAATATCTCGAACTGATAAATGACCTCGCATACAGAAATGTTCACTGCCCACACAAGTAACTATTGCCGGGCTTCCCTTATAACAAACAACTTACACTAACTATATACTTTCTTTAAGTGTATAATATTTTGGTTACTCCCAGTCTGTCCGGATCAAAAATATTCTTCAAACACATTATGTTTTCATTCACATTTAACTGTTAACATTTTAGATCACTGCCAAGGTTTTAACTAGTTTGCGTTATGCTGTCGTCTAACATATTGTTCAAAATGAGGTTGAATGTTTTGTTACCCAGAATTATCAGGGGTGGCAATTATTAACAGGAAGTTCACTTGTTCAGTTGTCTTCAATGTGGAAACATTGCGAACATGTCATGCATGAATAGGCCTTGTGGCAAACCCAGCCAACTTCTGCAGATAGAGCATCATTAGAACTTGAACGTTTTGTTTACACTTTGTTGTGGTTGCAATGCTCAAATTGCGAACATTATTTCATGATCAATAACTGCAATTTGCCGAGCCGTACACCAACATATTTATACTAGTATTAAAGATAGCGTGTTAAAATTAGGAACAGACTGACTCGGCTTAACAACAAAAAATTATGACTAGTTCGTCATTGCAATGCATTGCACACATAATCAGCAGCTTAGAAGCCAATTATATCGACTATAAAAGCCTACGACAGAGAATGAAAAAACAGTGGAAAATCATTAATCCAGAGACTTCGAACCCCACTGAACATGTCCGGAACAAAACATTTCCTGGATAAAAGAATCATGCACATAACAGGAAATTCCATTCCAGTAAAATTATGCCCGGATGACAACATTTCTGGATTGTTAGGATCTACATTAATGAAAGTCCACTGTAAAAATATATGTATACTTGGCATATGTATAACATTATGCAATGACACAGCTCACATAATTCATATGTGTAAACACAATACGTGTAAACACAATAGTGTTAATACATACATTTTGGGCACACATTTGTAAATGTCATCAATGCAAGACATTGTTGAAGTTTGTATACATTTGACACGTTCACATACATACACACATCGAGTATATGAACTTTGTCTACAGTCACCATGTTCACATATGCATACACATCGAGTATATGAATTTTGTGTACATTCAACACGTTCACATACTTATACATCTAGAGTATATGAACTCTGTGTACATTCAACATGTTCACATACTTACACATCTAGAGTATATGAACTCTGTGTACATTCAACACGTTCACATACTTACACATCTAGAGTATATGAACTTCATACATATAACTGAAGTTGCTACACTTTGTTTTTTGTATAAAATTGTTTTCTACGACATACAGCGGAACGGCAACACAACATGACTTCCTGTGCCACCGTAAAAACAGAACGGCACATAAACAACATAGCATTACTGCATATTAGAAATACGTAAAGTTCAATATAGAACAAAGGATCTACATACAGCGAGACTCTGGAACACTGTAAACATATCTGTAATGCCAACAGCCGGTATCAGTGAAATAACACAGTCAGACACACGCCTCAAATTTTGTAAATATGATGCAAGACTACTTGGCTATGACTTACACATTTTTTGGGGCATCATTAAATTAGGGCTGTGCTCATTCCCTAAGCCACAATACGCTCACAAAATTTGTGTTATGATCCAATATGAATTGCTAACTCAACGATACGTAGTTTTCGAGAAATGCTGTATTTCCACCAGGAAAAACTAGCTTCAGACAAGACAATGGGAAATACTGGTATTTACTGATAATTATGAGAAATTTTTATATCATTAAAACTTTACAGGCATTTTATAAAACTTTTATTTAATGTCCGCATAGTTTTAGTGATAATATTTCATATTTAATATCCACTGATAGTTACACTTGTGGTATGTCTGCACTCCTTATTACCAGTTATTTTTAACTGGATAACACTTTGGAAAACATGTTCACAGGGTGGGAACGTGCCCCCTAGACCTTTGGAATGTGCCCCTGTTTAGGTGAGTCTGGGGGGCTGCAATTGGAGGTTCAATTTCAACAGCCCTCCTCCCTCCGTCTTCCAATGACATGATACAACAGAGCAATAGCGGAGACGTGCGGAAGGTCTGGTTCAGTCCACCCAATATGAACTTAATTTGGGAGGTTTTGGACCCCCTAGATTACCTTCTCTGGGTCCACCCTGATGTGTGCATGTACTGTACACGTATCACGAGTCTTGACAAACGTATCGCATTGTGAGAAATTGATCATAATTCACTGATGGATATTTACAGCCCTAATTTTAAGGCACACCAATTTTAATAGGTGTGAAATGTTGTTTAATTTCCGAGGCACGATAGCCAGTTATCAGAGAATTGTAGAAAGTGACCACATGGTTGCTACCAAACTCTAGGCCTGAGTGAGTATTATAAACAGTTCTAAAGTAAAACTAGCCTCCTCACTGAGGGTCTACGTAGTATGTATATTATGCATATCTAGCACCTGTCTCATAAGCAGTATAACGTGCAAGGTGGTGCATTAAAATGTCTCAAAAGCACCAACCATTATATTTTCTTAACATAGATAATACACTCTTTTACACTGGTACAATTTGATTTGAACCTATCCATTACTCTGACAATGTCACTAGATTACCAACTCATTATTCTGACAATGTCACTAGATTACTAGTTCAAACATGCAAGTACACGTGTACGCCACAAATACACATCGACAGCCATCGAAACAGCACCCTAGTAACAATGAAGGAGAAGTATATAAACACCTTACTGGGACATTTAACACATGTTACGTCTACTTCGTGTCTGACACAAGACACACAATCTCATTTGACACTAAAATGACACTGGAATACAAACACAATCTCATTTCTTTCTGGAATATAACGGCACATGCGTTTATAACCTGGCAAATTTAGAAATACATTGTTCATACTTTTTCAGTGGGAAAACATTCATTTATACACATTACATCACTATAGGTGGCGCTCTTGTCGTCATAGTAACCTGCATTTCTTGCCGCCGGTGGGAGGAGGGTGTGGCATCAGAACCGCCCTGACCGCTTCGTCAAACACCTGTCGTTGACAGAACAGACGAAAATGTCACCGTTTACATGAGTATTTACAAATTCTATACTAATGCGTTGATGTACATATCTACAAGAAGGCTGTCGGCAACTTATAATAATAATAATAATATAATAATGGAGTGACTTCTTTATCGCTACTATCCTCTGAAAATCTGAGTTCATTGGCACAGCAAAACCAAACGATTAAGCATTCTCATTGTCGTACATTTACAGAGCAAAAGTTGTCAACAAATGGATGGAAATACTATGAAGTAAAGGAGGATATGCAAAAAGACAGGTTTTTAAATGATGGCAAAACAAACCTATATTTTGTACTGACTTATCACCAATAGGGAGCATGCTCCACAAAGTTGGTGCAGCAACCGAAAAGGCTCAAGTTCCAGGATTCGTTTTTACTATGGGAATAAAAAGTAGATCAGTCTGCTGGCCGAAGCTAGGTTTCTTTGCAGGAATAAGCATATAATTATTAAAGGTATGCAGGTACTTTGGATGATAGGGTTTGATAAGTAATTGTACACATCTTAAAAATAATTATTCACATTGAAAGTTTACTTCGGATTATCTCTAGTTTCTGCATCAATATTTTGACAAGGTTATTATGCTGCTAGTTCCAATAGTTAGAATGACTTTGAGTGCTTTTTGCGGTGAAAATTCAACAACTTGACAGCGCGATATTTCTCCAGGCGAGCCGCAGAAGTGCAACAGTATTGAAAGTGGCAGTGATCGACCTGTTTGAACAGGCCTAGTTTGATATTGGAAAAAGTCAAAAATAAAAGTCATCAATGGATTTAGGTTACTTGGCAGCTCACACTGTATGGCTGCATTGTTCCCAATGGAGGTAGGGCATATAGCCACTCAATAATTATCTGGTAGAAGGATAACAATTTGTTTTAAATTTTATTGACGAAGTCCACATAGCAATATCACCATGGTTACAGAATGTAATATAGCTGTTGTAATTTTATTGCAATAAAGCATTTTATTTAGCAATAAAATGATGTCTCATTCATATTGTTATGATAACTATTAGCAAAGTTATGCCTTTTATAAGAACAGAGGATTTACATCGGGTGCAAACACCAATATCATTTATTTTGATCATTTAAACAAATGTGCATTCTCTTGTGCATTAAACCGCTGCAGATATTATTCTTTCTAACATTTCTGAATGCAAAAGAATTGCATTTGCAATAGGCTAAGTCAAGTCAATGGACCAGCTTTTGCGGAAAACCATAGCATAGTTTGACTCATGCTCAAGAGTAAATACAGAGGAACCTTACTAATAAGATCATCCTCAAGACTGGACACAAGTGTCCAAGCTGCAAGATGACCGTACTAGCAGGCATAATTTCCTACATTTCACTGTTACTTAAATAATTTGGACTATCTTAGCGTGATCTAACTGAAATATCCAGTATGCTGTGGTTTATGGCCACAATCAACAATTTGTACACAACCTCCATCAAGCTTTGCCTTTGCCGGCAATGTTGGTAATGGTTATAATATTATATGTGAATTAAATTACTACTGCTACATCCAATAATGATATGACAAATTATAATATAAAAAGGTGTACAGTGAGGATGATGGAGACTCCCACTAAGACTTGAAAAGAAGTCGCTACTGTGGCAGCCACACATAGTATAATTATAGTTCAGTTTCTGTTGAAAGTAAAAATATGTTGCCTATTATCTAAGACATAAGCAGTAACATAAAACAAGATACATCGTCAGTGAAAAAACCAGGATAGATTATTTTATTATAAGATGTATGTTCATAGGATGTGGTGCAGTAAGCAGTATTTTATGGTGTTTGGGTGACGTCATTGTGGTTGATTGCGTGTATACATGCAGGCATAACAGTTAATGTTTATGCACGTGTTGTTGTAGTTATGAATGAAATGGTTCTTAGCGTAGTTTAAAAAACCATGTAAACTGTGTGTATACAGTTTAGCTATCACACTAAAGGAAGTGTTGTTAATTGTGCTTGGTAAATTGTATTTAAGACATAGTTTTGCAAATGAATGTTTTGTACCATAAATATGATTTTTTTGTTGGTTGCGTGTATTGTGACCATGAATCATGGTATTTGTAGCTATTTTCTAATGTAGATGATGAGCAGGTAATTTGTTATGTATAAATTTATAATAAAATTTTAATAATTTAAGGGCTAAAATATCATTTACATTTAGTAAGTTAAATTTTTTGAATAACAAGTCAGTGTGAGCATAAAAATGACTCAAAGTTATTATGCGTATAGCCCTTTTCCGAAGTTGATTAATTCTTTGAGAGTGGTAGCCCCATGTTGTTAAACAGTAAGTTATGTGTGGTACTAATAATGTATTATACAATATTATTTTTATTCTCATTGGCAGAATTTGTTTAAGTCTATTTAGATACCGATTATCCTGGAACATTTGTTTGATACATTTTCAGAATGTTTTTTCCAGTTTAGATGTGTATCCAAAGTTAATCCCAGGAAATTTAAACTGTCAACTTTTGTAATTATACTATTATTGATTTTAGGAATAGGTGTATTAAATGTTTTTTGGGTGTGTGGAAAACCATGAATTTAGATTTAGTTACGTTAAGAGAAAGTTTATGTATTAGTAGCCATTCACTTTTGTGGAGTTCTTCATTAATCAATGTTTCAGCATCATCGGTGTGTGAGATTGTGAAATTGCTCATTGTACTTAATAAAGTAGTGTCGTCTGCATAGGATATAAAATTGAACATTTGCAGACCTGCCTAAACCCAAAAACTATGACATTGTATAAGCTTGCTGTCAGTAATAGTTCAGAACCGTGTCAGATATTGTCATGAAAAGAACACCACTGTCAGTAATACTTTAATACTGTGACTATGACGATAGTTGCACCCAAAACATAATTGTCTCTAATAAACTATGAGGTGTTTTGAAGTGTTCAGTTAACAAGGTAAGGTAGATGTTCATAACCAGCATTGATGGAAATCAAACGTGAAGAAGCGTAACTGTAATGTAAATGAGTCTATACACATTGTAATTCCGATTTTATGTAAATTTAAAAAAACAGTATGCTGACTACAAAAACTTGACAAATTATAACAATGCATCACATCGTTGTCTATTTGTGGTGTTATTAGGATTAATATTAGTAGCCGGTATATCTAGGGCCAGGCTGTAGACTACACAGTATAGTAGCTTGACTAGATAAAAGACAAAGTCATGCCGGGGGACGGCAAAACCATTATGTTATGCTAGACATCGACATCGTCTAGACTCTAGTCTACTCAACTCTAGTATATAAGCCTATCCCTGTATTACAGGCTGTAAATGATAGACTAAACTCAATAAATACACTAACTTTGTTTTAGTACAGTCAGTTGGCCTGACACTACAAGTACAACACCCACTACTCTGTCACTAGTACTAGTCTAACGACGTAGTCAGTACCTGCAATTATCCCGGCCACCAGTGTCAGTGACCATGTGAAATAGGAAAATAAATGCCTAAAATCTTTGTCACCTAAATATGTTGTGTTATTGACCAGTTTTCTGCCGATATTTGTAAAGAAGGTGTTAAATGCATTAGCTATATCTAGAGTGTTTGTAATTTCTATATTATTTATACTGAATGATTCGGAAAAACTATTCTTATTGTTTTTTTTTTAAATAATTTCTTTTATAGTTTTCCACATGTTTCTGATATCAGATTTATATTTAGCGAAAGCACGTAAACTTCTCTTTAATATGGTACCATAAGTTTTTAAGTTAATACGCATAATTTCATATTCCCTTGAATTGGGATTTGTAAGTTTCATTCTCTTATATAATTTATCTTGAAACTATGGATTTTAGCAGACCCGTGGTAATCCATTTGGATTTTTTGTGTTTGTATTTATTAAACTTAACTAATTTACTTACCATATGCTTGTTCTTGGCCATTTCAATTACTTCGAATATAATGTCGTAGCTTAGATTAGGGTTTGTCTTCAAATTTGTGTCAAGTAAGTTGTACAAATCAGACGAATTAATGTAATTTATTATATTTTGAGTGGCTTTATCGTTTATTGTGTTAATTTTAATCCATCTAGGGTTTGGTGGAATTACTAATGAAATTTCTGAGAGAATAAAGCAAGGGAGGTGATCGGGTATCTTATTTATTAATATACCAGATGTAGCTATGGATACAGAACTCTGATTTTTACAGAATATATTGTCGATTAATGTTCCACTTGAGCGTGATAATCTTGTGGGAAGTGTAATTTGTGAAAATAAACTGTGAGATGTCAACAGATCGAAGAATTGTAATTGTAATTGATTCTGGTTTTTAAAATGTCATGTAATTGCAATTGATTATTTTGTGTAATTGAAACAACTACATTAATTACACACTTCTCTGACATCACATGCTCTACCTATAAAAATATTAAGAAACTGCTGTCCCACAGATTGTTTTCAATCTACAAAATAAAATAATAAACCATACAAAATGTTCAATGTGTCATTCACCTAAGAGTGGTAATTAATGTAACTGGAAGTGTCCAAGAGTACTGTTTGCTTAGAGGGTGGATTAGCACCTGTCACTGTCCATGGGTCAATATTCCCTTTGTTCTTTAGCCAGGCTGCAAGGTGCTACTGCAAGCTGGCTAAACTGGTCTAGAGGCTGTCTGAGTTATTGTCATTGTGGCTTGAATATCATCAACGTGCAAAACTTTATATTTTGTTATATAAATTTATCTTTGCACCTCACATATAGACATTGATTCAAATTTAAATAGTTTTGTGTGATTTTTATCAATTTCATTCAAACTGAGACATTTGTTTTTCAATATATTTTACTTCATGATTGACCCGTTCAACCCTACACACCCATGCATGTCATTCCATTGATAAACTTTGGTAAGTCCCATTAATGCATCTGTATTAGTAATTGAAAACTTAGTGTTGTAATTGATCTGACAATTTTTGAAGTGTAATTGAAATAACAAATGAAAAGTAGTTGTAATTGATTTTGTGTAATTGGACCCAGCCAGTCATAAGACAAACATTCCCACACACAGTTGTCACTTTGTGTTAAGTTTTTATCATAAAGAAACACTTTTGGGACCAGAATTTCAACAAAATATATGACTGAATGTCCGAACTGACCACGTGTTCAGCATCCATTTTTTGATCGCTCGATGGAGGTTTTGCTCAGCAACCAGTCACGTGATGGGTAGGTCAATTGCGATGTGGCTATATTACCAAAGTGAGCACCAAGTGGTTTGACTGCTCCAACACACTCACCTGTCGTAGGCCCCGCTGTGTAAGAGCAGAACATTCGAGGTACTTGTAGGCCCTGATCTTTGACGCCAGCTTGATTCCCTGCTCCCTCTTGACAGGGGAGAGACCCTGGGCTGCCAACTGTCCCACGACCTCCTTGTCCTCTCTCAGGTCAATCTTTGTTCCTGCAGCACGGAGCAATGTGGTTGTAGGTTAGAAACCCAGCAGGATCAGAATCTGGATACGTGTCACCCGTCACACTCAGTCTGGATCACATTTTACCAGTCCAAATGTGTGACCTACCACTGCATGTGGCTATTAAGTTGCAAAATTATTGAGAAATAGATTGAATTGTTTTTGGATTCCCAGATCATGGACTTTCAAATGATACATCATTTGTTAAGATATCTTCAGTAGTTTTTTATTGCTAAAATTGCAGCAAAAATTTAATAATTTTCCCGATATTGTCTATTATTTTTCAATATTATAATTGCACATATTCTATTAATGATATTATTTGTAGGAAAATAAACTAGACATTGTGAAAGATAATGTCATAAGGTATCAAGGTTCATTTATTCGAACAACTATAAAATTCCATGCCATTTCCATGCTTTTATTAAAAAATACATTCCAAAACCGACTACTATCGAGCACGATAGTTACACAAAACACACATCTTAAGTTCAATTATAACATATCTGTGCTAACTTATATCAAGCAACAAATCAAAGGCAGCAGTTACAAACCACAGTTACAGTGTTTTGATCTTTTAAAACTTGTTCTCACAGTAGCACCCTCTGGAGGTGAATGGTTTGCCATTTACGGTTTCCATAGACTTAGAACTGAACATTATGGGTGTCCGCCATTTTATTTATGAAAACTTAGAATTCCAGGCTTTTCCATACCATTTAGAAAATTCCAAGCTTTCAAGGCCTTTTTTAACTAATGGAATTCCATGCTATTCAAGGATTTCCATGTCCTGTATGAAAGATACGGGTCTCTTTTTGGTCATATTTATTTCTGCATATGACCGTATCAATGAAATAATATTCAGTAAATACGTTGTTTTATCGCCCATTCTGAGGGTACCTGCACCCAGACGATACATTTTCATTGGCTAAATCACAGTCAATTTTGTTCTCTTTTTTATTTTGAACACATTTATAAACAACTTACTTGTTGACCTGTGCGAGTAGTACCAAGCATAGGGCTCCATATTTTTGTTTTCACCCAGAAATGTCTATTTATGAAATAAATTAAACAAAATCGAAAATTTCCATTGATTAGATAGGCACAACTCAAATCACTCGCTTGGAGATTGCATCAAAAAGAAGGTGATATGCAGTGCTCTAGTTTGCAGATTTAGGCATCGAACAAAATACGTTTTTCGGTTTGTCTCATACATGAGTAGTTTCTTTAATCAGACTTACATTGTATTGAAATCTATGGCTTAAAATGACTGCATTTCCTCCTTAAAACCCGATTCGCTGTGGAGGATCACATATTATATCCTGGCGTCCTTGCGTACACGTAGGCAATCCAGTCCAAACACGCATATATAAATACACATAAATACATGTGTATACAATAAGGCACACATTTTAAATGCACAATGCACACATAAATAACCATGAGTCAGTAATATTTATATTCACAAACACAAGGTCACCCCATCCGACAACCTGTCAGCTCAAATTTCAGCCCGTCTAAAACAAACTCAGCGCATCCAAAAGACAGGTAGAATAGATGGGTCTGTGAATAAATTAACAAACACATAAATAAACAATAAGATAAGATAATGCTTTATTGTCTCAACTATGGAGTTGAGATATTTTGTCTCGGGTGAGAGCAGACATGGCTGCAATGTGTACATAAAAACATTCGATAAAAACAGCAGATAAATTGTAAATAATACATGCATACACAGTACTTATTCTAAAACGACTATTGACACTGTGGCAGCAGACATCATGAATTAAGTTGTTTAATGGACAGTGGCACGAATGAGTGTTTGTATCTATTAAGCCTGCACTGAGGAGTTATATAACGTCTGCCAGGTGGCAGGAGCTGAAATTCATTAGGCCAAATAAAATAATACCTGTGTTTCCAGTAACCCGACCATCCCAGTATTTCCGTGCGACCCTAAGCATTTTTTCAAGAGCAAAAGAAAAATATTTTTTATGATGCCGACCCTCGACCCTTGCCTCTGACCAAAAGCTTTTCTATTAATATTATATTCTGGCAAAAAACTATTACGATCATTCAACATGAACAAGAATCGACCTTTTGTAACGGAAATTCCGCGATCGTCCCTAGTATTGGATAGATTTCCACGTAAATCGTTGCGAAGTGTCATGGAGCTCCTCGTGTCAACCGACGCGGGCGAAAGGTGCTAACATAAACCGTTTCGTGATCATTGTCTGGTTGTCCACTATGCGCATTGAAGACATGTTAATTAAATATACTCGTCACATCATTAGAACATGCATAAGTGTATATATTCCGGTTTTGAACACAAAACTTGAAGGAATAACAACAGCCTAGGTTACGCTGGCTCAAAGTGATATAGTCTGGGTTTCGGAGTTTTTAAAAATTCTGTTGGATGGCATCATATATGGCACTAACTAAATAGTTGAATAAAAATAATAAATAAACTAAAATATTACAATAGGTCTGCCTACCCTATTTTTTGCCATAAAATGTTTAAGAAAATAAAATGTTTTTCCTACCTACCTATCCTATTTTTAAAATCTGTGTTACCAGAAACACAACTATATTTTATCATGGCCTTATGTAGAACATGTTTTGTATCATAAATAATCTTGACTGACTGTCTTGTTAGTGTCTGTTCCAAAATCTCCTGAAGGGAGATCATGGGAGATGTGGAACCTGTGATTTTCATGGCTGTTTTCATCAATCAAGAAAGCTGTGATTTTAACTGAACAGACAGATAGCCAAACCAAGCAGTAATCCCATAGCGCAGTATGCTTTCAATAATGAAGCGATAAAAAAGGACAAGTATTTTCTCATCGACACCGAAAGCTGTCAGTCTGCGGAGAAAGTACAACCGCTGGTGGACTTTGGAGCACACACTGTGAACACGGACATTCCAGCTAACTTTGTTATCAAGATGGACACTTAGGAATCTGTTGATGATGTTTGCAAGCACAATTTAAGTGTTAAATTCCAATTAGTTACGAGTTATGGTCAATTTAACGACCAATCAAATAAAAACCATTTGTTGCACAAGTGGCTTTGAATGACTTTTGAATGTTAAGGCCAGACACCCCAGGTGAAATGGTGTTTTTTGACAAAAAATACTGAAAATGGTTTTCTGCCAGATTATTATACCTTTGTATGCATACTATCAATAAAGTTAACTTCTATGACAATTACATACCTCTAAGTGAGTTTTAGTCATGGATTAAGCATGTCGATATCATGTAATGAAATCCATTATGCAATCTTTGACAGCCATTTTCTCAAAAACTTTTTTCTTCAAATTTCTGCCTTTGGAAACGGGATATCTCTTGGAATAATTATGCTATGTAAATAAAGTCTTCAGTGTTGCATTCAGCATATTCTACTGTGTGCAATGATCAGACACTTTGTTAAAATCATAAATAGTTTGAAAGATATAGCCATATTTGTTGCAAAAAAACAATAATTTTTTTCGTATTTTACCAAAAAATTATTTAAAAAATAAAAACACAACATTTCAAAAAATGCTCTGATCATTGCACAATAGACTCTATAGAGAACATGGATTTGCAAGAATTATACCGATATATGGATTCAATAAAAAGTGGCAGCTTTTCCAAATTAGCCAATATTTGCTCAAAATGGCAGCCATTTTGTTTGTTACCATAGAAACGGGGGTCTGGCTGAAAAAAGTTCAATATATATTTTACTCAGTAGGACCCATTTCATGCATTGGGCACAAAAAATTGAACTGTTTGCACAAATTAAAAAATAATCCTATCTACCTGCCGTGTCTGGCCTTAATAACTTTTCACATTTTTACAATATTAATCTACAAGTGCTATAAAAAATACCTAATTCACACCTGGAAAATCTTAATATGGAGTCACTTTTTGTATTTATGAGATAGTTTCACAGGTTGGAATACCTAACGTTAGGCCATTGCCTATTGTTCATTCTTGAATAATATTTGTCAGATTATGTGTACCATTATGTGTACCACTAAGTAACCAGCACGATCATGTAAATGGTAATCTACTGTCTGAACTGTGATGATCAATCACACCTTCTAACACTACCCAAACATATCTTACTGAACCAAATTTTTTTTTTCATGGAAAAATAACATAGCATAGTTGTTGACACTCAGATTACTTTCCAGCTAGTTTTCCCCAAAAGGAAAGTTATTATTTTATCTATGTTGGAAGAAGTATGAAGATATCCTCCAGAATTTGATTCGTTGTTTGATAAGCTTGTTTTTTCCCCCATCATCTGTGCCAATGCAAGCAGCTCATCATTGTCATGTGACCAAGTTGGTGGTTGTCACAAAAACAAGATTCTAATAATATTCGTTCTATTAAATGTGCAGCATACCTAACAAATATTTGACACGTGAAAATAAAAAAAAAATTGTTTTTCCATTAAGTGTACAGGGGAGTACATCATTGTCTGGGGTACCTGGGTATAGCCATCTCAGCAAACGTGACTGGCAAGCAATTTATGCAACCACATGAGCAAAAACATACCACAACACTGTAGTCTGATAATTTAGGTGGACGTTTTGAAATGTTTTTCATCACTGAGCTTTCAATCTAAGTGTGACATTGGTAGAAATTAAATTACCGTGATGGATTCAACAGTCAAGGTCGGCATCTCTGTCACACTGTCAGGTGCTGCTAAAAGGGGGGGGGGTGTATGCTAATTAGGGCATGTACAATTAAGAGAACAGATATGGTATATTTATACTTCTTTCAAATTCAATATTCCATGAAAACTTAGCAGATAGGGTGCTCTCACAAACGCTGCAATGGTCAAATACAGTGCTATCTATTGGAGAAACTCAGAACCTACGAGGACCAACCTATGAGCAGCAGTGGAGCCTCCTGGCAGTGGTGTCTGATCTCAGGCACCCACTTCGTCATGACATTGTCGAACGACGATGGACTAACAACGCTGTAGCAGATGAGGAAGACGTCCGTCTGTGGGAGAGAATACAAACTAGAATCAACCTAATTATTTGTTAAAATGTTAGTACATAAGTAACTAAATTTGCCATATATATGAATTCAATTTTCCATAAGGTTTCCCACAAAACCACCATTATATTTCTAAGATTAACTGGTTTCCATGGTTATGGATACAGTAGTCCCTCTCTTCAGCGGACCCTCTGATGAGGGGACACCCGCAATGTCGGGACAGTTTGTCAATGTACGGACCGTTTTGCCATGTTAATGTCCCTCTGATGAGGGGACACCTCGTGTACGCGGACAGCGGACAGGATATCTTGGTTATATGTCTCTCCTAAGACAGACAGTATTAATTAATTCAAAGATTTTTTGCCGAATTTGTTTAGAAAATGGCGGACATACATCTTGGTGTGTGTTAGTGGTAACACCAAATACACTTGTACCCGTAACAACGAGCTTGTCTTCCTTGCTTTAATTGTTGTGTTTGTCCAAACTACTTACAGTTCCTTTGATTACGGTCTGTAAACTTTAGGCAGAGTGAATGTGGAGGAAGGGATTGTTAATTTTGTGCTGTTATCAATCACATTTGCTGCTGGTGATGCCATGATGGCTTCCCCGTTCCCGCCTCCAGCCCCAGTCAGGGCTTCGGCTTGGCATCGCCTTTTCATCTTATAAATTGCAATTCAGATTCACAAATAGGATGTATAAAAGGTTCACCTCAATTGTTTTCAATGTAGCCCAACATTAAGCCTAAACTGAGGTGAAATAATAAACAAGCATCATCAAATTATGCTGCGCTATGCCAAACGGCAAATATTACCAGTGCCTGGAAAAGATGAACTGGTTGCCAGCGTATGAAACGATGGAACACATTATCAAGTGACGCACAATTTGTGCATTAATGAATCTTTCGAAATTGGATGAAAAATGAAGTGAGACAATTAACGATTGTACCTGTTACCGTTTTTAATATTTAATTAACGTTCACGCTGCATGTAGCAACTGATTTTAAATTAAATATTCGCTTGATCATTTCCAGGTTATTATTTTAGCCGGTAGGGGGCAGCCAAAATCATCAACTTGAGAATTATTTACGACGTATTTTAGCAAAAGAATATCTAAATCGTTCGAAAATACCAATTTATAAAATGTTGTAACGGAGATGTTTCGTTCGAAATTTGTTGGTGAATTTTTTTTTGAATGCTGCCATACGCACAGCAAATTCTACTGCAACGCCGGGCCGATACCGTTGCATAGGCTAGTGGCTGTGAGTGAATGACGAGTGCGCGGTTGAGGAAAATCTCAGATCGACAGAGGGAGTCGGGCGGACGGTGCCGGGTGGGCGATATGACTTCATGACCAACTCTTTATTTTTTAATACATCACAGTAATAATAAACATATATATATATATATAGATAGTGCTTAATTCCTATCAGTCAATGTGTTGACATATTACCACACCTTTACCATGTGTCAGTTGTACTGGTGTGCACTACAGCACTAAGATGCCTGTCTCTCCGATGAGCGGACACCCGCCATGTCGGGACACTTATGCTTGGATACAGATGTGTCCGCTGAAGAGAGGGACTACTGTACAACAAAAGCGGACCAGGGAAATGATCAGGATAGTCATAGACCGACTTTGTTTGTAACCTCGCTGCAGCTTACAACTTACAGACTGCATTATGTCGTTTTGTAAAGATAATGCACGAAAAGCAGAGAAACTTATCATCTTGGCATAAATATACATCACCACAATACCAGATGTGAACACGTCAGCCAAACACCGGCCATGAAGCTTAGTAAAAAAGTGGCTCTCCAATGAGATGCACAAAATTGGAATTGTTATATTGTATGAATGTATTTGTTTAAAAAATGCGAATGTTTACTTGTGGGTACGAGAGAGGTCGAAGTCTGTCATAGTCTTCCTGTCCGGCAGTATCCCATAACCCCAAGCTGACAGACGTTCCGTCCACAACCATCGGGGCGGTGTAGTTGTCAAACCTGCAGTCACAAAGCATCATCAAAGCTACATAAATTCAATAACCCACTATCATTTTAGAATAAATGGACGGGGTACAGTATACAAATGAAGTGCTTTTTAGAAAGGAAGGTAGAATAGAAACAGTGTTTTTCTGTCTTTCTTTGTGTTCCGATAGCTAGCCTGATACCGAGGAATAAATTCTATATTGTGGAGATTTTTATGGGATTGGTGAAAGAATCCGAAAGAATTACAGAAACAGAAATGCTCCCCAGAGAAGTCGAGATGGTGTTCGACTGAACAGGTCTGTCAGGGAGTAAAGTGTAAAGCGCTCTGAGCAGTCCCGATGACTGGCTACTGTGCTATATAAGAACTTACCTTCACTTTTTTTACTTTAGAAACGGGGAATGGAGATGAGTGGTGGCGATGCCAGTGAAACTGGACATGTGACTGATAAAAAACAAACCACTGAGGACCAATATCAAGGCCAGACTCACCCCGGATTTCAGGGACAGACAGAAATGTAACTAGTTGTGTTAGCAACATGTCTGTTAAGCAACAGTAACATTTAGATTCTTCATTACATGTACGCAAACAATTTCTTTTTGACATATCCAATACACAATTTTACCTTGTTGAGTCTTCGTCAGCTTGTCACGCCAAATTACTCAGTACATGTGACGCATGACGTCATCGTACATGTGAAATAGTTTGTAATTTCCCTTATCTCGATAGATGTTTTGGTCTTTCTCATCCATAATGGTTCTTTCATGTAAGTGTTCTTCTGTTGCCTTCCTTGTTTTGTTTCCTCCCAATCTAAGATATAATGTCTGTTGTTGCGTGGTACATGAGGGCGGATTGGTTGATGGTCAACACAGATCTTTCTTTCTAGCTCATAGAGTATTTCTCTTTTTTATATTATCAACATCCTATCTCGCATGTATGATGACGTCACATGTACCGAGGAAGTTGGCGTGTCACACTGACGAAAGACTCTACAAGGTAAAATCACATATTCGATATGTCATAGACAAATTGTTTGTAAAAATTAACTATCCTGAAGAAATTTCAGCAATCTTCCTTACACGGTTGGCACATATTCGCCCGGGAAGCTGTCAGTGGTATATGAGATCAGCATGCAGGTCTTTCCAACAGTTCCGTCACCGACCACAACACACTTGATGGGTCGACCAGTAGCCATGGCACTGCAGTCTTACTGGAAGCACCTAGGTAAACAGTCAGATGTCCTCTAAACAAATTACCATATTCCACAGATCTGTTATAAATATGTAGTGTACTGTAGTAAATATATTCAGTATTCACCATCTCTGTAAATACATAGCAGACTATTGTACTACTGGTAGTGAATAACTGTTGCAACATTTCACTGCATTATTGCAAGGTTATAGTTGCATTTTGAGATTTTACTTTAACTTTATATTCTCAAATTCATGGCAAGAACTATGAATGATAACATGAGTTCACAATCATGCTATCAATGCATAAATTAAACACAAAAATTCAGTGAATTTTTTTTAAAGAAGACAAAATGAGCAAAAGTGATTGGTTTGAGTGCGATACAACTACATATCGAGTAACCAAAGTCCCATACAGTGACAGACACAATCAAATAGATCAGGTAACAAATCTTGTTACTGGGCATACATTTTATCATAGACATTTAATCATAATTTCTGTCTGCAGTTGACCACCAATGAAATAATGTGAAGTGTCAACTCAAAACGTTTGACTTCTGGTAGCCACGTACACATTTGAGTGCAAATGTGGTATACTTTTAAAGCAGGTTTAATTTGTTATTAAAAAACTTGATATTCTATGCAATGATACATTTGGAATAGATTTTTCCAGAAGGAATCCCATCCAAAGTTGCAATTCTGTCACAGGACTACTGTAAATCAAAAAGTAGCAAAAAGTAGTGACAATCATCTCCAGTTTGTTCTATTAAAATTAACATGAAATATATAAAAAAAGGTAAGTTCTTATACAGCGAAGTATCCAGTCCTCAGGACTGCTCAAAGCGCTTTACATTTTACTCCCTGGCAGACCTGTTCAATCAAACACCATCTCGAGTTCTCTGGGAAGCATCTAGCCACAATTAATGCACAAAGACTATTCGTACACAAATATCCACCACTGTCTATAGTCAGGTATTCATTCATACAGCTGAGTGAACTGGAACAACGTATAGTGAACGAACTTGTCGAAAGTTCGACACCGCCTCACATATCATAATAATATAATTATCCGGTAGGTTATTTTCAAAAAATAATTCTTCTCAGTGCAACACTGTATCAGCTATGACTTTCAGACATGCACTAGGAAGTAGGAACATAATTATTATAATTATATTAAAGCATCGGTATGGTTTGACATGACCCCTTAGTGTTTCTTAGTAAGACATCAAAGGCCATTCAAAGCATCAACCATGTTTTGATACAACCCCTCAGTACAGCTGTTCCAGGAAGTTTGTGTAGAACTGTCTGTATGTTGTCTGGGTGGCATCAGACTTTACTCTCTTGGACAAAACATGAGCATAGAGTAAGCAGACATGCACAAGGGTTAATGCTGCTTCTTCAACTGGGTTAGGCCGATATAAATCCTGTTTTTATACATGTATATAAATATGTCATATATGAACAGTATAGATAACACCAGCAGTCAGTTAAATAAGTTTCTAAGTACATTAAAATTATCAAAAGATTTGAGTTAGGTGATTGCATCTGATAAGTAGCCAAAGACATAGACAATCTCTATGCCTTGATTTTGCCTTCCCTTCCAGAGGATGGGTATTATTGTTCTTACCCCTGCAAGGGCGTAGCCAGAGACCCTTCTACCAGTCTTGAAAACTGGCAGATGACTGACCAAGGCTGGTAATTACAACTGAGAATTTAGAGGGGTCACAAGATTAACTTAAATTCCAAATCTACAGGCCCACATCAATAACTAGCATTGGCACAATTTGTAAGTTGTAGTGAAACAAATCAAATGGATCAGTATTAAATTAAATAAATGGCTCAAATTACAAATACTGGGTTGTCATTGAAATAACTAAACTGGCCAATAATGGCTGTAATTGGTGTGAAGGGCTTCTTCAGAAGCTATTCACGCGCTAAAAGGTACACTTCTGTCTAACTCAAGAGTAGGAAGAATTAATTTCTGGTTAAGGGCCTGTTCCCCCGTGCCTAGAATGGACGGGGTGATGGATATGGGATGAGATCGGATATGGGGCTACTGTGATTATAGGTCTAATTTATCATAATAATTTACAATTTCAAACCATCGTGCACACACACCGTGCCATATATATATGTGTGATGACAAAAGAACTATGGCTGATGCAGTCACTGCAGCGAAAATATGTAGACCTTCGTGTAATATCAACATTACGTCATTTGTATCTAATATCGGCAGATAAATATCTTGTTATAATGACACAAGTGGCATATGAGGGAATCATTGCAAGATAGGGAGGTCATATGTCAACATCTATTTAAAAAGAACACCACATATGTCGCTTAGAATAAAATATTAAATATATATGCTTAGGCACTACAACTTATGAGCTTCACATAAAAATCCAATACCCAAATTGCAATATGGTTAACATTGTTCTGCATCACTATGGCCATGGATTAATGTAGAGTGCTTGAAATACATAAGCAACATATAACAATGCACACTGATGCAAACCGAAGTACAATTTTGGACTGCAAATGTGCCAACAAATGCAATATTTTATACCATTTTAAATAATACTTTTACAGGCAGAGGTAGAACTACCATTAGTCCGTACACTAGTAAAGATTACGGGGGACTAGTAAACCTGCCTACCAACTAGTTCGGCATCAACTAAATCAGCATGTTGCATAGCGCCACCATCCGTACCATTGACAAACTAATTCTTTACCTAATGAGGCGACAGTGAAATGGTGCTTTTGATTGGCTGTTGTGTAACTTGTGTGACATCGAATTCTGAAACGACCTAGTTGTTTGGTTTAGCGTATCTTGGTAGAGGAGTACGGCTAATGAGTACAATTGGTGGCCATTTTCAAATGCACAGTTTTCGAATACAGTTTACATCTACATTGCTTTATTAGTCTACATTTATGCACGATGTATCATTACTTGACTGGGGTTGCAAAACCAGCAGTAAAGCGGAAGCTGGAAAAGTGTGAATGGGACACGCAGTACGACCAGCAGAAACGACAGCGTGGCTACTTGAAGGTTTGGGAGTGCGACCACAGGTGGCTGTCCAATGATGAGAACAAGGGTTTTGTGTTCTGTACAATGTGCCAATATCCTGACCAATCACAAGCGAATACCTCTGTGTAGCCTATAACCCAAAATGGCTGCTCCCATGCTGGATCCGAACACTGTGTGATGCGCCGTCTTACAAGTATTTCCGAAGTAATAGATGCAAGCATCATCACTTGTTACAGAAAGACGATACAATATGGCACTTTTGAAGCCCAAATAGCGACCCGGTTTGCGCTAGTCTGCACCGCTGCGGTCATGCGTTACAGCATCGCGTTAATAAAAGGAGCGATATAGAGGTGTATGGGGTGCTATTTACGCCTCAAAAGTGGTCTAAGACGCAATATTCTTAAAAGTAAATATGCCCGGGATAATGTTAAATAACAGAACTAATGCACTGAGCCTGAGGTATCAAAGTTAGGCAAAGTCTCAAGTTATAATAGCGAAATCGAGGTGGGTCCAGATTCTACACAAGTGCCGCGATTAGTTGTGTCCACTGTCCACACAAAACATATCTGCTTAGAGTGCCGTCAGCATGCTGTTATAAACTTGCACATATTTCTTCTTGGCTGGTGGTGTTGTGCCATTTCGATCTCCGCCATCATAATTTTCGTGCCGCGTGACTTCTTTTTGTTTGAGCGTGGAAATGTGAGTTTACCGTAACGCTGTTTCCTATTGGTCAGATTACGACCAGAAGCCAAACCATGTCACAACTAGCTGTGCATATATGCTGCCACCTGTTGAATATAGTGGAAGGTAAATTTGAGGAGCCCGAAAGTGATTGATGATCAAAGAAAGAATCCGTAATACCGTAATTTGAGGTGTGTTTTTTTGAATGGTAGGCAGGTATGTATTAGTCATTGCAAGTAAAAATACGTTATTAAATTTTTTAATTTTAACCATTACGTTCACAACTGAACAAAGTATGTACACTAATGAAAATAACTGACCCCTATCCAACAGATGTATGATAGCATCCCGCATTCTGACATAAATATCTGTTTTTTTGGTCTAAAATGGTCCTGTCAAAATGTCTTCTTGTGTGTGGGTGTGTCCAATGCATGCTTACAATGAGGTCAATCCAAAAAATCCTTTCTAGAGTGGTGCTTAAAACATGTGTAAAGCAATATACATGCAATAGTAAGTATTATGTATGCATGAGGAACCTATGTGTCTGACACACATTCATGTGGACAATGACACAACTGCCCATGCCCCATGGTAGGGGATGGTGGTGAAAATGTATTGACTGGGTGTATTTTAATTTAACAAAAAAGGAGGGTCTTGATGCTTGATGTAATAATCCCTTTACAGCTGTTCACAGCTAAACTGAGATTTGTGCGGTGCGGAACGTTAGGGCAGTCAAACAAAAATGGAAAAAATCGTGTAGAAGGATGTTCAAAATAAAGAAAAAAAACAACGAAAAACAAACAAGCCTCGATTCAAGACAAGTGTCGAAGACAAGTTGACAGGATTTCTGATGATAGCCAAACACCCGAGGCCAAGCACAAATGCTAACGTTACTGTCTCTGTTATTGTGACTGTCACTATGTCGTGTGTCGCTTGTCGGTACTATCACAGACACTGATTATAATTATTCGTGTTTCTGCCACCGTCACTGATGACAATGATTTGAATTGAATTGAATTGAATTTTATTCAACATAACATACATACATACATACATACATATACAGCATAATTCCTATAATGCATACTAAATAAAAAATAATATAGTATATAATATATTGAAATGTTGAAAGGAAAAAATGCAAGAAGTGCAATACTTATAGTTAGCATTTCCCTTTCCATAATACATGTACTTAATTTAAAAGATAATTTGACGAATGAGGTACATGAAGTATAATTTAATACTCCTTATTTTAACATAGGATTTATACATGCTAATAAGCATGTTTTACTAATTATAGACAATGCAGACTTGATGACATCAGTCATCAGACAGGAACAAGTATCTTTGATGTAGGTAAATTTGACACATAAAAGGATTTGAACATGATGTATAACAAATGAGTAAAAAAAAAATATATATATATATATATTTTTAAGAATTCGAAGAGTACATAATGTATTTATTGACCAATAGGAATAAGTATCGTTGATGTAAGAATACTTTATACAAAATTAAGATTTGAATACGATTATAGCGATAAAATAAAATGTACTATATATTGTATTTACTGACCAGTAGTGATCTATACCTTTTCTTAAAGGCAATTACATTAGTGCAATTTTTGATATTTGTATTTAAACAATTCCACATATTTACACCTTTTATACTGATACACATCGCTTTCAGAGTTGTTCTGCAATACTTAGATTCAAAGTTATTTTCTTGACGAGTATTGTGGGCATGAGTGGTGTTTACCACTTTAAAACGAGAAAGAAAATTATTTGGCATTAATCTGTTATATATTTTATACATTATGACCATGGATTTTAAATCAATCAGGTCAAAAATAGTCAGTGCATTACATTTAAAGAAAGCTGGCTTTGAGTGAGCTCTATACTCCAACTGACAGCATATTCTGATTGCACGTTTCTGTAGAATATACAATGGCTGGATTCTATTTTTATAAGTGTTTCCCCATATCTCACAACAATAGTCCATATAAGGTAGAACAAATGAACAATACAAAGTGTACAATGCAGTCTCATTCAGCAACCATTTAACACGACGCATTACTGACAGATTCTTTGCAATTTTAGTATGTACAACATTCACATGTTGAGACCATGTAAGTTTGCAGTCAATATAAACACCAAGGAATTTGATACAATTTATTTGTTCAATATTAGTGTTATCTATGGAGATATTATATTCACATGGGGCATTAGTGTGACTGAAGACCATGAAATTTGTTTTTGATAAGTTTAGTGAGAGCTTGTTTACTTTAAACCATTTGTGTAGTTTGTTCATTTCACTTGACACTTTTGTACACATTTCCAACAAATCACTTCCTTCAACAAAAAAACTGGTGTCATCAGCAAACAGTATGGACTTTAAATGTGACGACACATTACATAAGTCATTAACATACATAAGAAACAGAGTTGGCCCTAAAATTGACCCTTGTGGTACACCACATGTAACAGTAGCACAACTTGAATTCACACCGTTGAAACACACATACTGTTTCCTGTTTTCTAAATAACTACTGACCCATTGTTTGGCAACACCCCTAACACCATAATGTTCTAGTTTATCGATAAGAATTTTGTGATCCACTGTGTCGAAGGCTTTCTTTAAATCAATAAAAACACCAATAGTAAGCTTTCCCTTATCCATTGCATTTGTAATTTCCTCCACTAATTCCATTACTGCCATGGAAGTGGACATATTTTTTCTAAATCCATACTGACGGAAATACAAAACTTGTTTTGCATTTAGAAAATTCATTATCCTCTTGTTAAATATGTTTTCCAGAATTTTAGAAAACTGAGGTAGTAAAGATATAGGCCTATAGTTGGAGACAATTTGGTCATCCCCCGCTTTGAATAAGGGAATCACTCGGGCAATTTTCATATCATCTGGAAACACACCTTGTTCTAGTGAGGAGTTACATATATGTTTTAACGGAGCTAGAATATGAGGAATTATACTTTTGACTAAACACATATTAATGCCATCATAATCTTTAGACGTTTTACTTTTACAATTATACACAATATTTAATAATTCTTCATCAGTGACTGGTTTTAAAAATAATGTTTCTTCTACCCTGTCACCCAAGAAGGACACAACATTTGCATTACATTTGGGTATATTTTTAGCTAAAGTTGGCCCGATATTAATAAAAAAATTGTTGAAATGTTCTGCAATATTCATATTCCCTGAAATAGTTGATCCATTGTTCTTAAATCCAGATGGATAGGATGATTTTTTGAAGATTGTTTATTCAACAATGTATTAATTATTTTCCATGTTTCTTTCATATTTTGCTTATTTTCTTCTAGTAGGTTAGAGTAATACTCCTTCTCACACTGTCTCATGATAGATGTGAGTTTATTTTTATATGTTTTATATCTAACTTCAGCAGTATCACTTCTTGTTTTGAGGAAACGTTTGTATAGTATGTTCTTTTTTTTACATGCATTTTTTAGTCCTGAAGTCATCCATGGTTTGTGCCACCTTTTATTCTTTCGAGAAATAGTTTTAGCAGGAAAACAAACATCATAAGTATTTTTGAACAATTCAATAAATGTATTATAGCTTGAATTAACATCATCATTGTTCAAAACTTCATCCCATTTCATAATTTCTAAGGTATTGATAAATGTCTGTAATTGTTCTCCGTCAAATGATCTTGTTTGAAAAGACTGGTTTACAGTTTGGTGAAAGTTAGTCGTATAGTCACAAATTTGGAAGACAGGTAAGTGGTCGCTTAGATCATTTATAAGTAAGCCACTAATTGTGGACCTGTGTAGCTCAGTTGTAAATATGTTGTCAATAAGTGTTGCACTATGCGTAGTTATCCTTGTAGGCCTTGTTATTAAGGGATGTAAACCATAACTATACAAATGATCAATAAAATTGTTTGTAGCAGCATGATTTTCATATTGCAAGAGGTCTACATTAAAATCTCCACACAAGTATACTATTTTGTCATTGCAGTTATTAAATATGTGATCTATATGTTCATTCAGTAACACTAGATCTGTATTTGGTGCACGATAAATAGATGCAACTATTATGTTTTTACCAATACTAGTAGTAATTTCTGTACAAATAACTTCTGCACAATTATCTATACACTTTGATATAGTAGGTAGGGGTGATAATAAAAATCGGTCCTAATATCTGATTCCATCAAACGAGGGGTTGTCATGTTTGCACCAGTAGTAAAACATTATTCTGCGATGGTTTCAATCGCAAATGTAATCCGTATAAATCGTCGCCGGCACTGACAGAGTGAGAAACGGTGTGGCGCCAGCGGATTATCCTGTATGCGACATCAATCAAGATTATCGAATTGCGCAAGCTCCGTTGATCGCCTTATCAAGAAAATAAACGAAACGCGTTTACAGCATAATAAACAACTCACCTTGAAATTATATTGCAAGATATTTGTCTCTGAATCGCGCTTTCACGCCGGGAATGAAACATTTGCAAGTAACCTCCTACATCTCACGGCAGCCATTGAAGTGTCATTGTAAAAACCGGACCGGTTCCTGGATACGGGCCGGGTATGCGAGATGGATGTAGCGTGTTTCTAATTTTGCAAGCATTAATATTACATTATGTAATGAAGCCGTACTCGATCACTTGGTATGTACCCAGAGCTTAAGTTGTATACGATATTGTCACAGTACACTGTCTAATTTAGATTTATTAATTGTCAATTGTGTTAATGTACAATGCAAGGTAGGGCCTACATTTCATTGTCGACAGCACTTGCCTGACTATAACAGTTCGTAATTCTTATATAGAGTACTTTATAATTCCAGTTATTATACGAACTAGGCAGAGACACGGGAACAGGCGGCAAACAGGGCAGCTGCCTCCCAGGAATATGCCAGGGACATACGTACAGTGTTTTCCTTAAACTGCTAAATTTGTGGTTATCCTGAAGGGGCCCGGTGCAGTTATAATGTTTTTGTGAGACTCAATTAAAGAGGTTGCAGTTGGATGTTTTTGGTGAAATACTGGATTTGGAACGAAATTAATAGGTGTAGGGGCCTATAGAATGGCTGAGCCCGGAGCTTCAATTCAGCACGTACTCGATCCATCGTCGCCGTCGGTTCGGTCGGACATGACATCGGAGGACGGGGTGCAGTTGGAGATGTCTTCGCGGTGACGTTCAAGATGTTTGCTATGCCTCTCACTCAACATTTCGGACACTGTCGAACATCACATTGGAAGACGGGAGGGGGTGAGAAAAGACGTGAGGGGGTGAGTAAAGACGGGAGGGGTGCTGTTGAAATATTCCCGCGATTACGTTCAAAATTTTCCAATAAAAATAAGAACATTTTAATTTTCACCAAAAATATGATATTGTATTGTTATTATTCCAAAGTTTTCAAATCTTACTCCGAAGTTCGAACTGGAATGATGATCACCACATTAAAAAAAGAACTCAATATTGTGAGGCGAAGCCACCTCTCTCAAAACAGGGGGATGGGTCCGCTAAGACCCCCCGTTCCGACGCCTATTCTATGGAGATAACTATAGTGTCAAGAGCGAAAATCACAAGGGTAAAAAGCGGAGAGTGGAAATGAGTATCATTAGGATTTGTCAGGGTATACAGGCCGGGGCGGATCCAAGGAGGGTAGTCTGGGGGGAGGGGCCAGAAAACCTTCACTGGCGGCCGATGACGTACAAATGGTACACAAAATGTTTTGCTGTTGCTGCGCCGTAACTTCAGGGGTGTGTGTGTGTGTGTGTGTGTGTGTGTGTGTGTGTGAGGGGGTGCTGTTGAAATTTTTCGCCGCCGACGCGTTGCCGTAACTTCAGCTTATTGTTGTAGCATGAACGGGGGCACGGGGGCACATTCCCAAAGGTCTAGTGGGGCACGGTCACGTGGACCCATTCAAAAAGATCAACGGGCACGCCAACATTCCAGTTGTCTAGAGTGCACGTGCCCCCAGCCCCCCTGGCTCCGCGCTATGGTATAGGTATTTAATTAAATTTTGTTAGTATATTTATAATCTGTGTTGAGATAAAATGACAAAAAGGTAAAGTGTAGACTTGGGTGACTATATATAGTGCTATATCGACATCTTCTTGACTGTTAGAAGCTTTTTTAATCTACACTTCGCCCTAGCTGGTAGACTCGTCATAATTCATGAATCGATCGTCTCTGTCTCCCATGGAAGCAGTCTGCCACGCTGTAGTTATAGAGCAGGCCTGTTACATTCTCGTAACGACACGATTTAATATGGGAAACACGTTTAATCACAAAGCCAACACCGAATACAAAACAAGCAATACGCGTCACACCTCTCGTCCTCCGCTCTCGTGCGTACCGCTCTCCCGTGCCGGAGTCCCGCAGGGGTGTCACATGTCACATTCCCCCTCCCTTTAACACGTTCGCCCCCGAACGAAACTCAGGGATCCTTTCAAGATCACGGTATATATATATATATCTATATATATAATATATATATATATACATATACCGGCCCTGTGCTGCGTGTTCCTGTTTGTTAGTGTGACAGGGTGAATGTGTGATGGTTGAAGTGCTTACATTAGGCGCCTTCTGTCAGTTTATGACCCACGCAATTTCTGCCATTTATGTCGCTTTACTTTAGGGTTATATAAAACAGTTCCAGGTTTCTCATCAAAACGTTATTAATAAATATCTAAATGAGGGGTGCGATTTATGGTAAATGTATCTACGTTGATCCTGATGACGGTACTAACAACTATCAATGCAACTCATCGTCAACAATTAACAACTTAAAAGTCTTAAGATGTCTACTGAATGTATTTCTTACAAGTAGGCACATTCCTTTGGTTTGGTGTGAAATATAGTTTTTCTCTTTTTGCGCAGAATTATTGCATGCATATTTAATCATAGGATAATTATATTTCCAAATAAAGTTTTATGGAAGCTATTTTAAAATTGTTGTGCTGATGAGAAACCGGGAATTTATTTTATAAAAGTAAAGTAAAATTATTTTGTGTGACCTTATTGTGAGACAAAATATGTTTAATATTTTACATATTTTATAGATACTATGCATTGTACAATGCGGTACCTTCATTAAAGAAATTAAATATGTGTACGTTAATATTCCAGATGCTGTCAGAAAGAATGAAGTGGCAACATTGCCACTGACTTCAACATCAGGAGAACATTCGAAAGTACTTCAAGACTGCCTCTGACGGGAATGGTGTTAGACAGCACCGGATGACAAATGCAGCTGGATGTAGCAGAACATAATTTATGGACAGTAATAATTAAGCAGCCTTTTTATAAAATATTTGAGTTGTCACGTGCCGCACGAATCAATGGACACTAATTGCAACATTGCTGCTTTTCTTGTGTTAAATTATGTGTTTGTTGTGCGCGTTGGAGTTGTTTGCGTATTTAATTTTAGTTTATAATAATTGGATGGGATATTCGAAACCCATTCTATTTTTGAAGCAGATTACATTTATGTTACTAAATAATATATTACTGTATTATTTTATTGTTTTGAACTTCCAAATTCCAGTTAATCTAAAAGAATTGATGAATGTGTATCAAGTAATATTCATTTTAACATTAGAATGACAATGCATGATGATTACTATTGAAATGTTCAAGTTATAGCAAGATTTAAAAAGATTGCCATGAAGAGAATTAACTCTATATGGCAGGTGGACAAGGAAGTCTTTTGGCTTATCGAGAGTCCAATACTTTTTATCTACGTGTATCCCGCCCTTTTAAGGTATGTGTCGATTTTATTTTTAAACATATTCACGCTACTAGCACCAATACAATCAGGAGATAATCTGTTCCATTCATTTACAGTCCTTTGTGTGAATGAGAACTTTCTTATATATAATTTACACTGCTCCTTTACTAATGTAACTTCATGTCCTCTGATCCTTCTATCTTTCTTAACTGAGAAAAAATATTTCTATCAATATTTTAATAACCATTCAATATTTTAAACACTTCTATCTGATCTCCTCTCAATCTCCTGGTCTCTAGTGTTGTTAAAATACCTTTTTAGGCGTATTTCGTAACTAAGATCCCTCAGTTTTGGTATAATTTTAGTTGCTCTCCTCTGTACTATTTCTAGCATATCTATGACCTTCCTGCGATATGGCCTCCACGCTTGAATACAATATTCTAAATGAGGCCTAACTATTGTTTTGTACCGCGGTATTATTAGCTCTTAATTTGTTTTTATAAGTTATGTTTCGCTTATTTAATCCAAGGATTTGATTTCCCTCTGAAGCAGCAATACTGCACTGCTCTGAAACCTTCATATCAGCACTAATGGTTAACCCTAAGTCTTGTTCTTTTACAGTAGTACAGTTCCCCCCACTGTATATTGTACATCTTCGTTCCCATGTCCTGTGTGGTGGCATTTAAATTTCCCAAAATTGAACAACATTTGCCATTTTTCAGACCATTTTTTCAACCTGTCAAGGTCATCTTATAAAATGCTGTCTATCTTCATCACTTTTAATCCTTCTAAACAATGTTGTATCATCCGCAAATTTCAACACCTTGCTTGTTATATCATCGTCCAAATCGTTTATATATATTAAGAATAATATAGGTCCCAGTACTGATCCCTGTGGTACCCCACTCAAAACTTATTTCCAGTTTGAAGCCTCCCCATCAACTACTACCCGTTGTCTTCTGTCAATCAGCCATTTTTCCATCCAGTTAATTTAACCATTTCCTATGCCATGGGTCTCTAGTTTAAGCAGTAATCTTTGATGTGGCACTTTGTCGAATCTTTCTGAAAATCTAAGTAGATGATATCTACTGGTGATACCTCGTCTACCCACTTAGTGAAATCTTCCAAAAAACAACATATTTGTTTAAGCATGACCTCGCTTTTAGAAACTCATGTTGAGATGGGTTTAACAAGCTATGTTTAACAAGAAAATCCACCATGTGACCTTTATTTAGTCTTTCTAATAATTTGCAAATCACCGACGTTAACCTCACTGGTCTGTAGTTCTCTGACTTGTTTCTGGAACCTTTTTTTAAATAACGGTATAATGTTTGCTTCTTTCCATTCTAAAGGAATAAATCTGATCTCCTCTCAATCTCCTGGTCTCTAGTATTGTTAAACCACATTTTAGGCGTATTTCGTAACTAAAATCCCTCAGTTTTGGTAACATTTTAGTTGCTCTCCTCTGTACTCTTTCTAGCATATCTATGTCCTTTCTGCGATATGGCCTCCACGCTTGAATACAATATTTTAAATGAGGCATAACTATTGTTTTGTACAGCGTTGTTATTAGCTCTTTTTCCTTATACGTTATGTTTCGGTTCTACCATTTCATCAATGAAAGCTGATATGCCACCTATATGAAACTTGCTGGAAGTGCACAAAACGTAACAGAATAATGATGGAAAGCTTTACTTTCGCCGAACCTTGGTGTCCAAACTGTCTGATATACTTGGTTCTGATCTTCTGGTGATGTCGGGGGTCGGGGTTGCTTGTTTACTCCTGTTTCGCAGCAGAGCGTTAACTTTGATCCACTTAGTAGCATCGGATGACGATGACGCCACTGAAGTCTCAGTAGACGCGGAAAACGAGGTTGTAGCGCAGCGGGGTGTGGCTGCTCCCGGTCTGTCTATAATCTCTATTTATCAACGTTTTGAAATCCTGGATTATATTCGTGCTGTGTATTGTAAGTCGTGAACATACAATACGTATACAATCAAGGTCTGTGACGGTATATATATTTTAGAGTATTCACGTATATATACTCTAATGCCACACTTGTTAGGAATGTCGGTGAAACCACATGTATTTATTTTCCCTCCACCTCAACACCACTCTCGTCCCGCCTCGCGAGACTCTCGTGCACCCAAGTAACACGGGGCCTACAAGGGCCCCCTCCGAGTACACAAAGTGTGCGAAAACTCAAAATATAACTGAAAAGTCCGTACCTATTATTATACCAACAAGAGTCCAAAACAGTAGGCTAACACTAACATAGTACATGTTCACACGCGATAGCGGGCCGGCAACCTCACCATCCGACCACTGGAAGTCACTAAGGGGACCAACCCCGTGTTGTCGTCTCCAGTAAGAGGTAGCCTCGCCGGGGACCTCTCTTCTGTAGCACGCGCCTGACGCACCGGTTCGATCGCGTCCGTTGCATCCTCCATGAACGTTGGCTTTATTCTGTCGAGAGAAACCGTGTCATGTCGGCTTCCTAGATCCAGCTTAAAATACTTCTCGTGTCTCTCAAGCACCCTGAACGGCCCTTGGTACGGTGATTGTAACGGTGTTTTATGCGCTCCTACGCGTACAAAGACGTGTTTTGCCGACGACAACTCTTGTGACACATAGCTCCGTCGTGACTCACCTCCGTGCCAAATCGGAGGTACCGACCGCAGTAGACGAATCTTCTGCCGCAAGTCGGCCACAAACACCGGATCCGCAGCCCAATCACTGTCTGCTGATACAAAGAACTCGCCGGGCAGGCGTAGAGGTTCTCCAAACACCATCTCGGCGGCAGAACAGTGAAGATCGTTCTTGACCGCAGCACGCATACCCAGCATCACCAGAGACAACGCATCAACCCAGTTAGGATCGGCCCCAAGTTTCGCCTTTAAAGCCGATTTAATCGTACGGTGCATACGTTCGACCATCCCGTTCGCTTGCGGATGGTACGCTGTTGTCGTGTTCGTGGACGCTCCGAGCAGCGATGCAGTTTTCTTCCAAAGCTCTGAGACGAACTGCGTACCACGATCACTCGTCAGAGTAGGTGGCACACCATGACGAGACACCCAGTGGTATAAAAATGCGCGAGCACAAGTCACTGCAGATATGTCACTCAGGGGAATGGCTTCCGGCCACCCGGTGAAACGATCCACTATCGTCAATAGATAAGTGAAACCCTGCGATGCCGGCAATGGCTAATCGACGGAATAGTTGACGGAGGTGCTGTCGATGGTCATCGACTGAAGAACTCGCTACCAAAATGTCATCCAAGTAAACATATGCGAACGAACAATCTCTGAACACGTGGTCCATAAAACGTTGAAAAGTCTGGGCAGCATTTTTTAGTCCAAAAGGCATACGTTTATACTCAAACAGCCCGAATGGTGTCACGATGGCTGTCTTAGCAATGTCTGCTGCATTCATAGGCAGTTGATTATAAGCCCTTACTAAGTCAATCTTGGAGAACATGCTTTTTTCTTCCAGCTGAATAGTAAGATCCTGCAAATACGGCATCGGATATCGGTCATCCTCTGAGACTGCATTTAGCGCTCTGTAATTTCCGCAAGCTCGCCATCCGCCAGACGATTTCGCCACCATGTGGAGCGGTGACGACCTTGGTGAATTAGAAGGCTGGATTATGTCCATCTCCAGCAACTTCTGGAACTCTTCCTTAGCCACTGCTAGCTTGTCCGGCGACAGCCGACGAGCACGCGCAAACACTGGCCGACGGCAACGCGTGTCGATGTGATGTTCCACCTTGCCCTGCAGCCGACATTCTTTTATACACGGTGTCATCACTTCCGTAAACTCGTTCAAAATGTCAGAATAGCAGTCAGTCTTAACCACCACACATAGTTTCGACACGGTAGAACGTCTGTACGAAGCAGGGACTGTCAAAAATGTATCAGCGTCCATTAATCGTTCACGCCTCAGGTCGACCAGTAAACCATAGTGCCGCAGAAAATCTGCGCCGAGGATCGGTTTTGAGACTTCGGCAATGGTGAAGCTCCACTCAAACGGCTTTGCCAAACCAAGCTCAACTATCACAGAACGTCGCCCAAACGTTCGAATTGTGGTACCGTTCGCTGCCTGCAACTGCATATTATTGCTCGGAGGGTGACCACGGTCCTCTGAGCGTGGCGGCAGAACGCTGACTTCTGCACCCGTGTCTATGAGATAGTTCAACTTAGACACTGGGTCCTGAATAGTTAGTAGGCGACATGAGCTTGTCGGTAGGACAGTAATCACCTCTACCGACCCGCACGGCCGTTTCCCGCGCGACGACAGCCATCAGCGCATCTGTTTGCAGACGAACCCCACACTTGATGATACCAACAGAGACCATCAGCGTTGATCCCCCTGTACATCCTCACACGGCGTGGGGCATCTCGAGAACCGGCGCGAGAACGTCGATTGCCGGATTGGGCAAACGCCGACGATCTTTTTAGTTCAGCTACCTCTCCGGAAATTCGGTCGTTACTGGACGCGAGCTTCGACAGTTGTTGATTAATTGACGCCAGCGTAACAGTGTCCTCGTCACGTGACGACTCCCCTTGCGAAATCGCGAATTCCTGCGACATAACAGGCGCGCTAGCTAGCCGGTCTGCTATTTGAGCTAGCTGACTAACTGTGAAGACGTCCGTTTGAGCTTTGACGATCAGTTGCGTCTGCGGCGGCAACCGACGCAAAAATTCCTCCTTGGCGATCTCATCACCATCAATAGCCCGTCCGAGTATTCGCTCCATGAGCCGCAGTAGATCAGACGGCCGCTGGTCTGACGTCAGCGGCCCCAACTTCCGTAGTCTCTGTACACACTCTGGCGCGCTCGGTGTACGCCGCTCGATGTAGGCGGTCTTCAGGTCGTCATAGCACGTGAGCGAGGGACCCCTCTTCACCAGGTCCATCACCACGTCCGACTGCTCTGCCGTCATGGCTTGTATGCAATAATCGAACATTGTCTGCTGTGAGGAAATCCTGTGCAAACGAAATTTGCCCTCGCAATGTAAAAATAACTTTAGTGGGTTGTCCGGCCATAGCGCTGGTAGCTTTACGGTTACTGCACTTATCGTCATATCTACGGGCCGAGGTGGCGTGTCAATCGGTAGCCCTGCAGCAGCGAGCACCTGGCTGCTGGCGGCTATTGCTGCCTGCGCCGCCAACAGATCGGCCTTCGCTTGCGTCACTTGCTGTGGTGTGGGAGGCTTCATTGTATCGAACAATGACGGCCGGCTGTGCGAACACCGCTACAGCCTGCGCGGTAGTCGATGTAGGTCAAACACAAATGCGCCCAAATGTGCGAAAAACGAACTTCACGTATCTATACTCTAATGCCACACTTGTTAGGAATGTCGGTGAAACCACATGTATTTATTTTTCCTCCAACTCAACACCAGTCTCGTCCCGCCTCGCGAGACTCTCGTGCACCCAACTAACACGGGGCCTACAATATCTTTGATCACACATTTTAAAGTGACTTTTAAAACTGCCCTTTATTCTGGGGCGTGGCTGCTACTATCAACCTGTTTGAACTACACATGTCTGCGCTGCCAAGCTGCGCTCACCGTACCAGAGCATTGCCTGCTTGTGGTAGTGTCTGCTGAAGCATGTCGCTGTCCTGAACATTTTTGGTGAATCTACGGAAATGCGTGCAGCCGCCTAGTCAACCGTGGACGGAAACAATTGAGAGACTGCATTTGTGTCGGCGACCAACGAGGCGGGGCACAACAGCCGGAATAAGACGACGGTCCAGACCAATAACCAACGTGGCCAGCAGATGGTGCCGCCAGGTCAATTCTGTTTATAAACAAACTGGTGTTAACAGTGTCAACTTGATCGCACTGACCTCGATGGGCTCGGGTAATGGGTCTTCCACTGCGCGAAGCTCCTCTCATCTTTTGCGAAGTTCGCCCTGATTAACGCAAGATCCATTTACAAACAGGCGCTACTTGTGCGCGACTACATCGACGAGTATGAACTGGACGTCGTCGCCTTAACGGAAACTTGGCTGGCAGAAGACGAAACGATTGTCGAATCCGAACTGTGCGGTGAGGATTTCACGTTCGTTCACCAGCCGCGCAGAGGGGCCCGTCGTGGAGGTGGTGTAGGAGTACTATTTCGAAAGACATTGCAGCTAGTTTCACGTGCTGACATTGATACTCGTGCTAATGAGACTTGTTGCGTTATTCTGCGTAATATCCGTATTGGTTGCACCATCCGAAGCAACGAACTTGGCTGATTTGCTGGAGGCTCATGGCTTTGTACAACATGTGCAAAGCGCAACACATGAGCGCGGCAACATCCTGGATCTGGTTATCACATCTCACGTCATAGCCACAACAGTTGAGCCAAAAACTGTTCTCACTGATCACCGTGTGATTGAATGCGGATTACGCCAACCTAAACCAGAGCGCATGACGCGACGCGTCCAATACCGCAAATACTCAGCCATTGACGGCAGCCGTTTTACCGCATATCTCGCGGCATCACATCTTAACGTTCCTGAACAAAATCCTGAAGTTATCCTCACTCGATACGACGGATGCATACGTAGCATCGTTAACGCTCATGCTCCAGTTATCTCGCGTGGCATACAAGCGAGCTAACTGACGAGAAGCGGGCATTACGTCGTGCTGAGCGTAACTGGCGACAAACTGGACTGACTGTACATCGTCAAATATACACCGGTTTGCGCAACGCGTTCCGAAAATCACTTATGACTGCACGATCGCATTACTACCGTACTGAGATGACAAGTGCCGGTGGCAACATCCGACGTGTCTACCAGATCACAAACACACTACTTGGTCGAGCTGGAGATCGACCGCTACCCGAGGACGCTACACAAGCTACTGTTGCAGCGAAATTCCAGAAGAGTTTCTCCGAGAAGATCGATGCGTTGCGCCGCAATATGACTCAGTCGTCAACTGAAGACGTAGTGACGAATGTGGCTGCACGTTTAGTGTGTTTCGAAGCTGCTTCACCGGCAGACGTGAAGAACATAATTTTAGCATCTGCTACCAATTCATGCGAACTGGACCCGCTGCCAACGTCACTCCTTCAACAGAACATTAAAGCGCTGTGTCCAGTTATTACACGCATAATTAATGCGTCGCTCTCCACTGCTTTAGTCCCACAGTAGATGAAACATGCCATCATAACGTCTCTACTGATAAAACGAGGTGCTGATGTCAATGTGCTGTCTAACTTCCGCCCAATATCGAGCATTTCGTTTGTGGCGAAGACAATGGAGCGCTTCGTCTCAAGACAATTGCAACGTTTCCTGAACGAGAATGGCATACTGGGCGTCTACCAGAGTGCCTACCGACCACGCCACAGTGCGGAGACAGCACTCTTACGCATTCACAGTGATTTGGCGCAAGCGATTGATGCTCGTCGTGGAGTACTTCTTGTGCTTCTCGATTTAACAGCAGCCTTCGACACAATAAATCACGATATCTTACTACGGAGACTATTTGGCTATGGCATATGCGGCGAAGCGCATGCTTGGTTGGCGTCATACCTATATGGTCGTACCTCAGCCGTGCGTGTCGGGAAAGAAGTGTCTGAGTGTACCGTGATGAGATACGGAGTATCACAGGGGTCGGTTCTTGGGTCGGTGCTCTTCAACGTCTACATTGCGCCTCTAACGAATTTACTCAACCGACACGACGTACAACATCATCTGTACGCCGATAATACGCAGTTATACGTCGATTTTCCACCGTTTGAGCATACAAATTATCTCATCAGGCTTGAATCAGTGAAGTTAAAACGTGGCTCTATGACAACGGACTGGTTCTCAACGAGAACAAAACGGAAGCCATTGTTGTACGTTCATCGAACTTGCGCAGACTCATTGATCATGTCGACATATGCAGACAATATGTAGCGACATCGACCATCGTCCGTGACCTTGGTGGTGCAATCGATGCTGATTTATCGATGGCGACGCAGGTTGGAAATGTATGTCGAAATGCTTGCTACCATCTCTCGAGAATTGCTCGTGTGCCAGAGGCAATGACGACCAGTGTCTGCAAATGTCTTGTCCATGCACTTGTGACATCCAGAATTGATTATGGAAATGCGATGCTGTTTGGTATACCTGACCGTCTGCTGCACCGTCTAGAGAGAGTCCAACGGTCAGCCGCTCGTGTTGTGATGCAACTTCGACGAGGTGACCGGCGATCTATCACTGCGGTCCTACAACAGCTACACTGGCTCCTAGTGAGAAAGCGCATCGAGTACAAGTTACTCATGGTTGTACACACGGCACTGTATGCAGGCACGCCAGTGTATCTCGCGTCACTGTTACATCGTCACGCACCACGCAGGACCCTACGCTCTGGCGTTGGTCTGCTTCTGGACGTTCCACGCGTGAACCTAGAACGTTATGGTCGCCGGGCGTTTGCATGTGCCGGGCCGACATTGTGGAACTCTCTGCCTCTGGAACTACGCGCAACTGAGAACACTAGACAGTTTGGAAAATTATTGAAGACATTTCTGTTCTCAAACTAATATAATCAGACGTCATTTAACCTTTGCATTATTCATGCATATAGTTTTAATAATTTTTTAGTCTTATTTATTTCAGAATCACATTTTAGTATCTAATCAAATTATTTAATGTAAATTAGGCATTTTTCCAGTAGGTTCAGCTGTTCAGCACTTTTGCTAATCGTTTATTTTATCATTGCGTTTACCAGTAATTTTACTATACTTAGGTTTATAGATATATATATATATATATATATATATATATATATATATATATATATATATATGCAGTATATACTAGGATATTGTTTGCTCATTTTATTTATTTTCTTATTTATTTCTCTTAAATGTGTTTTTATGCTTCTTAGATGATTGCCGATTTGTAAATATCCGTGAACGGGGGTCATTAGTCCCGGATTTGATGGTGTATAAATAAAGTTTATTATTATTATTATTAGAACATATTATTATTATTATTATTAGAACATATTGCTAGAAAGATTGCTCAGGAATCCAAGTAGTTGTCAGCAGAGCATGGTTACTACCAGACAAGAATTGACATTGCATTTGAGTAAGTGAGTTCTACCCTCCAATCGCTGCTGTCAAGAGTATCCGTTAAACTAGATTACACACTTCCAGGAGCTCTGATAGGAAACATTATAACAAATAGTATCACCAACCGACCAACACAACAAACTCCAGATCGCTTTGGGAATGCTGCTCAGTCGGAAGAATCTGATAAACAAGATGAATGACTATCGTGTGAGTTGTTCATACGCTGAAGTGCAGCGGTTCAAGGCATCGGCAGCAAAGGCTGCAGCTGTTCACGCCAATGTTTGAGGGACCATGGATGCAGGGAGCGGACTAGTTCAGGTAGTCGCTGATAACTTTGACGCAAACAGGTAATCGCAGAACGGATTCCTATCAACACATTATCATGCAGTATTTCTAATTGTAAAAGATTTGTCTGACGCACATAAAAAAGAAACCACCATCAGGCGTCTGACTCGTGACGAAAAGAAGACACCTGTGGCTGAAGACATCGTACTTCACAGGTACAAAGGACCTAAGAAACCTGAAATGCCCGTTCATGAAGCCAAGAGTGCAGTGCTACCTCTACGTGTAATGGCTCATCGCAGTGCTACCTCTACGTGTACTGGCTCATCACAGTGCTACCTCTACGTGTAATGGCTCATCAGGCAGTGCTACCTCTACGTGTACTGGCTCATCACAGTGCTACCTCTACGTGTACTGGCTCATCACAGTGCTACCTCTACGTGTACTGGCTCATCAGGCAGTGCTACCTCTACGTGTACTGGCTCATCGGGCAGTGCTACCTCTACGTGTACTGGCTCATCGGGCAGTGCTACCTCTACGTGTACTGGCTCATCAGGCAGTGCTACCTCTACGTGTACTGGCTCATCGGGCAGTGCTACCTCTACGTGTACTGGCTCATCGGGCAGTGCTACCTCTACGTGTACTGGCTCATCGGGCAGTGCTACCTCTACGTGTACTGGCTCATCACAGTGCTACCTCTACGTGTACTGGCTCATCACAGTGCTACCTCTACGTGTACTGGCTCATCGCAGTGCTACGTCTACGTGTACTGGCTCATCGCAGTGCAACCTCTACGTGTACTGGCTCATCGGGCAGTGCTACCTCTACGTGTACTGGCTCATCGCAGTGCTACCTTTACGTGTACTGGCTCATCGCAGTGATACCTCTACGAGTACTGGCTCATCGCAGTGCTATCTCTACGTGTACTGGCTCATCGCAGTGCTACCTCTACATGTACTGGCTCATCAGGCTGTGCTACCTCTACGTGTACTGGCTCATCGGGCAGTGCTACCTCTACGTGTACTGGCTCATCGCAGTGCAACCTCTACGTGTACTGGCTCATCGCAGTGCTACCTCTACGTGTACTGGCTCATCGCAGTGCTACCTCTACGTGTACTGGCTCATCGCAGTGCAACCTCTACGTGTACTGGCTCATCGGGCAGTGCTACCTCTATGTGTACTGGCTCATCGCAGTGCTACCTCTACGTGTACTGGCTCATCGCAGTGCTACCTCTACGTGTACTGGCTCATCGCAGTGCTACCTCTATGTGTACTGGCTCATCGCAGTGCTACCTCTACATGTACTGGCTCATCAGGCTGTGCTACCTCTACGTGTACCGGCTCATCGGGCAGTGCTACCTCTACGTGTACTGGCTCATCGGGCAGTGCTACCTCTACGTGTACTGGCTCATCGCAGTGCAACCTCTACGTGTACTGGCTCATCGCAGTGCAACCTCTACGTGTACTGGCTCATCGGGCAGTGCTACCTCTACGTGTACTGGCTCATCGCAGTGCTACCTCTACGTGTACTGGCTCATCGCAGTGCAACCTCTACGTGTACTGGCTCATCGGGCAGTGCTACCTCTATGTGTACTGGCTCATCGCAGTGCTACCTCTACGTGTACCACCATCAGGCAGTAAGCACCCTTACGTACCATCGGGCAGTGCTACCTCTACGTGTACTGACTCATCGGGCAGTGCACCTCTACGTGTACTGGCTATTCATCGGGCAGTGCTACCTGGGTACTGGCTCATCGGGCAGTGCTACCTCTACGTGTACTGGCTCATCAGGCAGTGCTACCTCTACGTGTACTGGCTCATCGGGCAGTGCTACCTCTACGTGTACTGGCTCATCGGGCAGTGCTACCTCTACGTGTACTGGCTCATCGGGCAGTGCTACCTCTACGTGTACTGGCTCATCAGGCAGTGCTACCTCTACGTGTACTGGCTCATCAGGCAGTGCTACCTCTACGTGTACTGGTTCATCGGGCACTGCAACTTGCGAGAACGCGACAGTTGGATTTTGAATTTCTGAAGTGCGTTAATTCTGAGCAGAATGTACTGGAGTTTGCTGGCTTCAATACCAAGCTCTGCAGAGAAACCGGATAAAGTGTCCAGCCTGCGACGAGGGCCATTTATACGCCACTCATAGACGTTGATCATGCTGACCCCGACACAATGATGACAGCAATAGAGGAGGGATTACGTTTGACACAAGAGTGGGGGCAGATCGTTACGATCTTCACAAATGACCTGCAGCTCTACCGAGTGGCCGTTAATGTGACTTGGGTTTATCCCGAGCGATTCTCACAATTCGTACCCATGTTGGGTGGCATGCATATGCTGATGAGTTTTATCGGTTGTGTTGGAACACTAATGGCTGACAGCGCCCTCGATGATGTAATGAAGTTCGCCTTTGGAAGTGTCAAACATATGCTTGGTGGAAACAAGTTTCCGCATAATTTTAGGGCCCTGCGACTTGTGACTGAGGAGGTTCTTCGTTCAGACATGGCGCAAGCAAAGACCGAGGAAGAATTGATGAACACTCTTGAGTCTAATGCGACAAAGAGCTCGACCACAAAACTATGGGTTGAGAGCCTAGTGAAGCCGGTCTTCATCATGTTGGTGTTCGTCCGGGCTGAACGCGAAGGTGACTGGCCGTTGCATCTTTGGGCTGTGACAGAAATGCTCCCATACGTCTTCGCCGCCGGACACCAAAAATACGCCAGGTATGGGCGGTACTACCTTCGCTCGATGGAAAGGCTTCATGGCGACATTCTGGAACGGTTCATGAAGGGAGAGCATGTGATGCGTCACAAGAAAGGTTTATGGAACGGAATCTGATCGGATATGTCTATCGAGTCAACCTTCATGTGCTACGGTCATGGCCCACATGGAATCATTGGCTGTATAATGAAACCATCTGCACTGAAGAAATGGGCCTACAGTATACACATGTGCAGTCAGATTGTCCGTGACCTTACGTATATGTCGGAGGGTCACACGGTAACAGAGGTGACTACCCACAAAGAAGAGAAGCCATCTCGTATGCGATCAGATGAATTGGACAGAGAAAGGATAAGGAAAAGCTCCAGTCCTGCATCGATCCTCTCGATCCGGCCGATCATCCGGTAGTGTCATCAATATTGTCACTGGTAGAATTGGGCCCTAGAAGGTGAATGCGCAAAATGCGGTTAAAATAGGAAGAAGACAGATGCGTTCCTACGAAGAAAGCTGGCCAGAAGGATTCAATGCTACACTGTCTAAAGAGGTCGTGACCATGGCAATGACACGGAAAATCTTGCGAGTCGGAGCTATTGCAGTATGCGATGTAAATCTAATCTACTCGAGGGTGATAGGAATGCAACAATCTCGCGACATCAAACTCAGTGACATTCAACAGTATGAGCTTGCACCGGTGCCGGCGTCAATGTTCGCAGAGGATGGAGAGATGAGTATAGCAAAGACAAAGGCGACACTAAAGAATAATCTGCAGGTAGAAACCCCATCGAGACTAGCTACCCAGCCTGATGTTACTATCATTGACAGCTGTGTGATCCTCTGGGTCATTCACTGGCGCATCAGGGGAACAGTGCGATACTTTGTGGACAGTTTCTCTAGCCACGTCTTTGGGAAGGCAGAAAGGTGTGATGTATACTTGGTATTTTAGCATCAAGAGGAGAACACGGATAGCGAGAGCTGGACAACAAGCTAGTAGACGACACAAGCTGAGTCTGCAGACCCCGCTGCCACCTCAGAAGGTTGTTCTTACTGTGACCGAAAACAAGGTACAGCTGAATTGAATAATTTGGCCTGGTTTGATCGCGGCAAGTCAACAAGGGAAGCCGAACAACCAGAGACTCGTCGTTACAGGCCAGGAATCTTCCCCAACGGAGATTCATCGAGGGTTGCAAAGACGTCGTGACAATCTGAAGACGACACACGAGGAAGCAGATGTCATCATGATTCATAAAGTGGGTAAAGTTGCCAAAGATGGAGCGGAAAGCATTAAAGTGCTTTGTGGTGATAGAGATGTATTTGTCTTGCTTGTGTATCACTTCACTGAACTTCAACTACAATGCAGTCTGACAATGGAAAGAACCAGTTCAGGGCGAGCCGTGATAGATATTGGGGCCACTGCAAGAAAACATGAAAGGATTGTTAGACAACTACCAGCTGCACACGTTCTCTCCGGATGCGACACAGTTGCACAGCTGTGGGGCAGAGGGAAAGGCACAGCTATACGAGCGATAGAAGCTGGCCAGTCTCTTCACAAACTTGGTGACGTTGACATGTGTATCGATGAGGTGGTTGCTGAGGCCACTGGTTTTATCGCTGCGTGGTATGGAAGCAAGCCAACAAACAGCATGTCAGATGTTCGCAGAGACATGTGTGCTACAAAGACGGGAAGCCAAAGGTCACAGCAACACCAGACCTGAAGGTTCTGCCATCTACCACCGAAACCTTTGAACAAAACGTGCGACGCGCTCATATTCAGACGGCAATATGGAAGTCAGCAGTCAAGTCGGAACCACCGACTTTGGATCCAACAAAATATGGCTGGGCACGCAATTAAGCATCGAGGTCACTAATTCCAGGTATGTTGCCTCCCGAGGTCGCCCTTGCACCATCTGAAATCTTAGAGATGATTCGGTGTGGATGTTCATCGGACAAGCCGAGCTACACAGCGCAATGTCAATGTACATTAGCCAAATTACCATGCACAGTTTTATGTGCTTGCCGGGGAGAAACGGGCTGCGGGAATGAACAAACACGGGCAGCTGCAGCATTTGCCTGTGACGACGACTCAGATGATAATGAGTAAGGTGACTGGTAAGATTTTTTTGCATATTCATGAGACAAATGTGCATACTATAATTTGTTCGTTAATGTAATAAAAAACAAGAGACCATGCAAACATTCGCTTGGACACCTTATTTTGATTGTTTTGGATGTTTACTATTCGATATATTCAGGAAAACAGTATTTATTTTAATGGCGATGACTAATTTGCATATTAATGGGTTCATACAAATACGTTCAAGGGTGCCTGGGTGGCACCCGTCGGATTATTGACCTAGAGGTGTAGAACGAAAATGAAAAAAAAACATCGCAAAGACACTAATGCACGCTTCACTGGCTAACGACCGGACTAATGCTTCCTAACAGCAGCTAAGGCATTCCAACCCGGTTGAGACGGCGATGCTCTAAACACGACGAGCCCGCGCTCCAAACATGCATCCGCGTACGGCAGCGGCGATAGTGTATTTCAGGCAATTCTGACATGGCTTAAGCCAGATTTATTGTATATGTTGCTAGCCGACTTGGACATTTATCGGAAGGAAACACAGGAATTGTGTTGATTACTGAAACTTTCAATGCTGTTGTTCTTTATTCTCATGAAAATCTTGTATAACAAGTATAACCCTTTTACAAACGAATGCCACTAAACCGATATTGTCAATGCATGAGCGGGTTGCTCAATTCGTCTATATAATTAAAATTTATTGTAAGCCTATACGATACAATCAAATAGTAAACATTTATTGTAAGCCTATACGATACAATCAAATAGTAAACATTTATTGTAAGCCTATACGATACAATCAAATAGTAAACATTTATTGTAAGCCTATACGATACAATCAAATAGTAAACATTTATTGTAAGCCTATACGATACAATCAAATAGTAAACATTTATTGTAAGCCTATACGATACAATCAAATAGTAAACATTTATTGTACGCCTATACGATACAATCATATAGTAAACATTTATTGTAAGCTTATACGATACAATCAAATAGTAAACATTTATTGTAAGCCTATACGATACAATCAAATAGTAAACATTTATTGTAAGCCTATACGATACAATCAAATAGTAAACATTTATTGTAAGCCTATACGATACAATCAAATAGTAAACATTTATTGTAAGCCTATACGATACAATCAAATAGTAAACATTTATTGTAAGCCTATACGATACAATCAAATAGTAAACATTTATTGTAAGCCTATACGATACAATCAAATAGTAAACATTTATTGTACGCCTATATGATACAATCAAATAGTAAACATTTATTGTAAGCCTATACGATACAATCAAATAGTAAACATTTATTGTAAGCCTATACGATACAATCAAATAGTAAACATTTATTGTAAGCCTATACGATACAATCAAATAGTAAACATTTATTGTAAGCCTATACGATACAATCAAATAGTAAACATTTATTGTAAGCCTATACGATACAATCAAATAGTAAACATTTATTGTAAGCCTATACGATACAATCAAATAGTAAGCATTTATTGTAAGCCTATACGATACAATCAAATAGTAAGAAGCATTTTATTGTGGCCCTATACAGTGCAATCAAATAGTAAACATTTTATTGTAAGCTATACGATACAATCAAATGGTAAGCATTTATTGTGAGCCTATACGATACAATCAAATCAAATAGTAAACATTTATTGTAAGCCTATACGATACAATCAAATAGTAAACATTTATTGTGAGCCTATACGATACAATCAAATAGTAAACATTTATTGTGAGCCTATACGATACAATCAAATAGTAAACATTTATTGTGAGCCTATACGATACAATCAAATAGTAAACATTTATTGTGAGCCTATACGATACAATCAAATAGTAAACATTTATTGTGAGCCTATACGATACAATCAAATAGTAAACATTTATTGTAAGCCTATACGATACAATCAAATAGTAAACATTTATTGTAAGCCTATACGATACAATCAAATAGTAAACATTTATTGTAAGCCTATACGATACAATCAAATAGTAAACATTTATTGTGAGCCTATACGATACAATAAAATAGTAAACATTTATTGTGAGCCTATACGATACAATAAAATAGTAAACATTTATTGTGAGCCTATACGATACAATCAAATAGTAAACATTTATTGTGAGCCTATATGATACAATCAAATAGTAAACATTTATTGTGAGCCTATACGATACAATCAAATAGTAAACATTTATTGTGAGCCTATACGATACAATCAAATAGTAAACATTTATTGTGAGCCTATACGATACAATCAAATAGTAAACATTTATTGTGAGCCTATACGATACAAACAAATAGTAAACATTTATTGTGAGCCTATACGATACAATCAAATAGTAAACATTTATTGTGAGCCTATACGATACAATCAAATAGTAAACATTTATTGTAAGCCTATACGATACAATCAAATAGTAAACATTTATTGTAAGCCTATACGATACAATCAAATAGTAAACATTTATTGTAAGCCTATACGATACAATCAAATAGTAAACATTTATTGTAAGCCTATACGATACAATCAAATAGTAAACATTTATTGTAAGCCTATACGATACAATCAAATAGTAAACATTTATTGTACGCCTATACGATACAATCATATAGTAAACATTTATTGTAAGCTTATACGATACAATCAAATAGTAAACATTTATTGTAAGCCTATACGATACAATCAAATAGTAAACATTTATTGTAAGCCTATACGATACAATCAAATAGTAAACATTTATTGTAAGCCTATACGATACAATCAAATAGTAAACATTTATTGTAAGCCTATACGATACAATCAAATAGTAAACATTTATTGTAAGCCTATACGATACAATCAAATAGTAAACATTTATTGTAAGCCTATACGATACAATCAAATAGTAAACATTTATTGTAAGCCTATACGATACAATCAAATAGTAAACACAAGTTGTAATAGCGGAGGCAGGCTAGCTATCCACAAAGTTTATAGAATAATTGTTTGTTGGTGTTGGGCATACGCCCCTGGGTTCCACAACCAAGGCAGTACATATGCCAAAGCTACACTTTAGTTGATTCAGCGAACTTCCTACTAAAATATATTAACATCCCTGGCTCGACAAGATGATTTCAGATAACGTGGTAACAGATGCGATCGGGTCAATGTAACTTGTTTATTCAGATTTGTAAGGTAACAGGTGGTAATGATAAGTGCAGTATTATTAAAATAACAAAGTCCCATAATGCATGAGATTAACACCAATTAAATGTAATATATACATATATACGGAAGTTTATTTAAAAATAGACTATGCGAAAGAACTATTGGGTTACGGTGGATAACAGAGCAGTACTTCATGTTTTGTCGAAGAAAAGTGAGAAGCTATATCCACCACACATGTCAATCTTACTTACCACATGCTGGTCTCACCACAATTTCATCTTATTTAAATACATTTTATCGTTAAATTCGTTACACAAAATATATATGTGCCTTCTGAATAACGTGATCATTGTCAAAGCTATGAGATTGTCTTGTCGCATATAGCAAACACAATTGCCGCATATTTGTTAAATTAACTATTTTTCATTTTATAAGAATTGCGTCAGCCACTCATAGTAACACTAGGGGTAGTTAACATGACACGAGATTGTAACGAACACGCACGGACACGTCCACACATCCTAGCCGCACATGTACGCACACGTGTACACATGTACATACACGTGTGCCTACATACATACATACAGGCACACAAACGTATACACACACGCATATATACGTACACGTGCGCAAACATAAGTACACACACACACACACACACACACACACACACACACACACACACACACACACACACACACACACACACACACACACACACTCGTACACGCACGCATGCACACACGCACACACACTCGCCCTCCCTCGTCTGCTGATGTCAAGAACAAGAAAGAACTAGAACAAAAAAGTTTTATTTAGACCCCAATTTCAATATGTGTATAATATCAAATTAACGTAACATGAATAGGCATATATATTCATATATACAAATGCAGTGTAATTTCAAATTAGATGGGGTCTGTGACTCCTATTAAGACACTAACAGTCGCTCTCATAGGAGCCACAATAATAATTTGTTTCAACTCAATTTTACCGAAGGAAGTGCAAATGTAAATGTAAATGTGCAGGAAAAGAAAAGAAACCGAGATTACTTGATTACATATATGCATGTATTGGAGTATTAATGGTATGTTAAAATAAACAAATACTAGTTGTCAATAGTATGCATCAATATACTAAATATGTATGTGTATATGCACAAATACAATATCCATATGCTGATTTATATATATGTACAATACATATCCATACATATCACATACAATAATACTGTTTTAACGACTTTGATAGCATGTATAGCAATTTAATATTGTACACGTATCTACATATTTTTCTAATGAATTGGTTTTTGCATAATTACCAAAACTTCTGAAGCTATGTGTTCCAATCTTCTCTGTGACTAACTTTGAGGTATTGTTAATGACATGTGGCAAACTGTATCTAAGACATCTTTTGGCAAATTCATGTTTTGTTCTGAATGGGTGTAACTCTGTTTTTTTCCTTGTGTTGTAATTGTGTACGTAAGCATTTGTAATTACTTTCCAATTTAATAGGTAAGCAGGGAGGTCATGATGTACATATTTATAATAAAACTTAAGTTCATGTAATCTTAACATGTCATCAATTTTTAATATATTTAATTTTTTGAAAATTGGCTCAGAGTGTGAATTATATTTACTTATAGATAAAATTCTCATAGTTGTCTTTTGTATTTTCAAAATTCGACTACCTTGGTATCTCCACACCATAATACAATAGTTGATATGTGATAAAAATAACGTATTATATAAGATAATTTAAATTTCTAGGGGAAAGACATATTTTAGTCTGTTTAAGATGCCGACTGTTTTGGAACACTTGTTTGATACTTTTTCAATGTGTTTATTCCAATTTAAATTTGTATCTAAAGTAAGTCCTAACAAATTAAATTCATCCACTCTTTCTATGTTTGTACCATTTATATTGAGCGTAAAGTTATCGACAGCTTTATTTTGCATGTGAAAAATCATATATTTAGATTTGTTTCTGTTTAATGATAATTTATTAATGTTTAACCATTCAATTATTTTAAGGAGTTCATCATTTACTGCCGATTCGATATTTCTATTTGGGGAGTTACCTTGAAAATAATTGATGGTGCTAAATAAGGTGGTATCGTCGGCATACATAATAAAGTTAAACATTTCGCTAGCTTTAGGAAAATCATTAATGTATATTATGAATAATAGGGGACCAAGAATAGATCCTTGTGGTACACCAATTGTGATAGGTAGGATATTAGAACTTTCATTTTGAAATTCGGTGTATTGTCTTCTATTGCTGAAGTAGCTATTAAATAGATTCAGGGTAGGACCCTGTAATCCATAATATCTTAGTTTAGTTAATAGTATCGAGTGATCAATTGTATTGAAGGCCTTAGAGAGGTCAAGAAAAATACTGAAAGGAACACAATTTTTATCAATTTGTGTAATTATTCTATCTATTAGTTCAAGTGATGCATACTCGGTAGTGTTTTTTTTCTAAAACCATATTGATTTTTAACAAATAGATCAGAATCATTAAAGTATGCTTTTAGTTGACTAGATATTATTTTCTCTATCACTTTTGAAATTGTTGGAAGAAGAGATATGGGTTTATAATTTAAAAAAAACAGATGGGTCATCTTTCTTAAAAATAGGAATTACTTTAGCGAGTTTAAGTGTATCGGGAAATATACCAGTATTTATTACTTGATTTATTTCCATGGTTAATGGTTTGATGATGGAGGGTTCAATTATTTTCAAACGTTTACAGTAAATACCGTCACAGCCACTACTATTTTTATTGGGAAGACTTTCAATGGTTTTCTTGACTATTTCTTCATCAACATTTAATAGACTGAAAACGGAATGGACATTATCATTTAAGTAGTAATTATAATCCTTATTACCACTGTAATCAATGTCTTGTGCTGTCGACTGACCTATACTTGTAAAAAAGTTGTTAAATTGGTTTGCAATAACCGTTTTATCTGTTATAGTTATGCCGTTACTTTTAAACAAAACAGTGTTGTTTGAATTGTTTTTGGAGATAAATTAATTTATGGTTTTCCATGTATTTCTGATGTCATCTTTATATCGGTTAAAGCGTGACTCAAAGTACATTTGTTTGGCAGTACGAATATTTTTCTTTAATATTGAGTTATATGTTTTTAGGTTAGTTAGAAATAGTTCGTAAATTGGTAAATTTGGATTATACATTTTTAATTTCTTATAAAGCGACTCTCGATATTTGATTGATTTTAGAAGACCGTGTGTGATCCAGGTTGAATGCTTATGTTTGTATTTATTATATTTCATGATTTTAACAGGCATATGCTTATTCTTAGCACGCATAATTTCTTCGTGTATTATGTTATAATTTAAATTGGGGTCAGCCGTAGGAGATTTGTTTAGTTTGTTATACATTGCACCGAATATATCTCAAGTTTAACATTATGCATAGCTGCCTTATTTTGTAGATTTACACATTTTGGAGGAGGTTTAGATTTTACGTTGATATTCATGATTAGGAAGTAAGGTTGATGATCAGAAAGGGTATTAGTGAAGATTCCTGCAGTGCTATCTAATATTGGTTTATTTAATTTACTTAAAAAGTTGTCTATCAGTGTTCCGTTAGTTCTGGTAAAGCGACTTGGAAAGGTAATTTGTGGATAGAGACTGTATGAAATTATAGTATCAACAAATTCACTATATATGTTTTGTTCTCGTTTATTTTAAGTAGATTGATGTTGAAATCGCCTGAAATTATTAGATTATTACAACTTTCTAGAGTAGCCATTGTTGTTGAAAATTCAGCTATGAAATCTATAATATTTTGATTTAATGACCTAGGCGGTCGGTATTTTTCCAATAGTAAGTGTTTTTGATAAGCTGCCTCCAGTTACTTGAACTACTAACCCCTCCCAATGTTCATACATGTTGATATTCTTAAGTACTTTATATTTCTATTTTTTATCTACGTAAATTATTAAACCCCCTTTGACACTACAATGTTTCCCCTGAGCAATTAGATCATATCCGTGTAAACTGAATTGAGATAAATCATCATTATTTGACTTCAATGTTTCTTGCAAACATATAATGCTAAATTTAAATTGTTTAGTATTTAGAAGCTCTACAAAAAGTTAAAGTTCATCAAAATTAGCATTAATGGATTGAATATTTAAGCTTAGGATACTAAAATTATCAGTATTTTTATGTGCTAACTTGTGAAACATATCGATGTCATAGTATGAAGAACAATGGATCAACTGAGGTTCATTTTGTTCAGTACTATTTTCGTTTATATCTAGAAGATTTATTAAAGAACAGTTTCGGATACCTCCCAAGTGGGAGAGAAATGTCACATCAGAAGTCATTGCTTAGGTTCGGACATAAAACAATAATATAGCCAGCCTTTGTACGTATGTTAGGTATTTAACAAAATAGTGAACTTGTGTGTATTTATTTCCAGTGCATATGTGAATGTTAAGAAATACTCCGTGTGTGATAGGGCAGATATCAGAGTAGTCAAGACTAGACTTAGAATAAATAAATATAAAAGATAAGAAAAAAACATGACAGATTGGGTGTTGGGTCATGAATATAAGGCGTAACGCCAGGGAAAGGGGTGAGCTATGTTATCAACAGTGACTGCATATAGATTAACAGTTGTCAATCTAAAAATAATAATAGAAGATATATAATGTCTTGATAAGTCCAGTATCAAGATATCAAAAGTAATTAAGCATTACTGATGTTATGAGGAGAGAAACGATTAGTTATAATCGTCCGAACTGTTTCGAAGTGTCTTTGGTGGCATGTTCGGCACTGTGGTGGATGTTGTGTAATCACAGGTGTAGCGATTGTTGTTGGGCTTCGGTAGTTGTTACGTAACCTTGGTCGGTTGTTATGTCTGGTCAAGAGCGACGTAGTCCTAGGGAAGCATTCATGGAGTGGACGATAACTGACCCGTTTCAGATTGTACCATTAAATACCTGGCAAATACGACGAAATGTCATTCTTCTTCTACGCAGTTAACTCACCTAACCTTTCCCACGCCCGGGATAGTTACCCTGCACACATCTCAGCGCCTAGGACATGCGTGGTACGGTAAAAATCACGTAGAGATATTGGACAGCTCTGCAAGTGCACGTGTATGCGCAACCTATGCAATCATGATCCGACAGCGCTACAGGCGGAGTCGTGCTGAAGCTGTTGTTCAGCCCAGCCAACATGAATTTTAAATCGGCCACCATGGTTTTTTTCCGAGCCTCAACGGGGGTGCAACTGGAGGTTTGTGCCTCCAGATTACCCTATCTGGCACAGCCCCTGGGGTGATGGAAGGATTGGGATGTTGGTCATAAAATTAGGTGGAAGGTTGATAGGAAATGAGGCGTAGTTAGGAGTTTGACGTTAAAAAGATGGGAGATGGGATGTTGTCTCCCATATAGGTGGGATATCGAAGGTTGGGCGAAAAATAGGTTGGAGATGTGTGGTTTGCGCCAAAACAAGAGGGAGATGTGAAATCGGGTAGGCTGCAAAGCAAAACTGAGATGAACATTTGCTTTCACACCAGGTGGAAAATGGGGCCTATACATTTCGAAGACTCACTTCCCGGCCATAAAAGGTTGGAGATGGGAAGTTGTCCACAAAACAATTGGGAGATGGGAATCTGGATCACAAACAGTTGTTGATCACCCTTCTTCACTCCCTCCTAGAAGACACGTTGGTGACCATTTAGACTAGATTATAACTGAAATGTTTGGCTTCTTTCGATACATGTCGACGTGGTGACGATTAGTAACACCGTTCTCTAGGCCCTGGTGTTGGTAGCGGATATCCCAGAAGAAATGCGTTCGCTCCTTAGGAACGAACATAGAGACAGCGATGCCCTTGATTGGCGCGTCGCCCCAACGGTGGTAGAAAATACCTCCTCTCCGGTCGATGAAGTCGATGTAGCGGCGATAGTCGTCAGACAACCACAGGGAGAGACGAGACACCTCGAAGTTGTTGTAGAACATGTACGGTTCCCTCCACTCGTCGAAGAACTGCGGACGGATGCTGGTTTTGTTGAGGAAGTCACGCGCCGCCTGCCAGAGCCCTGTCACGCAAATGCCGGAGTCTACGTGACGCCACACATAGCCGTAGTCGATGTGGTGGTCTCGCATAAAGCGGAACACGTCGTAGTTGATCGGCGCGCGGAGAAGGGAGTCGTCGTCTAGCCGCCACGCGTAGTCGAGTCCCCGCATTACCGGCTGCTCGTACACACCTGGCGAACACAAAGACAAAGTATATTATTTCCCAGCATACGTTAGCAATATCATACCTGCCAAATCTGCAGGAATTTCCTGGAGTCTACTGGAATTTGGGTATGTATCTCGATCTCCCGGAATACAGGCAAATCTCCTGGATTTTTTTGTCAAACAACACCTCCCCCCGTCATCGAGACAGCGCGACACCACGCTGAGATGCGTTGAACTGGAGACATTCTGACGACAAATCTTCACCAGCAATTCCACCAGAAAAAGGGCTAGTTTCAAAATATACACCAACGCACGATTGTTTTTGAGAAATTTCGAAGTTCCTCAAGTCGAATATTTTTTATGATTTCTAGGAAGCAAAGATGTTCTAGTATCTAGACCTAACATATTGAGAACACCACATTTACTGTTTTTATGTGTTGACCAGTTGGACAAGGATGACCTTTTTCGACTTTTATACCCATGTTTACTACGGCATCCAACTATTTTAGGTACACAATTACTACTTATGGATACAACATAGACATCCGACAACTTAAATAAAGTTGTTCATGTCACAGAGTATATTGGCTTTCAAGAAAAATAGTGACATGTGTGTCTTCTGATGTCTGGAACCAACTACGTGTCGTCATATTAATGTGATTTTATCAGCATTCTGCGTTTGTATAGTTGAGAAGAGATAGACCCGCTATCAATCCCGGTATGTTTCTTTGAGGCTTACTTAGAATTACAATTATAAAAAAAAAAATGCACAGTTTACGATATGAAAACAGTGAATGCAATGTTTTTGTTGGTTCATGTACTGGTCATGGTGGTACATTTTTATACGATCTATCTAGATGTCATAGTAAACACTTTTACATCTTGTTCACTTTATGTCGAAAGATAATGTTCATACAACATATAAACATCTTATCTTACCATTTTTAAGCAAACGTTTATTACAGTAACCCAAGAACATAACATTGTATGTTGCTATGACAGAATATATAATGCGTTATGCTATAAATGCACACGGAAAGGCACCTGCACCTAAATAAAGTAATGATTTCATTATTCAAAAATTCAGACCAATTGTAGATTACATGAAGAGTACATCACTGGATGTCGTAGTAACCACAGTGGATGTCGTAGTAAACACATTTTATATCATCATAAAAAACTAGTTCTTCATAATGGGATCAGTTGTTCAGCTCGGTTATTAGTATATTGTCAATCACTTTCAATGAGGATTAATTATGACCCGTATAACACAGGCCAAATACTACTGGATATTCTAACAAACAGTTTTCCAGGACGGACCAGTGTGCACCAATGTTAAGATCAATCTTGACAAAATCATGTCCCATTTCAACAGTATGTTACCTGCACACTCATAGGTCGTATTCTAATATAAACGTGACGCTAATGTTACGAAATGAAAACATGCAGATGTTGCAATAAACATCGTTATTTGACAAACCAACTAAGTCTTAATTAACACATGTTACGTCCTCTTAAAAACTGGGATTTTGTACATTAGGATCTCTCCAATATGCATATGTCTAACAACCATCATTATTTGTTAAGTACCATGGCGTCATTACGTGGGATCCTGTAGGAAATCTTGAAGCTTTTACCCGTTTCGCTGATATGATAAACACGACCAGATCGACCCGTGTTGGGTTTAGGTATTTTCATACAGACGTTTTCTTCTTCAATACAAAATCTCATAAGATTTGATGGAGTGTATTTTATCTAACCCTCTGACCATGAAAGAGGACAAGTACTCTCTATCTTCGTTATCGATGTCTTTCACCTGACCCCTAAACGGCTTTCTGTCGTAAAGAACAGCCACACAGTCACCGATTGATTGCTTCTTGAGATGTGGTGTCATCCAACTGCCCAAGGAGCTGCTGAACGAGTGTTGTGGTCGGATGCATCATCCGTCCAGAGCATGCCCAGCGTAACTTTCCGTTTATGAAGCAACATTCTTTGAGACAAGATGTTTTTCATGTGAATATTCCTGTCCCGTACCTACAGGCGTTACTCTGTGTAGATGAGTGGTGCCAGGAATTTGCATTACATTGGATGTTTCCATTTCCTACTGGGCCTCTGCCACCTCATCCACCCATTACCAACATGTATGTCATCTTTGAATTGGTTTATTCAAGTCCCACTAACTGAAGGTTTCTGCGCTGTGAACGGTGTGATACCGCTTACATGTCAAACCTGCATTTCCATTGGCAGTCCCTCCTACTCCGTCGCAGGGTTCTTTTCAACTGCCTGCCTCGAAATATTTCCATTTGACGGCGACGTCAAACAAAACAAAAACTAGTGATGAACAGTGAGGTTGACAGTGTGTTTGTTCCGAAACTGCCTGGTGAGGGAATCCGTGAAATAGTGTACCAATGTGACATTTCGAACTATTTGTTTGATCTCCGATATCACCTTTTTGAGAAAGGTGTACGTTGTAGGTGTTGCACTCAGCACTTACACCAACATAACTTATGTAATGTAGTGGGCTATCACCTGCCGATAATGAACAATCAGGATTACGTGAAGCGTGATCTGTTCGCTATTGTAGTATGCAGGTTGAATTTCCTCGCCAAAGTTACAACCGTAATTGTCGGCGTAGTCTATTAAAAAAATTACGTGCCATTGATTCACGGACCTTCATCCGAGCCTTCTCACTTTCGTCAAGACGTTTTTTTGTTGTTGAGGAACATACTACTAATTAACACGTATCGCTTCCTTCTTTGTATGACCAGTTGTCTGCTTACAACGAAATTTCTTACAGTCTACTGCATTGTGTCTACCCATACGGCGTGGCTGCAATGACATGTATTAAACTTATATTCATTATCATCATCCAGCCAGTAATATTGTTGGCATGTTTTGCGTACAGGTAAATGTAATTAAAGCATAAAATAACACAATGCACTGCTACAGTATCTAATTTCCATGTAGTAGTATGATGTATGCATATATTTGAAGTTAAATATGCATATTCATCATCTTAAATTAACTTTCGGAAAGGTAAACTGTCGTAGTAAACACATAATGTTTACTACGACATCGACATTTTAGCTTGCATTTAACGTGCATGTGCATAGAAAATATCCTGCCAATGTCGATTCTATGGACTAACTTTTGAACAGTCACATGTTTTCTCAACTATCAGTACCTTTTAGTTACGCAATGTAGTCCCAAGTTAATTCTACAAGGCTCAGTATTGACAAAATGCATACTGTCACAATACAATTTCTGGGAAAAGATAATGTAAACAACATCCAACTATCCTTTTTGATTGTCCAACGTCATAAGTGTGGATATACGAATGTAAATAGGTAAAAGTGACAACTGAGCAAAGTGAATTACAACGTTTTATTACAGGCGAATGTCTTAGTAAACATTTTGACACGATGTCGTAGTAAAGACATTTTATCCCTCCAGGACGATGTGGCCAGAATTACAATAATGACGTAGATGTAATGGCATTGTTGTGACACCATTGTGATGTTCCATCTGCGTCATATTTTCTATAAGCTCTGGAATCAACAGTTTTTTGAGAAAATGGATGTCGTAGTAAACATATCTTAAACATGACGCAACTGTTTCTGACATTTGACATACATTCTTGCGCATTTACGTCTCAACCTAGCCAAAAGTGTGCTGGTTTTCGGATCTATGTTTATCGGTAAACACATTAAGTACTCTAATACTTGTATTACCATATTCCTTCTGTGTAGCTAACCACTGCAAAGTTAGATGTCGTAATAAACAGCGTTTTCTAATATTTTGATCACGTATATATTTTAAAACTTCATTGCCATTTTGAAAATGCTGCTGTGGACATTGGTTTTTTGGCTACTTGGATATGATCTAGGGTCTATAAATCTTAAATTATAGCCCAAATACAAAGATAATCATATATACCCAAACTGGAGTTATAGACATATATTCATAGAGTAGAGTATTATAATACACGGGATGTATTCTGGTGCAAAGCCTTGTATATTTTTTGAAATTGCGTAGAAATGACAGTTCATCAACTCAATGCACACATGCGCGACACATTGTTAGGCTGCAGTCGATCGGAATCACGATGTTGAACATGGCCGGTGGGGGAGCAGGAATAATGCAATGACCACATGCACTTGACACGTCTTGCATGCGTTTGCGATTTGGTGTCATGAAGAACATATTATCGGTCTTGTTTTTGTTCTGCAGGATATTGTGATCACTGATGATTAGGTGTGTTGTGATCGTAAATAACATAAAAGTAAAGGTGTGTTCTTAAATAGCGTGGTATCCACTCTTTATGTCTGCTCAAAGCGCTTTACACTTCACACCATCTCAATTTTTCTGTGAAGTAATCAACCACGCTGCAATTAGTGCGGGAATACTATTTATACACAAATGACCTCCACTGACGATAGCCAGATACACGTTCATACAGCTGAGTGAACTGGAGCAACGTGGAGTGGATGAACTTGTCCAAGGTTCGAAACGGCAGAAATTGGATTCGAACTAGGCCTCTTTTGAATGAGAGTCCGAAGTTCAATGACAATCACTCAATCACGATACTCTATTGTAGAAATTCATTTGGAGTGTAGCAGCAAATTAAAACAAATAATATAAATGTAGTTATATATGTTAAATAAGATGAAATATGTTAAATAAGTTATAAAAGTTAAATCATCTCTCAAATCACAAATCATCTCAGGCTCACTCAGTGTCAGACTGGCAGAGATGGAGGGAACGAAGGACAGTTACTCATTCATTAGTTTAACTGACGAGGGAACAAATGAGTTTCGACTGCGATCAAATTTAATTTGAGGGAGTTGAAAGCTGTGGCCAGAAGGAAGCAGTTAAGAGCATGGAAACAGGGGATGTTCGGGGTCTGAGGAGACCTTCCTTCCCTTTCCCGTTGCCTGTACAGATGTCTGTAGACTGCTTTGTTTCTCTCTCACTACCTTGCCCCTAACCCTGACGGTTCATGCCGAAGTGTTGCGATGCATAACACTCAGGCCACTCAAGGAACCCAACTGTAATAGAGCTTTCGATGTAGCATCTATGAAAGGTTTGAAGAACTTGTGTGCTGACACTGAGTGACCTGAGCTTCCGTAAGAAGTACAGCTTTTGCTGGCACTTTATATTAATTACAGCTGTATTTTTACCACCCAGCTGAACATGGCAGTCTTTGAGGACCCGACCACTGACATTGTCATACCTAGCTGCCTTGTGATGGTTAACGTGCTTTAAGATCTTGCTGACGTCATCAGGAGTTGTTTCCGGGGTGTCACACTCAGTGATCTGAGACCCAATGTCGTCCACGGCCTCCTGACGCTCAAGTGAGAAGTCATGCCAGTCAAAACGCCCAAAGAAGGAATTCAAATCCTCAGCAACTAGAGACTCTCTTCCGCTGACTCTGAGGTTTGTATGACACTTTTGCTGGACTCAACACCAGACATAATTTTCAGTATCTCCCATTCCCTGCGCATATTGCCGTATTGGAACAGGCATTCAATTTTTTCCTTGTATTCCAGTTTAGCGTCCCTGGTATGCTTCTTTAGAGCACACTGGATCATTTATGTTTCTCTGTGGTTGTTAGACATGAAAGCCATCTTCTTCTCATTGATTATGTTTCTCAGTCTTTTACTTACCAACGGGTTGTTATTTGAGAAGATTTTCACAGTGTTTGTGCGGACAATCATCTCTTCACAAAACTTGATATAATCTGTGACGGCATCAACTGCTTCTTCTAGCGAAGAGCTGGAGTCAATGAGAACATCCCACAAAGTACAGTCAAAACACCCCCAGAGAGTACCGGCCGAGTTCAAGTCCCACGTTTTTACAGTTTTATGCACTGCTTTCTGTCTCTGCAGTTTAGTTTTATACTTCTTCTCTGACTTTTCCCCTCATCTGGGGTCGTCGGTATGGCTGGTGATTTTTTTTTTCCATGTCGCCCTGTCCATCAACACATCTGCACTCAGACCCACGATTTCCATGTCTCTTCTGTACGTGTCTTTCCATCTGGTCTTCCGTCGTCCTCTCCTTCTTCTTCCTGGTATCTCTGCATTTAGTACTCTTCTCGCTATGTGCTCCTCTTCCCTTCTCATCACATGCCAATACCATTGCAGCATTGCTGGCCTGACTACTGTTTTATAGATCTTCCCCTTCAACTTCACTGGCATCCTCCTGTCGCACAACACTTCACTGCATTTCTTCCAATTTCTCCAAGCTGCACTCTGTTTGATCTCCGTTTCCATGCCTCCTGTCTCTTCCACGACTGACCCTAAATATTTGAAGTGTGTCACTTTTTCCAGCTCGTCTCCCAGTATCTTTGCAGTTGGTCTGTCTATCTCCTCATTCCGTTAAAACATGAAGTCCATGAATTGGGTTTTCAGTCGACTAACCCTCATTCCTCTCTCTTTCAGTGCCTTCCTCCACGTCTCCAGGTACTCAGTCATATCTACCTCCTTTCCTCCACACAGCACAATGTCATCTGCGAACATCATTGATTCTGGTGCATCTTTTCTCACCTTCTCCGTCAAGACGTCCATCAATATGAGGAACAGGTATGGACTCAATGCAGATCCTTTGTGCAACCCAACCTCTACGCCAAAGTTGCTGCTTTCACCAGCCACACTGCGTACCTTTGTCTCACATCCCCGGTAGATATCCTGTGTCAGTCTGATGTACTTTTCGCACATCTCCATATCTCCTCCCTTGGTATCCGATCGTATGCTTTCTCCAAGTCGATAAATACCACTCTGATGGCCTTCTGTCCCTCCCTGTGTTTCTGTATTGTTTGTTTGAGAATGAAAAGCGCATCTGTGGTACTCATGCCTGGCATAAGCCCAAACTGACTTCCATGTATGTATGTGCATTCTCTCATCCTCTTGTCTATGACTCTCTCCCATATATTTAAGGTGTGCGTCAGGAGTTTGATCCCTCGGTAGTTCTTACACTCCTGAATGTCACCTTTTCCCTTGAAGATTGGGACCAGTATGCTCTGTCGCCAAACCGATGGCATGTGTTTTGAAGTCATGACACAGTTGAATAGTCTGCATAGTAACTTTACATCAAAGTTGCCCATACATTTCGAAGCTTCAGCTGGTATTTCATCTGCTCCTACAGTCTTCCCACTTTTCATCCCTCTGAGTGCTATCTTTATTTCTTCGTCACTGATATTCATTACCATTCGTTGATTATCCTCGGTTTCTACCCTCAATACTCATCTCAATACTCATCAATACTTCTCCCGTTGCATTTTTGACTGTACGTATCTGGCCTATGTCCTTTCCTGCACGGTCCCTAGCTGCTGCTATTCTATACTATATATTATATACTAGACTATTCAGTATCATCAGCTGGTATGCTGTAGCAAAGTCTAGTATCTTTATGTCTTCCTCGTTTGCAGTTTAATTTTATACACCAGGATCAAATGTCACATTGTGATCAGCTGTACCGAGTGCCATCTTCTTCACGGACTTGTACGCATCCTTAATATTGCCATAACAAAGATCGAGGGTGTTACTACCGTGTGTCTGACACGTCACGTACTGCTGGTAAACAGGCAATGTCTTGTCTTGTCAGCAGCTATTGAAATCTCCGAGAATGATGTTTGGCGAGTCTGGCGACATTGTCTCACGTCGGTGCACACAGCTAGTGATTGCATCGGCTGCTCGTGCACCATTAGCTGATGGCGGCACATAGACCAGAGTTAAGAACAGATGTCCGACGTTCTAGGTACTATGCTACAGTTCTCCACGTGCATGTAAAGAATAGCGATAACGTAACCATGTTATGAGGTCGTAAGTCGGGTTTAACAGGTGATCACTAACTTGACTTATGTTATTTAAATGCACATGTCATTGATGTCAACTTGACCCCTTCTAAACGTCATGTGGAGCCCCGTGGTTCAGTGTTTCAGCTTCGGACTCTTAACGGACAGAACCCGGGTTCGAATCGTGTGCCGTCGTGTCGTTCACTCTACGTTGCTCCAGTTCACTCAGCTGTATGAATGTGTACCTGGCTATCGATAGTGGCGGATATAACTATTGTAGGTACAAATAGTCTTCGCGCATTAGTCGTAGCTTGGCTGAATGTTTCCTAGAGAAGTCGAGATGGGGTTCGATTGAACAGATCTGCCATGGAGTAAGGTGTAAAGCACCTTGAGCAGACACAAGGACTGGATATTGCGATATAAGAGTTTTTTTTATAATAAATTGACCACCTCACAATCTTAGTTTATCCGGAAGATACCGCTCTGTCGTTAAAGGAGGTGGTCTATTATGATGTTTAATTTGGTCGGTCCATTGAATGGTCGCTCTTTTGCTCTTTGACGTTTTGTGCGAATGATTTAACAAGATTTAACCAGATTGCCATCCTGAAAATTAACTCTAGATGGCAGGTGGACAAGGAAGCCTTTTTGGCTTATCGAGAGTCCAATACTTTTTAACTACGTGTATCCTGCCATTTAAGGTATGTGTCGATTTTATTTTTAAACATATTCACGCTACTAGCACCAACACAATCAGGAGATAATCTATTCCATTCATTTACAGTCCTTTGTGAGAATGAGAACATTCTTATATATAATCGACACTGCTCCTTTACTAATGTAACTTCATGTCCTCTGGTCCTTCTATCTTTCTTAACTGAGAAAAAAATATTTCTATCAATATTTTCATAACCATTCAATATTTTAAACACTTCTATCTGATCTCATCTCAATCTCCTGGTCTCTAGTGTTGTTAAACATTTTTAGGCGTATTTCTAAAATCCCTCAGTTTTGGTATAATTTTAGTTGCTCCCCAACGTATGCATACATGTATGTGTGCATGCAGACGTTATGATAATTTCAAGTTACTATGAAAATCAATGATCAGTGGCGAAGTGATATTTTCGTCGCGTCCATCCACAGCCGCCATGCCGCTAGTGGAGGCTCTGTCACGCTCTACGATTCCCATCACGACAGCGACAGCGTTCAGCCACTCGTGACGACACGCCGCCAACAGTTTGGTTTCTACATTATTTATTTACGCCTCGGGCTTTACAAACGCTGGTCGCGCACTCGTTCCGTTGCTACGATGTGTAAATAGTGAACAGACACCTGAATCTCCGCTTTACTTTGTTAGTAGCCTACTATCGCGGGGTCATTTAAGTGGGGTTCGGTGGTGTAATAGATAGAACACCGGATTCTCAGTCAAGATGAGCTGGGTTCGTTCGAAAGCCTTGCTGTCGTTTCAAATGTTTAACTGTGCGCAGTAGCGCAGCGATAAGAGCTTCGGACTCTCGACTGAAAGAACCCGGTGTCGAATCTTGGGCAAGTCTGTTTACTTTACATTGCTTCAGTTCATTCAGCTATATGAATGATTGCCTCGCTATATACAATGGTGGATATTTGTGTACGAATAGTATTCACTCATTAATTGCAGCGTGGCTGAATGATTCCCATAGAAGTCGAGATGGTGTTCTTTTGAACAGGTCTGCCAGTGAGTAAGGTGTATTGCACTTCGAGCAGTTCTGAGGACTGGATACTGTGCTCTGTAAGAACTTACCATTTAACGACACAGCCAAAAATCTGCAAACACCGCTGGTATTGGCCCCATCCTCACAACACCTGAAGGTCCGGCTCAAATCTCATGGATTGAAGAAAAGGTTCCATCCCCACAACACCCGAATTGCTCATCTGATGGGCTTAAATAAGGTTTCATGAGATGTGGTATAATGAAGAGACAACATCCAACCCTAATTTGTTGTGTTGGGGGATATACAGGAACTACTGAAATCAAGGGTACTTTTTGTCACAAATCACAAAGACAACCACCTGAAACAGCGCACACAAGTTAACATTGCATAATTTGTCATCATATGAACTCCTATTGACACAAATTATGTTACCGGCGGTGTCAACATCGATGAAGCAAATGTGGTGCTGGGCCAATTGTGGTGCATGCCTACCTGTCGCAGTCTCATTTACAATGGCGATGAATTAGTAATTGGATATTGCATTCAGATGTCTGTGTGAGCGTTTAGTATACAACAACATATCCACTGTCACATTCTTGTATAGAAACTCGGCGTCAGTCATGTGTAGATTACGTTCGTAGACAAACTGTATATTATTTATTGCATCTCTCTCACTGGCTGGTTGCAGTCTCAACAGGCAATGCATTCTACAGTAGTTCCTACCATCAGCGGACCTTCTTACCAGATGACACCTGCTATGTCTGGACAAGTTCTCAATGTACGGACTGTTTTACTATGTTAATGGCCCTCAAATGAGGGTCATTATCATAGACAGAGGAATTATATTTTGGCTTTTTGTTCCTGGTGAAGCGGCGCTATTAATTCATTCGATTTTTTGTCGATTTTTTAAAGAAAATGGCGGACATAAATTATTTTATAACAGCGCGGTGTGCGGCAGGGTAAATAACAAATATATGTGTAGGGGACAACGGGAATGGTCCTTGTTTCTCTCCTTTTCTTATTTTCCTTTTTGTAATAGCATTTTCCTCCGTTTTATAGTTACTGTGATAAATTACCATATGCATTGTATGTATGGGTATTAATAATGTCAACATAGTTTTATGCAAAATATGGAATTTGTATAATTAAAAAGGCGTCCCGTGTGACAATATGCCTCATGCCCGGGATGGTTGTCACAGACTGCGGGGAGGGTTGTCACAAAATGTGCTGGTTCTCGTCGCAGTGCACACCACAGTCTTGCTTTGGTATGACATTTATTTGCGTTAATGTCACGGCTAACGATGAGGAAAGCCCGTCAACTTGGAGTATCCACGGCGGCAGCACTTTCAAGCCGAGCGAACTCGACGCCTGTTCTACCGAATAATAATAAAGGTATGTTGTTATGTAGCGCATTATCCAGTCCTCAGGACTATTCAAAGTGCTTTACACTTCACTTCCTGACATACCTGTTCAATTGAACACCGTCTTGACTTCTCTGGGAAGCATCGAGCAAACCTGCAGTTAATGCGCGAGGACTATCCGTATACAAATATCCACCACGGTCTATAGCCAGGTACTCATTCATATAGCTGAGTGAACTGGAGCCTCCTGAACGAACTTGCCCAAGGTCCGACACCGGTTCGGTTCGGCAACTTCACGGATCACTACTAAGGTAACGTCTTAGCCTAATGTGACTGAGGGGTCATGCTTTAATTTGACAATGGAAGAATGCCACATATTGGGGAAGACACATACAGGTTGAACACCTCTCTCTCTCTCTCTTTCTCTCTCTCTCTTTCTCGATATATATATATATATATTTATATATATACATATATATGTGTATATATATATATATATATCAAAATCCCATGTCAGTTAGACATCTTCTTGTTAATAACCACACAAACAGTTCGATTACCTTTGGCGTGAAATCGACACATGTGACGGTATCCGATTGGTTTCCCACATACTTTGAGCGGAACAGGTTTCTTCAAGAACGTCGGCAGCGTGAACTCGATCTGTTGGAAGAACACACGTTCTTTATTCCACGTTGCGGCAGCACGTAAGCGTTCACGTTGCGACACACTTAGGGTTGCCTCGTGGAAGACAATTATCGGGTAGTCGAACTGGCGACCGAAAAATCCATCTACCGAACGTATGCTGCTCACTGCCCAGTTAACACGAGGCGTATGCACGAGGTACACGATCGCCGCCTTTGGTTTATCGCTTGGCCAATGTTCCAGCAGGCGTCGAAAGCGGCGACAGTCTTCGTTAGCATAGCACGGGTCGTCATATGTCTGCGTTGATCCCCATCCCGCGTCATAATAAACGCTGGCGATATAAATTAACGCGGCAGCAACCGCAGCCGATATTATGCAAATTATAAAACATATGCGAATGAGACGCATCTTTATAATTGCCATGGTTGGTCACCGTTCTGGATTGGCTTCCGTCCCGCCTTGCTGCGCTGGTGTTCTGTGGAGATCGTCGCGTCCTATCCGGACCGTCGTCTGGCAGATATGGATTAGTATTGTTAACTCACCCGGCGCGAACGGACCGGTTGCTACGTACGCAGGTACGTGTCACGATCAACATGATGGTTGGCTCTTTCGTGTCACAAATAACAAATAACCATGTAGTACAAGATCAAGCGAAACAAATAAGAAAAAGTTTAACATGTTTCGTAAAATAATGCAAAAGACGGCGAACGCCGAAACCGCTATCGCTGTTTATAACGTAAATAAAAAATGGCGGATTGAGGTAATCCGCTGAGCGACGTCACGACGTAGTTATCAGACAGTCTATTGAAGCTAGCTGCACACCGCCCGATTGTCTACGCTGCGATGCATCTCGACCGTCGTAGCCCAATCGCGTATAACCGTAGGCTTACGACTGCCATACGACTGACCACCGCACACCGCTACGACTGTTCACAACTGAATATATAGATCTAGCGTTATTCTTATATTCGCTGTACATGTCACTAGTATTGGATACATCGACTTGGCATTGATTCTAAAACATTCCACTGCTACTGCGTGTCTACAAAGAACCCCTCCAGTTAGATGCGACGCAGTGAAGGGCAAACTGTTGTAAAAAAACAATTGCATGTGTCCTTTGGAAAAATGTAGCTGGATTATGTTTATTAAAAACAATCTGTTTAGACGGCGATACAAACCCACTGGTCATCGCAGTTACATTAACAATAGGTCTTTACAGAGAACAACTATTGGGAAGTAGTATATGATTTGATCTAGAATGTACGTGGGAGCGGTGCAAGTGCAAGAAAATAGTTCAGGTTTCCCATATTAAAATATTGGGAAGTAGTTCCGGTTGCACCTTGCACCAATCCAACGCATCAAAAGAAAAGGCACCCGAATGTTCAATGACGAAATTGAAATGGAGGGTATTTTGTGCCATGTTAAAAGATAGGACCTAAATCCCATGTTAAAAGATAGTGAAATATCTCCATGTTAAAAGATAGGGCCTTCTCACATACGACACTGGTTGGCCCGTAGGCCGAGGCTCCGCCAAGGGACCGAGCGCTTGTATGATTGATGATGACGTGTCTAAAATGTGATGTAATAATAAGGCGTAATTTATAATAAAAGAAAAGCTGTATACAAAATGTAGACATGTACATGTAAGACGATGTTATAGCAGGACCCAAAGGACCCTGACACTGAATGAGCCTGGTATGATTTGTGTGATGATTTAACTTTTTTAAACTTTTGTAACTTATTTAACATATTTAACTCATTTTAACTTATTCATTTATTTAACCGATATAACTTGTACAGCTGTATTATTATTATTTTATATTTACATTTTTATATTGCATGTTCATTTGTTTTATTTGTTTTAATATGCTGCTACACTCTAAATGAATTGTCCTCCCAAGGGACAATAAAGTATTGTGATTGTGATAGTAATAAAGCCTCGTTTTTTTCGAACAGGGCGACCGTCTTGGAATTAGACCCTTGGTATTTTATCCGTTCGGTAGTGCTTAAATTCATGCCTTTTACGTGGTGAACTATAAAAATAAGTCATAGATGTTATGAGATAGGTCTATCATGTCATGTATATATTTCTAAAACCTACGTGATGCTTATAATGTTTATAAAATCGGAACTTCTCTGCTAATTTGGTCAAACTGATAGCTATCTACGTAGATACGCGTAGTAAATTATTCAAAGTGGCTGCTATCTGCGTGGTTACGCGTAGTAAATCGGTCAAACTGGTAGTAATTTGGTCCAGGCATTTGGAACTATTTGCTTCGGTACACTTGTCACTGTTGAATAACCACGAGCGTTTTCTGTTTATGTGGGGGAAATGTGAATTATTTTGTATACATAAATTGTTGTACAAGTTGTGTCAATAAACAAAGATTGTAGCATACTGTCTAACAGTGACTGTGTAACATATAGAGTCAATTTGTATATAGTTAAGGTTGACAAGATTTTATTATATTAGCACTTTCTCTTGGGTGTCTGACAACAAGAATATACGTGTTGTAAGGGTAAGAGACCCAAATAAACGTTTCGTGAATGTGCGACATGGCACTTTGCTGTAAGGAAAACATTTTATGAATAAAATTTAATGAATGCATAAATGGTGTCGACTTTATTGCCTAATTAAGTAACATTTCAAACTGCATAATATGCAGACATGTTACTCTTAACAAAATCAAATACACGACAGTCATTTTTTACTAAATCATAGACCGTTGCTATCTTTGTCCGTACTGTAGTGCTTAAATTCGTGCTTCTTCGGCAAAAATGTTGGGCCCTATCTTTTTTTTACTTTTTTTCACAGTTAGACATTTGTTCTTTTATGTGTTCAACTATAAAATTAGGTCAATAATGTCATGGAATAATTCATTACCCAGGGTGACAGACCCATATATATTTATAAAACCTACAGATAGGTAGGTTACAATAATTTTCTGAACCATCTTTAAAGATAATGGCTGTCTCGCGAGATGTAACTGTGTTCTATATTTATTAAACTCATCGCTACTTTGGCTGGACTTGGAACTGATCTTCCACAACAGTATTCATGTGAATACTGCTTGCAGATACTTCAGCAGGAATCTTTCTAGGGTTTCTAGGTTGGCGTACGCTTAGGTTGCAGGTGGGAAGGGAAATTGAAAATGGAGGGAACTGCCGAATCATGGAGTCTTCTTCCGATCTTGTTGGGACGAACCATAAAACATTTATCTTCAAAATGATCACTACAGAGAAAGCTGTTCGTTGTTGGTGTCCAGTCTTTTCTCCTGATTGCTTCAATCCACCCAGCTCGGCATTCTTGCCTTTTCTTTTGTCTGGAGATCTACAGGGGACAGTATTCATTATCAGTAATTATTAGTCGTACTATATTATTCCATTAAGCTTAATTAATACAAAACGTGTCGACCATGTTAGGACTCTGCACACTAATATTATGAAATAACGTTTTGATATATATGATAATTCAACCAACTTAAGTTATATGTTGTCAATTTACACATGATTGTAATGTTTTTAAAACTGTTCATTTTCTAAATTAATGGCAATGAGGCATGTTCGTGCAAACAATTACCTAAGCTATATTGTATAATTGAGGATTCGCATATGTGGAATGTTATGCCAGATCCTGTCTTCTCACTCTTCTGTCGGTTGGTACAGTTGTAAGATACACAGGAAATAACCATATTGTAACCAGCAAGCCTCCAAATGTTGTCGAGAGTTAACTACATAAACACGTTGCTCACGCTAGTGTGAGCCACTCAACTGTCCACAGTGTAGGATACTTCAACTGGGATATTGACCTCAGGTTAAACTCATTTACAGGTCACAACCCTTCCCTAAATGAATAAGCTGGAGGCTACAGCCTACCCCATTAACTAATCATCAGTCACTTTGTCAAGGAAGCACGATGACAAATCTCCAGATCACTAGCCCCAACCAACCCAAATCTGGTGGCTGCTGGCCTACCCCATTAATTAGTCATGAGATATATTATCTAGGGAGCACAGTTACACATATCCAAGTTAAAATTGTCCATGCCAGACATTTATTACATATTACATGCATTGTCAAAAAGTTCTATGCTGTATGTGATGCCAGTGGATGCAACAGTTCCTGCCGTACAGTTGGATGGCAGCCAGTGGATGCAACAGTTCCTGCCGTACAGTTGGATGGCAGCCAGTGGATGCAACAGTTCCTGCCGTACAGTTGGATGGCAGCCAGTGGATGCAACATTTCCTGCCGTACAGTTGGATGGCAGCTAGTGGATGCAACAGTTCCTGCCGTACAGTTGGATGACAGCCAGTGGATGCAACAGTTCCTGCCGTACAGTTGGATGGCAGCCAGTGGATGCAACAGTTCCTGCCGTACAGTTGGATGGCAGCCAGTGTATGCAACAGTTCCTGCCGTACAGTTGGATGGCAGCCAGTGGATGCAACAGTTCCTGCCGTACAGTTGGATGGCAGCCAGTGGATGCAACAGTTCCTGCCGTACAGTTGGATGGCAGCCAGCGGTCCACAGCAGTGTCACTGCAGGGAGCCAGCTTATCGCTCTAGTCTATAGGGGAATAATTAATGATGCAACTCTATGCTAGATACAGTGGTCAATTCAGCAACTTAACGTAGATACAGAGGTCACTTCAGCAAATTCACGTAGATACAGAAGTCAATTCAGCAAATTCACGTCGATACAGAGGTCAATTCCGCAACTTCACGTAGATACAGAGGTCACTTAAGCAAATTCACGTAGATACAGAGGCCAATTAAGCAAATTCACGTCGATACAGAGGTCAATTCTGCACATTTACGAAGATACACAGGTCATTTCATCAAATTCGCTTAGATACAGAGGTAAATTCATAAAATTCATTTACATACACAAGTCAATTCTACAAATTCACCTAGATAAAGAGGTCAATTCATCAAATTCACCTAGATACAGAGTTCAATTCTGCAAATTCATCTAGATACAGAGGTCAATTCAGCAAATTCACTAGATACAGAGGTCAATTCAGCAAATTCACGAAGATACACAGGTCACGTCAGCAAATTCACTTAGATACAGAGGTAAATTCAGCAGGTCAATTCTGCAAATTCACCTAAATACAGAAGTCAATTCGACAAATTCAATTAGATACAGAGTTCAATTCTGCAAATTCATCTAGATACAGAGGTCAGTTCAGCAAATTTACGTAGATACAGAGGTCAATTCAGCAAATTCACCTAGATACAGATGTCAATTCACTATATTCACGTAGATACACAGGTCAATTCAGCAAATTCACCGAGACACAGAGGTCAATTCAGCAAATTTACGTAGATGCAGAGGTCAATTAAATAAATTCACCTAGATACAGAGGTCAATTCAGCAAATTCACTAGATACACAGGTCAATTCAGCAAATTCACGAAGATACACAGGTCAATTTAGCAAACTCACTTAGATACAGAGGTAAATTCAGCAAATCTACCTACATACACAGGTCAATTCTGCAATTTCACCTAGATACAGAGGTCAATTTAGCAAATTCACCTAGATACAGAGTTCAATTCTGCAAATTCACCTAGATACAGAGGTCAGTTCAGCAAATTCTCCTAGACACAGAGGTCAATTCAGCAAATTCACTAGATACATAGGTCTGTTCAGCAAATTCACCTAGATACAGAGGTAAATTCAACAAACTCACCTAGATACAGAGGTCAGTTGAGCAAATTCACCTAGATACAGAGGTAAATTCAACAAACTCACCTAGATACAGAGGTCAATTGAGCAAATTCACCTAGATACCAGGTCAATTCAGCAAATTCACATAAATAGAGAGGTCAATTCAGAAAATTCATTCCTATTTTCTTTAAGGTCTCTATACTGATCCAGGGTTGGTGTTTCCTCTCTATCTCTTCCGTAAGTGTTTTTCCGCTTCTTCTCGGAAAATTGTCTTGATATCATTTGCAATTTCATTGTCAGTAAAGTTGAAAATCGATTCTTCACAGATACCCTGTATTCGTCTGTCAGATTTTCTACATCATATCTCTGTGTTATTGTCACTCCTTTTTCACTTTCAACTTAAGTTTCATCTCTGCCATCAGTAGTTCATGATCAGATCCACAGTCTGCTCCTGGTAGTGTTCTTGCACCTCTTATTGCTGATACCCATCTCTTTTGTATCATGATGTAGTCTATCTGATTTCTAGTCTTTCCATCTGGCGATGTCCACGTGCAGATTCTTCTAGGGTGATTTGAGAAATTGGTATTTACGATTGTGAGGTTATTAGAGATGGCGAACCCAACAAGTCGTTCTCCCCTTTCGTTTCTCTCTCCTAATCAAAATTTCCCGATTGTTCCTCGTTCTATCTCGTCTTGTCTTTGCCCTACTTTGGCGTTAAAATCACCCATGACAATGGTGATGTCCGATTTCTTGGATTCGTCTATTTCACCTTGCAAATTAGTTTAAAAAGCTTCTATTTTATTCACTGCTCCTCGCCTCATCTATAGTGTAGTTATAGGATGTGATGTGTATTGGAATCTGCTGCTCGTTGCTAGGTTTATGTAGAGAAAGAGAGTCACGGAATAAGGGTGGAAAATGGCAATGCCCTTTAATTACATGTAGTCAATAGTAATGTAAATGGTAAAGACAAGACAATGGGCATTGCCGTCAACCTAGATAGCAAAAGGCAATTCCCCTTACAAGCGTAGATGAGTCGTACATATCTGTCGATGGGAATGCCAATAATTAACTATCTAAGCGGAATAAATGTGGGGCCCAGAAACCACCCAAACAACCCCACACAAAGCGCAGCAGAACCCAAAAACAAAAGTGTGTTCCTGGGCCTGGCTCAGCCAATCATGCATAAAGCAGACTTTGCCTCCTGTGAGCAGTTCGGGCCATTCTCGCATTAAAACTTCAAATGTCACTTTTGGAGCAAGTGAGGACAAAACATGAGAATGTTGCACGAATGCAGCAACCCCGAGTCAGACTCACAGGGATAGTCATTGAAAATATAGGTGCATAGCAAAGATAACTTGTTTGCTATGTTTGCCCTGCTACACAGTGAAAGTACCTTAGGGATAGGATGAACAAACAAATCTATGCCCTAACTTCCGGCTCAAAGCTGAAAAGCAAGAAACGTAGATAAGTTCTCCTCACTTCCATAGTACCATCTTCAAGTGCTAAATGTGCCTAGAATTGCACACATATATCTACTAAATTATGGAAACATATATATCAAATGTATGTCAGGGAGCCGCGGCTAAGGGGTGACCGGCTACGTGCATCTACTCCCGGCCAAAAGCTGAAGAGCTGAGCGCGCACCAGGGCCCTCAACCTCCGCCCTCCATGACCAACAAATAGTGTATACATATTGTGAATACGTATGTCTATTACTATTACCTATCAACTGATATATAAGCATGAACATGCATGAATGCATAGTAGTCGGAATACCACCAATTGTGATAAATTGACCCAACAAATCACCAGCTAGTGGGCTTGGTCGAGATTGTGGTAAGGTGGACACCAGAGTTTCTGATGTAATTCCAATGTTAACCTGGCTAATTGTCAACGTTATACAGAAATGAACCAGATAATCATGGAAAAGATACATTTGAATAAAGTCTCCCAACTCCATGGTTTGAGATATATCAAAGTCCCATATATCTTAAAAATGTTTCAAAAGAAGTAATCCGAATATACGTTTTGATTGCCAAGGACTTCCAACGGCCCATCCTCTGGATTTGGGAATCGGAATATCCATGAGCTGAAGCGTATGTTGCTGCCCCGATTCGAAAACTGTGAGATTTTATATTTTGATTATGGAGAGGTGACCACGCTAACGAAAAAGATAGCCAAGAATTCAGCTGATGAGAGGTGATTGGTGACATATCTGGGTCACAGAGTAGTGGGCCTGAAGCATGACCCCTTTGAGAGATGTACTCAGATAAAGCCGCCACTGGGCAGTACCTAGTCCGTGAGCATGGAATTGAGATGGAAATGTGTGATCCAAATTGGTGTTTTGCCTGTTGAAAAACTATCACTAGGGTGTCCGAAAGAATTGATACCTGGGATATGTTTATGTTATTCTGAGATTTAGTGACTTCACCGATGCGAAGGAAACCATGAAACATTAGCAGGTAGATAGCTCGAACTAGGCAAGCATAATAAAGTGCCTGAGTCACGTGTGCTGAGGAATCATAAAGTGCATGTAGAATAGGTAAGGTAATCGGGGGCCTAGTATCAAATTTTGACAACTGTTTGTGAGCCCCTAGAAGTATGCGTCTGATTAAAAAATTACCAGTTGGATCTGGGAACTGGAATAATTTTTGAAAAAATGCAATTGCTGACATACGAGAAGTGGCTGAGGCTGGTGACAATCCTGTACTGAGGCGATGGGCAATAAAATTACCAATTAAGGGAACAGAGGCAGGAAACCAAGATTCTCCTGGAAAAGTAGTTACAGCGAAGTCGTGCAACTGGGTTACCGCTTGTGAATATATCCTACGGGTGGAGGGATGCCAAAAATGCTGCAATGAAGCCACCTGCAGTGTTCACCAGGGAAGAAAGTCTGTTGGTAAGCAGTCCGGCTGGTGGTTGAGCCAAGGAGCCTCCTTGTGTGCAGAATCTTTAGAAACGAGATAGGGCAACGGCAATAATGTTGGTTTTTCCAGGCACATGTTTAGATGCAAACTGGATGTTGTGTCTCGTACAAGTTACAACGAGTTCCTGAGTCAGGTTCATGATATTTACATCTTTGGACGTCTATGAATTAATGATGGAAACCACACTCACAAACAGTATGCGTGAGTTTGCCAGAAGTGTGGCCCATACACGGACAGCTAGAACTATGGGTAACAGTTCCTTGATAGCAATGTTAATATGAGCCCATGATGTGGGGAAAGAACCCTGGAACCACCGGCCGCCCAAAACTGCTGCAAACCCAAACCCACTGGCATCAGAATACAACCGAATACAGTTGGATGAAGTCCAAGTATCAGGCAGACACAGAGAGAGATGCCATTGAAGTTGTCGAGAAACAACTTCCATGCAGCCAGATCTTTCCTAGATTCTTGGTTAATACGAATCATGTGGTATTTTCCCTGGATGCCTCGTGTTAAGTCATGGATTCTTCCGAGAAACGTTCTACCGGCCACGACTGTTCTGCATGCGAAACACAAAGTGCCAAGAAGAGAACGGATGTCGTGTAAAGAAGCTTTCTTCCGACGATAAAGTGAATTTATCTTATGCCGTGCATCGATCAACTTATCCTGCGGCAAGCGCAACTGCATAGCAATCGTATCAACCTCGATAACATGTAAAGTAACCACTGATGCAGGCAGCACAGTTTTGTTGGAATTAATAGGAATGTGAAGAGAAGTAGCTAATGCCAGGAAGGACTGAAGACCCCTAGTGAACTGGGTAGACTGAGCAGGTCCGACAAAAATAAAGTCATCTAAGATATGAGACAGGTATTCCACATGTAATTTAGTCGAAAGAATCCACTGCAAAGCGTGGGCAAAACATTCAAATGTTTGGCATGAAGTGCTGCAACCCATTGGTAAACATTTATCAAAATAATATTTACTTTGCCGTGTCATGCCGAGGAGTCTGTGATCGGCAGGGTGAATAGGGATAATACGAAATGCTTCTTGAATGTCTGCTTTGGCAACAAGGCAGCCTTGTCCAATCTCTCGGATTATCATGACACAGTCATCTAACAATTCATAATGTACTTCTGAGTGTACTTTTGCTATGTGGGAATTGACACTGTTCCCTTTAGGAAAACATAAGTCGTGAATTAGTCTAAATTGGCCTGGTGCCTTCTTGTCTACCACACCGAGAGGCGACAGCGCTACACCTACTGGTGAAGGAGTGGAGAAAGGACCTGCTATTCTGCCCGCTGCTACTTCTTGTGCTAGTTTAGTGGTGACAAACTGGTGGTGCTTTAGGGCTGAAGGATGATTGACATACTGATTATTCTAGGAACTGCATGTGATGGTTGATGGGATGCGAAAACCGAAGAAAAACCCATGGATTAATCGGTTTCGCTTAACCCTTTCGTACCCGAATAGGTACTTTGCCAGCCTGTGGGGTAGGACTGGAGTTGGGAGGCTTCTGGGAAGATCTCTTGACAGAAAAACAGTTGACTTTGGCGTGTCCTTTTCTGCCACAGACACTGCAGGCATGCCTGTAGCGGCAATGCCTGTTGGCACATTTGCCATTACTGTTCCAAGCGAAACATACACCCGAGTCTGCCGGTCCTGGTTGCCGGCAGTTCTGGCGAAAAGGCCGGTGCGAACGGAGTGCAGCCAGTGGGGATGCGTCACCACGGACGGCGTCCATGGCTAAATCCCAGTTCGTGGTCTGCCACGGCAATGACGGCATCAAAGCATGGACACGCCGAAACTTTTCATCGTAGGTGCGCCATGCCATCCCACCGTGGCGTTTCTGCATATCCATGATTCGCATCATGTAAATCAACATTGCTGGTGCCTCTGCAGGGTAGCGTTCTACGTACACACTGGCATACGTCCTGAAAGCACGCAGCCAGTGTGCAATGTTGGTGATTGGTGTCACCCTGCCTGGCATCATATGTGGATGTGGCAGCTGACTGAGCGGGTCGAGGGACCAGGACACTGTTGGCTCAGAAGCTGTTGCCAACGATCCCAGCTCGATGAACTGGTGGGCCCAGATCATCGCTTTGATCTTGGGGTCCAACGTAGCCCCCAGAATCAAAAAGGGAGTCATGGCTGACTCACCTTGTTTAGTCCCGATCTGGGTCGTTCCTGTCATTTGTTGGAGAGTGCTGGCCAGCATAGCTTGAAAGTATGTGTCCTGGCCCCCATTAGCAGTTGTCCCTGGCTGTTGCATAGGTGCCGGGGTGAACGTCTCAGTTGTTGGCATCATCGTATCAAAATGTGGCAGTGGTGTCGATGTCAAAACGGAGAGGGAACGGTTGTCATTGCCGCGAGCCTCAGTCAGATGTGCTTGCGCTTCCCGCAATTGTCGCTGCAAATCGAGAATGGTGGTGCGCAACGAGGCAAGATCAGTGTCGCTGTCCGAGCTGTCCGACGAGTCGTCTGCCAGTCTCGCAGGCATCCGAGTTGGCCTTGTGGAGTGTCTGCTTGCAGGTGGAGGGCCGCCCTTCCTCCCATGTTTTACCTTAGGCATTGCTGAAATGGGAAAACACAGCAGGGCAGTTTTCCTCGCATATGGGTTAATATGTTTCCTGAATAGAGAAAGGCATAATGCTGTGGTGCCAACCTACTGACAGGTAATATATGCTTGTAACCAGGCAGCAATCGCCTAAACAATTGAAATTCACAAAGTGAATCCGGTTATTAAGGTCTGCTGGTAGGTATGTGTTGATGACAGCGCACCTACAAAAGTGACCTTAAACTCACATTAACATTTGTAGATCCCACTTAAGTGTAACCTGACCGCAATTACCACACTCCAATATGTGCTACACAGCAAAGCCTGTTCGCATAGCACTCAACAATATGGGCGTAAGTAAAGGCAAGCTCAACAATACCGGTGTGGTACACAACCTTGCCTGCTCACACAACAGAAGGTTAAAACATGGGTGTGTAAACTCATCATCACGCTGGGCCGACCACCTTGCAAGCCCAACACAAATGTGTAGTCTACAACAAGGCCTGTTCATGCAACAAACCTCAACAACAAGGGTGTGGAAACACATCATCAACCTGGGCCGACCACCTTGCAAGCCCAACAATCAATGTGTGGTCTACAACATGGCCTGTTCGTGCAACCAGGCTCATAGCATACATGGGTGTGGAAACACATCATCACCCTGGGCCGACCACCTTGCAAGCCCAACAATCAATGTGTGGTCTACAACATGGCCTGTTCGTGCAACCAGACTCAAAGCATACATGGGTGTGGAAACACATCATCACCTTGGGCCGACCATATTGCAAGCCCAACAATCAATGTGTGGTCTACAACATGGCCTGTTCGTGCAACCAGACTCAAAGCATACATGGGTGTGGAAACACATCATCACCTTGGGCCGACCACCAAGCAAGCCCAACAATCAATGTGTGGTCTACAACATGGCCTGTTCGTGCAACCAGGCTCATTGCATACATGGGTGTGGAAACACATCATCACCCTGGGCCGACCACCTTGCAAGCCCAACAATCAATGTATGGTCTACAACATAGCATGTTCGTGCATCCAGGCTCATAGCATACATGGGTGTGGAAACCCATCATCACCATGGGCCGACCACCTTGCAAGCCCAACAATCAATGTGTGGTCTACAACATGGCCTGTTCGTGCAACCATACTCAAAGCATACATGGGTGTGGAAACACATCATCACCTTGGGCCGACCACATTGCAAGCCCAACAATCAATGTGTGGTCTACAACGTGGCCTGTTCGTGCAACCAGGCTCATAGCATACATAGGTGTGGAAACACATCATCACCCTGGATCGACCACCTTGCAAGCCCAACAATCAATGTATGGTCTACAACATGGCATGTTCGTGCAACCAGGCTCATAGCATACATGGGTGTGGAAACCCATCATCACCATGGGCCGACCACCTTGCAAGCCCAACAATCAATGTGTGGTCTACAACATGGCCTGTTCGTGCAACCAGACTCAAAGCATACATGGATGTGGAAACACATCATCACCCTGGGCCGACCACCTTGCAAGCCCAACAATCAATGTGTGGTCTACAACATGGCCTGTTCGTGCAACCAGACTCAAAGCATACATGGGTGTGGAAACACATCATCACCCTGGGCCGACCACATTGCAAGCCCAACAATCAATGTGTGGTCTACAACATGGCCTGTTCGTCCAACCAGGTTCATTGCATATATGGGTGTGGAAACACATCATCACCCTGGGCCGACCACCTTGCAAGCCCAACAATCAATGTTTGGTCTACAACATGGCCTGTTCGTGCAACCAGGCTCATAGCATACATGGGTGTGGAAACACATCATCACCATGGGCCGACCACATTGCAAGCCCAACAATCAATGTGTGGTCTACAACATGGCCTGTTCGTGCAACCAGGCTCATTGCATATATGGGTGTGGAAACACATCATCACCCTGGGCCGACCACCTTGCAAGCCCAACAATCAATGTTTGGTCTACAACATGGCCTGTTCGTGCAACCAGGCTCATAGCATACATGGGTGTGGAAACACATCATCACCCTGGGCCGACCACCTTGCAAGCCCAACAATCAATGTGTGGTCTACAACATGGCCTGTTCGTGCAACCAGACTCAAAGCATACATGGGTGTGGAAACACATCATCACCCTGGGCCGACCACATTGCAAGCCCAACAATCAATGTGTGGTCTACAACATGGCCTGTTCGTGCAACCAGACTCAAATCATATATGGGTGTGGAAACACATCATCACCCTGGGCCGACCACCTTGCAAGCCCAACAATCAATGTGTGGTCTACAACATGGCCTGTTCGTGCAACCAGACTCAAAGCATACATGGGTGTGGAAACACATCATCACCCTGGGCCGACCACATTGCAAGCCCAACAATCAATGTGTGGTCTACAACATGGCCTGTTCGTGCAACGAGGCTCATAGCATACATGGGTGTGGAAACACATCATCACCCTGGGCCGACCACCTTGCAAGCCCAACAATCAATGTGTGGTCTACAACATGGCCTGTTCGTGCAACCAGGCTCATAGCATACATGGGTGTGGAAACGCATCATCACCCTGGGCCGACCACCTTGCAAGCCCAACAATCAATGTGTGGTCTACAACATGGCCTGTTCGTGCGAGCAGGCTCATAGCATACATGGGTGTGGAAACACATCATCACCCTGGGCCGACCACCTTGCAAGCCCAACAATCAATGTTTGGTCTACAACATGGCCTGTTCGTGCAACCAGGCTCTTAGCATACATGGGTGTGGAAACACATCATCACCATTGGCCGACCACCTTGCAAGCCCAACAATCAATGTGTGGTCTACAACATGGCCTGTTCGTGCAACCAGACTCAAAGCATACAAGGGTGTGGAAACACATCATCACCTTGGGCCGACCATATTGCAAGCCCAACAATCAATGTGTGGTCTACAACATGGCCTGTTCGTGCAACCAGGCTCATAGCATACATTGGTGTGGAAAAACATCATCACCCTGGATCGACCACCTTGCAAGCCCAACAATCAATGTGTGGTCTACAACATGGCCTGTTCGTGCAACCAGGCTCATTGCATACATGGGTGTGGAAACACATCATCACCCTGGGCCGACCACCTTGCAAGCCCAACAATCAATGTATGGTCTACAACATGGCCTGTTCGTGCAACCAGGCTCATAGCATACATGGGTGTGGAAACACATCATCACCCTGGGCCGACCACATTGCAAGCCCAACAATCAATGTGTGGTCTACAACATGGCCTGTTCGTGCAACCAGACTCAAAGCATACATGGGTGTGGAAACACATCATCACCCTGGGCCGACCACATTGCAAGCCCAACAATCAATGTGTGGTCTACAACATGGCCTGTTCGTGCAACCAGGCTCATTGCATATATGGGTGTGGAAACACATCATCACCCTGGGCCGACCACCTTGCAAGCCCAACAATCAATGTTTGGTCTACAACATGGCCTGTTCGTGCAACCAGGCTCATAGCATACATGGGTGTGGAAACACATCATCACCCTGGGCCGACCACCTTGCAAGCCCAACAATCAATGTGTGGTCTACAACATGGCCTGTTCGTGCAACCAGACTCAAAGCATACATGGGTGTGGAAACACATCATCACCCTGGGCCGACCACATTGCAAGCCCAACAATCAATGTGTGGTCTACAACATGGCCTGTTCGTGCAACCAGACTCAAATCATATATGGGTGTGGAAACACATCATCACCCTGGGCCGACCACCTTGCAAGCCCAACAATCAATGTTTGGTCTACAACATGGCCTGTTCGTGCAACCAGGCTCATAGCATACATGGGTGTGGAAACACATCATCACCCTGGGCCGACCACCTTGCAAAGCCCAACAATCAATGTGTTCCTAACGTGGCCTGTTCGTGCAACCAGACTCAAAGCATACATGGGTGTGGAAACACATCATCACCCTGGGCCGACCACATTGCAAGCCCAACAATCAATGTGTGGTCTACAACATGGCCTGTTCGTGCAACCAGACTCAAAGCATATATGGGTGTGGAAACACATCATCACCCTGGGCCGACCACCTTGCAAGCCCAACAATCAATGTGTGGTCTACAACATGGCCTGTTCGTGCAACCAGACTCAAAGCATACATGGGTGTGGAAACACATCATCACCCTGGGCCGACCACATTGCAAGCCCAACAATCAATGTGTGGTCTACAACATGGCCTGTTCGTGCAACCAGACTCATAGCATACATGGGTGTGGAAAAACATCATCAACCTGGATCGACCACCTTGCAAGCCCAACAATCAATGTGTGGTCTACAACATGGCCTGTTCGTGCAACCAGGCTCATTGCATATATGGGTGTGGAAACACATCGTCACCCTGGGCCGACCACCTTGCAAACCCAACAATCAATGTTTGGTCTACAACATGGCCTGTTCGTGCAACCAGGCTCATAGTATACATGGGTGTGGAAACACATCATCACCCTGGGCCGACCACCTTGCAAGTCCAACAATCAATGTGTGGTCTACAACATGGCCTGTTCGTGCAACCAGACTCAAAGCATATATGGGTGTGGAAACACATCATCACCTTGGGCCGACCACATTGCAAGCCCAACAATCAATGTGTGGTCTACAACATGGCCTGTTCGTGCAACCAGGCTCATAGCATACATGGGTGTGGAAACACATCATCACCCTGGATCGACCACCTTGCAAGCCCAACATTCAATGTGTGGTCTACAACATGGCCTGTTCGTGCAACCTGGCTCATTGCATACATGGGTGTGGAAACACATCATCACCCTGGGCCGACCACCTTGCAAGCCCAACAATCAATGTATGGTCTACAACATGGCCTGTTCGTGCAACCAGGCTCATAGCATACATGGGTGTGGAAACACATCATCACCCTGGGCCGACCACCTTGCAAGCCCAACAATCAATGTGTGGTCTACAACATGGCCTGTTCGTGCAACGAGGCTCATAGCATACATGGGTGTGGAAACACATCATCACCCTTGGCCGACCACCTTGCAAGCCCAACAATCAATGTGTGGTCTACAACATGGCCTGTTCGTGCAACCAGGCTCATAGCATACATGGGTGTGGAAACGCATCATCACCCTGGGCCGACCACCTTGCAAGCCCAACAATCAATGTGTGGTCTACAACATGGCCTGTTCGTGCGAGCAGGCTCATAGCATACATGGGTGTGGAAACACATCATCACCCTGGGCCGACCACCTTGCAAGCCCAACAATCAATGTGTGGTCTACAACATGGCCTGTTCGTGCAACCAGGCTCAAAACATACATGGGTTTGGAAACACATCATCACCCTGGGCCGACCACATTGCAAGCCCAACAATCAATGTGTGGTCTACAACATGGCCTGTTCGGGCAACCAGGCTCAAAACATACATGGGTGTGGAAACACATCATCACCCTGGGTCGACCACTTTGGAAGCCCAACAATCAATGTGTGGTCTACAGCATGGCCTGTTCGTGCAACCATGCTTAAAGCATACATGGGTGTGGAAACGCATCATCACCCTGCGCCGACCACCTTGCAAGTCCAATAATCAAAGTGTGGTCTACAACATTGCCTGTTCGTGCAACCAGGCTCATAGCATACATGGGTGTGGAAACACATCATCACCCTGGGCCGACCACATTGGAAGCCCAACAATATAGACGTGGTCTAAAATGTGGCCTGTTCATGCAACAAGGCTCAACAACATGGGTGTGGAAACACAACATCACCCAGTCCTGACCACCTACAATCCTCACAAATAAATGTATGATTAGTTCATGGAAACGAAGAGTGGCCTGTCACCCTCACTGTACAAACACAGTAGTTACTAGTGCGGTCAGCATAACAGCACAGCCTGGAGAAAATTGAGAAGGAAGCAAATTATTATGCACGCTAAACTCCAAGCTAAAGTCATGGCCACATTCATATGTATGCATTTGGTAGGATGCACATAAATGTAAAGTGCACATCTGCTAGCTCAAAGTCAAGCATAATAATTTTAGTGTATATAAATATGTAGTCATGATGAGTGTCGGCCAGCCTGACTACCTGGTCCTGAAATAATGACATGGTTAAACATAACCTCCCTGGAGTGTAAGTTACCAGGCACGTCAATCAAACCAGCCAGGTATACAATAGGAAAATCCTGAAAGAAATATTGTAGAATGTGGATTTTGAGGCATCATAATGAATCCAAAGTTCATCACTCATCAGCATCTCGACTATCAAAGAACAACATGTAGGAAAACATAAGATAAAGATACTGCATGGTGTGACAAAAAATAACGGGAATAAAAAAGCAATATATATAAATACCATGTTGCAAATACATAGACAATAAAATAGGACAATTAATATAAAAAAATACATCATAATATAATGCAATCAGTAATATAGAATGATATAAAACATAATATACAAATACTATAAATAATATAATATTTAATTGTAGCTCTAAGGCTAGGTCTTACACGTTAGCCTATGTTGCATGTGTAAATCAAACAATTAAAAAACATGGGGCAAGAAGCCCCCCGGGGCGTCTTGCCCCACGTCGTTGGGGGCGTCTTGCCCCCAATAGGTTTCCTGCGGACATGTGCCGATGGTCAAATTACCTTTAATTATCGCCCGTTTTGCATGGTAATAATTGAAACAGACAGCAAACGATCGAAATATTGAAATACCCAGGGGGCGTCTTACCTCGAGGGGATTTTTACCCCACCCTACCGTAATAAATTAGTTTATGTCTAAATAGTCTCCTATATAAATAGTATATTAATGTAGTGGATGGATTTTTAATGGTACTGCTTCCAGTTTTGGAAACTACTATTCGTTGAAGTGGGCTAAGCATGTGTAGTGAATGGGCGAACGGCTGGCAAAGAAATCAGATGCCCTGAGAGTGGAGCGGAAATGGAGGCGAGGAAGACCTAGACTGCGTTGAGAGGACTGCATAAAGAGGGACTTGGAAGGATTATCAAAAGTGTGTAGAATGAGAGCGAAGGATAGAGGGGAATGGAGACAGTTGGTGGAGAGAGCAGTGCAAGATAAGTGAGAGAAAAGAAGAATAGAAACGTATAACTGAAGTTATGGAACTGAATCGAGGCCAGCCTCAGCCCTGTCAACAATAATTAATAAGACGGCAAACTATATAGGACCTAAATATGTTATTGTGTACAAACGAGTGTGACGTTTGCCTTATCATTACGGTTTGACAGACAACATAAACTATTTTTTATTTAGTTGTATTTGATTTTTGATATCGGCCACCAAGTGGCAGTAGAATCGGATACATGAAAATTAAAAACACGTATACATTTTTGTTTATTACGCATTGTATGCGGACCACTTGAAACACGACACGTTCACGACTACTGACGCAATTACTGATATTCAATATCCATCGGTTTGCGTATGTGATGAAACGCCCAGTCTGAGTATTCAACTGATGCCCTAAACACTATGGTTGTGTTTGATTGATTTTAATAACCAAACGTTACATCTACAACAAAGTATTCGCGATCAACACAGACACTATTTATAAAATAACATACGTATATTTGTGGTAAGTTTTCCCATGTTTAGTAGGTCTCCAAAAACAGTTTTAAGAAACAAATAGCTTCCGCGGTATACTGGTAATTGGTAGTAATATAGCAACACTTAAAATTGTCACCTGATAGTTTGAATGTTTGCTAGCATGCGTGCACACTGCATGCTAGCGCAGGTCCAGCAAATGCGCGCACGATAGGCATGTATGAATGCATGCATGCATGTATGCGGTTATGCAAGCATGTATGTGTATCCGAGTGTCTATATGCGTGTATTCATATAAGCGTGTATTCGTGTATGCATGAAAGCACGCATGCATGCAGTTATGCTGGTATTCATGTATGAATGTATGTAAGCATGTATGAATACACGTCTCCGTGTGTATGCGAATATGCGTGTACATGTGTGTGATTATATGCGTGAATGCAGGTATGTATGTAAGTGTTTATGTGTGATTGTGTGCATGTGTATACGAGTGTATGTGTACTTGCGTAAGTGTATGTATGAGTGCATGTGTGGATATGTTCATGTGTGCTAGATATGCTATATGTTAGTTTCCCGAATGGGCTTTACAACACATATTGCACGTAATATTATTTCTTGTGTGTAACAATGCGTTATTAATTGGCATGTTGTTTAATGTTTGTGTGTTTCGAGATGATGTAAATTAATCCAGCCATAAGTAAATATTTACATATACAGTTTTCACTGTTTTCATGTGTGTGCATAACTAACTTTGGTGGAGCAGTCTATGTGCATTTTAAAGGATGAGGACATGCTGATTCAACTGAAGTTACCCAGCATCGCACCTAACCAAGGGCACACAATAATGTTCTCAACATCAATCCGCGTGTTTGCCAACGATCCTCTTCTGCAACAGTTTAAGTATATAGGTCTGTGTGTGTTTGTGTGCGTGTGCGTGTGCGCGTGCGTGTGTGTGTGTGTGTGCGTGTGTGTGTGTAAATATATAATTCCCGATAAACACACATACGTATTTATATCGCATTCGCATTATCCATTTTGCTTTTCAGTTGCTTTTTTAATCGACCAAAGTTGCGTATGAGAATATCAGATTATGTTTATATGACGAAGTGCAAAACCAGTTTTATCCGCACTTATCCTTTAAACTCCAGCAAGTTATATGCTGTATTGGAACCAGCGTAACGAGTTACGTGGCAATGCGAGGTAGTGACACATTGCAGAAATATATATGTGGTACTTCCAACGGTTCCTTCACTTACATATTTAATAGCCATTAGTGCGTCATTACTAGATATGACAGACATTCACTATTAAGCGTTTCGTCTTCCAGTTGTACTGACGCATTGTTCTCGTTGTATGTGTTTGTTAGATATGTGATATGTGTGGGCTGCAGATTATGTAAATACAAAAATATGAGTCATATCTTCCAAATTAGGTAGCTTAGACAGATAACGTTTGCACACCCCACACACCTTCTCTCACACATAAAAACACTAAAACAAGTATACGTGAGTGATGGATGTGCAATAGGTATGTGTGTGTATGTGGGTGCGCTTGTGCGCGTATGTGCGGTCGTGGGTACATGTGAGCACCAAACCTGCCACCTTGTGCGTGTTTTGAGGGAGTCATGTGCACACTCCTTTCCTTATTGTGGACCCGCCCGTACCTTTAACAGGCTGTCCTATAGCATTACCGTCAGTTGAAACATCCGGTGCATAAACACACCGGCGCAACTGACGTAGCCAGCGTCCGTGAGATGCATACGTCGACGGTAAGTTCGACAGACTAGTGTTTACAAGTTTTAATGATGTATTTGTGTGTGCTTGAGTGAATAGGTCCTGCATGTATTTTTGTAGTTGTGACTGCAACGTATAAGCATAAGATTATATTCCTGCGTGTGCCTATAAGCAGATGAAAACATGAAAAGTACCGTTTATTTCAAATTTGCATGTGAGAGTGTGCATGTATAATTATGTTAATATGCGTGATAGCGTGTATGCGTATATACGAATACGCGTGTATGTGTGAATGATTATATTCGTGTATGCGTGCCTGAGTGCACGGTTTTATGAACGCATTGCTTGACCACCTGCCTGCGTGCGTTCGTATGCGTGTAAGCGCGCACATGGGTGTATGAATGTATGCCGATGTACTAAGATATCTCGTCACGCAGTCCTCCCATCTCAGCTGTGGTCTTCGTTTTTTCTGCGACCATCGTGTTTTTGTCAATGCTCTCATCTGTAATTTGCCAGTCTTACCAAATAGCATGCCAAACTCATCCGGATTCTTTACAAACTTACGTTACGTTACGATCTACGGCACATCGACCTCTTTCCTTAGGTCATTAATCTTTCTTCTGTCCACCATTTGTGTGACTCTTCGAACACAGCTGTTCTAGCAATTGTGCAGCTTCTCTTGTAGTAGTAGTAGTAGTAGTAGTAGCAGCAGCAGTAGTAGTAGTAGTAGTAGTAGTAGTAGTAGTAGTAGTAGTAGTAGTAGTAGTAGTATTAGTTGTAGTAGTTGTAGTAGTAGTAATAGTAGTAGTAGTAGTAATTGTAGTAGTAGTAGTAGTAGTAGTAGTAGTTGTAGTAGTAGTAGTAGTTGTTGTAGTAGTAGTAGTTGTTGTTGTTGTAGTAGTAGTAGTAGTAGTAGTAGTAGTAGTAGTAGTAGTAGTAGTTGTTGTTGTAGTAGTTGTAGTAGTAGTAGTAGTAGTAGTTGTTGTAGTAGTAGTAGTAGTTGTAGTAGTAGTAGTAGTAGTAGTAGTAGTAGTAGTTGTTGTTGTAGTAGTAGTATTAGTAGTAGTAGTAGTAGTAATAGTAGTTGTTGTAGTAGTAGTAGTTGTAGTAGTAGTTGTAGTAGTAGTAGTAGTAGTTGTTGTAGTAGTAGTAGTAGTAGTAGTAGTAGTAGTTGTTGTTGTTGTTGTTATTTATGTTTTCTATGAGTACAAGTATCTCCCGAATATCCAACCATATAACACATTATGTTCGTAATACAAATGTACATTAAATTGTCTATTTGTTGCAAAATAAAACATTGTATATCCTTTTCTATGTTAGTAGTTCCCGTGAATCGTTTATCTTTGCCGGTTTATAAAGCTTATAACGTAACATGCTGTATTCAAGTGCTAAGTTATATATTGTAGGCTATTATTTCAACACAGAAATGGTGACAGCGAACCTCGCCGTGTGTATCTGGCTGCTCACGTCTGTCGGGTTCTTGCAAACAGCATCAGGATTACGCCGATGGCCCAACATCTCTCCGGCGGCGCACTGAGGTTGAAAGATGCATCGAATCCCGCGTCTACCCTTGTTCGTTGCCAAGGGGAAGATTTCCCTGGACGCCGGAGATTTTTCGCAAGTTCACTAGCGATGTCCAGTTTAGCGAGGATTTCGAAGAAGCGGAGAAGTATCGTGAGACTATTGGTGTTTGGAGGAGTACGAAGGTTTGGGTAAGTTGGCACGATAAGATTTTAGGTACCTCTCTACATATTGACTGATATAAACGTTCCTTGGTGCAATTACTCAACATATTACCACATAAATATCATATTTGTGAGTAGACAAATCGAGGTTATACCGGGTTGATTTTGGTTTTTTGTTTCTGAATGTCCAGAAAATATGTTGGTCATTTAAACAAAACTGTTTATTAATCAATAATATTGCGTCGTTGGTATTAGCTACTGCAGTAAAAGCTAAAGACAATTATGCAACGATGTAGTCGTCAGTGAACGCGTCTATTACGCTATGATTATCATAAGTGTATATCCTAAGTCGGCAGTCATCGAATGTATTCGCCACCGGTTTAAAAAAATATATAAATCGTTTGTTGAATGTTAACGTAACGTGGAGAGTTCGCAAACCTGTATAAATATATGTTGATATACAACAATAATATCAATGTATATATCTATACCTTCATAAATAATTATTATCGATAAATCACGTGTCATATTTTTTTGTTCCCAGTGACCATCCTCTAGTGGAATTTAGCGGTGAAAGCAACCCGTCAGTGAAGATGACTAAAGGCGACCATGATATAGTGTAACGGAACACTTGTTAGATGTCTTGGAAAAATAGTGTGGCATCCGTAGTTGTTACACGATATTCTGCAAGGGCGTCTTGCCTTATAATTGTTTTATAACTTAACCAAACAACACTATTATTATTGTTGTCTTTTTCTACAGGCACTGATACTGAAATGTCTCGGATATGACGCTCACGCTGCTGTCATCATGCGTCATATGATAGCGATGCCGCCGCCCAGTTTCCCGAAGCCAGTTACGCCACCTGAAGATCCTTTGCTTAAGGCAAGCTATATGATATCATTGTATAAGTAACTCAGTCAACCGACGTTCTTGAAATTCCTAATTGAGTCCCGCTTCTTTGTTGCATGATAACGTACTTTTGTCAGCTGTCAAAAGTTAACATCAAAAGTGTACAATTTCGACCGGGCATCACGTATTCTAAAGTGGAACAGATATAACTAAAGTGATTTCTTAGAGTAAATATTGCACATAAGTAAGTTTACATTTCTATCTCAATAATGTTCAATGCATTATAATTAATAATAAATAATTACTATATACAGTGTAATGTAATTTAATGGCAATTTATTCAGCCTTATGTAACTGCGTATTGCGATTCACTTTATTCGTTGTCCTACCTGATACATTCTCTCCAGATGGTGACACTATCAAACAGTTAAAATTGAACAATGTAGTGCTGATTGGTGCCATCCTTGGCTTGATGTTTTGCAGGTGGGAGTAAGCCAGTGTGTTATCAATTCCCCTTATAGGTGACGCATGAGATATTCGATGGTGTTGAAGTGATATTGTACCAGCCGACAACTCACCAGGACAGACCACGCGGAGGACTGGTGCACATGTACGGCGGTGGCTGGGCCGTGTTGTCTGCTGGTGAATTTATATATTTTCAACTACGCCAACCTCCTTGATCAACGTAATCCATTGCGATTTTTTTTAAAATATTGAAACATTTAATAATAATAATAATAATTGATAACTCTTAAGTAGCAAAACATTTTTAGACAACAAACTCCCCTAATCCAGTGTAAGCTATTTTTACGGTCACACTGATATATCATCCACTTTGTAGTTACAGTCAACATGAGAGAATCCCATGTTCATTCCACAACAGAAACAAAACAGGCCAAATAATCATATTGACAAATGTTCAATCAGTGATAGGCAGAAGGCGGCAAAACTGTTGTTAATTTGTTATGTTCATGTTTTCTATATATAAATTCGCAAATGATGGGTCATTGTATATATATATATATATATATATATATATATATTTGCTAGGCATGTGTATATATTCAATCGCGCCATTGGACCTGTATCCTCTGATTTACCAGTTGGCTATGTATTAAAAACATAAAGGAGGTTATTTCTTACTTATTTGGAGAAATGTGGTACCTATACAGTGGGTAGCGGCAAGGTGTTTGTTTTAAATATCGCTGACCACAAATGTATATAGGATAAGATGTTTGTTCGTCGGTATCTCATCCATCACTATAAATCATCATGTTGTTTACTTGAAAACAGCGTAGCATACACATTACCCGTATACATGCCAGATAATGAAATGTTGTGACCACGACTTGAGCCCATTAGAAGGAAGGAGTGACGGATCTCTAAGTATGGCTACGATTAACATCGGTACCAACATTAATACTACCAACATGATCTATACGCTGTTATTATTATGAACAGGCCTTGTCGACACTAACATGCGAAGATTGGCGAAAGCTTCGAACATCGTCATTGCATCTGTTGAGTGAGTAGATGACGTAGCCTACGTAACATACCAACATATAATATCATGTGGATGACTGCCATGTGTGTGTGTGTGTGTGTGTGTGTGTGTGTGTGTGTGTGTGTGTGTGTGTGTGTGTGTGTGTGTGTGTGTGTGTGTGTGTGTGTGTGTGTGAGTGTGTGTAAGAGTGTGTGTGGTGGGGGGTGAGGGTATGTGTGTGTATGTGTATGTGTATTTGAACGTGTATGCGTATGTTCGTGCGTGTGTGTGTTCATGTGTGTGTATGTGTGTGCGCGCATATATCCATGCTTTTTGGGCGTGTATAGCTGATGTACGTATATGCAAGCATAACATACATACGTAAAAATACATACGTACGTGCATACAAACACATATACATGTGAATATATTTATATACAAACACACACATACATACGTACGTACATACATACGTATACATACATACGTACCTATGTATTTATGTACAAACGTAAGTGTGCGTATAAATACGTAGGTACGTACATACGCCCACAAATATATCCATTGATGCATGCATGTAATGCATTCATACAAGCATGCATGCACTTATGCACTCTTGCACACATGCACACGTACATAAATGCGTACATGTTGTGTATGTTCAGTTACCGCCGAGCCCCAGAACACATCTATCCTGCTCCGCTTAATGACGCAATTAAGGCGACGCGGTATTTCATGACACATTCAAGCGAGTTTGGCGTGGATGAAAATCGTATTGCAGTCGGAGGTAATCTTTGTCTACTATCAGGCCATGACTGTCAGGATAGATATGCAAGATCAACAAAAACTTATGTTTCTTGTATAACAATGATTTGCGTACACGAAAAGTTTCCAATTCTCCACACTAGCGGTGATTTTTGTTCTTTAACGGCATATACAACTTAATGTAATTTCGCCTGCGGGTGTTTTCGAAAGTATTCAATATGGAAGTTGACATATGCAGTTATTCCTTAGTATTAGTGCTGCTAATGGATTATATATAGTATGTATTACCATTAAAACGTCGAAGCCTCATTGGCGCCCCTCCAACCCTTTAAGACATTGTGAAGGACATTGCATAATGCGCACTTTGCAATTCAAATGACCGACATTTTTGTTATGCATATTTGCGATTTAACAACACTGCGCAACCGGAAGTGAACATGTTGAAAGGAGAAATGACAATTGAACTCGCGTGCTATTTCTTGCGTTAGGTCGTTATAAAAAATCATCAGGATCCCAATCATAGGGGTGTTTTTTTCATTTAAAAGTACGGGGAGCAAGGTAACACAGAATGTATGACCCATAAAAAACAATGGATTTGATGTAGACAAAATACCACATTTGAAATGTAGTTATCTATGTCAGTTTAACACCAACTATTTTTATAGTTGAGGATAATTGTAAAATTAGCTATAATATAGTCATTGGTTAGTTGGAGCCTCCACAGTTCCTTCATAAGTGTTAATATGTGCTAAGATATGTCGAGTGACACTCATGTAGTTTCACTAAATTAATTACTAATTTATAGCCTTCCCTATATCAATATATACGGAATCAACTTGCGTACATACACGTGGTTCAGGATATGTTATCATTCACTGGTACATCATTTTAAGTGGAAATTGCTATCGTGACGTGTTCCTTGGCATTCAGGTGACAGTGCTGGAGGAAATTTAGCCGCTGCAATAACTTTGAAATTCCGGGACATGAATTGGCGGCCTCGGATTAAGCTGCAGGTTCTGATCTACCCGCCTCTACAGATCATCGACTTCATGACCCCGTCGTATCAGGAGAACGCATGTGATGCGAGCTTAGGACAAGCGTTTATGCGTGAATTCTGGTCAGTTCTTTCAAACGTTTAATGCATATCATCGGTGTAAACAACTGAAAGTTAAACTGCACCTATTCTTAATGTGATAGAGTGCATCACTTTATTTTATCACTTGAACTATTTAAACAAATGTTTCTCTAACTTATGAACTATTATTAATCAAACACACACACACGTATATATATATATATATATATATATATAGTTGTAAACATTACTGCTAAGTAGTAATGTTGATGTATTAAAAAATGCGTTAATAATTATTATTACTAGCAGTTAATATATCGGTTTAGATATATATTTATATATTTTTTAGTTTTATTTCCTTATTTAGACATTCTACACCATTTTTACACACACACACACACACACACACACACACACACACACACACACACACACACACACACACACACACACACACACACACACACACACACACACACACACACACACACACACACACACACACACACACACACATACACACACACACACACACACACACACACACACACACACACACATACACACACACATATATATATATATCTGTGTACATATGTATATTTATTTTCTTATTACTAGTAGAATAGATGATACATGTTTTTTATTTAGTAGTACTACGCTATTTTATTTGATGTTGTTAGATATTTGGATATGGCGTTTTATCAAATAAAGTATATTATTATTCTGTTAGTATGTTGCGCAATCGTCAAGCGTTAAAGGTAAGCAAAGCTACACAACATCAGTATGCTGTCTACGTAAACTAGTACTATGTCCTTCCCATGTGCCACATCAACGGCACAAGGACTATTTGTTTGTTGAATACGCTATCTTGGCAATGTGAAATTGGAAATTGTTGGTGTTGTTAATTTAATGACACACGCGGTGAGGATGTCACAAGGGAGTTAGGGTTGAATGTCCTTAATAAATAACATCTCTTCTTGTAGGCTGTGGTACGCCTTCGGACACATAACAGACCTTCCCCTTATCGATTTCTCCCGCAACTGCCACACGACGGCCGCCGCGAAGGCCCGGTACGGCCGACTGGTGCCTTGGTCGGCTCTCCCTGACACCTACGACAAGGCAGCCCAGAAACGTCGCTCCCTGGCGTGTCGTCGAGGAAATAAACCGCTCTGGAATAGAGTCAAAACGGTGTTGACTGACCCGTATTTTGCTCCCCTCATGGCACGTGACCTTCGTAGACTTCCGGAAGCGCTCATCCTGAACGTGAAGCCCGATGTTCTGAGGGACGACGGGATTATATACGGTCAACGTTTGAGAGCAGCAAGAGTGAAGGTAACCACAGCAATGTACAGCGCTCAACACGGTATTTTCGTATTACCTGATAGTGAAGTGGCGAAGAGTATGATGCGAGATATCGTCAACTTCTTAGATCGCCGACTTTAGATTTGGAACTGATCAGTTGCATGTTCTAACGTCATAAAGAATCTTGGCCGAATCAAGCGGCAGTGTTCATTATTGGTTGGCCAACTTAGATAGGCAGACAGCTTTCCAGCGTCAAATATGGAGAACGCGTGCACACACACACACACACACACACACACACACACACACACACACACACACACACACACACACACACACACACACACACACACACATACGCGCACAAACACACACGTACGCACAAATTCAAGCGTTGAAAAATACCTGATTATCCATACCTATTGGACGTCCTTCACACACATACACGTGTTTTTGTGTTTTTATGTGAGAGAATGTGTGTGGGATGTGCAAAAAGGTATCGGCCTAACCTTTCTAATTTGGCAGAGATTACTCTTTTTATTTTATTTTCATAGTATGCAGCACATACTTTTCACATTTGTTAGATAACAAACACATATTTGTTGGATAACAAACACATATTGCGAAAATAATATGACAGTACAGCAGAAATATGAGAGGCTTAATAGAGAATGTCTGTCGTATTGACGTATTAGTGGCTATTAAATATCAGTTGATATGTAAGTGAAGAAACCTTTGGAAGTACCACATATATATTAATAGAGACGTGCGTGTAAAACTGTGTTTTTACTTCACCAAGTAAACATAATTTGGTATTCTCACATGCAACTGTAATCGATTAAAAAGCAACTGAAAACCAAAATGGATAATGCGTATGATATATATATACGCATTATCCATTTACATATATATATATGTTTATCGGAAGTTAGATCTTTACACACGCACACACTCACACAATCACCACACGCACACCCATACACATACAAACACACATACATGCATGCACGCACAGAAGCACACACATATAAATACATGCATACATACATACATACTTTCATACATACATACATACATACATACATACATGCATACATTCAAACATACATACATACATACTTACATACATACATACATACATACATACATACATACATACATATATACATACATACATACATACATACATACATACATACATACATACATACATACATACATACATACAAACATACACACATACACACATACACACATACACTCATACACACATACACACACATACACACATACATACATACACACATACACACATATAAACATATATACATACATACATACATACATACATATTTCTCTCACTAAGACAGCTTGTCTTTCCTTCTCTCTCTACTCTCTTTCCTTCTCCCTCTCGTCTCTTCCCTCCTCTCTCCTCTCTTTCCTTCTCTCTCTCCTCTCTTTCCTTCTCTCTCTCCCCTCTTTCCTCCTTTTGCTTCTCTCTAGCAAAATCTCGCTCTGTTCTGGCTACATCCTGTTCTTCCTTCGTAATAAAGTTTCCATGTTCTTCTCCCCCAAGACATAACTGTTTACCTAATTCAATTAGTCGTTGAGTCTACATGAATGTCCTATCAATCCGTTCTAATAACAATACAATCCCGAAATCAACACATCGAATTGCCACCACGATATATCTGCCTTCCTCAAAACCATTTCTACCCTTCAACATAACAGGGCTACTGAAAAGGAATATCCTCTGCGTGATAATATCGACGTAATCCCGGATGAGCCCCCACTGTCAAGATCATGTAAGGTGAAGCGAACTTATTATATAATTCGGGTTCAGGGATAGTGTAATTTAATAAAACATTTATACAAAATACCCCCCAACAAGACTTAACATAGGTGATAATATAAGTACTACATACTGAACAAAGATGCTATCATGATGGTGTTATCAAATATTCACGGTAACATAACTTCAACTGTACCAATTTACATGAGATTGTGAACAGGTGAAATATTTTGTTTATAAATTGTTGTACAGCGCCCAAAGCTACGCTTTCTGGCACGCTCTTCTTACATCTTTAATAAAATCGGCAACTTTTTCAACTACACATCATGGGTTATGGTCGGTCGCGCTACCGTTTTCTCAATATGTGTGTAGTAGTTTGGTCAAATTCTACAGACAATCATCCACGATAAAGCACTATCACAACTTGGAGAGTTTTGCAGCAAGACGATTCCGCCATTTTCCTAAACTTTGACCTAATTAGGTCAAACCTAGTTGATCGTAGTTGCTAAACTGTACTCATGAAACCGGTCACAAACTATATTGGCTAATCGCTGTTAGTTACGACCAGCATAACGTCTATTTGCGCATAGAGTTACGCCAATCCGTGAAACCAGCCCCAGATTGACACCGACTATTAATAACTTAGTCGAAAGTGTTTACGTTTATGTGATTATGACGTCACACCGGCTTCCAGGATTGGTCAGTCGGTGTCGGTCAGTGTAGTGGATGTTTTGCAGTCTAGGCGGGCCTAATGTGCCATGGTCTGGTCTGACTGGGTCGGGTCCGGTTTGTCAAAAAGGGCCTGTCTATCACGGCCTTTAGAGATATAATTTGTGATGTAATTTGAGAGGCTATCATAGTCATGGCGTATTGAACACACAGCACGAAGGTGAATTTCACAGAATTGTGAAGGATTCGTTATAGAAATTGATGTTAAATTATTTCGTTTCTGCACTAAAATAGCTCATATCCATGTTGTGCAATGTTTCATGAGCCGATCGTGCCGATGCGTTTCAGGGATAACGCTAGACATGCGCTTTGCGTGTTTTCATCGGTCACTCACAAGATTCCTCCTGTAAACTTTTGTTAACTGTATGCGCTAAAGTGATATAATGAGAATTACATAACATTATGATTGATTACATTCGACATACCTAGTTCTTAGTTTACTACGGTTTGACATTTATCTCAATTGTGTGACCTGCTATTGTAGCCGTGTTGTCAGGAAGATGTTAATATAGTTTTATTCAGATTCAGACTGTTTGCTACCAAGTAACATTTAAAATGTACGAGGAATTCTTGGCGTTTTAGCGTCAACATACATACACGCTTGTCTTCCCTGCCCCCCATCATGAATATACAATCAAAAACATTTCCTGACCTTCTCATTAATGGTTTCACAAATTTAGCAATATTTATTTTCAAGCAATCTCTTTCACGCAGTTTCGGTGAGTTTAGCGTTGTGATAATCGTATCAATTATTTATCAAACAAGTTGTTCATGCTGTCTTTAGCCAATGATATTGCGTTCCAATCACCTAGTGTATACCGTGAATAAGACTTCATAACCCCTACTTGACCCAGTTGCATAAATTTACAAGTGGTAAACTGGAGGAGCTCGTGAACTTTCCAATTTGTCAAGTTGTGTTTACGATATAAACGAACCCATTACAACGCAGCATAATGTCAATTAAAACGAAGAAAACTGACGTGCAATATCACGGAAACACACAGAAGATGTTCATACAAGTTATATATTCGATGGATGTGTTATATCAGATATGCACTTGCGACGTTGACGAACACTCAAGGAAATGGTTGGATGTAATAAACTACCTTTACTTTTTGTATGAAAATTTAATGTTACTGGTGACTTTAAGATAACGAGTTTTATCGCTAGCTTTTATTGCAATGACACCCAGTTGAACTGTTAAATTCGAAAATTTTTATTACTATAATGTGCTTATATTACACACATAGACTGTGGTAATTATCTGTCATAATATATTATGTTACGACAGCTGGATACGCAGACTGGGCTTAACTTTACTTACATATATCAACGGACATTAAATATCTGCTTCTGCATTACTAGTGATGTGATAAGTCAACAACTGGTTTCACCAAGCGGAACCTCGTAGCAACACAATCATACATTATTCATGAGACCATGATGTCAGATGAAATGTTTACAGGGCACGTGAACAACGCATTTTGTTACAAATGACGACGAGGTAGAACATTAAGAAATATACAACACAAACAGCTGTATTCTTCTCTATTTTGATTTTGGCGTCAAGCTATCTACACATACTGTTGATTGTTACATATTTTTTTCTGGATCTTGTTTATCCCCTTTCATCTCAAGTCTACTTTTTCCAGCTCTCACCATTTTACATGTGTTTTGCCTTTTCTGATTGACTTAGATAATCATCATACCCTCAACACCAATGTTCCACGTGTGTGCAACCATTTTCGATCTCCACGTAACACACACACACACACACACGCACGCACGCACGCACGCACGCACGCACGCACGCACGCACGCACGCACGCACGCACGCACACGCACACACACACACACACACACACAGATCGAAAATGGTTGCACACACGTGGAACATTGGTGTTGAGGGTATGATGATTATCTAAGTCAATATATATATGTTACGAGAACAATGAACCGTATGCCATCTCCAGCCCTATCTGTATATAAACGTTCAAAAAAAATTATTGAGCAACATATACGGTGTATACTAACACGTTCAGCCGTGTAGCCTTGCTCGGGCAAAAATCTCACAAATGAAGGGTGAAACAACTGACATTAAAAATGTTGCCTTTTAGACATCCTAATAGTACTTCACATATAAGTCATGTATGTAGAATATGCACATGAAACTTGCCAACGAGTCTATAATAATCTGCTCGAAAAGATGGTGTAACCAAAATATAATATCGACTTTCGTAGTCAAACGTAATGGCATTATCCTGACAAAATATTAAATAACTCGATGGCATGTCCCACTTTGCATAATGTTATAAGAATGGAAGCGAGGAAAAATACGAAAACAATAGGAACACAATAACACAATTGTTAACATAAACACATGCAACACATACCCATTGTGCACGATTGACTCTTGTGATTGCGGCGGTGTATAGTTGAGGAAGGAAATAAAATTGACACATCGCATTATTGTGACAAAATGTGACCCGCCACAGCGAACCGGATGTTAAGTTGCATAGACCCATTCAGCATGCGAGGTAAAAATTGCTGTCTCGGTCGTGTCCCATCAATTTTGTGATTTTTGGAAATGCTTACCTTATTAACTAATCTTTTGGTGGGCGGATTATTTTTTAAGAAAAATAATCCAAAAGTACTAACAAATGTACTTTTGTGAACTCACATATTAAAAAACAATTAACAGTATGACTAAAATTGACCCCTTTTCTTTGACAAATGCCGTACAAAGTGCATGACATATCATCGTTCAACGCATACCGCTGGAATATGTAACTGCTCGAAAATCTAATTATAATAATTATAACATCATTGTCATCCAAAACTGAAATAAACTTTAACAACATGTTTAGATGTACACATATAAATCTTGTTGCTATGCGTGCAACGTTTCAACACCGCATATTGGTGTAAATCGATCATGTGATCCAAGCAGTTCGATATTGTAATAGGCTCCATTGACATGTTGAGGAGATCCTCTGCTCGCCGACTGAACATAAAACATAACACTGGCAAGATGTTCAATGCACTAGATAGTCTACTATACACTATATGTGTTTAGGCATTCATACTATTTAGATTAGTGACGCGTAGCTTATTAGTAGACAAGTAGACGTATTTAAGTTACTATTCCGGGAAGCGTCAGGGAGAGTAACAAAAGCCAATGAACTGAATGCGTGCACCTTGCACTGTGTGAACAATTCTACCGGCAGGCTCCTTAGAGTTGCGTTAGATTATTTTATTCTTGATGAATCGGACCTTCAAGTACGTTCCCTGGTATGTACACATTTAATTAATATACTAATTCGTGAAATTAGTTCTCAATAATTGTATGCATGTTTTGGTTATCTGATCTCCAGCTGGGTTTACATGCTCCTATCAGTCTGGACTATTGTCCGTATTTCTTATGAAAACTACATTAATAGTTTCTCAGTTTGCCGATAGACGTTTTTTTTAATGTATCATACACTTATGTTTTACAATATTTAAATCCCTTAATCCACTTTGTTCTGGACAGAACATACAGCTATTATCATACATAGCATAATTGTTAACATAAACACATGCAACACCCCTTGTGTACATCTGCCTCCTGTGATTGTGGCGGTGTATAGTTGTGGAAGGAAATGAAATTGACACATCGCATTATTGTGACAAAATGTGACCCGTCACAGCGAACCAGGTATTAAGTCGCACAGACCCATTTATCACGCGAGGCAACAATTGCTGTCTCGGTCGTGTCCCATCAATTTTGTGATTTTTGGAAATGCTTACCACATTATCTAATCTTTTGGTGTGCGGATTACTTTGCTTGAAAAATAATCCCAAAGTACTAAGAAACATACTTTTATTAACACAAATATTAAAAACTAATTCACAGTATGACTAAAATTGACCCCTTTTCTTTGCCAAATGCCGTACAAAGTGGGTGACATATCTTCGCTCAGCGCATACCGCTGGAATGTGTAGCTCTTTGAGAATATAATTATAATAATTATGACATCGTTGTCATACAATTAAATAAACCTTAAGGTTTTTAGATGTACATAGATAAATCTTGTTGCTATGCGAGCAACGTTTCCACACCGCATATTGGTTTAAATGGATCCAAACAGTTCGATGTTATAATGCAAGATGTTCAATGCACTAGTTAGTCTACTATACACTATATGTGTTTAGGCATTCATATTATTTAGATTAATGACGCGTAGCTTATTAGTAGACAAGTAGACGTATTCCGGAAAATGTCAGGGAGTGTGGCAAAAGCCAATGAACTGAATGCGTGCACCTTGCACTGTGTGAACAATTCTATCGGCAGAAGCAGGTTCTTTGACGTTGCGCTAGATTATTTTACTCTTGATGAATCGGACCTTCAAGTACGTTCGTTCACTGGTATGTACATTTTTAAATAATATAATAATTCGTGAAATTAGTGCTAAATAATTATATGCACGTTATGTTTATCTAGTCTTCTCTCCAGCTGGGTTTACGTGCTACTATCATTTTGGACTATTATCCGTGTGTCTTATAACAATTATATTAGTAGTCTCTCAGTTTGATGCCGGTTGACTTTCTTTTTTAAATGTGACATGCACTTATGTTTTATCATCTTTAAATCCCTTAATCCACTTTGTTCTGGACAGGACCGACAGCTATTATCATACAGGACAACGTTCCATGCGTCTTATGGAAACTCCATACAATTTTATTTGTAGCTGTGATGGTAATAACTTGAATTAATTTTATTTTTCGTGTTGCAAAAATCAGCATTGGAAACATTTTCTCAGTGCATTCGTGAACTGAAATTGTATGAACACGTTGTGATGCATACATAGCATAAGCCTACAAATGTTGGTGGATGTGGCTCAATGTTAACTGTGTTGTTGCAATGGACATTGGTTTTACACATTGCCCAATCTTTAAACCTTTTTCTCGAAACGTCGGTTTTATAAAGTTTGCTTCATTTTTAGCAATAAATCAAAACCTATTGAAGATATTTAAACAAATGAGGTATCATTTTAAAGTTTATGGTCTGTAGAATCAAAAAAGGCACAACACTCATTTTTATTTTCCGACTTAATACACACTGTAGCAGGTCACAAAAATATAAACACAATTAAAGGTCCACAACCAATTCGTTTGCCCATCGTCAATTCGGTTATTTTAGGTCCAAATGTGTAATGTGTGAATAGTTTAACTAGTGCGCACAGTCGGTTCAATAACAAATGCATACTTTTTTTTTAACCGTCAAAAAGAAAAGATTAGTCGTTACACCGGGTATAGCTGACGAAAGCCAATTGCGCTGTCGACCTCCTGCGCCATTTCGGTCACGTGCTTTACGCGAGATCGGCATCCCACGTATTCGAAAACATTAACAACATACTCGTGCTTTGGTGTATCAAGATGAATATTCCAAAGTGGTTGTAAGAAGGTACGTATTACACTATCGCATTTAAAAGCCAAAGGGCTTCCTTGTCCACCTGCCACCTAGAGTTAATTCTCTGGGTGGCAATCTTGTTAAATCTTGTTAAATTTGGCAACTAGAACGCGTAGCCGTGTATTATTTCAACGATAATTGCAACTTGCGAACGTCTACACTCGACTCGAGGTTGACTAAGTCTAAGACTAAGCCTAATCCTAAGCCAGACACCAGGTCCATGACGATATCAGCCAGAGATTCAGTCAGAGGCTGTGACAACGAGTATAATATTTGATATGCATTGTATTTGGTTACGTAGGATCGTGTTAATAAACTATGTTATTGCGACAATACATATAGAGAATAGATGACGTGAGGGTGCGAAATGACAAGTTACATTGGTTTGGCAGTAGGCCCCTTTTGATCGTGCAAGTAACTTGGTCAGGGAGCATACGTAATTTCGTTCAACAGAACATCAAACACTGGAGTATAATATTAGTGATCATAATTATTAGAACAGTATTTTGTGACTCACATTTTGATACTATTACTGCAGAATGTTGTTGATTTGCATTGTAGTTTATGCAAAATGAGATATTTATATGACAACCATGTCCATGATGGTGATGACGATTTTATTCAATATAAAAATGTAAACGTGTAAATACATAACATATAAATACAGCTAGAGTACACCATATATAAGGATTACACAAGATTATGCTCGCACTTGTTTCCATTGTGGTCCTTCGTGCCTGGCTGTAGTTTATGTAATTGGTATCCTGTGATACCTTTCAACTGATATATGCCAGCTATTATTGTGTATTTACCAATATGTGTATATATTCTCACCACAGCAATATATGAATGTAACTTGAATTATTATTTTGCTAGAGGCCACACTGCAACCCAAGAATGGGAATGAGACGGGGCAGAAGAGGAGCGAAGGAGGTCACCTGGGTCAGGCAAACCTTTCAACTGGTATATGCCAGCTATTCTTGTGTATTTACCAATATGTGTATATATTCTCACCACAGCAATATATAAATGCATAATACGTAACTTGAATTATTATTTTGCTAGAGGCCACACTGCAACCCAAGAATGGGAATGAGACGAGGCAGAAGAGGAGCGAAGGAGGTCACCTGGATCAGGCAGACACAGGGAGGAACATAGTCTGCCTGTATTGTGTATCTCAATTCGCTACAGTAGTTGATGTTATTGTTGATGCTACAAAACAGTTATGAACGTTGCTTTACTATTAGCAATTACCGTATTCGCCAGTATACGTCATTTTCTTTGACTAAAACTATTGCAACAGCGCTTGTTAGCAGCAGACTTGTCTATTGCCAGTGATTCCTTCATTTATAATATCGCTAGCATCGATATCACAAAACCTCAGCGTGTCCAAAATTGTCTAGCAAGAGTAGTAACAAAATCTCCTCGATTTTTCGCTCTGTACCACTTTTGATGTCTTTGCATTAGCTTTGTGTACGATATCGTATAATAGTTAAGATCTGTACCATTACATATCAGGCACTGTCCAGTAAGCAACCATCTTATTTGCATTCATTGCTTACTCCTGTAAGAAAACCTATCCAGCTGCGATCATCTAGTTCTGACATACTTTTTGTTCCTAGAGTTAACACAAACATTGGAACTGGGGATTTTCTGTTGCTGCACCAACTCTTTGGAATATGCTCCCTCTTAGTGTTAGATCAGTTAAAAATATTACAAAATTCCGTCGTCATTTAAAAACTTATCTTTATAAACTTGCTTATCCACCATAGCTCCCTTGCGCCTTGACCTATCTGTTAACAACTGGAATATAGCTTATGGATTTGGAGATTGACCAATCCTTTTGTTTTGATGCGCCTCTGAGCTTGATTTCCATGGATTTAGGCGCAATAGAAGTTATCTTATTATTGTTGTTAATACACCGCTGAATCTATTTGTTTCTTAAACTTTTTTTTCTGGAGACCTATTAAATTCGGGAAAACTTACCACGTTATGTTATTTAAAAACTAACGCCTGTGTTGATCGCGAATACTTTGATTTAGATGGAACATGTTGTTAGTAAAATATATCAAATACAACCATAGTACTTAGGGCGTCAGTTGAATACTCAGACTGGGCGTTTCACCACAAACCGATGGATATTGAATATCAGTGATTCCGTCACTAGTAATGAACGTTTCATGTTTCCAGTGGTCCGCATACAATGCGTAATAAATAAAAGATGTATCTGTTTTTTTAAATAAATATTATCATGTATGCGAGTGCACAGCCACTTGGGGGCCGATATAAAAAAACGGGTACAACTTATAAAAATCTTTATTTTGTCTCTCAAACCGTGATTATAAAGCAAACGTCACTTGTGTCATTTGCGCACAATGCTATATTTTGGATGCATATAGTTTGTCGTCCTACTAATTGCTAAACTTGAGAAGTAAGTAAGAAGCCAAAATCGACCGTAATAGTATGTTCAATAGGCGTTGTTGTTCTCCTCTTGTTTCCCTGTTGTCAGGGCTGAGGCTGGCCTCGATTCCGTTCCGTGATTTCAGTTATACGTTTTTCTTCTTCTTTTCTCTCACTTATCTTGCACTGCTCTCTCCACCAGCTGTCTCCATTTCCCTCTGCATTTCATTCTCGTTCTACACTCTTGTGCAAATCCTTCCAAGTCTCTCTTTACACAGTCCTCCCGTCGCATGCTAGGTCTTCCTCGTCTCCTTTTTCGCTCCTCTCTCAGGGCATCTGCATTATTTGCCAACCGTTCTCCTCCCATTCACAACACATGCCCAGCCCACTTCGACGGATACCATTACAAATTCATCCACAACATTTGTATACAATTGATATAGGAGTCTATTTAGACATACACTAATTTACAACTGAATTATTGAAGAAAACTGGAAACAAAGGAAATGTTTACACATAAATTCCAATAAACTACAGCTCGTTAAAGTCACACTTTTCAGAGTTGCTTTTTAACGGCATCACCAACGGAAAAGGGTACCTAGAAAAAATCGAACAAATCTAGAAGGATTCCCCCTGCTACAACTCCCTCGACGGCAATACCACGGTATTTCATAGCCAAATGAGAACAATACGTAAGATACATGTGAATTTCACGTCAATCGATAGGCCTACTCGAGAGAGTGTATAATTGTCAAATAATATTCGTATTGCTATGCTATTGGCTTGAGGTAAATATTATTTTGTCTCCGTGATGATAAGTCTGAAGCAGGAGCCATTTTGCAGATATATTTTGGCGCGCGCGCGTGGTCCCTGCGATTGTTAAGCCACGTATTACGTATTATGCACACATTACATTTTAAGTTCAGAACAGTTAAGGTATTAATTATTTATTCTATATACGAATCTTGGCATACATGGGGTATTTTATAAAAAGTTGTATCACTAATACATCCTACACTAGGGGTTATTGAATAGTCCCTGAAAGTTTGGGGCTCGAGGTTCAAGCCTAAAAGGGAAACCTTAATATACATACGCTAGGTCGATTATAGTTAGATATGTATAATGAAATATTTGTTTGCTATTGCTATGTACAAACGTGTGATTTACAAGATTTGCAGTTACCCATGTTGCCTTTCTGAATGTGTGTGTGTGTGTGTGTGTGTGTGTGCGTGCGTGTGTGTGTGTGTGTATGGTGCGTGTGCGGTGTGTGAGAATGTGTATGTGTGTGTGTGTGTGTGTGTGTGTGTGTAGGCGCGTGTATGCGTGAATGTGTGATGGCTGAGAGCGTGTACGTACGCGAGTATTTAAATAATTATATATTATTATATTATAATTACATGCGTATATATATATACACGCACTCACCCATCATACATCCAGGCATACACGCGCCTACACACACACACACACACACACACACACACACACACACACACACACATACACACACACACTCTCACATTCTCACACACATACGCACGTACCCACACGTTATTCATATTTTATTAGGTTGTATTATTTTGTAGGCTCCCTATCGTATATATATATATATGTACATATATGTATATATATATATATATATGTAGTTTGTACAAGCTATTTAAAAGTATGGTAAGTCCGAATGTACCGTCATCTAAAGCATTTCGAGAACTGACTGAAACATTGTGTAACCACATAAAACCAAAAACAAATGGTGGTAGCTGAGAGATTCCAAACGAGGAGCGCGTTGTAAACAGGCAAGTTTACAGAAGTTACAGCGGTGGTTTCCTTGCAACAAAAGAAATTATGTGTCCCATGAATGTCGTTTTCATGATGTAGTGTGTCATACCTGTAAACCCACAGGCCATAATGCGAGGGTATGCCGAAACAGGGGAACAACGACGTCGACGAACGTAGTAAACGCGGAATGCAGTGACAGGTGCACCCCACAACACACCACTGATTACTCATTGTTCTTCCTGACAGCTGCGCAAAAGGCTATCACTGTTGAAGTGAAAATGGATGGAAACCCAATACAGATGATTTTTGATACTGGTGCATGGGTGTCGATTATCAGTGAATGAGCATTCCGTAACGCTTGGAAACATCAACCACCACTTCTAGTATCGGCTGGTGATGTGATGTTAAAGAGCTACACCGGACAATCTATTGTGGTCATGGGCAAGATCGAGCCTGATATTACATACAATGGGCAAACAACAGTGATGCCTATTCTGGTTGTGCAAGGCGACCGACCAAATATGTTTGCCTAACGTTAACAAAACGTTAAAACAATAACAGATGGATCTTCATTACTTTTATTTACACATGACAGTTACATGGTAGTTACAAAACTCAATCTTCCTCGTCACCATCTATAGCCTGGTGGACCTGCGTGACTGCCGGCATCTGTTGAATATAAACATGTATTCTAAATATCAATATGAATCAAACACTATTTATTTTTGGGAATGTAAAGGCCTTTTGCAAAGAATATGTTTGACAACGTATTGTTGAACAACTAGCTGAGTAACTGACGTTGTCTGGGGAAAAAAGGCTGTTGCTTGCACTGAAACTCTTGGAATTGTGACTCCCCGAGACCCCACCGCCCCAGAAGAATTTTGAAAAAAATCTAAACGTACGATCGAACCATCCCAATGGATCGTCTATGTAGATTGCAAACACAATTTCAGCCCCATACATGCAAAACTGATGGTGATAAGTGCCACTTAAAAATAGTGATCTCCCGAAGATCCCCACCACCCACAATCTTTTTTTTAAATCTAAATCTATAAACCACCACAGTGGACCCCATTAGATCGTACACAATTTAAGCCACATACATGCAAAACTGGTGGACAAAAGTGCCATTTTAATATTGTAACTCCCAACATCCTAACCCCCAGACTAATTTCGAAAAAATATAGATATACAAACCACCCCAATGGATCTGCTAGATCACACATAAAATTGCAGCCCCGTACATGCAAACGGTGATAACGGTCTACAGACAGATATTGTGATAACGGTCTACAGACAGACAGACAGACAGACAGACATATAGACAGACAGACAGAGAGACAGACGGATAGATTGTTAATTCAAAACCCATAGTTATGATTGAAAACCCCTCCTTACAGTTTTCTTCTGGAATTCCTTGTTCTCAAGTTTCTGGTAAAGACCATGGAGCTGTGCAATGGTGCTGCAGGGCTTGGCTAGCATCTCATCCAACTCCTCCTCAGCTACACTTGTCCCCACATTGAGGATATGCTTTCGCTGGAGGGCCAGCAACTTACCCTGGTTCTCCAGGATCGCATCTAACTGTCGGAGGATAGATACCTGAAAGTCTGAATCAAAATAGTTGTGTGGAGTAAGTTACTAGATCTATGTTACTTTCTTTTAGTATCTCACCTACAAATACATTATCAATGTCAGTACCATTTGTTATGCACATACTGTTTCAATCAATAATTGATCAACTTGGGATATTACTGGTTATTAAAATTACTTGTTAATAATACCCAGTACAATAACGTAACTAATATTGTTTTAATTAAATAAATCAATTCCAGAACAGTTATTAAATAATGTTTTTGGAAAGTTAATTAATTTAATTAAACTAATGAATTGTCCTGAATTAAAAATTTAAATTAACCCATGCCTGTTTGCTACTATATATGTCACTTTGGCATTTGATATTATATTACTCGATAAGTTATGCTTTTGCAAAACTACCGGTCCCCTGACCCAGACAGCGGAGTAATAAATGACATGCAGATATAATTGTTCATATTTTGCGCCATTTTATCTTCAAACAGACTACCTCAGCAAATTATATTTATAAGATTTGTCTATAAATACAATGTAATATTTTACTATCGATGTTGACGACACGTTCCCTTGATAGTGAAGAGGTCTTGGTTGTTGCTGGAGCTTAAAATAAAATGAAATGTCACATCAGAAGTAGATCCCGTTAACATTCAACAAGAAATAAATTTCATAATATTAGACGGAGTTTATATGACATAACACCCTCCTATATTAGGTCTGTTTCTGGGGTAATCCTGGTGCTTTGGAATTACGCCAGACGCAGCCCCTCCCCAGGAGTATGTTATCTGACATTTAACATGTTTATTGATATAACGTGATATAAACAGTATAACAATCACAATTAGGACATGCCGGTATATCACAATTTATGGAAGAAGCTCAGGTAAAAATGCAACACAATTATTTATGAAAATACTGTGTCTTAACGCACTTTTGAAGCCCAAATAGCGACCCGGTTTGCAATATTCTGCACCGCTGCGGTCGTGCGTTACCGCATCCGGCTTGTAAAATGAGCGATATAGCGGCGTATGTTGATGCAAACCGGCGTGCTATTTACGCCTCAAAAGTGCACAAAGATGCAATATTCTTAAACGTAAATATGCATGGGATACGGTTAATAACGGAACTAACACACTGATGTATCAAAGTTAGGCAAAACTCAAGTTATAACGGCCTAATCGAGGTGGGTCCGGATTCTACGCAAGTCCCCGTATGTAAATTACATTTGCTAAATAGTTCTTGCGTCGCGCAGTTCCGTGACAGTGCGATATCACTGAACTAGACAATGGACGAATTTAGTCTCATATCTAGTTAGAATAGCAACGATATAAATATATATAGATATCATATTGTACATACCTCTCACATCAAACGATGTGTTCCCATCGCTTCCCTTTCACAAATGCCTACGTCTTCCAGACCTGATTCCCTCTGTTTTGGGCGTTGAACCTATGGCATATCGCATGTACACAGCAGCCCAGCGCCTTATCGTCTATGAAACATTTGCTGCCAACGATAATGTGGTTGCACGATTGGTATGTGGCTGGTCAGTGTTAAAACGAAGCCCTTGGCTAGACGAATGACGGAACCACTTTATCAGTGCCACTGCTGTGGCCTTCATCTCGCCAATACTCGCCAGTGCTTAGTTCTGATTCTAAGTTTAGAGATAAGTCAGTCTATGTTGTGTTGTGTATATGAATCTGGTTTGATTTGGTTTTAAAACTGCAAATGTGAAATACATAGGCCTACACACCACAAGTTATAAAACTGTTGGATTGGAACAAACAATAGCATTGTCTCCATTGCACGAATATCCCGTTTACACTTCAGCAAACTTGCCCAGCATGTGGATTACTTCTTAATTTCTGTATATTATAGATTACATGAAGATCTGCAAATCCAGCGCCCATCATATATATATATATATATAATAATAAATTGTTATAATTGCTTACTGACATCGTCAATAAGTTATTGGTCCTCCGTAATTTTCAAGTCAATAATATCGGTCCGGCAATTGGTTTTGGTTAGTTACAGTTCAGATGTAATAATTATAGACAAAGTCAATACTTTTGACAAGTTAAACAAATGAGTGCACTTTTTTAAATTAAATTGACTATGGGTAATTGTCATAAATTATTCACACATTACTTACTTTGGCGATGAAAGAAGATAACAGTTATGGATATGTTTTATAATGTACAATATGCGCCCACAGTCATATACACCTTTATGTGTAAAGCAACGATACAAGACCAACGTTGATTGAAACAGGCCAACTTAATGACATTTATTCATTAACATAGTTTAAACAACACAATACATATATATATATATATATATATATATATATATATATATCAACACATACCACAGCAAGCATGCCAGCTTCAATGGTATTGTTAAGCAATACCTACAATTTTAAAGCATATAACATATGTGGCAGCTAATTGCTACCAGTACTAACTATATCGCTGCACCATATTTACAAATGACACCGTATCGGTAGAGGTCACTTCGCCACGCCCCTTTCTGTACTCTTATCAACCTTCCTTATTTACAGTACTAAAAACCCTGAGTACACCAGTGACAACTGACAAACAGTATGAGAAAAAACCTAGGCAATACCTCGTGTATTTATCGATTTCAGGGAAAAGCGTCAATTAAATAACTTAATTTTGTGAGCTACTACGTACTCAGTGTGGTACATGGAGGAGGGTTGGCAAAAGCAATACTAAAATAACTAAACAATAAACCTAACTAGCAAAAGAGAATTAAATTTGGATGCTTGGCCAGAATAACACACAAGCTGAACCAGCGAATTCGAACGAGGAGTGAGGCTAAATTGTCCCCTACATATTAATGTGCGTTGTTCTAAGTTTGGTCACTAGGGCACCACTATGCGACATAATCCACTTGAGGGCACCACTGTTTGCCCCCTTACGACCGATCAAACCTGATCGTTTGCCTTACACAAAATCATTGTACGCACCCACTGTCACATACATCTTTCTGTTTAAAGCAACGATACAAGACCAATGTTGATTGAAACAGGCAAACTTAGTGACATTTATTCATTAAAATAGTTTAAATAACACAATACCTACATATATCAACACATACCACAGCAAGTATGCCGGCCTCAATGGTATTGTTAAGCAATACCTACCATTTTAAAGCATATAACATACGTGGCAGCTAATTGCTACCAGTATATTGTAGTACAAATACATTTTGTTGTAAAAAGCGAAATATGTTTATGTGAACAACAGCGATCGAGAGAATCAGTACATTTTGAATGGTATACATATATGTTGCTGTACAAAAGTGAACAGAATCATTCTCCCACCAAAATATAATAGTTCGGTTGAAAATGGCCACCCATATTTTTCATAATTCCCCGCGAAGTATTGACCATTTCCTGACGAATCCTACTTGAAAGTTACACTGGCGCGCCTGCGCGAATGTCACTTGTGTGTGATGGACGTGATCTTTATTTCGTAGGGACACGTTGTGGCAATGGTTTGTGATTAATAGATGCACTTTTTAAACCTAGGGTTCGTAGATAAACTCTAGGGTTTCGTTTTTTGACCCAGTGGACCAATCAATAAGAAACCAACTCCAGTGGCTAGAATTCGTTTCTTGCGTGAAAAAAATGACCTTATTGGTCATGTGTTTGTACTGGGTTTCTGCCGGGACAGTTTTCAGTTTGACTGACTAGCAGATTTTGCGTTGGTTTTAACATAGATATTGATGTTACACTGAGTGTTTACAAGGGTGAAACATGTTTATCGATCATGTAGTGTTTGGATCATTATCATTATAATAATCTGACCATCATTTCATCTTCTTCGTTGTCGTCTTCATCTGATTCATCATCTTCATATGCAACACAGTCATCGATCTTTTCTTCATATTCATTGTCAATACCATCAATCACCATCACCATTCTACATCATCATCACAGTCATCGATCTTTTCTTCATATTCATTGTCAATACCATCAATCACCATCACCATTCTACATCATCATCACAGTCATCGATCTCTTCTTCAGGTTCATTGTCAATACCATCAATCATCATCACCATTCTACATCATCATCACAGTCATCGATCTCTTCTTCAGGTTCATTGTCAATACCATCAATCATCATCACCATTCTACATCATCATCACAGTCATCGATCAATACCATCAATTCATCATCAATATTCATACATCATCATCACCATTCAACATTGTCAATACCATCAATCATCATCACCATTCTACATCATCATCACAGTCATCGATCTCTTCTTCAGGTTAATTGTCAATACCATCAATCATCACCACCATTCTACATCATCATCACAGTCATCGATCTCTTCTTCAGGTTCATTGTCAATACCATCAATCATCATCACCATTCTACATCATCATCGCAGTCATCGATCTCTTCTTCAGGTTCATTGTCAATACCATCAATCATCATCACCATTCTACATCATCATAATCACAGTCATCGATCTCTTCTTCAGGTTCATTGTCAATACCATCAATCAACATCACCATTCTACATCATCAACATTCTAATTATAGATAATCATGATTTCCATCACCTTATTCGCATGCGCGCGCGCATGTGTGCGTGTGCTCTCGCGTATGTGGGTGGGTGTTTGAGAGTGTAATCAGGTACCTATAAAAAGGTAAGTTTTTTATATAACGCAGTATCCAATCCTCAGGACTGCTCAAAGCGCTTTACACTTTATTCCCTGCCTGGCAGACCTGTTCAATCGAACACCATCTCGACTTCTTTTGGAAGCATTCAATCACGCTGCAATTAATACGCAAATACCATTCGTACACAAATATCCACCACTGTCTACAGCAAGGTACTAATTCATACACCTGAGTGAAATGAAGCAATGTAGAGTAAACGAACTTGCCCAAGGTTCGACAAAGGTTCCAATACATGCTTATAATGTGTTCTGTTTTTATAGTGTTTGTATTTGTCACTTATTTATATTCATGAGATGACCTTATGAGTGCAGATCGAGGTTCATTAGACTGGATGGTTCAAACGTGTGATCTTTTTACTATTGTTACACAGGCAATTTACCCTTTAACCGTTACGTATGTGTGAGAATACGTACCATAATTTGATCTAATTTCACGCGATCCGTTTAATGTTCATGCTAATTATTAAAGTTACAAAACTGATCAGTGCAGGAGTGCCAATGAATAAACACGTTTTCCTAGTTCCGCACATTAATGAACACGTGTATTCACGAGAATATATATGTATGTATGTATGTATGTATGTATGTATGTATGTATGTATGTATGTATGTAAGTATGTATGTATGAATGTATGTATGTATGTATGTTTGTATGTATGTATGTATGTATGTATGTATGTATGTATGTATGTATGTATGTATGTATGTATGTATGTATGTATGTATGTATGTATGCATGTATGCATGTATGCATGTATGCATGAATGCATGTATGTATGCACTTATGTATGTATGCATATGTATGTATATGTATGTATGTATGTATGTATGTATGTATGTATGTATGTATGTATGTATGTATGTATGTATGTATGTATGTATGTATGTATGCATGTATGCATGTATGCATGTATGCATGTATGCATGTATGCATGTATGCATGTATGTATGCACTTATGTATGTATGCATATATGTATGTATGTATGTATGTATGTATGTATGTATCTTGCTTGAGTACAACCAGGTATCGTCATATCACACGTCTACTATAGTATATCCATTAAAAAATATTCTAGCAATGGTATGGCTATCTGACTTAGAACCGAGTAGTCATTATGTTCTGTGTGATATTTTCTAACGTTTTTCCTCCACCTCGCGCTTCTATTTAGGATAATGCATCTGAATAGTGCGTGTGACTATGTTGTATGCATCAGTTGTGCGACTATGTTGTACGCATCAGTTGTGTGACTATGATGTTGTATGCATCAGTTGTGTGACTATGTTATATGCATCAGTTGTGTGACTATGTTGTATGCATCAGTTGTGTGACTATGTTGTATGCATCAGTTGTGTGGCTATGTTGTATGCATCAGTTGTGTGTCATTTTTGCGTTACTCAAAAGCAGTTCATAATATTTGCCTGCTGTGACTTGGCAGTACGTTTGATCGAGAGTCGCCCGGCGCCAGGCTCGGAGTGTGTATGTGTGTTTGTGTTTGTGTGTGCGTGCGTGCGTGCGTGTGCGTGAGTGTGTGTAGTTCATCTACATATATATGCGATTATGCTACACGAAGCATTGAAGAACAAACTTACATTTTGCCAAGATGTTCTGTTGGACGCGGGGCAACATGGCGACGGCTACGTGACAGGTTGACATTTATGCCTCTACAGGACAATATGTCGATCGCCGTAGATATATCAGTAAATTACTTAGGTTTTCCCACTGGTAGACCAGCAAAATTTAGCACTTTCGAACCAGACACCATTAAAAGTGATACATCTGATTTAATTGACAATCTGGCCGATGAAGATTTGCTAATCACACATAAAAGCGTTAATATACTAAACGCACTTATTCAAGGACCAGCGTTTATTTTAGAATAGTTCATATGGATATACAGTGTGCGCCTATCAACACTGACTACAATTGATAGCAACGTGTCGCTACTGTGCTACACACAAATAATGTTTCTCCCTCTCTCCCTCTCATCCCCTCTCTCTCTCTCACATTTTTTTTCTCTCTCTCTCATTCTACTTCTCCCCCTCTCTTTCTCTCTCCCTCTCCCCCCTCCATTTATCTCTCTCTCTCTCACTCCCCCCCTCTCTCTCTCTCTCCCCTCACTCTCTTTCCTATCTCTCTCCCTGTCTCTCTCCCTCCCTCTCTCTCTCCCTCTCTTTATCATTCTCCCCTCTCTTTCCCTATCCTTCTCTCTCTGTCTCCCTCTCCCTCACATTCTCCCCTCTCTCTCCCTCTCCCACTCTCTCTCTCCCTCTGCCCCGTCTCTCCCTTCCTCTATCTCACACTCCCCCCTCTCCCCTCTCCCTCTCTCTCCTCCCTCTCTCCTCTCCCTCTCCTCTCCCTCTCCCCTCTCTCCCCTCTCCCTGTCTCCCTCCCTCCCCCTCTCCCCCTCTCTCTCTCTCTCTCTCCCTCTCACTCTCTCTCTCCCTTTCCCTCTTCCTTCCTCTCCCTCTCCATGCCTTAATCTCTCCCTCTTTCGCTCCTTCACACACACACGCACGCACGAACGCACGCACGCACGTACACGCACACCCACGAACGCACACACATATATGCACACGCGCACGCGTGCTCACACACACACATACACACATAGACACACACACAAACAAACAAACACCCCCCCCCCCACACACACACACACAATCGTGAGCACATTAATACATCTCGTATGGAGTAGGTAGGCGCAGAACCATGTGTGCCACTAGTCACACATTGACCTACTGAATCAGCAGTACGAATGTGTGTGTTGCATAAAACCTGATATACAAATAGTTGTTTCAATAACGTTAGCTGGTATTTTGCAACATATTAGCTTAGTTGTGTGTAAAACCGGCATATTTGGCAGTGCTGTGTAGTATCTAGATGCACGAAACCGCAGCATGCAACCTCGTTCATGGCTACATTTTACTTAGCCAGGGATAAAAGTAACTTAACACAACTAAAAGTAATAAATAACGAACCATTGAGCAAACAATGAATTGCAATGTTTGTTGCTCTAAAGATGGGTGTAAGCTATTAGTCATCCTTAAAAAGAGTTGGCGTAGAGAGGACGTTCTTAGAAAAAAGTTGCAATTATTTATGACCATTGCATGTCGCTAGTTTGACGCCACGTTGGCAAAGTGCAAAGATGCAGTAATACTTCAAACATATCCGTTGTTTATTATGACCATAACATATCTGGCCACTGCGTGTGAAAAGCTTTATGTCGGTTGACTTACAAAACGGATGCAGTTGTTCGTAGAGGGTAAACTCATAAACGTGTCGGTCCTGCCTGCTATGCAATAGCGTTGTCCTACACTTGTCATTCGCAGCGCGTTTTATTTATGCTCTATGTATTTAGTATTTAGTTCGTAGTTTTTCATTTATTAATAAGTATAATGTTTTAAGACTATACTAACTGTGTTGTGATTAGTAAGCCCGTATCAACGTTCGAAATTTTAAGGTACGACCACGGTTACAGGAATTGGAAATAGTTAACTGCTATACCTTTTCATGTTCAAATTTCTCACGTTCAACACACCATACTTCCTGTTGTGAATTACTACGCCCGCTAAATACGGGCAGACGTACACACAACGTCCCATTAACGCCAGCTTGGCAGCCAGGGGAACAATCATTGAGAAATAAAGGTATAACAACCGCGTGAAAACAGAAAAAGAAGCTAAACGGATACTATGGATAGGAGAAACTGGAGAAGCTGCTGTGTTATGGGCCATTAGAAACATTGATAGGCAGATTGATGGAAGTTTAGAAAATAAGTGTTTTCCTGACCAATTCGACAACATATCGCATTTTAAAATATGGTACCAGCGGTTGAAATGATAATTTATTGATTGAATGAACATTGCCATATCTTACATCATTACACTACGTTTCCAAATTGGCTCCAATAATTCTGGTTGTTGTGTTACATGCCAAAACGATGGATACATCCATTTATATAGTTTTACAACATATTTGTTGGGTAAGGACAATTGATGTTTCGAAATTGCGGCTTCAACGTTTGCCCTCCTGTCGGTATGTCATTTTTAATCTTAACACGTATACCCAGACTTTTGTGATGTTTCTCGTGCGTTAGACAAAGTTACCTAAATTGAATGAAGATTCATCATAAGTAAAGATGTTGCCTAATTTTATATGTATATATTGTTAACTTACTTCCCTCAACGATTGATTATTATGTCCGAATTAACATAATATTTACATGTTTGGTGTTCAGTTTTCCATAATTAAAAGAATATTAATTCTTATATAGTACTGTACCAGTCCTTCGTACTGCTCAAAGAATTATGAGGGGGAATGGGGACATCGTTTATTTAACTGTCTAAAAGTGAAATTAATTCTAATCTACAGCAGCCTTCGACATAGCTGCGGGCCTGTGATGTTCTGTCGGGTCCGCAACTTGCGTAAGTCACATTCCATGTTGACCCGTGCGACATTAGAATTAATATGCCGATCTTGCAACATTAGTAAATACCAAATACGAACTACAAGAAGCGTTGAAAGAATGGATAAAAAAATCGGCAGCAAGAATGGAACGAGGTGTTCTAGGCGCAATGGTTGGAGATTAGTTTTGACAAGACAGAAAGGTGTTGTTGCACAACGGAACCAGGGGTTGATCATCATGATTAAGGTGACGAAGACCAATATAAAACATTAGTATTTGTAAGATGGTAGTAGCAGCTTGACAGCTGGACTTATAATGCCTCCAAATCTATCGTCGGCCCTTAACATGTTTATGTTACAGGCCCGGGTGACCTTAGTAGATAGTCAGCGCTGTACGATCTCAAAAGCCTACTTATAAAAAAGAATTTAATGACCCCTAATGAGTTTTTGCACACCGCTGAGTCAGCAATAATGCGAGACTAATCCTATGCATAAAAAAAGATCAAAGGCTTCGTGGTTGACACTAATGAGTTTGGGAAACCTACTTATAAAAAACGTGATTGATGAGCGATGTAATTTGATACTAATTGGATGATTGACAGTACACTAGAGAGATGCCACCTAGCGGTGAGTGCGGAGAGTATTTTAGTCCTAGCGATCAACGCCGTACTTAGAGCGCGCTGACGTAAGCAATAATGCGTTTATCGCGCTAACCACGCTAAAACCATGGAACATTCGTAGTCCTCAACGCTGACGTAATGCGTTTGTAGATTCGAGAGGCCACCTAGCGGTGAGATATAACCGGGGCAAAACCCTGCATAATCCTTGGCGACGGTATAGCTCTCTTAGGAGAGTGTTCGCCTAGGGATCGAAAGGTTCCGGGTTTGAACCCTAGTCGCAACTTTTTATTAGATTCGGGAGGCCACCTAGCGGTAATGTTAGGGATCGAAAGGTTAGTCGCAACTTTTTATTAGTGGTATATAAGCGGTGGCGGTAGCGGGTGATCGGTAGTCGGTACGATGTCGCCTATAAGGTTTGGTGGATCGCGGTCGTTCTTGTCGAATATGTATATGCGTCGACTGTCGGCGTTCGGTCGAGGCTTTCGATCCGTCGAGCACGCCTATCAGTATAGGAAAGCGCTATTCTACGAGGACGTGGAATGCGCCGAAATAATCAAAAGTTCGCTAAGCTCTTACGCAGCGAAACGACGCAGTTACGACATTCGACTAAAGAGAATGAGAAACAAATGGACCGACGTTAGGGTGAAATGTATGAAGATGTTGTTGAAGAGGAAGTTTGACGGATCGAGCGATTTGAAGACTGCACTGTTGGCGACCGGGGACGTCGAATTGGTGGAATGGGTAGCGAGTAAGGAGGGTTTCTGGGGTAGCGGAATCGCGGGCGATCGGGGGAAGAACACGCTCGGTAAACTGTTGATGGAGTTGCGCGATGAGTATAAAAAGGAGTAAAAAAGTGTTCGTCGTTCAGTCGTGAAAAATGAACGGACCGTCGTTGAAGCATCCTTTTACGTGTATAGTAGCCGGTCCTACGGGATGCGGTAAGACGACGTTCGTCGAGCGTTTGATACGTTACGACACTATGATCGATCCGCCGCCGGAGAAAATCCTGTGGTGTTACGGACAGTGGCAGAGCGGCTACGCGTCTATGTCTTCGAAAATAGAGTTCGTAGACGGCCTGCCGGATCCGAAACGTTTAGACGGTAAAGCGAGAACGCTTCTAGTACTCGACGACCTCATGGAGGAGACCGATAGCCGGGTGACGGTACTATTTACTAAAAAAAGTCATCATTGTAATACGTCGGTCGTACAATTACGTCAGAACATGTTTCCGAAAGGGAAAGAAAACCGTACAATCAGCCTGAACGCTCAATACATAGTGTTATTCAAGAGTCCTCGAGACGCGGGTCAAGTAGGTCACCTAGCGAAACAGATGTACCCGGGAAAGGTCAACTACATGATAGAGGCTTTCAAAGACGCGACGTCGTCGGCGTACGGGTATCTATTCGTGGATCTGAAACAGGAAACGGAAGAGGACATGCGTTTGCGTACGTGCATATTTCCGGACGATGGCCTTCAGTACGTGTACGTACGGAAGGGTGGCGGCGGTGGTGGTGGTGGTGGCGTCGGCGGACTATAAGAAGAGAGGGACGACGGGGCGTACGTTTATTAGTCGCTATGACGGGGCGCGTGACGGGAGCGAAGAGACGACCGAAGGTGGCGGGACCGACCAATCAAATAAAGAGACACATCGTCGCCCTGCAGCTGTTGGAGAGACATAGGCGGAACATCGCTCTGCGAAAAGCGCTACTCGCCCACGCGGACACCGGTCTCATTTGTAGTCTGTGCGATTGCGCGTACAACATTCTGAAAGGGAACGTGAAGTTGTCGCCGAAACAGAAACGCGTATTGTCGAAATACCGGGATCACCTGCGTAAACTCGTCGACAAACACGTGACGCGTAAGCAGAAGCGTGTCATCTTGCAAAAGGGTGCGGGTGGTTTTTTGACGGCCCTGCTAGCGCCGTTAGCGAGTACCGTTATCTTGCCGCTGCTCAGACAGGTGTTCGGCGGTGGCGCCGGCGGTAATTGATGCAGTACGCGAAGAAGATGGCGTTGGTCGATCCACGATTGGTGGAAAGCCTCCTGCCACGCGTCGATCAGTCGTCGAGCACGCCTCGATCACGTGTGCTGAGTAGTCTTGACAGCGACATGAAGGACATTCTAGAACGTTCGGATTTATCGGAACGAGAAAAGGTAGCGTCGTACAATCAACTGCTGAGTCGGTACAATACGATAGAGACGGCTCGAGCGGCGCAACCGGTACGCGTGTCGGTGGTGAACACAGAGACACCCGCGGTACCGGTGGCGCCAGCAGCGGCGGCGGCGACGCCACCATCGTCGGAGACGATAGAGCGCGAAATCGTAGCCAGCATGCCGAAAACGTTGAAAGAGAAGACGAGACTGCTGATCGAAAAAATGAAAGCCGATCCGTTGTCTCGATGGAACGATCGCGGTGAATTCGTGTACGACGGTAAAGCGATCGCGGGGAGTAATATGGTCGATCTAGTAAACGATCTCATGCGAACGAGATCGAAGACGACGGCGCCCGTAGGATGGCGGGAGTTCGGATTGCACATGAAGGATATGAATATTCCTATGGAATTCGTAGGCAACCCGCGCTATCGTTCGTACGTGGAGCAACGACGGAAGCGGCTACTAGAAGAGAGGATGTCGAGACCGTCGACGTCTAGTTCATCAGCAGCGACGACTGAGCGGAGACGTCGTATGCGAGGCGAACCTAAACGCAGATCCGTTTCGACGGACGTCACGGCGTGGGATACGTTGTCGTGATGACGTCACGACGAGCGATCATCATCGTCGGCGTCGTCGGTTTCATCATCGCGCTTATCGCGTTCTGTATAATCGCATCGTCGTCGTCGTCGTCGTCATGGTGTCCGGGTGGAGTCGTCGTCGTCCAAAACGAAAGCCTCGACAGCAACGAAACGTCGACGACGAGGAGCTGAATAACGCGTACTTCGATCCGAAACGGGTGGGGAGTTACGGAGGCGTCGACGCGTTGCACCGGGCGTCGAAGCTCCGACGTCCGGCCGTCGAGAGGTGGCTAGCGTCGCAGGACGCCTATACCCTACACAAACCGGTTAGACGTCGTTTCAAACGACGACGCGTCATCGTGGGCGGTCGAAACCAGCAGTGGCAAGCCGATCTGGTCGACTTGACTAGACTGAAAACGCACAACGACGGTATAACATTCCTATTGACGGTGATCGATGTGTTTTCGAAGCGGGCGTGGTGCGTTCCGTTGAAGAATAAGTCCGGAGCGTCGCTCGTCGCGGCCTTCGAGCGCCTGCTGAACGACGACGACGAGACGCCGCACACGCTGCAGACCGATAAGGGGAGCGAGTTTTTGAACCGACCCCTGCAAACGTTTCTAAAGAGTCGCGGCGTTCATCATTTCGTGACGCATAACGAGGAGACCAAAGCGAGCGTCGTGGAACGGTTTAATCGAACTTTGAAGACGCGTATGTGGCGCTATTTTACGAAACACGAAACGCTGCGCTACGTAGAGGCGTTACCGGATTTCGTGCAATCGTACAACAACGCCTACCACCGAAGCATCGGTAGGACGCCGGCGAGTGTCGACGCGACGAATCAGGAGGCCGTATGGCAACGACTGTACGGTGGCGACGGCGTCGAACGACGACGAAAACCGAAACTACGCGTGGGAGATCGCGTACGTACCAGCAAGACGAGGGGTCATTTCAAAAAAGGATACATGGCTAACTGGAGCGAGGAGCTGTTCACCGTCGTAGAGGTGCACCCTTCCGAACCGCCCGTTTATCGCCTCAAGGACGACGCCGAGACGCCGATAGAGGGCGCCTTCTACGAACAGGAACTACAACGCGTAGTCGTTCCGAAAGACAAACTATATCGCGTGGAGGCGGTTATTCGGCGTCGTCGGCGTCGTGGCGGCGGTTCGGAGGCGCTAGTAAAATGGAGCGGATATCCGGCCTCATTCAACAGCTGGATCGACGCCGAGTCGCTCGTGGACCTATGAATCGTTGGATGCGTCACACCGGCTGCTGGCGACTGCACGAGGCGGGACTATGCAACGGCTCTTCGTTCTTACCGTATAAAGGTCCCTGTTGCATCGACAGGGCGCAGTGGCGCGACGATGCGCGAAGACGACGAAACTACCTCGAGTGGCGAGCGTCGAACGAACGCCGACGAATCGTCCGTCGTCGACGACGAGCGCAACGCGGACTCCATCGACGCTACAACAGCAACCGCCGCCGAACCCGTTCCATGGCGAATCTGCGGCAACGAATGCCCTAAGGCCGAAATCGTGTTCCTCTGTCAGGTCGTCGTCCTGTACTTCGTCATCGCCGTTAGTATATACAATCTGACGAAAGGTCAAGGTGACTCCAACCTGTGGACGGCGCTGTTGAGCAGCTGTCTCGGTTACCTGCTCCCGAGTCCGTCTATGAGTGTCGGTCGACGACAACGCGATGGCGGTCTCGTCTGATTTTTACCTGACGCTGCCGAGCAACGCGTCTATGAAACGTCACCCCGAAAATACGTTGACGCACTACGTCACGACGTTGCCGCGACGTTTCGACCTGTCGGGGGAGTGGGAATGCGGCGCCGTGTCGGTACAGTATCCGCACACGTGGTACAACGTGAGAAAGAAGGACGCCTACTTCTTTCTGACTTGCGCGGCGGGCGAACGGGGCGTTTACACGCAGATAGACGAAGAAGGCACGACCGTGCTGATATATCGTCAGACGATGATTCCTCACGGTTTCTACAACAACGTTTATACGTTGTGCAACAGGATCAACGAGGCGCTAGAGAAATTACACACCAGGAAGGCCAAGGCCGTGCTAGAATACTGCGCCGTCTCTAACCGCTTTACGCTACGTTTGTCGGCGGGTGTCGAATTTATCATACCTCATACGAGCCGTCTGAGACACGTGCTAGGTTTCCATACCAACACGATCATGAGTTCGTCCGCGTTCGGTCCCGCGCCGGCGACGAGACCCGTCATCAGCACGTCGCCCGCCGCGTACACGTTCGAGTACGAAGGTCGCGATACGGTGAACATGTCGGCGGGCATCGAGAGTCTGTACGTGTACACGGATCTCGTGGAACCGCGCGTCGTCGGTGACGTGTTCGCGCCGCTGCTTCGAAACATCGCCGTCCGCGGTGAGATCGATGACGTCATTTCGGAATCGTTCGTTCGCGTGCAATACGTTAAGCTGATGCGGAATCAATTCGACGAGGTCGAAGTCGATATAAGAGACGATCACGGCCAACCGATACCATTCGAGCAGGGGAAGGTGGTGACGACGCTTCACTTCAGACGTTGTAAATCGAAATTGTTTTAACATGTCGTCGAAGAACCCGTACGTGGACTACTACGTTCGTCAGGTCGGCGGACAGCTGCCGGTCTTCGTCGGCGCTCGGGGTCAACGAGGTCACGGTCTGGGTAATCTCTTCGGGAGTCTGTTTCGAAGCGCCTTGCCGCTTATCAAGAGGGGCGCGATGGCGTTGGGAAAACGGGCGCTCAACACCGGCATGCACGTGGCGCGCGACGTCGTCGCCGGCGGCAATCTGAAACAGTCGCTAAAAAGGCGCGCGAAAGAGGCCGGCGCCGATCTTCTCGACGGTCTATTGAATCCGCAGGCGGCGGCGGCGGCAAAGAAGAAGAAGCAAAAAAAGACGCAGCGCCGTCCCCGCGTCGGCGTAAAGAGAGCGCGCTTAGCGGCGACGACCGTCAGTAGGCGGAAAAGAGCGCGTCGAACGGACATATTCGACGAGTAACGACGATGGAGCGCAGCACACTCGAGAACGACGGTCAGTTCTCGCCGTACTTTCGAGTGCGCGTCGTAGTGGTGGTGGTGATGGCGCCGCCGCGCGGAGGAGATTCGATCCTGCATACGCTATTAAGTCAACTCGAGGAAAAAAAAAAAACCGTCGCGGCGGCGGCGGCATAAAGAGAGCACGCCTAGCGGCGACGGTCGTCAGTAGGCGGAAGACGTCGAACGGACGACAACGACGATGGCGTTCGTGAACGGCTCGACGTGCGAGGGCGTGAAGGGTGAACTGGACCTGTTCAGCGGACCGGTGACGCAGACGAGCATCGAGAGTAGTCATTGGACCGTCTACCAGCCGCTGACGACTCTCGACGCCGGCGGCCCTATCGAGTTCCTCGTGCCGGGTTCGGGCGAAGACTATACGGACCTGGCGAGCGTTCAACTGTACGTGCGCTTCAAAGTGACGCGGGGGGACGGTACCGATCTGGCGGCCGCGGCCGCGGTGGCGCCGGTCAACAATTTCCTGCATTCGATGATCAGTCAAATCGACGTGTCGCTGAACAACACCCTCGTGACGCCGTCGACCAATACGTACGCGTACCGGGCCTACCTCGAGACGTTGCTAAGTTACGGTAGCGAAGCGAAACGTTCGCATCTCACGGCGTCGTTGTGGTACAAAGACACCGCCGGACGGATGGACACGCTCGGCAACGCCAACGTCGGTTTCGAGTCGCGACGCATCGCGACGGCCGATAGCCACGAGGTGGAGATGATGGGACGGCTGCACGTCGACGCGTTTATGCTAAACAAACACATACCGAACGGCGTCGACACGAAAGTGCGCATAGTGCGCTCGAAGGACGCCTTCGCGCTGATGGGCGCGGCAGCCGTACCGGGGTGGCGCGTCGTGCTGCAGGAGATGCGACTGCACGTGCGAAAAGTGAAGTTGAACCCGGCCGTCCAGATAGGACATATCAAAGCGTGGACGTTGGGAACGGCTAAGTTTCCGATGCGTCGCGTCGACTGCAAATCGTTCTCGATAACGGCGGGCGCGCTATCGAACGTGCACGAGAACCTGTACATGGGCGCGATTCCGAAACGCCTCTTCCTGATGATGATCGACAACGTCGCCTACAACGGCGACTACACTAGAAATCCGTTCGACGCGCGTCACAACGACATAAACTTCCTGTCGCTCGTCGTCGACGGACGTCAGGTGCCGAGCAAGCCGCTGCAGCCGGACTTCACGCACAACCGGTACGTGCGCAGCTACATGAATCTCTTCGAGGCGACCGGAAAGGCGTTCGAGGACGAGGGGAACGACGTATCGCGCACGGACTTCGGCGCCGGCTACAGCATCTTCGGTTTCGACCTGACCCCGACTGTTGCGACGGCGATCATTTCAACGTCGTGCGTCAGGGGTGCGTGGGCGTCGATATGCATTTCGAGACGCCGCTAGCGCGTCCGGTGAACGTCGTCGTGTACGCGGAATTCGAGACGGTGATGGAAATCGACCGGAACCGGAACGTCATTTACGACTGGTAATGGATACGTTTCAACTGATGCGTCGTCTGGAACTCGATACGTACGCCAAACGTATCGTCGTCGGCGTCGTGCCTAAAGACGCGCTACTTACCGCCGCCATTGGCGCCACCTACCCGACGGCCTTCGTGTGGAACACCGACGACGGCGGCGAACCGGGACAGCACTGGGTGGCCGTCTACGTCGGCGCCGACCGACGAGGCGAGTACTTCGATTCGTACGGTCTGCCGCCGCTGCACGCCGACTTCCGCACCTTCCTGCGCCGCCACTGCGGCGACGCGTGGACGTACAACGACAAGCGCCTGCAGAGCGTCATCTCTAACGTGTGCGGACAATATTGCGTCGCCTACCTTCTATTCCGATGTCGCGGGATGCCGTTGACGACGTTCCAGAGCCTATTCGGCACCGATAGGGTGAACAATGACTGTCTCGTACACGATTTATTAAAACCTCACCGCTTGTAGTAGAAATAAAAAACGAACGAATCATGTACGCACAATTGTTGGTGTTTATTATTACCCACACATACATACATACATACATACAGAAACTACCCCTAGGGGGGGTGGTGGGGGTTAGGTTAGTAGTAGACGAGTTAGACGAGTTTACGAGTTAGACGAGTATCGGCGCCGTAGTGACGCCGTCGTCGAGCACGCGGCGTTTAGCGTAGAAGTAGCTCAACGCCGCGCGCTCTTGAACGTACGTGAACACGGACGAGTCTTTCACTTGGAAACCGCGGTTCCAGCCGACGCCGTTGCGACGGTCGCGCAGTACGGCGAGGAAGGTGTGCTCGTCGATGTCGGCGTTCTGTCGCTTGCTGAGCCCCTTCGTGCTGTACTTCGGACCGGCGACGCCGCCGAAGCAGTAGTAGGTTTTGCTGCACAGCGCCACGATCCCGTCGCCGCGCCACTCTTCTTTGAAGAGACCCGGCGTTCGACGATCGAACAGGCGTCGGCGCGCGCAGCAGGCCGCCTCGTCCCACGCTAGACCGGCGACGCGCCGTCGTACGTAGGCGTCCACGTGCGCGTCGCAGCATTCGGCCTGAAACCAGAGCGAGCGATTCCGGAAGTAGTGTTCGCGACGTTCTTCCGGTACGAGTGCGTCGACGTCACGTCCGGCTAGGGCTATGTACGCCGAGTCGGTGTCCATAGCGCAGTACTGGAAGAGCGGACGGGGAATGTAGGCGTCGACGAAATCGTAATAAAATTCCAGCATTCTCAATTTTGCGTACTGCAATACGAAATAGCCGATATGTATCGGCAGGCCTTAGACGATTTTACGCTTATTCAGCGCCACCTCGTACAGCGCGTCGTCGACGACGGCGTCCAGTTGCCGGAAGCGGCGATTGTTGACGAGCATCGACGCGCCGACCGGCGTCGCGTACTTGATTTCCCGGTGCCGATCGACGCGCGTAATCGTTTTCCCGTAGGAACTGTTCCCGAGAAGTTTAAATGTATCGGCGATGATCGATTTGTCGGGATCGATATCGCCCTCGCGACGCGCCGTCGAAACCGCGTCGCCGAAGCGGCGAAAGCACGCTATCGGCGCGTACTCGACGATCTGGTAGACGCGCTCGACGACGAGCCCGTGCGCCAGATACCAGCGTAGGAGCGGCGTCGCGAGCAAGATCGCCGCGCCGAAGTAGCTACCGACGAGCGTGCGTTGAGGTCGCGTGAGGAGATGGTGCGATTCGGCGTAGTCGCGCATGAACGGGCTGAGATCGTCGCGCGCGATATCGACGTTCTTGAATACCGGCTGCATCTCGGCGAACTTGTCGCGCAGCGCTTCCGGTACGGCTATATCGCACTGCACGAGGCCGAACAGAGAGCCGTCGCGCACCGCCTCCAGTATCGTCGAGAGCGTAATGGCGGCGGTCGGTTGCCATCGTGACGCGTCGGGCGGCGTCGGCACCGCCGGCGGTTGCACGGCGTGCCACTGGCACTCCCACATTTCGACGACTTCGTCGACGAAACGGCGCAGGTAGGCGGTCACGGCGATCGTCGCGGCGTACAGCGTCGTCATCGGTTGACCGTTGACGGCGTTCGTCGTCACGTGCGCCTGACACGTCGGGCAACCGTGAAAATAGCAGCCGTGAAATTGGTACGCCGTTCGCGTGGCGGCGCACCAGCCGTCGACTCGGTACTTTCCGATGCGCTTCTCGCGTCCGTTCAACTGGTGACGTATACGCGCGCCAGTTTCCGCCTCCACGCACGTCAACCACTCCACGGCCATACGACCGTAGCGGTGCACGCGTTCCGCTCGAAAGGCGTTCTCAGCGCGTCGGCGCGTGTACCAGCCCGTCGGCATCTCCTGCATTATCGCCCATAGATAGAGGCCGTTTGCGTCGAAGCCTACTATCGATCGGCACGTCGGTCTCGTGGTGGCGCGCGAAGATGATCGACGGGCCGCCGACGATCTGCGCCTGAAGCAGACGGTGCAGATCTTTGTTCGGCTCGTTGAAGAGCGAGAAATGGATCGACTTCGGCAGGTCGTTGAACAGGTACAACAACGTCAACCCCGGTACGCTGATGGCGTCCTTGAACATGTCGATACGTCGGCGCCGATAGAAGGCGAACTGGCGATCGACGGCCTCGAGAAACGGCGCCACGTCACGATTGTTATACCACACAAGAAAATCGCGCATCGACGTCATGTCCTCGTCGCGCCACGCCGTCGCGCAAATCTCGTACGCCTCCGCGGAGATTCCCTCGCGTTTCAGCTGGCTGTAGAAAGCTTCGCGCGACGGCAGGGCGGTTTCGTCCAGACGCGACAACGCGTCGATGTGCTCGTACGGGAAGTAGCCCTTCGTTGCCGAGCAACCGTACGCTTTCAGAAAGCGATCGTAGCTAACGCCGGGCGCGAGGTAATTCGTTATGTCCAGGAACTTCAACGTCGTCGTCGACAGGCACATGTAATTGTTCTGACGTTTAATGGTAAACGCCGACGACGTGTGCTGCGCGTCGTCGGTTATGAGCAGGGGGTCAAGTACTTTTTGACGACGTTCAAGTCGTACTTACCCGAATTAAATCCCAATACGGGCATTTGTCGAAGGTGCGTCCACAGCCGGTCGGCGAGTGTGGCGTACGGTGACGCGTCGGCGTCGTCGTCGTCGTTGCATCGTCGCCGCCAGTCGGCGTCGAGCGCGTCGAGCGCCTCGAAGGTCGCGTCGTAGCGGGGACGTAGAATCGCGCACGCCGCCGCGCTCACCGCTTCCAGGTCGTCGATGAGGCGACGCGCGAGTTCCGACGAATCGCCGGTCGTGACGTAACAGAGCGCCGCTTCGTGACCGGGCACGTTCGACGCGACGCTCACGCTGAGCAGTTCGTGTCGCGCGATCCAGCGGCATTTGTCGCTATTCGTCGGCAGATCGTTATCGGCGAAATAGCACTCGAAATCGAACGTCGCGCGGTACGGGTAGTAGCGCAGGTCGTCGTCGCCGACGTCGATGCCTTCGTCGTCGAGCCGCTCGAATACGGACGCCGTCGGTCGGTAGACGCCGCCGGGGAACACGTGACGAACGCCGCCTTCGCACGTCGCTTCGTGACGCCGTAAATCGTGCGCGGTCCGCCAGAGGACGCTGCCGCATTTCCCGCACTTGTACGTTTTCGTGTACGCTTGCCGATCGCTTATGTACGAGAAGTGCGACTCGTACAGGTTGACGTTCAGCGTCGTGGGGTGCGCTTCGAGCGATCGACGGACTAGTTCGGCGACGTCGTTCGTCAGTCGACGATAGACGACGACGTTGATGCCTAAAACCGTCTCCACGCGATCCAGTTCGTTCAGGCGCACGCCGCCACCGTTCGAGGTCGTCGCCGTGTCGCGACGATACCGCGCGTACAGACGTTTAGCGTCTTTCGTTAAACGGTTCGTATGACGGATACTTTGACCTCGTCGGTGACCTTGCAGGTGAAGGGCGATGCATCGGAAGAGACACAGATGATCGTCGTAGGGTACGCCTCGAACATCGTTCGTCAACGACACGATGGACCTGTTGAGGCGCACGTAGGCGGGAAGCGTCGTCACGCCAACGCAGCCGATAGGATGATTGATGATGACGTTCACGAAGTAGGTGGCGTTAGTTACGAGCTCGACGATCCATCCCGAGTCGGGACGCTGCGCGATGGCGTACTGCAGTACGTCGGTAGTGCGCACGGCGTCGAGGAATCGTTCGAATGAACGGCTATCGGTAACTAGGGCGGGTGTTTCGAGGAGACGTCCGCAACAGTTACACGAAGAATGAAAATATCGGTACCGACCCGACACCTTGTGGCGTAATACAAAACCATAACTAACGTTAATTTTAAACGCGTTCTTTTGCGCGCGAAACATTTCCCTCAGACGCGGTTCGGGTACGCGCGTACTCGTACAGGCGGTCATACGATAGTTGTAACGCGACTGTATGACGCCGCGCGCCACCGACGTCTCTATGCTACGCCGGTGCTCGTCTACGACACGCTGTAGATCGTCGGGCGACGGCGGCGGCGCGCTAGCGGCGGCGGCGGCCTCCACTGATTCGGGTGGCGACGAACGACCACACCGCAGCCTCAGATGTCGTAGCATAGCGTAACGCGTGGTGTATAGCTTGCCACATTTTGGGCAGTCTCGTACTTTTAGGCATAGCGCTTCGTGTCGTTCTAACATCGACTGCGTCGCGAAATAGCGCCCACATTTCGGACATTGCCATGGCGATGGTGGTGGTGGCATTCTCTCTAATGAATATTTTTCGAGCGTCGCTATTTATAACGACGACGGTGACGGTGGTGGTGGTAAGTACACCCTAGCGGGAAGAATGTGTGGTGGTGGTGGTTTTTCTAACTAACCCTAGCGGTGGGGAAGCTTTTTCTAACTGTGTGGTAACTAACCCTAGCGGTGGTGTGTAGCGGGAAGATTTTTTCTAACTAACCCTAGCGGTGGTGTGTAGCGGGAAGCTTTTTCTAACTGTGTGCTAACTAACCCTAGCGGGATTTCTAACTGTGTGGTGGGTGGTTTTTTCTAACTAGGTAACTCGGAAACGGAAAGAACATTTTCAACGTTTTATTCTAGGTAACTCGGATTTTTCTAACTAACCCTAGCGGTGGTGTGTAGCGGGAAGCTTTTTCTAACTGTGTGCTAACTAACCCTAGCGGTGGTGTGTAGCGGAATTTCTAACTGTGTGGTGGGTGGTTTTTTCTAACTAGCGGTAATTTTTCTAACTAGGTAACTCGGAAACGGAAAGAACATTTTCAACGTTTTATTCGGTACTTTTACAACAGTGTGAAGCCTTCGTTTCGATAGCAAGCAAATTCTACTAGTGTTCGTTCATTCAAGTCCGCTCCGACGTTGCACGTACGTGTGCACGGCCGACTCCAGTTGCACGCGATTCATGTAATCTCGCCAATTCGTACCCAACAACCAGTTGGATACGAATTGGACCAAATACAATTCTCCTGCACGGCCCGTTTGCGGCTGCTGATCACCGGAAGAAATCGTCACCGTAGTCTCGCTTAGTATATGGACTAGTCTCGTAAAACACGGAATAAGTGATCGTCGTAGGAACGTTTCCATGACCTCGTTGAAGTGCCGCGTCACGATACACCCCGGCTTAACGTAACGTTGCATGTAGACGCGATTCGGCCGCCCCGCGCGATAGCCGGTCATGTGAACGTAGGGGCAGCCTTCATTTGATTCGCATAGTCCGCAATGGTCTCGTACCTTCTCTAGGACCATTTCGCCGATAGTCTCGGCGATGAGATCCATAGCCAGTCGTTCGTAACGTACGATCAACTGACTCCGGCTCGGCACGACGAGTTGCCGACATGTCCCCAGCTCCTCCGATACGCTCCAGTACGGTCCCATCGTCGCCAGGCTGTCGTTATACGTCGGTGGAGGGGGGCGCGTTCGGGGTCCCAGCGCCTCCTCAATTATTGCGTCCAATACGTGAACGTCACGTACTCCTCCGCCACTACCCTACAGCACAAAGCAGTTCTACTCTTTACGTGATATCACCGTCAGCAACGCGTGTATGAAGTCGCTCATACATTCACGTCTGGCGTGTTGCATCAGAGCGTCCTACAACATATTATTATTATGATTAGTCCTCATCCTCCTTCTCCTCCACTGATCCCGCCGGCACACCTCGTTCCAACAACGTTCTTACGAACGTTGCAACCTCGTCGTACTGAGCGCGAATCCTTTCGTTGTTCGCAAGCATTTTTTGGAGTACGCAGCGCACTTCCTAAAGCACATAAAGCACAACTGTTAGTACATCAAACTACTACGAAATAGGCTTGCTTCATAGGCCAACCAAAACGCTTTTATATATTGTTCGGCCGACTCGGCTAATAGTTCAAAGCTCTGCTTGCTTAGTTCCAGCCCCTGACGATCTCTCATTCGTTGTCGTTCGTTGGCGTGCTTCAATAAATCTACCAGTAGCGGCCAATTTTCCTCCTCTTCCTACAAACAACACAACAACAACAACATTAGTCATCGTCGTCGTCATATCTTTTTAGTGTGCGGACTGTATACGAGGGGTCCCCGTTCCAAGTCGTCTTCCGCACACTAATCTCCACTTTAGTACCGGTTAACTCGAGCACGGTATCGCGGAGATCCTCCTCGTTCAATTCCGTCAGGTACTCGGCCGTGAACTCGACGAGATTAGACATTTGGCTATCGAACAACGTAAGCCAAAGCTCATCTTCGTCCTCCTCACCGTCCTTCACCATCACACGCAACGCGAAGAAATATTTCGGTACAAACACTTCCCCGTGCGTTCGACATATCAGGACCCTGTCTTTGTTTGTCTGTAATTTTCGGCGACAACGGGAACATCCCAAATAGGTGGTGCCGGGTTCGCCTTTGTACGAGACGGCCTCAATCGTAACGGGTGACAGGATTCTATATACGCCGTTGACGGCGCAGTTCAGATGTCTCAGACTCACCGCTGTGGCGCGTGTCGACGCCGTCGAATCACGTTCCATCGATCCGCTCCGCGACAGGACCGGGGGCTGCGCTGCCGTCTCGTCGGGCTGTTCCAAGCGTGCCTCTTCGGCGCTCCGTTTTCGACCGACCGTCAACGGGGCCGCGATCAGCGTAACGGGACGCTTAACGGGCGGTGACACCCCCGTTGACAAGGCTGCAATCAGTGCCGAAGGTTGACTGCTGCTGGTCGAAGGTTGACTGCTGCTGGCCGCCGCCTTCATCGACTGCTTACGCGGCGCCCTCGGCTTTTTTGTTTGTTGTTGTTGACTTTCATCCGCCATGTTGCGGAAGAACGTCTGCTGCTTGCTGCTCTGTATAAAGAATACACGGTTAGAAGTTCGGCGTCATACAATATAACATTTTCTCAGCCGTTATATACCTTTTCCAAATAACACGCATGCGCACTTCACCCTAATACGTCATCTTATTCAATTATCAGTGTGAGTGCCTCGTACATTTCAGATATTTTGTTTTCGAAAAAAAGCATCCGGTCACCTCGGTACATTCGCCGTTAAATCTCTCCTTACATCGATTTTCTCTAATATCGATGCACCTCGCGTGTCCTGACTCCACAGAGAATCTATACAACGTTTAGTTTCGTGCTTTTAACGTTTCGTTTATTGTTTTTGAAATGTCATTGTCTACACTATAACGCGCATGCGCACTTCACTCATATCCTTATCTTTTTTCAATTATCGTCGCGCATACTTTATCCAACCCAGGCATTTTGTTTTCGGAAAAAAGTTAGCGTTCACGTCAGTGCATACATCGTCAAATGTGACTTTTACCGCAAATTTCCCTAATATCTATACATCTCGTGTGTCCTGATTCCCCAGCGATCTTATACAACGTTTTATTTCGCGCTTTTACCGTTTCATTTATCGTTTGTAAAAATCCATTGTTCTCCGTTCACATTCCAACTCGTTAAGTCACGCGCAACAGATGTCACACATGTGCGCTTAACGCATTCCGTTTACTCTGCGAGGAATTTGTTT
>CM034544.1:35498003-35624545 GCA_020002185.1 Paraescarpia echinospica
CTCCCTGTCTCCCTCCCTCCCCCTCTCCCCCTCTCTCTCTCTCTCTCTCCCTCTCACTCTCTCTCTCCCTTTCCCTCTTCCTTCCTCTCCCTCTCCATGCCTTAATCTCTCCCTCTTTCGCTCCTTCACACACACACGCACGCACGAACGCACGCACGCACGTACACGCACACCCACGAACGCACACACATATATGCACACGCGCACGCGTGCTCACACACACACATACACACATAGACACACACACAAACAAACAAACACCCCCCCCCCCACACACACACACACAATCGTGAGCACATTAATACATCTCGTATGGAGTAGGTAGGCGCAGAACCATGTGTGCCACTAGTCACACATTGACCTACTGAATCAGCAGTACGAATGTGTGTGTTGCATAAAACCTGATATACAAATAGTTGTTTCAATAACGTTAGCTGGTATTTTGCAACATATTAGCTTAGTTGTGTGTAAAACCGGCAGATTTGGCAGTGCTGTGTAGTATCTAGATGCACGAAACCGCAGCATGCAACCTCGTTCATGGCTACATTTTACTTAGCCAGGGATAAAAGTAACTTAACACAACTAAAAGTAATAAATAACGAACCATTGAGCAAACAATGAATTGCAATGTTTGTTGCTCTAAAGATGGGTGTAAGCTATTAGTCATCCTTAAAAAGAGTTGGCGTAGAGAGGACGTTCTTAGAAAAAAGTTGCAATTATTTATGACCATTGCATGTCGCTAGTTTGACGCCACGTTGGCAAAGTGCAAAGATGCAGTAATACTTCAAACATATCCGTTGTTTATTATGACCATAACATATCTGGCCACTGCGTGTGAAAAGCTTTATGTCGGTTGACTTACAAAACGGATGCAGTTGTTCGTAGATGGTAAACTCATAAATATGTCGGTCCTGCCTGCTATGCAATAGCGTTGTCCTACACTTGTCATTCGCAGCGCGTTTTATTTATGCTCTATGTATTTAGTATTTAGTTCGTAGTTTTTCATTTATTAATAAGTATAATGTTTTAAGACTATACTAACTGTGTTGTGATTAGTAAGCCCGTATCAACGTTCGAAATTTTAAGGTACGACCACGGTTACAGGAATTGGAAATAGTTAACTGCTATACCTTTTCATGTTCAAATTTCTCACGTTCAACACACCATACTTCCTGTTGTGAATTACTACGCCCGCTAAATACGGGCAGACGTACACACAACGTCCCATTAACGCCAGCTTGGCAGCCAGGGGAACAATCATTGAGAAATAAAGGTATAACAACCGCGTGAAAACAGAAAAAGAAGCTAAACGGATACTATGGATAGGAGAAACTGGAGAAGCTGCTGTGTTATGGGCCATTAGAAACATTGATAGGCAGATTGATGGAAGTTTAGAAAATAAGTGTTTTCCTGACCAATTCGACAACATATCGCATTTTAAAATATGGTACCAGCGGTTGAAATGATAATTTATTGATTGAATGAACATTGCCATATCTTACATCATTACACTACGTTTCCAAATTGGCTCCAATAATTCTGGTTGTTGTGTTACATGCCAAAACGATGGATACATCCATTTATATAGTTTTACAATATTTGTTGGGTAAGGACAATTGATGTTTCGAAATTGCGGCTTCAACGTTTGCCCTCCTGTCGGTATGTCATTTTTAATCTTAACACGTATACCCAGACTTTTGTGATGTTTCTCGTGCGTTAGACAAAGTTACCTAAATTGAATGAAGATTCATCATAAGTAAAGATGTTGCCTAATTTTATATGTATATATTGTTAACTTACTTCCCTCAACGATTGATTATTATGTCCGAATTAACATAATATTTACATGTTTGGTGTTCAGTTTTCCATAATTAAAAGAATATTAATTCTTATATAGTACTGTACCAGTCCTTCGTACTGCTCAAAGAATTATGAGGGGGAATGGGGACATCGTTTATTTAACTGTCTAAAAGTGAAATTAATTCTAATCTACAGCAGCCTTCGACATAGCTGCGGGCCTGTGATGTTCTGTCGGCTCCGCAACTTGCGTAAGTCACATTCCATGTTGACCCGTGCGACATTAGAATTAATATGCCGATCTTGCAACATTAGTAAAGACCAAATACGAACTACAAGAAGCGCTGAAAGAATGGATAAAAAAATCGGCAGCAAGAATGGAACGAGGTGTTCTAGGCGCAATGGTTGGAGATTAGTTTTGACAAGACAGAAATGTGTTGTTGCACAACGGAACCAGGGGTTGATCATCATGATTAAGGTGACGAAGACCAATATAAAACATTAGTATTTGTAAGATGGTAGTAGCAGCTTGACAGCTGGACTTATAATGCCTCCAAATCTATCGTCGGCCCTTAACATGTTTATGTTACAGGCCCGGGTGACCTTTAACATATGCATTCTTGTCGACGTACATTGCAGTCGGGGTGTGTCTGGTGTGGTCTGATATGGTGTGGTCAAGTGAAAAGTGCCGATGTATCCCGGCCTTTAGACATCCCTAACTGATCGGACCAATCGTAATGTTATGGTCAATCAATTTCCGTCCGTACAACATCCGGTACAAAGTCTTAAACCGGTAGAAACCATTGGAGATAAAACAAATAATGGTGTTTCATTTCTCTCGTGGAATTGTAGAGCTGACAGTTTTGGGAAAAAAACGTTAACATACCCGTCTAGCTGGTTTACAGTTAGATTTTAACAAGATTGCCACCCAGAGAATTAACTCTAGGTGGCAGGTGGACAAGGAAACCCTTTGGCTTATCGAGAGTCCGACCCTTTTATCTATGTGTATCCCGCACGTCTGAGGTATGTGTCGATTTTATTTTTAAACATATTCACGCTACTAGCACCCACACAATCAGCAGATAATCTGTTCCATTCATTTACAGTCCTTTGTGAAAATGAAAACTTTCTTATATCTAATCTACTCTGCTCCTTTGCTAATGTAATTTCATGTCCTCTAGTCCTTCTATCTTTCTTAATTGAATTTTTTTTATTTCTATCAATATTTGCATAACCATTCAATGTTTTAAACACTTCTATCTGATCTCCTCTCAATCTCCTGGTCTCTAGTGTTGTTAAACCGCATTTTTTAGGCATATTTCGTAACTAAGATCCCTCAGTTTTGGTATCATTTTAGTTGCTCTCCTCTGTACTCTTTCTAGCATATCTATGTCCTTCCTGCGATATGGCCTCCTAGCTTGAATACAATATTCTAAATGAGGCCTAACTATTGTTTTGTACAGCGGTATTATTAGCTCTTTTTCCTTATACGTTATGTTTCGCCTAATTAATCCAAGGATTTTATTTCCCTTTGAAGCTGCAATTCCGCACTGCTCTGAAACCTTCATATCAGCACTAATGGTTAACCCTCAGTCCTTTTCTTTTACAGTAGTACTTAGTACAGTACCCCCCATTGTATATTCTACCTCTTCGTTCCCATGTCCTGTGTGGAGGCATTTACATTTCCCAAAATTGAACAGCATTTGCCATTTTTCAGACCATTTGATCAACCTGTCAAGATCATCTTGTAAATGCTGTCTATCTCCATCACTTTTAATCCTTCTAAACACTTTTGTATCATCCGTAAATTTCAACACCTTGCTTGTTATTTCATCATCCAAATCGTTGATATATATTAAGAATAATATAGGTCCTAATACTGATCCATGTGGTACCCCACTCAATACCGATTTCCAGTTTGAAGCCTACCCATCAACTACCACACGTTGTCTTCTGTCAATCAGCCATTGTTCTATCCAGTTTACTATACCATTTCCTATGCCATGGGCCTTTAGTTTCAGCAGTAATCTTTGATGTGGTACTTTGTCGAAAGCTTTTTGAAAATCTAAGTAGATGATATCTACTGGTGATCCCTCATCTACCCACTTAGTGATGTCTTCCAAAAAACATAACATATTTGTTAAGCATGACCTAGCTTTAAAAAAACCATGTTGAGATGGGTTGATCAAGTTTTGTTTAACAAGAAAATCCACCATGTGATCTTTAATTAATCTTTCTAATAATTTGCAAATCACTGATGTTAAACTCACTGGTCTATAGTTATCTGACTTGTTTCTCGAACCTTTTTTAAATAACGGTACAATGTTTGCCTCTTTCCATTCTAAAGGAACCACTCCCTCTTCTAATGACAAATTGAAAACTGTTGCAAGCGGTACGCTAATTTGTTCTACAATTTCCAATAGTAGTTTGGGCGGAATCCCATCCACTCCAGGTGATTTATTATCCTTCGTAGTCCTTATTTTCTTAGCTACCATTTCTGGGGTTACAATTAATTGTCCTAAATAGTCTGAATCTGCCCCCTTGAACTTAGCCTCTGATACTGGCAGTGAACTAATATCCTCTCTGGTAAACACTGAACTAGAGTACTCATTCAGGTCTTCTACCATTAAGAATCCCTCTGATATTATATTTCCAGCACTATCTTCTAGAGGACCGAACTTATCTTGAACTTTCTGTTTGCTTCGAACATATGCATAAAAACTCTTGCTGTCATGTTTTATATTACTAGCTAATTGTTATTCATAGCTTAAGTGCTTCTTTATAACTGTTGTAGTCTTCATCATTTCCAGTACATCTATATGACTTCCACATCATTTGTTTATACTTAATTTTTCTAATGGCTTCTTTCGATAAGTGTTTCTTTTTGGACCGTTTCCCTTGTTTTTTGAAGGGTACAAATTTGTCGACTATGCACTTAATTTCACTCTTTAATATATTCCAGCATTCTGTTGCTGTCTTATTTTGCAGTGTGTTATTCCAGTCTATCTTTGCTAAATATTTCCTCGTGTCCTTATACCTTCCTTTGTGGAAATTTCTTCTATACTGCTTTTTACTATTCCTTTCTGATTTTACTTTGATGGTAAAATGTATCTGGTTGTGATCGCTACTCCCCAGTGGCTCACGTATCTTGACATTGTCAACTACTTCATTCTGTGAGGACAAAACTATGTCTAACACATTCTCACCCCTGGTTGGTTCTAGCACATGTTGAGAAAGGAAAGTATCTTGAACTAACACTAAAAACTTGTGGTCCTCACTCCCCATACTCTGAAGAGATTTCCATTGTATATGCCCGTGGTTAAAATCGCCCATAATAATACAGTCCCGTTTGCTTACTTCCCTTATAGCGTTTTGTATTTTTTCATTCTCTTCTATGCTTATGTTTGGACTTCGATAAACTAACCCAACTGTTAACGTTGAGTTACCTGTAACTATGTTACACCAAACAGCTTCTTCGCAATCTGCTTCTCTTTCTAATTTTATTTCATAAGCCTGGATAGATTCTTTAATATATAAAATAACTCCACCTCCCTTTCTTCCTATTCTATCTTTTCTAAACATTACATATCCTGTCAATCCCAATTCGGCATCTGATATATCGGTGGTGGTCCAGGATTCGGTTATACCTATTATATGAGGGTCAATATATTTTACCATAATGTTTAGTTCATTTCTTCTGTTTACTATACTCCTTGCATTTAAATTCACACATTTGTATCCAGCTTCAGATGAGTTTTCCAGACTATTATTTGCTGATTTATTTGTGCTGTCTTTATCTATGCCTTCATTTTCAGGCTTTTCTGTGAGTCCCCCCTGCGAATCTAGTTTAAATAGATGCAACCTGTCCCACTGTCAGCAGATCGCAGCAGGTTCTCTGAGAAAACTACTGCCCCCTTTCCACTAAGATGGAGGCCATCTCTCATGTACATATCTTCCCTCCCGATTTATAGACAAACGTAACGTTATATTTCTGTTTTAAGCTTCGTCTCGTAGTGGACAAGTGTGGAGAAACTTCGGAAGTGCAAGAATCCCAGCTGATATGCAGTTCGATGTGTCATTCAAGACGCGAGTGTCTGTGCTGCTATTCGATGTTCTACAAAAGAGGATGCATGAGATTGGCAGGCTGCATACCGTAACATTACAAGTCTACAACCTGATCAATTAAACCGTTCGATTGGCCTAGTTTTTAAGACAACGTTTGTCAAGTTTTTTGTCGAGATTAAATATGCGGCATTTCACTTTGTATAACGTTTATCGTTTATCTTTGCCAGCGTGTTGCATTTCATACAAACCGTGTTGTAGCCGTATAACCTATTTTATATATTTTAATTTGTTGTGAATTGCTACGAACCAGTTTGGATCTGGTGCTACATTAATTACAATATATTATCATTATTATTATTATTATTATTTATTAACCACTCTCCTCCACAGGGCGCCACAGTGGGAAAAGTTTCAAAAGATCAAAATAATGTAAGAGAAGGTCGGAACCCATGATCATAGGTGAGCTTTGAGCCACCCCCCGGTAGCGTTGTTAATTATCTAGAGGCAGATCTTGATATTTTTTACGACATCATGGTCATTTGTCTAATTACTGACGACTAACGGTGCCCAAAATTGTACATGCGTTTCAACTGATACAATAATTTCTAGTATATATGCATCGTGTTTTGTTGCTTTCTTTAAACAACAACCATAGTCATGCAATGTTGTTGGCAACGGCATATTGAAAATGAGGGATACATATTCTGTCAATACCTAAAACAGATCTTGGCAATTAATTGTCTCAGTTTCGATAAGACTCGTTTTGCATGTATTAATTAAAGTGTTCCTATAAACATGGAACGCGCCAACATCGTGTAGAATAGAAACGTGAGAATAAACAATAAATATACTCTGGTCTGTTGGGTAACTTACAATGAACTTAGTTTTAAGAAAATTACATTTATGCAAATGTTCATCGAGGCACATTTGGCGTTATTGTTTTATGTTGCAAAATACGACTCCAGATCAACGTTGCTGTTATTTTTATCAGTACCAATATTGGTGTAGGCGCGAAGGTTTCTCATAAGGGCAGCATTCTACGTTTCCTAAATTACAAGCATGTAACACTGCCCCACTTTCTCTCTCTCTCTCTCTCTCTCTCTCTCTCTCTCTCTCTCTCTCTCTCTCTCTCTCTCTCTCTCTCTCTCTCTCTCTCTCTCTCTCTCTCTCTCTCTCTCTCTCTCTCTCTCTCTCTCTCTCTCTCTCTCTCTCTCTCTCTCTCTCTCTCTCTATATATATATATATATCTCTATATATATATATATATGTATATATATATTATATATATATATCTCATCTCTAATAACCATATTAAGATGTCCCATGTTTTATCTTCAAATCATCGGTATGTTTACTTTATCATATAAAAAATGAAAACTTCTGTCAATCAGCCATTTTTCTATCCAGTTAATTATACAATTTCCTATGCCATGGGCCTTTAGTTTAAGCAGTAATCTTTGATGTGGTACTTTGTGGAAAGCTTTTTGAAAATCTAAGTAGATGATATCTACTGGTGATTCATCATCTACCCACTTAGGTCGCATATATTGGCACGCGTGTTACACAATCCCAATATGATGAAAGTCATAGGAGGGCTGCAATCACTAATTACTGACCAGTTATCTTTACATTTACCGGTCGCATATATTGGCACGCGTGTTACACAATCCCAATATGATGAAAGTCATAGGAGGGCTGCAATAACTAATTACTGACCAGTTATCTTTACATTTACCGATCGCATATATTGGCACGCGTGTTACACAATCCCAATATGACGAAAGTCATAGGAGGGCTGTAATAACTAATTACTGACCAGTTATCTTTACGTTTACCGATCGCATTTATTGGCACGCGTGTTACACAATCCCAATATGATGAAAGTCATAGGAGGGCTGTAATCACTAATGACTGACCAGTTATCTTTACATTTACCGGTCGCATATATTGGCACGCGTGTTACACAATCCAAATATGACGAAAGTCATAGGAGGGCTGTAATCACTAATTACTGACCAGTTATCTTTACGTTTACCGATCGCATTTATTGGCACGCGTGTTACACAATCCCAATATGATGAAAGTCATAGGTGGGCTGTAATCACTAATTACTGACCAATTATCTTTACATTTACCGATCGCATATATTGGCACGCGTGTTACATAATCCCAATATGATGAAAGTCATAGGAGGTCTGTAATCACTAATTACATAAACTCAGTCTTAAATTCACATTTCTCACCCAACTTACATTTGAAGCCCTGTAAGATAATAAATAAGAGCTTCGTCTGACAACTGATGCGCCAACTTACGCATTCGCCCAACTGCGAAAGATTCAAGTTTGGCGAAGCTGCATTTCAAACTCCTCCAAATGGTGGGCACGTTTGTGGAAATATTGTTATCAGGATTGTTAGGTAGAGCTATTAACTTGTGTGTACGGTTTCAGTAACATTTAATCAGGTGTTATGCTCCAACTGCAAATCAGTCTTTAAACACGACTACGATGTATCCTTTCAATTCCAAAAATCAACAAGTGAAAAATGCGCTGTTGTTGGAATATGCCATTTTCTAACATGCAGTATTTAAGCGATAAGCTACGCTGATTAGCAGGCACGTACCTATCCGATATTATATCTATAGAGTAAACGTTCCGAGATGTAAGCCTGCCCCACTGTGACTCTCAGTAGTTTTCCAACTTTAGAAAACTATCAATCGTTTTATCAGTTTTGCTAGATTGGATTGACACCGTCATGTGCAAATTTGTTATGAAAACGGTTCGTCGACCAAAATTGTTATGAGTACCACCTTTTACGAACAACCGTATCCGTTTTTCAAGTCAACCAGTGTAAAGATTTCCACACGCAATGTGCAAATACGTCATGATTATAATAAACAACGGGTGTTTTTGAACTGTGTCAACGTGGCGTCAAAATGGCGACATTCAACGATCGAAAACAAAATGCAACTGTTTTCAAAAAACGTCATTTTTACGTCAACTCGTTTTAACGATGACTAATAGCTTACACTCATCTACAGAGATGCAAACAGAGGGCCGCAGTTCCCACCATAACAGGGTTTTGATCTTCTAATGTTCGTTCCCATAGTCGGTCCTCTGGGGAGAGTGGTTAATCACTCAAATATCACGAGTAGGAGAAAGGGCCTCTAGAGAAGCACAGTGGTGAGTCGGTACCATCCCAAACACCAATGTTGGAAATTTGAGTGGCTGAGTTATAAACACGTATCATTATACGTTTATACGCTGTGTGTGTTGAATTGTAAAATATTACCTACATGAATACGTGAAAGGTAATCACGACTAGCCGTTGTATAAGCGTATATACTTATAAGCTGAATCCAACTCCACGACGTCTCAGTATATACATATTCTTAACATAGACTGATAATTGGCGTGCGCCAGTTTTATCGTTCAGCTACCTTCTATAAATGTACTTCTACAAAGTGAATTCATTTTGTTATCAAATATTGATGTATCCGTTTTGTATGAGTGTGTTTATTGGAATCGTCGTCTCTCAAAGTTTGGGAGAGAGAAACTGTTTGTATACACACTAAAGTCGTGCAGTTCATAGCGTAGACATTATTAGGTAAACTCGACGATCAAAAAAGGTTTGAATAGAATACGATCTCAGAACGATATAGCTGTTTAATAGCTTTGTTGGATAACATACAGAATTCTAGAAGGTAATGTGCAATACTAGGTCGTCATTTGCCGTTGTGTAATGGAAACAGCACACTGCGTGCGGATAACAGTCAATCGTTTCTGCAGCACTCGTGCACTGTTATCCGACGCTAACACATCGTCCACACGCCATATGTTACATTATTTCATATTATACCAACATCCAGCCCGAGTCAAGTGCATTTCTATGAGTAAGAAAGATTTGACTCGATTTACATATTGCTTCATCCGAAGCGAAAAGAAAAGCGACTGCACTTAAATCAATATTTTATTAACTTAACTTACTGATATCTAATTTTAATCGAGGAAACGTGTCTATGTATGTATACTGATAAATTAACGTTTTCCTTTTAGACGGCTTTAATCTCGAGCGCCAAACGTTTAGGGATTAATCTACGCCCCTACGAATTGTATGTAAGATCTATATATTTTCATAATACCACTTATATGTCATGATTCACAACTTGTATTGGGTAAATTAGTTATTCGGAACATAAAACGCAATGTGTGCGTAATATGTGAAATGTAACTTAACAATTGCATGAACCACGCACGCGCGGTAAATACTTCGGAGAAACGGCCCCTGCGTCATGGATTTGGCAAGACGCTGACGCAATAATGCTTATGTCTGCACTCTTGTCAATAACGTAGCAATAGAGGTATATTATTTGACAATTCTCACGATTAAGGCCTATCGATGGACGTAAGCTCCACATTCTCTCCGATCTTCGTCATTTTGAATATACATTGAATATCTGCGAGCGCATTAAGGTGTTTATGTAATGATGCTGTGTGTTTTCTAACATTTGGTAAATACTGCTATCGCGACTGTCAGCTTCCAAGGCATCTCGTTTTTGCTAGTTGAAATCAACGTTTGCAAAACAACAGAAGCATCCATCACATATTCCTGCAGTCTGACTCTCGCCCTTTCTCATCTGGTTATTATCCATTAAGCAAATCTGATGTGGAATTGGAAGAGAATGCTGGTACATGTTCTACTACATGCTACAGTTGCCATGTTGTAACTCGGCTGGTGGTCATGAGTAACAAACTCCTCTACCCACGCTGTGGGGCCTGGAATCTTTTGTTGTGTTAATCATTGGTTGTGGTTACACTAGGATGGCGAACTGATCTTGCGTGTTACACAATCCCAATATGATGAAAGTCATAGGAGGGCTGCAATCACTAATTACATAAACTCAGTCTTAAATTCAAATTCCTCACCCAACTTACATTTGAAGCCCTGTAAGATAATAAATAAGAGCGTCGTCTGACAAGTGATGCGCCAACTTACGCATTCGCCCAACTGCGAAAGATTCAAGTTTGGCGAAGCTGCATTTCAAACTCCTCCAAATGGTGGGCACGTTTGTGGAAATTTTCCGTCAGCAGACTGTAAACAAATTATTTAACTGTTTTCGCCTCGTTCATACTGGAACAAGTGTAACAGTACTTGCTTAAAACATTACTTGACTATTATCTTACAGTGTGTTAAGTTCACAAAACAACATCCTTTTGGAGTATTAAAAAACAACCAGTTTCTGTACCATCTTCGGCTTTCCGTTATGATTTCGCTATGCAATTTAGATTTCGCGTCAGCTCAGCCTTTGCAACCTACGTATTTGCTCACAATTATTTGGAGCACGACTTGTATTTGTGTGTAAAGTTTGAATCGTTGTAATTGGTGTGTGTGTGTGTTTGTGTTTGTGTGTGTGTTTGTGTTTGTGTGTGTGTTAGTGTGTGAGTGTGTGAGTGTGTGTGTTTGTGTGTGTGTTTGTGTGTGTGTGTGTGTTAGTGTGTGAGTGTGTGAGTGTGTGAGTGTGTGTGTGTGTGTGTTTGTGTTTGTGTGTGTGTTTGTGTTTGTGTGTGTGTTAGTGTGTGAGTGTGTGAGTGTGTGTGTGTGTGTGTTTGTGTGTGTGTGTGCGCGTATATGTGTGTGTTTGCATGTGTGTGTGTTTGTGTATGTGTGGGTGTGTGTGCGTGTGTGTGTATGTGTGTGTGCGTGCGTGTGTGTCCGTGTGTGTGTGGGTGTGTGTGCGTGTGTCTCTGTGTGTGTGTGTGCGTGCGTGCCTGTGTGTGCGCGTGTGTGTGTGCATATGTGTGTGTTTGTGCGTGTGTTTCTGTGTGTGTGTGCGTGTGTGCGTGTGTGCGTGTGTGCGTGTGTGCGTGTGTGTGTGCGTGTGCGTGTGTGTGTGTGTTTGAAGTTACCTGTCTAACCTGTGTGCGTAAAGCCTCTCACAAATAAACGTACTATATTGTAGATGTGTTTGTCTAACTTTAGTGTGGCTGTCTTATGCGGCAATAGAACCAAAACATGAAATGTTGCCCTTTTATGAATACCACAAAATAGAAAACATTTGAGATTTAATTTTCGGTCATCTACACCGTCTTGGCGTCCCTTAATGATGCACGGGAAATTCAATTAAATGCCAACAAGTTTAAATTATGAATTATCGACGTAAGTATGCAACAGCGTGACGATGCATTTACACAATCCTCTAGGAAAAGCCCCAGCCTCCCATAAACATATTGCTCAATATCTACTTGAACACGATACATGTGTTGCGAGCTGAATGTCATTACGTCAAGTACTGGCGCTATGCATGAGACAGTCAGCTCATATCTCACATAGGTATCACACTGTGTTGACCTGTGTAGACGCCCTTAGTCCAGGCACTGCTATGAACATCTTAAAGATGCTGCCCCTTGTTTAGTCATACAATTCAGAAACACATGGATTTTACTATGATTTGTACATTGTCTAGGGTTGCCATATATATAAAAATGGTACATCGGAATGAAGACACCCACCGCCTATGCATTAAACAGTCCAACTGGTGACCAATTTTTACCAATTTGAACCTTGGTATATTTACTTGAATTATCACTTCTATTACAACATTTTTACTTATTTCTGTAGTGTGATCATCAATACAAATAAATATCCATAAAATGTCTTAAAACATTATATTTAAAAAATCGCTATTACTTTGAGAACATTTCCGACGTCGGACCAAATTGCCATTTTTTTTTACAAAATGTACCGTACAAAATTACTTTGTAACCAGAACTCTTAAATATTTAGCACAATTAGAGATTAATGTATATCAAAGCTAATAATAACATAAAAGTGGTACCTCATCAGGGTTTATTAAACATACATGCATTATATATGTCACTATTTGAAAATTATATGGACAACATTTCCAAAAATATGATAAAATAAACAAAAAACTCGCTAGCAAAATTATTATATTATAATGAGAAGAAAGGTATGATTAGTTGGTGTATTAATCATGTCTTAATTCTCAAACCCCAAATATATTATAAAACGGAACAAATTCAATTGAAAAATAGTATATTTTCTTGTTATTATATACATGAAATGGTATTCTAATCAATCGAAGAAATTCCTGCTCAAAATATATTGACCAAATATTACACGGCAATAGTTTCCATATAGAGCATTTATATTCTATGGTGTAATGTATATTCGTTTCTAAAAGACAAAACCATAGATCTGACAACAACAATTGTTCCCTGATACCCCACTTTTCACAGTAATACCAACATTAACAAACAATGTCATCCTGAATTGGATCATAGCGAATGATATCATATTTATTTTGTCACCCATTTGGCATATTATACATGTACATGATTACGCTGTGTATAAACCCTATAATCACATGATCAGTGTAGACACCCGCCGTCAGGTTGAACCATGAAAGACATGCGCAGAAAATGTGCGCAGTAAACTAGGGGCGGCAAAAGCAAAGATGAATTTATGTATCGCATAGTTTTTATAACATGTCGCATTTGACTGATTTTTAACATCATTGACTGGAGAATCAAAGAGTGCAAGTGGCACCACAGCACAATTTGCGAGCTGCGTGAGAAATTAGTTCTTTCTTTACTGACACAGTTGTTCTTTTCCTTCACCAGTGCCGCAATGACACATGTCATGTTCACCGCAGAATATTACTCGATGCAGTTAGCTGATTTATTTCTTGTTTACGCACAGAGAGGGGTATAAAAGGAAACAATTCAACAGAAAATTCATTGCGGCACTGGTGAAGGAAAGCAAACGCGGTGAAAAAGGTAAGTGTAAATACCGGTGCTAGAAAAGGAGTCAACACATTGTATCTCGTCTGCTTTAGGGTATGATTGTTGTTGGTATTTATGTACCAGTTATTTAAGCAAGTTCGTGGAAGTACTAAGGATCCACTCATATGAGGTCTAGTGGGCGAAAGTAAAGAATAATAGATGGGTGGTCATCATTTGACTTTCTGGGCCACGGGAACACAGTTTCATAATTTGTAGTGAGCTGGACTTTCTACGTTTTTCTTCTGATGTCTTTCAAAACAGGTGACTCCCTATCCACAGGGGCATGCTTCAAACAGGCGCATTGAATACAATCTCTAGGCCTTGGAATCCCCACACACGGTAGATGAAATGGCTTGAATCTCAGAAAGTTACCCTGGGAAAGCTTGGTTTTCATCTAAAAATATTTTGTGGGAAACCTTTCCTTTTCTAAACTTGGCAGTCCCATAGAGCATGCTAATATATCTTTGCTTAGAACTAGAAACTGCCAGTATCTTAGCCATTTATGAAATAGCTGTTTATTTTCCTTTGATCACAATTGCTTGATTTGTTTATATTTTTCAGCCAACGTCCCTGCCCATAATTAATCCCTCCAAATGCTGATTTAAAACTACATTAGTATGGTCTGTGGACTTATTTTAGCAATAATCATATATTTCTTGCATGTCTTTCTGGAGAGGTTTAGTACTGAGGATCTCTGTTATAATACAAATTACATTGCTGGTAGCTTTCGGAAGTCGGTATCTTTTTGTGTCTTATATATGTCAGATGGGATGCAATGTGTGTATATTTATGTGGTTATGTGGGTTGTGGTGTTTCTCCTGTAGATGCATCTTGTGGTATTTTAACTGGTAGGCCGTATGGTGGTGTAGGTTTTTTATGGAAACATTCCCTTGATCAATACATCACCATTCTTGACCAATGTTATGACTGTCTATGCGGCATAAGAATTCGTTGGGTAATAAGGAGCATTATCTACTAAACGTATGTTTGCCTTATGAATGCGAGGAAAACAGGGACAGGTTCAATGATTATATGTCCAAAATTGCTGTATATGTTAATACTATTAATAGCTCATGTATCACTATTGTTGGTGATTTTAATGCGGATATTTCCAAGAAATAAGTTTTTGTGGGAATATCTGACTTAATTTCTGCAAAGAATTCACTCTGGCTGTATGTGATCAAGATACTCTCCCGATAGACACATATACATATGTTAGTTCTGCCTGGGGAACTACATCATGGCTAGACCATATCATATGTACAGCTGATGCGAAGAATTGCCTATCTAACATGTCCATACATTATGACATTATTTATTCTGATCACCACCCGATATCGTATCGATATCGAACATATTTTCGAAGATAATAGAGACTGTTCTTTTTAACAGAATGGAAATGTACTTGGAAACTACTCCTAATCAATTTGGCTTTAAGCCTAAACATGGAACAGAGTTATGCGTGTTTGCATTTGAGGAATTATTAAGGTTCTACACAGAACATGGTTCAGCTATGCACGTCGCGTTTTTAGATGCATCAAAGGCGTTTGATCGTGTCAACCAATATAAACTTTTAACGAAACTAGAACAACGCAGTGTACCTAAATATATCTTAAGAGTACTCAGCAATGAATTCAATAATCAATGTGTATGCATACGATGGGGAAATACCTACTCGGACTTCTTCTCGGTAGGCAATGTTGTTAAGCAAGGTGGGAAGTTATCCCCTTTACTTTTTAACATTTATATGGATAACCTGAGTATACAACTGCACAAAAAAAATATGTTGTAGTCTTGGTAACATAGTTGCTAATCACTTTATATACGCCGATTATATACTTATGCTTGCACCTTCTGCTAAAGGACTACAAACATTACTAGACATGTGTTACTCATATGGATGTGAGCATGACGTGCAATACAATGCGGGTAAATCACTGGTCATGTACTTTGAATCTAGAAAGTCAAATATTTATAAATAAATGACATTAGGAGGAAAGAAGTTAAACTTTGCCACCTCTTGTAAATATCTTGGACATGTCATTTCTAATAAATTGTCAGATAATTCAGACATGGAAGCCAAAGTGAGACTTTCGTATGCCAAGAGTAATACGTTACGTAAATAATTCCACTTTTGTTCAACTGCTGTAAAAAATAAACTATTTACAGCGTATTTTGGTAATATATATATGTGTCCGTTATGGGTGAACTTTAGAAAAGTAAATTTTTAGCAATTCGTTGTTGCATATAACAACTCTTTCAGGATATTGAACAATTTGCCCATGAGATGTAGCGCGAGCCACATGTTCGCTACAGCTAATGTCAGCTCGGGTAAACGTGTAATCAGAAAGGCTATGTTTAGCCTAATGAATAGGTTTGACATGTCTTTGAATCCCATTATTTATAACTTGCGACATGTATTGTACTTCGAAACTGCGGCACCAGTGGGTCCGTAATTTATATAATTTTTAAACAAGTTGTTCTTATCGATGTATTTTTATATTTATTTACTTAATTTTATTGATGTATTTTTTATATATGGACATGATGATTGTCTGAAATAAATACATTATTATTATTATATTCAATATGAACAACATAAAAGGAGAACTCCAGATATTCGTGTAGATTTTTGTTTCAGTTTTGAAAAGTTGTCGTTAACAGTTTGTACATTTTTATGCAAAAATAACCCCATTTTTAGATCCTCAAATAGCTAGAATAGAGGGCAATGTTAATAACTGAATAGCAAAGGTCAGAAGTTTAAAACAATTAAAGTGTTCCATTTTTCGTGACTAAAATATATATTATTCTCATTTTCATAGAATTCATCACATCTGGCCAATCATGGACAAGACACTCTTGCTGGGCATCATCGTCGTTGGTTTGAACGTCCCTAATGTTCTGACGAAACTTGTAGGTAAGTTATTGTAATATGTATCACAAGATCTTCATAAAACTCGTTACAATATCAGTAGCATGTGAAAATGAACGTCACGTGATTAGTGATACAACTGTATAGTTTACACGTATGTTACGTACGTACGTGGTCATTTATCGCCAAATGACAAAACAATAGGGTTCTGAGGGGCGGGGAAGTATAAACCTACTCGTATAACATTATACTTTCTGCCATACGAAAAGGACACGTTGATGTAATCAGTGAAGCACGCGTACACCCTAACACATATTTTGTATTGGTGTATGGGCGTGACGTATCCAGCATACGTTCAGTATTAGATGTTTTATGCATTCCAATGACACTGTATCACGTTACACACAAGCGGCATTCAACATCCTTCTTCGGCATTCATAAACTAAACAATTAAATGTGCGTTCTAAAAATGCATACAATGCGTATATCAGCTTAATAATGACCAGTCTGTATCCATATTAGAACATTTACCTGCGCGTTAAAACACTTTTATTTGGGATACATACTTGCTGTTTTCCATGGTAGAATTGAAATATCCATTAATTTCCCAGTATTTTGGGGGAGGGCAGACGTTGGTCATACTACTATAGACTTACCGTCTTACACGATGACCGATCGTCCAGATCCATCCTTTTACCCATCTTACTCTGAATCACTGGGTTGTCTTTTACTCTTCACACATCTGATGAAACACGTCGCCTTTCTCGTAGCTGTGCGATTGAAAATGTGATGTGCTGCGTATCATCATATTGGTTATGGAATAGAACCATAGCAAGCACACACATCCTGCCTGGTGCCCTGTGTGGGTTTATATGCTCGAGGGCAATCTCATACTGTTATTTAATAACTTCAAATTAATTTACTTGTGTTTGTCAACCTTGGTTTGTTGATGTAATGACTATCTCGATAACATTGTGTTGATATGTTTACAAAGATATTTGTTAACATACGGTTGCACTTAGATCTATATTTCAACCTGGGCGATATTTAATTTTCCGCATTATTAGCTGCCCCGCACCTTTGTATTCAGCGTAGATCCTGGCTCAAGAACAAGGAATTGGCGATATGTTATTGCAACAATAATTACCCTTCAACATATCATAAATAAAATATTGTTTCAGGACCGAAATGCGAGTCGAACAAGGCTTGGTTTGTCGATCCTAGCGCGACAAAGACCTTACCTGATTTCTGCAAGCAATCGAACCAATACGTACTGAAAGGAGATTTCAATGGAGACGGTCGAATGGACATTATGTGTCATGATTCGAATAAGGGAAATAAATGGATCTACTATGCAGACAACAATGGTTACTCCGTTGTTGGCTGGAGCAAATCCATGGGGTGGTGCATCCATGCTGGAGCTTCTCTGTATACCGGAGACTTCAATGGGGATTCTAGAGACGATATGCTATGCCACGATACGACCGGGTACGTGTATATTGCGTACGCTGACAAAGACGGACACTTTACTTCCACAAGTTGGGAGAAGGCCTTGAATTTCTGCAACTGCAGTAATTGCAAACTCTTCATCGGCGACTTCAACGGGGACTGTAAGTCTGACATGTTATGTTACGATGATATGCTGGGCCGGAAGTCTATCTTATATGCGACAGCCGATGGTAATTTCAACAATTCTCTCAAATGGCACATGCATATTGACTGGTGCTTAAACTTAGGCAACAAACTGTTTGTGGGCGACTTCAACGGAGACCACAGGGACGACATGCTTTGCTACAAGGACGTGATGGTAACAGGAAACATGCTCACTGCTTACGCAAAGTGGGGCGGGTCGTTCGATCAAATCGACAACACCAACAACATGGGTTGGTGTGTCGCCAATAGTTGTACGTTGTTGGTCGGGAAAGTCAGCAGAGATCAGAGAGACGACCTGGTGTGCCACTGCAAATCACCGTCCACGGAACCAATCAGAGTTCGTTTTCCTGCCAGCGACGACGGCTTCGAAACTTTCCGTCAGTGGAGAAGCACACAATCGTGGTGTGGCAATTCGACGGAGATGCTGCTCGTTGGTAGGCTCAAACCTGGCCACTGCGGCAGTTTAATCTGCATCGATAAAGCCACTGGGCAATATTCCATTGCCTTTTCATAAACACGTTCACCTGTCTAATCTCTAGACTGAGAGAAAAGCGGTTCGATTAAATTTATATATAATTCATGAGATCGCTGAATGCTTCATTGTGTGTGTTCGTTATGGATACTTAGCATACTTTACTTATTTTGGATATTGCAATAATATCAATGTATGCAAGATAGGGTGCTTAGTCGTACTTAAGCAATGCAGTGATAACGAATGTGGCTAGCGTATCTGTTTGCGAAATGCATAGATTAGCACAACGAAACACTGTCATGATGCCGAATTGAGTTAAATAAAACGGAGAAATAATATATTAATGTAATTCCTGACATTGTGTGAACGGATGCTGATATCTAGCTTGTTTTGCTTTATTATTAAAATATGAATTGAACCGTTTCGCGTATCGTTGTTCTCTATGTTTTCCACATGTCATCATTATCATTCACGATATGTTACATATAAACTCACTTGAGACATGCACGCGTATGTCCGTACATACTTTTACGTAATAGTTGAAAGGGAACACATATAAAATGCCCACCTAAAATCTTCAATCAATAGTTGTTTCTATTTCAGCGATCATATCCTTTGTTGAACCTCTTGTAACAAATCAGAATATCGAACTAGACAACTGCTGTACACTCGTTGTCAAGTATATCTTAATAGATTGGAAAGAAGCAGGTCCACTTGTAGTGTATCATCCCTGGTTCCTTAACTCGACACATTTACACTGAAGAACAAGCATCGATTTTTATTGGATGTTTGCAGATACTTGAAGTTTTCATATAAGAAGAAATGCTCGAATTACGTGAAATTGTTCGACGTTCCCTAAATATGTTCTAAACCTACGGTATTCTAAGGCAACAATAAATCAGGTTTTTTCTAATATAAAAACTTAGCAGATCATTGTTATATTACATTTATTCAACCATGATAGCGTCACCTCACTTCACTAATCCTTTTCGGGCCTTATGGCCCACAGGTCTTCCGCGCAGCTTCTCCATTTCTCCATTGCTTGCTGACATTCGCTCACATATACGTGTCTACTTCATCCTGTTGTCGATCATCGATCTGTATTATATATTTGCATTCTTGTTATACATAATTATCTCTCTAGAAACTTGGTTTCTCTCTTAATACATACTTAAATATTGCGCTGCCGTACAGCGGACAAGGATGACATGAATAGTATGATTCAGAGGTGACAATGTGGCAATCAGCATAACGTCTACTATCCATTAAATACGTCATTTTACAAATGTAGGCCCTATTTGTAATCACAAGTCACCAACTGTACAATATGAACGGCGTCAGAAAATATCAAAACCACGCACATGAGTAACTGACAATGTTATTAACGCTTGAACATGAGACACAAACTGCAAAATCGACGATTACGAGACAGTGGGCAATAATGCAATTGCGTCACACAGAGAGTAGTAGTAATGTAATTTTCGTGATACATCCACGGTACTACTGGTAAAGATGATTTAATTAAAGAGTGTATATACAGTAGACTTGGATTCTGATAATCTGCATTAAGCTGTAAGGACGTTCAGGAGAAGGTGTGACTATATACAATAACTTGTTGATAACAATAAGGCAATCAAGGTGCACCACGTCCTGTCATGGGTCGGAGAAGATTGGATACATTTGCGACGGTTGGGGATTCACAGTGAGCAATAAGATGCTTTTAGCTCCAAATTGGAAAGGGTATTAAAACTACGTCAAGCCTAAGAAGATTTTCCGTTATTCACATTTCTACCTAAGAGCGCTGAAACAAGAACCAAAAGAAAATGTATATGCATTCGTAACTCATGCACGTATCATCGACAATGATTGCGAGTATTCAAGTAAAGAAGAACAACTCAATGACACAGAAGGTACATAGTACTTATACGTACGTACGCACGTATGTACTTACGTGCACACGTATATATGCATGCTGTATGTATATATTAATGTATGTATGTTTGTACATGTTTGTGCGTACGTATGTATGTATATGTATGTATATATGTATGTATGTATGTATGTATGTATGTATGTATGTATGAATGTATGTATGCATGTATGCATGTATGCATGTATGCATGTATGCATGTATGCATGTATGTATGTGTGTACGTGTGTATGTATGTATGTATGTATGTATGTATGTATGTATGTATGTATGTATGTATGTATGTATGTATGTATGTATGTATGTATGTATGTATGTATGTACGTATGTACGTGTGTATATGTGTATATGTGTATGTATGTTTACGTACGTATATGTATGTAGCACCAACTTAACCAAGCAGTAAAGGATGAACAGCAGAACTGAAACATTCATCATGTTTAATGGAGAAGAAATATCAAGGCGCATCAGCATGAACACCAAGACACCGTATAACTTCAACACTTGTTTTCTCGATGATAACTCGATTATTTAGTATACGTGGTTTATCCAGCCAGTTGAGATTACAACCTTGTAGGCAATTGTGTTGCTCGTCTCTGATAAAATATGTGTTATTCATGGGAAACACTAATGTATATCAGATTTAACTAAACTAACAGTCACAACCTTCGTAGAAAGCAGGTTGACCCTACTCAACAGAACATTTATTTTGCGGGCGGCGATATGTGCATTGCACAGTGTGTCACGTTCTAACGTATGAATAAAACGCCATAAGCCGAATGAGGATTTCAGCAGCACGTTTGTTATCGAGATTGTTTTGTGAATCTCTCTGGTACTTGAGTGTGGAGTGTCAATGAGACTCAGAATATTGACCCATAGACCGCATTATTCGCTGACGACTAGGTACACGAGTAGCCTTGCAACCTCCAAGTGGTTTGCCAAGAAAATCCGTGAACACTTTAAAAGGAAGCAGCATGTTCTTAGTTTTATAATTATTAATTAATGCTATATGTTCTTAAGATAATACTATGTTGACGGTATTCTGCCCGCCAAATTGTGTTTATTAAGCCCGTAACAACTTTCGCAATCGAAGCATATTCAAATGGTAAACAAAACAACCAGTTTCAAAACAAGCTTGATATCGAATAAAGCCGAAACGGCCTACGTTATCTGTCAGCAGATATATAATAGTAATGTAGTGATAGTGTGTGTGTGTGTGTGTGTGTGCGTGTGTGTGGGGGGGGAGTGTATGTGCGTGTGTGGGGGGGAGTGTGTGTGTGTAGTGCGTGCGTGCGTCCGTTGTGTGTATGTGCGTGGTGCGTGCGTGTGTGCGTGCGTGCATTGTGTGTGTGTGCGACTATGACGTATAAATACGAAAAACCCAAAAGTGTCCCTATACAGACCAATATGTCTGTATAGGGAGAGGATGCGTGCAATAACAATGCAAACAGTTTAGATGTGTCTGCCCAGTCTAGTTTTAAACGTATCCAATATGGCTGTAAGCACAACCGCTTCAGATAGACTGTCTATAGTTCGTTCTATTAAAAAAGAACACGATACACTACAGTGGAACAATTCCAAGAAATAATTATTAATAAATTCGCGCCATGGCTAGCTTAAATTATTTATAAAAAAGTTATGAATTGTTCGATTTAATATGTCCGGTAGCTATCACATGGGTCTAACGTACAACGGTAAAATTTCCAGGAAAGAACTTGCCATCACGCTTGTCCAAGAAGATGCAGACAAATATGAGCGAAAGGAGAGCCTCGTGTAGCCGCCTCGCCATCATCGCGCTGCTGGTAATGTATATCGTGCGAATGGGAGGCGCACTTATTCTGCCGCAAGAGCTGTGCGACAACGAGAGTCGTATCACATTTCAAACGTAACAGGCTGTCCGCTGTATATATATATATATATATATATATATATATACATACATACATACATAACGCCCGGATAAATGAAAACGCGACAGTCGTAGCTGGTGCTAAATACATTCCCCTAGATACGCGCACGCGTTGAAACGTCACCCGGAAATTATTCAACATCAATACGGGGACGACGACGGTCACGGGGAGCTGTTCTCTGAGAGCTCAGCTATCTCAGCTGACGACTTTTTAACTGACATATAGGCAGTCCCAATATGTGATAAACTTGGACAAGTAACGGTAATTTCTTCGATGAAAGCATACGTCTTGCGAACATAATTTTACCTAATTAATGCCCCACTTCCCATAAGCCACTACCGTGCGCCTTATAGCGTTTATTAAGCGAAACACCGCAATAGTTGATGCGGATTTACCCCGGTTCAAGCAGTTGTAGTGCGAATGTATCCGCTACGCGACAGTCACCTGTATGTAGGAAGCGCAGTCGTAGCGATTGTGTACGTTTTGGTTATGCGATAGTGACTTAAGTATATAGGAAGCGCAGTCGTAGCGAATGTGTCCGCTTTGGTTATGCGATTGTGATTTACATATATAGGAAGCGCAGTCGTAGCGAATGTATCCGCTTTGGCTATGCGATAGTGACTTATATATATAGGAAGCGCAGACGTAACGAATGTGTCCGCTTTGGCTATGCAATAGTGACTTACATATATAGGAAGCGCAGTCGTAGCGAATGTGTCCGCTTTGGCTATGCGATAGTGACTTACATATATAGGAAGCGCAGTCGTAGCGAATGTGTCCGCTTTGGCTATGCGATAATGACTTACATATATAGGAAGCGCAGTCGTAGCGAATGTGTCCGCTTTGGCTATGCGATAGTGACTTACATATATAGGAAGAGCAGTCGTAGCGAATGTGTCCGCTTTGGCTATGGGATAGTGACTTACATATATAGGAAGAGCAGTCGTAGCGAATGTGTCCGCTTTGGCTATGCGATAATGACTTACATGTATAGGAAGTGCAGTCGTAGCGAATGTGTCCGCTTTGGCTATGCGATAGTGACTTACATATATAGGAAGCGCAGTCGTAGCGAATGTGTCCGCTTTGGCTATGCGATAGTGACTTACATATATAGGAAGAGCAGTCGTAGCGAATGTGTCCGCTTTGGCTATGCGATAGTGACTTACATATATAGGAAGCGCAGTCGTAGCGAATGTGTCCGCTTTGGCTATGCGATAGTGACTTACATATTAAGGAAGAGCAGTCGTAGCGAATGTGTCCGCTTTGGCTATGCGATAGTGACTTACATATATAGGAAGAGCAGTCGTAGCGAATGTGTCCGCTTTGGCTATGCGATAATGACTTACATGTATAGGAAGCGCAGTCGTAGCGATTGTGTCCGCTTTGGCTATGCGATAGTGACTTACATATATGTAGGAAGAGCAGTCGTAGCGAAAGTGTCCACTTTGGCTATGCGATAATGACTTACATATATAGGAAGCGCAGTCGTAGCTAATGTGTCCGCTTTGGCTATGCGATAGCGACTTACATATATAGGAAGAGCAGTCGTAGCGAATGTGTCCGCTTTGGCTATGCGATAGTGACTTTACATATATAGGAAGAGCAGTCGTAGCGAATTTGTCCGCTTTGGCTATGCGATAGTGACTTACATATATAGGAAGCGCAGTCGTAGCTAATGTGTCCGCTTTGACTATGCAATTGTGACTTATATATATAGGAAACGCAATCATAGCGAATGTGTCCGCTACGTGAGTCTACTGAATATGTGCGGCACATTTGTAGCCAATATATTCTCTACGTGGCAATCTACTAGGGCCTACTAATAGCATTTCTTGGCTAGAAAGTTGTGCTTTTATATATGAGAGGAAATAATAGCTATTGTTGCCAACTCATAATTGCCCCACGCATCCCCTCCCCATACAGACATAGTGGCGTAATAATCTTTGGGTTTTTGGCATTAATATATTAATATCTCTCTCTCTCTCTCTCTCTCTCTCTCTCTCTCTCTCTCTCTCTCTCTCTCTCTCTCTCTCTCTCTCTCTCTCTCTCTCTCTCTCTCTCTCTCTCTCTCTCTCTCTCTCTCCCTCTCTCTCTCTCTCTCTCTCTCTCTCTCTCTCTCTCTCTCTCTCTCTCTCTCTGTCTCTCTCTCTCTCTCTCTCTCCCTCTCTCTCTCTCTCTTTCCCTCTTGGCTGTCCATCGTGTCCGATAATTTATATTATGTATATACATTAACACTCCAGCGCTCTTACGCTGAGCTACCGCGACCCACATTAAAGGTAACAGGAAGTTTGCTGTGTAGAACGTTGACAAATATGAAATTGCTGAACATCAAAGGATACTGCTCTTAACGTAGCCCGTTTCGGCTTTATTCCATATCAAGCTTGTTTTGAAACTGGGTGTTTTGTTTACCATTTGAATATGCTCCGATTGCGAACGTTGTTACGGTCTAAATAAACACAATTTGGCGGGTAGAATACCGTCAAAATAGTTAGTATAATCTTATGAACATTACATTAAATAATAAATATAAAACTAAGAACTGCTTCCTTTTAAAGTGTTCAAGGATTTTCTTGGCAAACCACTTGGAGGTTGCCAGGCTTCTCGTGTACCTAGTCGTCAGCGAATAATGCGGTCTATGGGTCAATATTCTGAGTCTCATTGACACGCCACACTCAAGTACCAGAGAGATTCACAAAACAATCTCGATAACAAACGTGCTGCTGAAATCCTCATTCGGCTTACGGAGTTGTATTCGTACGTCAGAACGTGACACACTGTGCAATGCACACATTGCCGCCCGCAAAATAAATGTTATGTTGAGTAGAGTCAACCTGCATTCTACGAAGGTTGTGACTGTTAGTTTAGTTAAATCTGATGTACATTAGTGTTTGCTATGAATTACACATTTTTTGAGAGAGCAGCAATACAATGGCCTACGAGGTTGTAATCCCAACTGGCTGGACAAACCACGTATACTAAATAATTGAGTTACCATAGAGAAAACACATGTTTACATTATACAAATTATGGTGTATTTGTGTTCGTGTTCGCCTTGATCGCCATATGTTTCTGTGTGCTGCAAAATCTTGCCTAGCCTTTGGAATCCTTGTTCTAATCTCTTTTTGTGTTTTCTTTTATATACATACATACATACATACGTACATACGTACATACGTACATACGTACATACGTACATACGTACATACGTACATACGTACATACGTACATACGTACATACGTACACACGTACATACGTACATACATACATACATACATACATACATACGTACATACAAACATACATACATACATGCATACATGCGTACATACGTATATACGTACGTATGTACGTAAGTGCATACGTATATATGCATGCTGTATGTATATTATAATAATGTACATATGTTTGTATATGTTTGTACGTACGTATGTATGTATGTATGTACGTACAGACATATACAAACATATATATATTATTATAAGATACATACAGCATGCATATTTACGTATGCACTTACGTACATAGCGTACGTATATACGTACGTACATACGTACGTACGTATAAGTACATATGTACCTACTATAGGCCTACCCAAATCGTGCCTATAGTACGGTGAGTACACACCGGTCTACGTTTGTTTTATGACATATCGGGATACGTTTTTTTTACGTATCTATGCACACACAGCTGTCATGAATGTCTGGCGCTCTGTTGATGCTATAACAGTTGTGTGACATCGTCTCATTCGTCTGCTCTTTTTAATCTTGTTATTCTTAACACGAGGCAGCGGAGTGACTCGTTAAAAGGGGTTGTTGTAATGCTCGAAAATTAACTGACACTCTCAGCCGTAGGCCCTAATAGGCAGATCACATTGTCTAACATTTACCTGTTCGAACCCACTTTCAGAGGTCTCTCTCCGAATCAGTACTTTAAAATGTCGGAAATCACACATACAGGCACACACGTACGCACGCATGCACGCACGCACACACACACACACACACACATACACACACACACACACACACACACACACACACACACACACACACACACACACACACACACAGCCTTGTAGTAGTACGGTGTGCCTCAAAAGTTTCACAGATCGCCTGGCTTTAAGACACGACTGAATGTTTGCACTCTGCGAGACGTTGTATAACCGCACTGAGCTCCCCCCGTCCACCATTCACGTATGTGACCCGGATCGCGCCGACCGAGCTACAATCTTGTTTGTGTTGGCGATCTTGGCTCCATGTCAGCCGCGCGCCGGTCAGTAAGTCCCTCTGTCCGCGGGTCACTCGCAGCTTGTAAGGTAGCCAGGGAAAAGTGAAGACCGTCTCGTGTTATTCAGGCTTGTACTTTTACTTATCAAGGCACCTGTTGATGTCACTGGTGACCAGTTTATGTTTCACAGGATTGTAGAAAATTATAATAGTGAGTGTCCATTAACTTAATTCCCATTTGATTTTCCGTCAATAAGCTTACGGACTTGTGAAGAAAACGACCCAGCAAATCGACTGATATTATCTTCTAAAATCGTTAAGGCTTCACGTAATCAGTTATATGTCTGTCTGTCTGTCATATTCTATCTGTCTGCGTCTGCTCTGCCTCGCCTGCCTGCCCGCCGCCCGCCGCCCGCCGCCTGCCCGCCTGCCCGCCCGCCCGCCAGCCCGCCGCCCGCCCGCCCGCCCGCCCCCGCCCGCCCGCCTCCCTGCCCGCCCCCCCCCCCCCCCCCCCGCGCCCCAGGTGTGTATGCTGTGTGTTATTGTCCTGCATTAATTTGTGTGTGCGTGTGCGGTATGCATGTGTAATGCAATGCGATGCTGTATGTATGTATGTGTATATGTATGTATATGTATGTATGTATATCCGTCCGTCCGTCCATTCGTCTGTCGTCTCTCCACTGTCTCATCTCACTGTCTCATTCTCATCTCTCTCTCTCTCTCTCTCTCTCTCTCTCTCTCTCTCTCTCTCTCCTCTCTCTCTCCTCCACTCCTCCTTTCCACTCACCCTCCCACCACTCACTCACTCACTCCTTCACTCCTCACTCGCTCGCTCACTCACTCACTCACTCACTCACTCACTCACTCACTCACTCACTCACTCACTCACTCACTCACTCACTCACTCACTCACTCACTCACTCACTCACTCACTCACTCACTCACTCACTCACTCACTCACTCACTCACTCACTCACTCATTCACTCACTCACTCACTCACTCACTCATCCTTCAGTGTCACCAGGATTTGTATGGGTGCCATATATACTGAGTCTGCGCCAGCGGTGCACAGCATGGTTAATATGGCTAGATTGGTTCACTCCACGATGTTATTCTGTCCTGCCAGTTTTTTTCTTCTTTTCCCATCTAGGGACTTCGTTTTTGTAAGTGTGTTGTGCCGACTGACGCGGGCAAACCAGTTGAGCTTGAGTGGTTTTACTGTTGACAACAGCAATTTTTGTTTTCCAGCCAGGGAATCTTCTTTCTCGCAGTGTCATTGGTGTGTTCTTTTGTAGGAAATGAAGAGGAATTTTCTAAAACACGTCATTTCAAATGTTTCGACTGTTCTCTCTGTTCTGCTGTCCAGCTCTCGCATTCATATAGGAGGATGGCGACTACGTGCCATATATAATAGGTAACAATGGAAATAGTGCAGGAAGCATAAACAGCTATTCGTTAGACATCTTAACGAAGGAGTTAATTGTTCTACTTGTCTTGGCAACATGGTGAAACGATAAACAATTTCTAGTTTCCTAACTGGTTTACCGTGCAAATTGGAGATTTCATACAATTAAAATGCCCCGACGTCTGAATTGACAACACCATTTTTTCATATTTATTGTTTAGTATATCTACCCTCAGAAATAAAATGTATAAATAACTCACCATGCCAACGATTCGTCATGGTGCATGAAACATAGTCGCGACGCCCTGACAATTATTGAGAGTGCAATGACAGTCCTTTTTGGTAGGTTTAGCTCAGATTGGATGATGTAATGTCATAGCCACTACCATGATAACCAACATTATGGTCATAACCGTAATGCTAATGTTCTGTCATGTTTCTGTGTTAATGGGATATAAGTATATTGTTATGAATACAATACATGAACACATATATACTTGCATAAACGGAGAAACAGAAAGGTATCGAAAAAAATGCATACTGGACACGTCACATGTCGTGACACCTAAAGTGATATGGCCTACGTGATTAATTACACTGACTGCAAAATTCACAACATGCCTTTGGTATGCTACTTCAGAAAAAAAGTTACTTTTTTAATCCATGGCTGGTTACAAATATGCGTATTTAAAAAAATTAAAATTGCACCACATCTGTTATTTCTACATAATGTGTGCATCGCCACTGTAATGCAACACACTGTCATCAACGGCAAAATGTATTTCTTTATCGTCTTCTTTTTATATTCAGTAGTATACATTATAATGTGTAGGTCTCGGTGTCCGGGTGATTATCGTACACACAGTGCACAGACTTGTACACAGAATGCGAGCAATTAGTCTTGTGTGAATGATACGCGTTTTGTATAGCTTTCTTGTCAAAAGTCACAACCCTACAAAAACAAAGAACATTTATAAATATAACGTCTTGTGGTCAGTATGAAGGATTCTTTGCCCAGTCTCTCTGTTTGCAATGATGGCGTCAACGGCTGATGATCGATGCCTCCGATTAACCAGAGTTGCAGAGTCGTGTAGCGTAAGAAGCGGATTTGAGGTTCACAGTAGTCTAGGTGTATGGTACGTGGAGCTTCTTTCAACGAAACGGGGTGGACCGGGGTAACAAACAACGCGACAACGTGCTAGACTCGTTTGAATGGCTAATTAGGTGATTGCTATCATCGTTCTAGTGGTATGCAACTTCCTGGTTGCGACAGACTCACCATGTGTTATAGACAGTCATGGCTCATCCCCATGGTAGAAAACTGCAGTTACTGTCAGCACATTCATTCAATGTTCTTGTGCAATATCAGACAGGCATTATGTCATTTATCTAGCAGCCACACCTGTCACTATAGTTACAAAATGATACGTGATATATCATTACAGGTTCAATACAATAATATTTTTATTTTAGCAGTGATTTGAATGCGTAATAGTCACCGCGTTTCTTGCAGGTTGTTCTGTGACCTGCGAAGATGATTAGGTATATGCCTATATAATTATAATAATAATGATGATAATAAAAGCATTAATAATAATAAATAATACTAATACCATGTACACAAACCATGTTCGACACGGTGCATCTTTGTAGGCCTACTTAGTTTAATGTCTATATGGAATGTTATTAATATTATTAACAAGTGAAAGTCATTGTACAACCCGTTTACAGCGAGAACCATTAAACGACACTGGATGAGAGAACTATTAACCACATGTCATGAGTCATGAGTATTCGGTAGGTTTTATGTCTGTATAACATCGGGTCTATATGAGACTATCTTGCATTATCACCCTTAATTGTCTCTGCTGTTTGAGCCGCTTCAACACATGTGTAACATAGTATAACACACTGACAAAATAGCCATCAAAACGAATAAATCTGTTGTTGCTGCCCAAGCTGTTAATAATTTGGCTCATAATGCGTTTGTTATAAATTATGATTGTAAGTAGGTGATTTTGCCATACGTCCGCTCTTCGCCTCCCTTATGCGCTCCGCGCCCTCTAAGTCGCCATGGAACATTGCTTTTCTAAACAAATACGCGTGTTCCACCGAAGAGAATGTTCTCCCTAAAGTCAGGATAGAGTAGGGACAAAGGTTAGATAGAGGGGATCGACATCCCGCAAATCTCACACATCCCACATACCCATCGCTTGCTGGTACTTTTGTTTCTATCAAGTCGACACTATTCGCCATTTTCTTATCTCCCGCCACGCTTAACCTTCCACACTCGACCTCACTGTCAACTTAACACTCTTCTGAACATGCACAGCGACACAATTATACGGGCAATAACCGAGGCCAATGCGGAAATCACCTCTACACTTGCACAATGCCGCCATTACTGCGTACGTCAAAGGAAGACATATCTGCACATGCAACGGAACACTCCATTGCACATGCGCAACGCCACAATTATACTGGTGATAACAGAGGCTAAAACAGAAATCACATCTACAGTTGCGCAGTGCCGCCATTAACGTGTACGTCAAAGGAAGACACCATTGCACATGCGCAACGCCACAATTATACGGACGATAACCGAGGATATTCCGGAAATCACCCCGTTATCAGAAAGAACCGGCCGCCATTAAAAGCTGCAACAGTGTGGATCAAATTTAGAAAACAAACTACTCAATCCACCCGAAGTGTGACAAAGACATGCGTTATTCCACTTATTTTTATAACACCCCAGCTACGGCGCTTTACTTCGCTCCAGACTCCGCCAGCCAACCCTGTCGCTCTCCTGCCTGTCAGGAACTCCAAATGTCAACTGCCCAGTCTCCCAGTCACTGCTGGCAACGCCCAGTCTATTCTTAGCCACCGCCACTGCACTGTTTTACCCGCGCGCGTAATAGCAAACGGGTTCATTCCGTTAGCAGCTAACATTGACACAAAATTTATTTTATTCACTAAGTGATTTGTAATAAATACACTATTCATTTCATGCTTAATAACGCATATTTATCAAACATTGTCGCATTTATTTGGACGTTTTGAATATGGATCCCATTGTCCTTCCGTACAAGTGCGTCTACCATTTGCCTTGATTTACCGGTCTATAATTCCTATTCGGATAGAGTGTCACTATCTACCGAGGAACAAAATAGGCCTACATCAACCCAAGTCCGCCAACGTTTGTCTGGTATATGCCATGCATCAAACGCATTATATACTAGCCGTGTTACCCGGCGTTGGCCAGGCGGAAAGGCAGTAATATGTATGTGACTCCTCGAGACCCCCACCGACCCGGACGAATTTCGAGAAAATTTAAATCTACGACCCACGACAATGGACCCGCTAGATCGCATACAAAACGTCAGCCTCATACAAAACAAAACGGACGGACATGTGTGTCATTTTAAAAGTGATCGCTACCACTGGACGGATTTCGTAAAGAAATATAAAACTACGAACCACCCCAATGTGCCAGCTAAATCGAATACAAAATTATGTCAGCCATATGCATGTAAAACTAACGGATTTGTGGGTCCACAGACAAACAAACAGGTAGGCAGGCGGGCAGGCAGGCAGGCAGGCAGAAAGACAGACAGACAGGCAGACAGGCAGACAGGCAGTCAGGCAGACAGGCAGACAGGCAGACAGGCAGACAGACAGACAGGCAGACTGGCAGGCAGGCAGACAGACATACATATTAACAATCAGACAGACAGACAAACAGACAGACAGACAGACAGACAGACAGACAGACAGGCAGGCAGACAGGCAGGCAGGCAGCCAGGCAGGCAGGCAGACAGACAGACAGGCTGGCCGACATGCATACAGACAGACAGACAAACATACATACATACAGACAGACAGACTGACAGACTGACAGACTGACAGACTGACAGACAGACAGACAGACAGACAGACAGACAGACAGACAGACAGAGAACCGTATTGTTTTATAATATAGATATTGCTTAACCGTTCAATGTGGCTTGTCGCGTAACGTGTAGAGATGTACCTCTGATGCTTACATAGATTAAACGTTCTACGAACGGGTGCTATACCTTGGCCTATCTCACTTCCAGCTCCAATAACATGCTGCTATCAGAGAGTGCACCTCACTGTTACTGCAACGCGGTAAGTAGTGCCTATATATACACGCCATTCACAGGATTTTCGAGATTGTCAAACAACCACAACCTCTGTATTTCTGGGTTGTCCCACGTAGGTTAGTAGTGTGTCGGCCAGCCGACATGATAATTTTCATTTTAACAATAATAATAATACAAGAATGATAATGATAATGATAATAATAATACAAGAATGATAATGATAATAACAATAATAATACAAGAATGATAATGATAATAATAATACAAGAATGATAACGATAATAATAATAATAATACAATAATGATAATGATAATAATAATAATAATAAGGCTACTTTAAAATCCTCAGAAACCAAGGTCAGAGTCGCATTAAGACAAAAAGGTTGGCCAATCTCAAAATCGATAAGCAGTAGGTCCGTATTAAAGTTTGTCAACAAATGGATAAATGGATGTATATATGCCATGGAGCTATGGTAGACAAGAAAGGTTATAAAGGTAAGTTTTTAAATGACGGTGGAATTGTGTAATACAATACAATACACTACAATACACTACAATACTATACAATACTATACAATACTATACAATACTATACAATACTATACAATACTATACAATACTATACAATACTATACTATAATGTACTATACAATACAATACAATACAACACTATACGATACTATACAATACAATACTATACTATACTATACTATACTATACTATACTATACTATACTATACTATACTATAATATAATATAATATGCTATGCTATACTATACTATACTATACTATACTATACTATAATATACAATACAACTTTATTGATCCCAACATTAAGAAAGTGCACGTCTGCCATAAACTCTAGTGCATAAAAACAAAATCAACCTTCACGCACTCATACATAAAAAATAGTAATATAAACAAGTATTATACAGCAGTACCAGCTCAATTCAAGCATTCACTAAGTAATCATGCAAATCAATTACTATAACTTAGATTAAATATCACATTTACACACCCACACCCACACACTGTATGCATTGAAGACAGTAGCCGGAGCAGCAACATCAGCATCTATCTGTCTATGTGTGCAATGAAAATGTGTATTGCAGACGGTATGAATGAATTCCTATAGCGTGTGGTTCTGGTGCGTGGAGCTCTGTATCTGTTACTCCTGTCTATCCGTCTGCTGTCAAATTCAGGTCTGAGTGGGTGGGTATCGTTTGCCAAAATCGTCTGTACTCTGTCCATTATCCGAGTATGCATACTACAATTTAACACCAGTCTTATAAGACAAACTTGTGTAATATATCCTCCAAAATATCACACCCTAAACAAGTTGACCGTCTGTCGTGTATACATACCCACCATCGTCATCCATTTTTATAATCTGTCTTGTATACATACCCACCATCGTCATCCATTTTTATAATCTGTCTTTTATACACACCGACCATCGTCATCCATTTTTATAACCTCTGTCTTGTATACATACCTACCATCGTCATCCATTTTTATAGCCTCTGTCTTGTATACATACCCACCATCGTCATCCATTTTTATAACCTCTGTCTTGTATACATAACCACCATCATCATCCATTTTTATATCCTCTGTCTTGTATACATACCCACCATCATCATCCATTTTTATAACCTCTGTCTTGTATACATACCCACCATCGTCATCCATTTTTATAACCTCTGTCTTGTATACATACCCACCATCATCATCCATTTTTATAACCTCTGTCGTATATACATACCCACCATCATCATCCATTTTTATAACCTCTTTCTTGTATACATACCCACCATCATCATCCATTTTTATAACCTCTGTCGTATATACATACCCACCATCATCATCCATTTTTATAACCTCTTTCTTGTATACATACCCACCATCGTCATCCATTTTTATAACCTCTGTCTTGTATACATACCCACCATCATCATCCATTTTTATAACCTCTGTCGTGTATACATACCCACCATCATCATCCATTTTTATAACCTCTGTCGTGTATACATACCCACCATCATCATCCATTTTTATAACCTCTTTCTTGTATACATACCCACCATCGTCATCCATTTTTATAACCTCTGTCTTGTATACATACCCACCATCGTCATCCATTTTTATAATCTGTCTTGTATACATACCGAACATCGTCATCCATTTTTATAACCTCTGTCTTGTATACATAACCACCATCATCATCCATTTTTATAATCTCTGTCTTGTATACATACCCACCATCATCATCCATTTTTATAACCTCTGTCTTGTATACATACCCACCATCATCATCCATTTTTATAACCTCTGTCGTGTATACATACCCACCATCATCATCCATTTTTATAACCTCTGTCTTGTATACATACCCACCATCGTCATCCATTTTTATAACCTCTGTCGTGTATACATACCTACCATCGTCATCCATTTTTATAACATCTGTCTTGTATACATACCCACCATCGTCATCCATTTTTATAACCTCTGTCTTGTATACATACCCACCATCGTCATCCATTTTTATAACCTCTGTCTTGTATACATACCCACCATCGTCATCCATTTTTATAACCTCTGTCTTGTATACATACCGACCATCGTCACCCATTTTTATAACCTCTGTCGTGTATACATACCTACCATCGTCATCCATTTTTATAACCTCTGTCTTGTATACATACCGACCATCGTCATCCATTTTTATAACCTCTGTCTTGTATACATACCTACCATCGTCATCCATTTTTATAGCCTCTGTCTTGTATACATACCCACCATCGTCATCCATTTTTATAGCCTCTGTCTTGTATACATACCCACCATCGTCATCCATTTTTATAGCCTCTGTCTTGTATACATACCCCCACGTCATCCATTTTATAACCTCTGTCTTGTATACATACCCACCATCGTCATCCATTTTTATAACCTCTGTCTTGTATACATACCGACCATCGTCACCCATTTTTATAACCTCTGTCGTGTATACATACCTACCATCGTCATCCATTTTTATAACCTCTGTCTTGTATACATACCGACCATCGTCATCCATTTTTATAACCTCTGTCTTGTATACATACCTACCATCGTCAACCATTTTTATAGCCTCTGTCTTGTATACATACCCACCATCGTCATCCATTTTTACAGCCTCTGTCTTGTATACATACCCACCATCGTCATCCATTTTTATAACCTCTGTCTTGTATACATACCCTCCATCGTCATCCATTTTTATAGCCTCTGTCTTGTATACATACCCACCATCGTCATCCATTTTTATAACCTCTGTCTTGTATACATACCCACCATCGTCATCCATTTTTATAACCTCTGTCGTGTATACATACCTACCATCGTCATCCATTTTTATAACCTCTGTCTTGTATACATACCCACCATCGTCATCCATTTTTATAACCTCTGTCGTGTATACATACCTACCATCGTCATCCATTTTTATAACCTCTGTCTTGTATACATACCCACCATCGTCATCCATTTTTATAACCTCTGTCTTGTATACATACCCACCATCGTCATCCATTTTTATAACCTCTGTCTTGTATACATACCCACCATCGTCATCCATTTTTATAACCTCTGTCTTGTATACATACCCACCATCGTCATCCATTTTTATAACCTTCGTCTTGTATACATACCCACCATCGTCATCCATTTTTATAGCCTCCGTCTTGTATACATACCCACCATCGTCATCCATTTTTATAACCTCTGTCTTGTATACATACCCACCATCGTCATCCATTTTTATAACCTCTGTCTTGTATACATACCCACCATCGTCATCCATTTTTATAACCTCTGTCTTGTATACATACCCACCATCGTCATCCATTTTTATAACCTCTGTCTTGTATACATAGTCACCATCGTCATCCATTTTTATAACCTCTGTTTTGAATACATACCCACCATCGTCATCCATTTTCATAACCTCTGTCTTGTATACATACCTACCATCGTCATCCATTTTTATAACCTCTGTCTTGTATACATACCCACCATCGTCATCCATTTTTATAACCTCTGTCTTGTCCACATACCCACCATCGTCATCCATTTGTATGCACGTCACTAACAATGTCCTGTTGAGTTACACTTGCTTCTTGGTGCGCGTTATTTGGCATTTTTTATATGACTGTTTTATATAGCATGCATTTATTGCTCAGACTTACCCATGTTAAAAAATCGGCATTTACTCGACATATATCTGAATTATCCTTCAGAGTGCAATGCGAAGAGTGCGTTTTCACAGATCCGCCGAAAGCCGATGTTCACGGCAAATCATACATCGAATATACTGCAGTTTACAATAATCACAACGATAGCACAATAGACCATCGAATCATCGTTTGAACATTGTCTAATGCGATTGAACACGCATTGACGTGTATAGAAACGCGACTGTCTGGTGCAAGCAGCTAAACATTATTCAACAGCTATTCTGCCCAAATGTCACGTTTTCCTACATATTCATATAGTGAATGTACATTATATATATATATATATATATATATATATATATATACATGCCTGTATATATATATATCGCCTTAACCTTGATATTTAGTGTCGCCCTAATATATGTGGTCCTGCGTTATCATGCATTTCACTAGAAAGCAATTGAAAGGGGTTCATCAGTAAGGACACGCTTCCCCAAGCTTAAACAAGATTGAACAAAATTTAACAAAATTGCCATCCAGAAATTAAATTTAGATGGCAGGTGGACGAGGAAGACTTTTGTCTTATCGAGAGTCCAATACTTTTTTTATCTACGTTTATCCCACCCTTTTAAGGTATGGGTCGATTTTATTTTTAAACGTAATCACGCTACTAACACCAACACAATCAGGAGATAATTTGTTCCATTCATTTAGAGTCCTTTTTGAGAATGATAACTTTCTTATATATAATCTACAATGCTCCTTTACTAATGTAACTCCATGTCCTCTGGTCCTTGTCTTTCTTAACTGAAAAAAAAATTATATCACTGTTTTCATAACCATTCAATATTTTATACACATCTATCTGATCTCCACTCAATCTCCAGGTCTCTAGAGTTGTTAAAGCACATTTTCTTAGGCGTATTTCTTAACTAAGATCCCTCACTTTTGGTATCGTTTTGGTTGCTCTCTTCTGTACACTGTCTAGCATATCTATGTCCTTCCTCGATATGGCCTCCACGCTTGAATACAATATTCTAAATGAGGCATAACTATTATAATAATAATAATAATAATAATAATGTATTTATTTCAGACAATCATGATGTCCATATATACAAATACATCAATAAAAGTATGTAAATAATATAAAAATACATAGATAAGATAGATATTGTTTTGTACAGCGGTATTATTAGCTCTTTTTCCTTATACGTTATGTTTCACCTAATTAATCCAAGGATTTGATTTCCCTTTGAAGCTGCAATTCCGCACTGCTCTGAAACCTTCATATCAGCACTAATGGTTATCCCTAAGTCCTTTTCTTGTTCAGTAGTACTTAGTACGGTACCCCCCATTGTATATTGTACATCTTCGCTCCCATGTCCTTTGTGGAGGCACCATCCGCAAATTTCAACACCTTGCTTGTTATATCAACATCCAAATGGTTGATATATATTAAGAATAATATAGGTCCTAGTATTGATCCCTGTGGTACCCCACTCAAAACTGATTTCTAGTTTTAAGCCTCCCATCAACTACTACCCGTTGTCTTTTGTCAATTAACCATTTTTCTAACTAGTTAATTAAACCATTTCCCATGCCATGGACCTTTAGATTAAGCAGTAATCTTTGATGTGGCACTTTGTCGAAAGCTTTCTGAAAATCTAAGTAGATGATATCTACTGGTGATCCCTCGCCTACCCACTTAGTGATATCTTCCAAAAAACATAACATATTTGTTAAGCATGACCTCGCTTTTAGAAATCCATGTTGAGATGGGATTAACACATTATGTTTAACAAGAAAATCCACCATGTGATCTTTAATAAGTCTTTCTAATAATTTGCAAATCACTGACGTTAAACTCACAGGTCTGGAGTTCTCCGACTTGTTTATGAATTTTGTTTTCATAACGGTAAAATGTTTGGTTCTTTCCTTTCTAAAGGAACCACTCCCTCTTGTAATGACAAGTTGAAAACTGTTGCAAGTGGTATGCTAATTTGTTCTATAATTTCCAATAGTAGTTTGGGCGGAATCCCATCCACTCCAGTTGATTTATTATCCTTCATAGCCCTTATTTTCTAAGCTACCATTTCCGGGGTTACAATTAACTGTCCTAAATAGTCTGATTTCGCCCCCTTGAACTTAGCCTCTGGTACTGGCAGTGAACTAATATCTTCCCTGGTAAACACCGAACTAAAATACTTACTCAGGTCTTCTGCCATTAAGAATCCCTATGATATTATATTTCCAGCACTATCTTCTAGAAGACTGACCTTATCCTCAACTTTCTGTTTGCTCCGAAAATGCATAAACACTCTTGTTGTCTTGTTTTATATTTCAAGCTAATTTTTTTTCGTAGCTTCTCTTCCAATTTCGAATTTCAGTTGTAGTTTGATTTAGTGCTTCTTTATCTATGCTGTAGTCTTTGTCAATTCCTGTACGTCTGTAGGACTTCCACATCATTTGTTTGTACTTAATTTTTCTAATGGCTTCTTTAGATAAGTATTTCTTTCTGGACCGTTTCCCTTTTTTTCTCAAGGGAACACATTTATCGACGATGCACTAAATTTCACTTTAAGATATTCCAGGTTGTATTAATACATTTAAGTAATGAAAGTATTCCAATTGAATTATAATGAAGATTTTGCAAATGGAATGTATATGTTTATTTCAATAATCGTCACCGTCAGGCGTCACGGCTTATTTGTTTGAATAAAAACCAAACTCTTATGTATGTTGTATGGTTATTTAGCAGGGATGTTCAACACAACATACTATCACATACCTGAATGTGTCTTGTGATATAAAAACAACTTTAAGTTGTTTCGTCTGCGGAAAATTAAGTCAGCACAGTGAACACATTTGGTAGTTTCCTTGATCTTGTCACACACACCATCTACAAGTTAAGCTCCGCCCACTGGGTAGGTTCAAAGTTCGAACTTGTCGTAGGATAACCGCAGCGTAGGCCTACAATTATGTTTCCTAAACAAACTAAAATTAGAAATTCACCCACAACTTCGAGCTGCCGGCACACCGCAAAATGTTCCGCTTACGGTAGGGCCTAGTACGGATATTAGCCTCTTTGGCAACCGGCTCTGGCGCCTACACTGCTACAGTACATGCCATGCCCATGGCTTGAGCGTACTCGTAAGCCTTAAAGTTAGACTTAATTAAGTACGCATTGCAAAACCGCAAGTTTTTTTCTCTCAATTGTCCATCAGGTATGTATTTTCACAAATGTGTGTATACATCAATCATGCATTTAGTTGATCATTCAATGTATCATTTATTATAAATAATATGTCTGACAATGTGGCGAACTGTTTATTTGTCAATTTATTTTGTTATCGCCTATATTACGGTGACCAGATTACTCGGCCCACGGACAACTCGGCCCGAGACAGCTCACTTTGTATTTAGTGTATAGTCTTCGAATATTTTCTTTTGCAGTTTAGGCCCGCACCTCGAAAAAACCATGAAAACAGTCACCTAGTCACCACACTTCACATTGTATATATACAACACCTATTCTACACATACATCATTATCACGTGATCAAAACATTTAATTACTGTCTTTTATCGATCAAAATGTACACAAAATTCACTCGTTTTTGTGTGTAATCATTAGTAGCCTCGATTATTCAGGCCCGTATGGTGACAGCATTCGCTTGGCCTCTCACTACGGCCTGGATTATTAAGCTCCAGCCAATGTTGTTGGGAGGGGGCTTTACCCCTGATTCGGGTAGAGACGATGATTGGCTGTCAGGCCAACTATGAAATAACTAATTAAATAAAGGTACAGTTTTATCAGGTAATATTATAATATAACAACTTTTCAACATTAAACTTATATTGAAACATGTCACACACAAAATAAACCAACATTAAACTTTTTTCGTAGTTTAGTGCCTTTTAATAACATGCATATTCACTAGGTGGCAGTTCTCATGACTGTCGAAGATTCTTTGGTCTAACTAATCAATCTTTGTGTTCCACTTCCGGGTTGTTTCTGTCCGCCGTTTCTCTGCAAGTGTGCACACACAAAGCAGAAAGGGAATCTGTCAGCGCCTCGCACCAATTGTGCGACGCACACTCCTCAAGACGTGTCTCGCGTTCCACCGAGCAGGCGTGGTAGCATTTGATGACGTTCGTCTCGCAGCGCGTTATCGTTACCATGGCGATAACCATGGAAACTGCGAAGTGCACCGGAACGCGCCACTGAAAAGTAGAATGATGGACATGCGTTCAACTGTAATTCATACGTCATAACAGGTCCTGATTATCAAATGTACAATGTAATGCTCAGTTAAAAGTTGCTTTGTTATAAATTCGGGGCAGTATGAAATAGTTAACTTCGATTTCAAACTTCACTTTATTATTAGGCTAGTTACATTAGTTGTCCAACCGTTTATCATCAGTGCGACATGTGGCAGCAGCGGATAGTGCAAACCATTGCGGTCAGCTGGTGGTCCATCACATTTCCTGTATACATCGTCTGCTTTCGAATAATTTTAATTATTTCATCACTTCGCAATCTCTTTCGGTAAGTCGTATGAAGCTCAACTTCATTTGTTAGCGACTTATTAATATACAAAATGCATCTTATTAATCAACTCAAGATGATATGTGCATACCACTGATACTATCATCAGCGTGTATCTTACTTTGTTAAGATGGACACATTAAATCCACTTATGTTGCTATCTATACTTCACATTTTCTGAGTGTCGTTTATTCTGTATACGTTCCAATGTAAACACCAGAGAACGGTGCATTCCTTCCATCCGTTATAATACAACTTACCTCATTGGAGGTACATAGAGACAGGCACATAAACTATTTTGTAATTATATAGATACAAACCATATTTTACGTTCAACTATCAGCGGTACAGGAAAGGTTACTGCACTGTGGCAAAAGGCACGCACGCACGCACGAACACACGAACGCACGAACACAGGAACTCTTGAACGCACGCACGCATGCCGCTCGCACGCACACCTCTCCCCCCACACATATATGCATACATGCACACACACACACACACACACACACACACACACACACACACACACACACACACACACACACACACACACACACACACACACACACACACACACAGACACATACACACACACACACACACACACACACAGCAGAGAGAGAGAGAGAGAGAGAGAGAATAAGCTAAGTTGTTTAATACCGAGATGATTATACAACTCGCAGAAGATTGTGTCATTACTTTATGACATTTCATCTATTGTTTACCTGCTATATAATGTTAGTCCAAGTGGGGAGATTTGCTTATAAAATAGTTTTATCATTTATTATATATTATTGCTGCTAACACGACTCCATTATTGTTAAGGGCGCCTAATAGACCCCCTGTGGCCAGCTAATTGAGAAGAACGTCGCTGGACGTAATCACATCGTCTAGTAATATCAGGCTGCATATATGGACAATATGACCGTAAGATACACCGTCTGTCATATCAATGGGATTGCAGCCAGTTGAACCCTACCAGTAGGGTCTGACCAACCGTGACTTTACTGGTGTTGGAAAAAAACTGCAGGAATGTTGCTATGTCTTGTCGGAAAGCGTAATTGACGCAATTTCAAACTGTGTCACTTATTCATGCCAATGATAAGGTAGTTTAAAAAAAATAAAGTTCTACTGTTTCAAGATCTCACGATCGCAGCCTCCTTCTCAACGTGATCATTGGCCCTAGAGTTATAACATGTGTGTGCATTCGCATGTAATTGTATAAGGTACGCTGACACCGACAATCCAATTCTGCCCAGTATTAGAAACGTTCACACATACAGAAAATAAAGGAGACCAGCACAGAGTCTCCCGTCTGTCCTGCCCATGCCGCCATTGTTTTTAAAACATTATGCGGTTTTTGTCTACACCAAGACACAATGTACATAACATTGATCATGAACAGTTTATGTTTTATTGCACGTTGCTAGTCAGTTTGGTAAAGATAATGTGTATTGTGGGGTGTATGGGGTGTTCAGATAGAGATAGTCCCGTTGTCTCCTGGTAGCAGCATCACTCGGGATGGACGGGAACACTGGCTCTCATCTGACACTCAACTCTCACTTCTGGCTCCCGGACCATTTCCCAGCCACACCCCGGTAATCGCGTCTGCTGGCGGGCGAAACGAAGTGAGGGCTGGCACGATTCATCTGCCAGTACGTGACCTGGAGAGGAGATTGGCGCCACCAGGTTATCCCAATAGCAGACTTCAAACAGGGGCCAAAGGAATGGACATAGTCACTCATTACCTAAGAAAGGAAATCTCCGGAAGTGCGAAAACTACCGAACCATTAACCTCATTAGCCACCCATGCAAAATCCTGTTACGCATAATTTCAAACCGGTTGAAAAAAACAATCAGGAGAACTACTAGCAGAAGAGCAGGCCGGATTCAGATCCGGAAGAAGTACCACATAACACATATGCAACTGCAGAATTATGATCAAAAACACCTGCAACACCAGAAGAGCCTGCTCCACAACTTTATAGACTTCAAGAAGGCTCTCGACAGGGTGTGGCATGAAGGTCTGTGGATTGTGCTAAGGCGCTTCAACATTGAAGAAGGCATCACTTAAGTCATCAGCGCACTGTATAACAACGCCAGCAGAGCGGTCCTTCTCAACAGCCAAATAAGGGAGTACTTCAGGACCACAGTCGGAGTCCGTCAAGGTTGCTTGCTGTCGCCAGTTTTCTTCAACATCTACCTCGATAACATCATGAGAGAAACCCTCCACAACTTCAACACCGCCATCTCTGTGGGTGGCAGACCTGTCAGCAACCTGCGATTTGCAAACGATAATTTTATAGATCTTCTTGGAGGAAGCAACAACGAGCTCCAAGATCTCACCAATAGTGGATAGAGCAGGCGCTTACGGCATGGAAGTAAGCAACGAAAAGCAAGGTGATGGCCAGCAGCACTGAAAACATCACTATTGAAATCACGATGAACGGTCAGAAGCTGGAGGAAGTGGTTGCGTTCAAATATATCCGTTCCACTCTCACCAAATATGGACGGTCGGACAAGGAGATCCAGATCCGAATAACCCTTGCGACAACAGCAATGACCAAACTCAGCAAGATATGGAGAAGCATTAACATCAACTTCCAAACTAAGATCAAACTGTACAGAGCCCTTGTTGTCTCCATCCTGCTCTACGGCTGTGAAAGTTGGACACTGACGGCTGCAATGACGAAGAAGATGCAGCCGTTTGAGATCGAGTGCTTCAGACGCCTGCTGCACAAATCTTGGGTCGAGCACAAGACCAATGACTTTGTCCGAACTCTGGAGGGCAGCAGACGGAGAGGCAGGCAAAAGAAGACCTGGATGGACAACATACGGGAGTGGACCGACCTTGACGTACAAACACTACTGAGACTTGCGTAAGACCGCCCCGGCTGGAGAGCAGTCGCTGCGACTGCGTCCCTCGTGTCTCCCCTAAGACCTGACAGGTCTCTGGATGAACTGAACTGAACTGAACTGAATGTGTATTGTCAGATTAATCAATACAGCATGTTCCTAAATGTGAAATCTGAGGAGGTCCCTTTAGAGCCACCTGGGCGCGAGATGGTACGCGAACATTGAGAGCTGTACTGGCCTGCTTGAACTATATTGGCACTATATCGTACACATAAACTATATCACTAACCTTGTTTTTACAAAGTACATTGTTGAATAATTATGTCACACTAAAAAAAAGTGAATTCTTATCAATGTAAATTACTTTATAGCGCATTATCCAGTTAATAGAACTGTTGAAGCACTTCAAATGTTACCCTCTGGCAGACCTGGTCATTTCAATACTAACGTGACTTAGCTGGCCTCGCAACAATTACTGCGTTAGGGCTATTTCACCATTGTCAAAGCTTATTTAGATAGCTGAGTAAACTGAGGCAACGTGGAGTGAACGAAAGTGCCGAAGCTTCAAAATGGCAGCGAGAAGTCGGACACGTCAGTCAACGTGTTCGACTGATATCTACCTGTACACGTCTCATCGGTCACATCAGTCACACCTGTCACATTTGTCACACGTGTTACACCTTTTCCATTTGTGATACCTGTCACGCCAATTACACCTGTAACGCCTGTCACATATCTCACTTATCACACGTGTTACGAGTGTCTCACCTATCACACACGTTACATATATTATATCTGTCACACGTGTTACTCATGTCACATATGTACCTGTCGGACTGTCACCTTTGTCACACATGTCACACATAATATACCTGTTGCATATATTAAACATGTCACACGTGTTTCACCTGCTACTTGTTACACCTGATAAAACAAAGCATTTTGAAGCGACAGTGCATCCCACACTGGAAATAAATCAAACAACACTTCCACACACAAATTAATATTATTCATGGTGTGCAAATAAACTGAAAGTTGTACGTGTATTTTTAATATAAGTAGATTGTTATATAAACTACACTATAACTCAAAATTATATTTACATGTACCCTCTCATGCCCAGGAGGCTCTAAAGGGACCATTACGTAGAATTTCACTTTCCCACAGTAAAAACTAATGCTAGTCTTTTGAAAATGTATGGCTCAGTTTATGCATTTGTTATCTCAAAAAAAAATATTAGCTTTATTCAAAGACTTAACTCCCTAGCTTCTTAGCACATCCATCCAATTGTTGACCTTTGGTTTTGTTTGCGCCACTAAGCTCGGATTGTCTGATAATATTGGAAGAAGTAAGACGTAGGTTATTTATAAGAAGTAAATTATTTATTATTATTATTTTGAAGGATCTTATCACAGACGTTCGGCTTGTAGTCATGGCGTTTTGGAAGAAAACAAAATCCACGATAAATGACGTCACTGGTGTAATGTCAATTAACAAAAATCATGTTTTATTATGCACCTATATTGGCATACTCTCCCTGGTAATAACACAAAGACCTGATTATTTTAGAATGGTGTTGTTAGTACGTGAGGCCATTTACAGCCCCCGGGCATGAACGGGTTAATTAGTACAAATACAAATGTTGTGAACTTACCAATTTATACGTCATGTTTTCGGTGCTGTAGTACGAGAAAGGTATGTTACTGCAAAGCATGTTTACAACACATATCAGCGTGTGTTTATACAACCCTAAATATTTGTAGTTTTAAAACTACAATGCCAACATACTAAAACGCCAGAGATCAGTGGCGCATTAAAACCAGATTGATAGGTAATCTCCAAATTGATACAAAATATCAAAGTCAACATGGGCACAAATGTGCAATGAGGCTAAAGATGATCAGACAATTAAGCAGACAATTCTTCAGATAACGGCTTCATGATAATATAATGCCATTTGCGTACTTTTGTTATTTGTCTAACATAAGTACCAAAAACGTATAAGATAATTCTTACGTAAAACATATTTACATTGTAAATTTAAATATCACAACAAATATTATATTATACGCCTAACAATTCATACATAGTATGTATTAGTAAACAAGCAATACATACGTGTTTAGAGATCCACTCCTTTAGTCTGATTTAATCGAACATGGCTACACTATTTAGGAAGACGACGCACATGCGATCTCACTCAAGTAGATGAAATCAAGTATTTACAAACGGACGGAACGGCCGCAAGAATGTCAAGAGGGTCACGTATTGAATTTCGAGTTATTTCTACTGTTAAAGCTTTAGGCGCAATTGACGTTGCCTTCTGAGATCCTCCATCTTATAAATACAAATCTCCAGTCACAGGAGAATCCAAGGGGAGCCTGGGGGCACGTGTCCCCTACACTTTTTGCAATTTGGTGTGCCTCCTAGACCTTTTTTTAATGTGTCCCCGTTATGTGTTCCCTAGATATTTGGGATGTGCCCCCGTTCAATGAGGTGAGAAGAAGCTGGAGTTATGGCGGCGCGGCGGAAAGAAAATCTTTTAGCAGCACCCCCCATCTTCCGATGTCATAATCCATCAGCGAGACTGCGCGATAGCATGACAGCGGAATCGTGCTGAAGCTCTGGCTCAGACCACCGAATATGAATATGGTTCAGACGCCAGTGGAGGTTTCTTGGCGAGCATCAAGGGGTGCAGTTGGAGGGTGTTGCCTTCACCCAGATTATCTTCTCTGCATTCGCCTCTGCCAGTGAATCGACATGCTGCATACACTACATATATCACTTTCGACATCATCAAAATTATTACACTTTTTATTTCACCTAATATTCAATATTAAGATAAAATGGCTCTAAAGACACGAACAAATATACCTGTGTGCCATATGTCTGTTATATTGCTCATCGGGTTTAGTATTTTGTGTTGTGAATAGACTAACTACCACGGGAAATCGGCTTAACGAAACAGTGTTTGAGCAAGCACACTATGTTCCATGTTGAAGATGCGAATTTATATTTTCCTTCTATTGTATGATGGCTAGGCCTATTGTGGTGTTGCGATCAAAATTACTGTGTACAGGAACAGTCATATTTGCTAGGTCAAAATCCGCATATCTGATTAGAAATTGTGAATAAAATCGCATATACCAGTAAACAATACGAGTAGCCGTTATTGCAGCACCCTTATGCCGATCGACTGGCGCCATCTACTGGCGAAATAAACGTTTTGCCAATACCTCGGTACCATAAACCTTCATGGATGTGGGACAAATGTTGTCCAGCTATCTACGTACGAGTAAAATATTTTAATTAGGTAAGATATAACATACTTTTCATAGGTGATCGTAAATAGTGTGTTTTGTGCCATCGTGAACCAACGCTAAACAATAAACAAATTGCACTATTTAAACGTCGACAACGTCTAAACAAAATGGTAAATATACTAAATTTGTTATTTAAAAAACTAGACCTACAACTGCGTAAAGAGAGTAGAGATATCGCAAGTTGAAAAACAACTTTCAAACAATATCGAAGGTTTTGGGGGGATTCGTCATTGCGACTCCCAATATCGCTCAATTAAATGCAGGAGAAATATAATCTATTTCTGCAATGTCAAAAATCGGAATTTGTGTCGCTCGTAAAATCGCGATGTTGATTTTCATTGTGAAACATTTCTCTTTCCAAAAACCTTATATTTAAAGTATCGTGGAACCACTTGCACTATCCACCGTGATGAAGGTGGTTGGTTGCTCTGAATCACAATATGACTCTCACGATAACAGATAATATAATATATATTCACTTTAAACACTCAAAACAATTAATTTAACGGCAACAAAATACATTTATTATAGTGTGGGCTTATACGCCTAAAAGAGTTAATAAAATGTAACAATTTGCAACTACAATCAATAATATAATGCTTGTTGTTAACTCAAAATTAATTTTCGAAGTGGACTATTCTAGTGAAATCTGATAGTTCCCGACTGCTGACGAATTGAGACATGCCCCCGATGCTTGACCGATAAATGTCTGCAGCTACTCTGACCTTGACGCTGCAGTAATTTGTCGAATGCCCCGGTTTCCTCGACATATATAAGAATATGTCAGCTCATACGTTGGTTTCGTGTATTCCCTTCAATTCAAAGTTACACTTGTAACAACTGTTAATATGTCTTACAGTGCGCCATGCGAACGTAACACTTCAATTAGTTACAACGCCAAACAAATTCGGCGACGCTAACTAAAGTAATATTATCAGTTTGACAATTGGCTAATTGGGAAGAGAAGGCATTGGTGACATCAGAGTTCTATCACAATGGCGTTGCCCTTCAGTTTAAGTGATGTGTCTTCAACAAGGTTATTATAATAGACAAAATTAAACTTACGTTACAGCTGCATTTGAAACATTCAACATTTCGATCCGTCGACAGCGGATCTTGATCACGCACTGACTTTGGCGGAATGATCTGGTTGTAGATGGCGGGCAGGTGGTATCCCTGATCTAGAATCATTGGAGGTGCTCTCTGTTTAATGCAAATGGCCTCCTGTACTTTCCTCTTGTGCCAGTTTTATTCTCTGGCCAAAATCGTGGTGTTTTCCATGAATATTGAGTGTCCATTGGCCAAACAATAGTATCTTACTTCTGTAGGCTTATGCAGGTTGGTATGTTATAATAATAATAATATATTAAATTTTTTATAGCGCCAGATCCACAATTGTTCGTGGCGCTTTACAGTACATCATGCGGCATGATCATTAACCTAAAATATTAGTACTAACAGTCATTAAAACTAAAAATTGTGCCATACAATAGTAAAAAAATATTAATAAATAAATTAAGTAAAAGGCAACAAAATATTTGGAATATGGTAGTAAGACGATAACTTAAAATAAACGCGGTACAGTATAATATAATTAATAAATTACAATGTATAAGGTAATCACTAAAATATACCAGTATAAAATAAAATAAATAAATAAACAATTATAAAATATTACTAATATAAATCTGTTCACTGGATCACCGGGGGAAGTCACAAACAAGCTACTAGCGTTCGTCTAGAATGATTGTATATGATTGAGTTGCAATAGTCTAGCCGCGATGTTATTATGGCGTTGACTATGCGTTCCTTCGTTGTTTTAGGCAAAAATCAGCTGATCTGCATAATGTGGTGTAGGTGGAATACGCACACACTAACGGTTTGTGACACCTGTTTGCTCATGTGCAGGTGTCTGTCCACGTAGACGCCGAAATTCCGGACACATCGTGAAGCTGCAATCGTAGAGTCACCATCACGTATTACGCTGCCATCCACAAATGCAGCGGCCGACTTAGGCAGCACCGGAATGTATTCGGTCTTGCTGTCATTCCTGCACAATTCAGCGCCATCCAATGTGTTATGTCATCCAGGCATGCTTCCATTCGACGTAAAACAGCAGCGTAAGCGGTTGTACTGAGATAAACGTGGAAGTAGAGTCGTAAGTCATCAGCGTAGTGGTGGTAGCAAAGGCCATGTTTTCTGATGATATCGCCAATTGGTTGCACATACAACGAGAAGAGCAGTGGGCCTAGGACGGAGCCTTGCGGGGCACCTGATGTCAGAGGAGTTGTACCCGAAAATGTGTCACCAATTACGATGCGCTGTGTCCGTCCCTGCAGGTACGAGACCACCCAGTCTAATGCATTGTCAACAAAGCCGTAGCGCAATCGTAGTCGTCGAATTAAGATGGCATGGTTAATTGTTTCAAAAGCCGCACTAAAATCGATGAGAACCAGTGATGTGCCTTGTTTGTTGTCCATGGCTGATTTCATGACATTGGTAAAGTATAGTAAAGCAGTTTCCGTCGAATAGTATTTTCGATACGCCGATTGGTAGCTGTCATTCATTCCCTGATTAGAGACGTGTGTGGATAGTCTAAGCGCCTCTTCTTTCTCAACTACTTTAGACAAATGTGTGAGATTACTCACTAGACGATAGTTATTCAAGACGTCTTTGTTAAGCGATGGCTTCTTCAACAAAGGGCGGACAATAGCCTGCTTAAGCAGTATTGTCATGACCGCGTCTTCGAGAGATGCATTTGTGATTAGTGCTACAATGGAAACAAGACTGGGGGCATTGTCTTTCAGCTGGTTGGCATGTAGAGGATCTAGCACACAAGTTTTGTTCGTGATACCAAAAAGTGTTGTGATGTCTTCGGCTGTTGTAGGATGAAAGATATGTATAGGATCTGCGAAACATTACTTTTCATCACACGTAGCCAGATCACTGAACGACTTTTACAGCAGATTTGACAAGCTTAACTATTCACCAGAGCAGCGCCCACTTCCAGCAGGTACCACTCTGTCTCCGCTTTTATAGTCCAGGATTCTGATGTGAGGAAACTGTTCAGGAGACAGAGCACGCGGAAGGCCTCGGGTCCAGACAACAACTCCACATCTACCCTGATGAACTGCGCCGACCAACTCTCTGCGGTATTTACGGACATCTACAACTTCTCTCTCCAGCAGTGCAGAGTTCCAGTCTGCTTAAAAACTTCCACTATCATACCCATTCCCAAGAAGTCCAACATCACCGGACTGAACGACTACCGTCCAGTGGCACTGACCTCAGTCGCCATGAAAGTGTTCGAGCGCATAGTACTCAAGTACCTGAAGTCGGCCACCGACGGCGTCCTGAACTCGCGCCAGTTTGCATATCAAGCAAACAGATCAGTAGACGATGCCGTAGCTTTAGGTCTGCATCACATTCTGAAGCACCTGGAAAGGCCAGGAACATATGCCAGGATCCTGTTCATTGACTTCAGCTCAACATGTATTGCCATCATCCCATTCAAGCTGTTCAATAAACTTTTATTGTTGAATGTACATCCTGCCAGATGTCACTGGGTCCTTAACTTTCTTCTTCACAGGCCTCAATCTGTCTGAGTCAACAACTCTATCTCCATACCTCTTATCCTATTTACAGGTGCCCCACAAGGTTGTGTGCTATCCCTTTTCCTGTTTGCTATCTTAACAAATGACTGTGTCTCCGTGGACAAATCGGTCCTTGTGATCAAGTTTTCTGATGACACTACTGTGGAGGGCTGCATTGAGAATGCGAATGAGACGCCATACAGGGAGGAAGTTCAGAGAATGGTCGGCTGGTGTGCGGATAACAATTTCGAATTTAACGTTTCAAAGACTAAAGAAATTATTGTTGATTTTCATAAAAAGAAGACTCCCATCCACCCTCTTTCGATAAATGGCGTGGAGGTCGAGCAGATTGAATCTTTTAGAATCCTTGGAACAACAATTTCAAACGATCTCAGCTGGTGCACAAACACAATGTGCATTACAAAAAAGGCACAACAACGCCTGTTCTTCGTGAGGCAGCTCAGGAGATTCGGCATTGTTCAGGAGATTATGATACGATTATACCGTGCAATCATTGTTGAAACTATCCTCACTTTCTCGAGTGTAGTGTGGTTTGGCCGCGCCAGTCAGGAGGAGAAACAACGGCTAGAAGTTATCGTGAAGGGCACATCTAGAATCATTGGTCGCGAGTTGCCATCCATTAAATCTATTTACTATGCTCGCTGTGCGCAAAAATCCAAGAGCATTGTACGGGATACTACCCACCCAGCCAACCATCTCTTTGAACTTCTTCCCTCTGGCAAGCGCTATAGAAGTATTAAGACAAGGACCACTAGACGAAACAATAGTTTTTATCCGCAGGCTGTGAGTCACTTGAACCGCGAGATGCCATGATACTGTTTTCAGTCGGTTTAGATTGTATGTCGCCATGCTAAATTATTTATTTACTATTTTTTTAGTTATGTATTAATTTATAATTTGTTTATGTTTTATTTATTAACTTGACTACATGTATGTACATACCTTTTAACTGTCAGCTTAGTTTTTATATCGTCAGCTAATTTATTTATTCATTTATTTATTATTTATTTACGTACATGTATACCTTTTGTTTTATTTTAGGTAATGATCAGACGGTATTAATATTATTTTCATTTATGTCAATAGATGTACGACTGTCTTAAAATATGTTGGCAGTTTAAAAAGATTTAACAAGATTGCCTCCCAGAGAATTAACTCTAGGTGGCAGGTGGACAAGGAAGCCCTTTGGCTTATCGAGAGTCCGACCCTTTTATCTATGTGTATCCCGCCCGTCTGAGGTATATGTCGATTTTATTTGTAAACATATTCACGCTACTAGCAGCCACACAATCAGCAGGTAATCTGTTCCATTCATTTACAATCCTTTTGTGAAAATGAAAACTTTCTTATATCCAATCTACTCTGCTCCTTTGCCAATGTAAGTTCATGTCCTCTAGTCCTTCTATCTTTCTTAACTGAGAAAAAAATATTTCTATCAATATTTTCATAACCCTTCAATATTTTAAACACTTCTATCTGATCTCCTCTCAATCTCCTGGTCTCTAGTGTTGTTAAACCGCATTTTTTTAGGCGTATTTCGTAACTAAGATCCCTCAGTTTTGGTATCATTTTAGTTGCTCTCCTCTGCACTCTTTCTAGCATATCTATGTCCTTCCTGCGATATGGCCTCCACGCTTGAATACAATATTCTAAATGAGGCCTAACTATTGTTTTGTACAGCGGTATTATTAGTTCTTTTTCCTTATACGTTATGTTTCGCCTAATTAATCCAAGGATTTCATTTCCCTTTGAAGCTGCAATTCCGCACTGCTCTGAAACCTTCATGTCAGCACTAATTGTCAGCCCTAAGTCTTTTTCTTTTACAGTAGTATTTAGTACAGTTCCCCCCATTGTATATTCTACATATTCGTTCCCATGTCCTGTGTGAAGGCATTTACATTTCCCAAAATTGAACAACATTTGCCACTTTTCAGACCATTTTGATCAACCTGTCAAGATCATCTTGTAAATGCTGTCTATCTCCATCACTTTTAATCCTTCTAAACACTTTTGTATCATCTGCAAATTTCAACACCTTGCTTGTTATTTCATCATGCAAATCGTTGATATATATTAAGAATAATATAGGACCTAATACTGATCCCTGTGGTACCCCACTCAATACCGATTTCCAGTTTGAAGCCTCCCCATCAACTACTACACGTTGTCTTCTGTCAATCAGCCATTGTTCTATCCAGTTTATTATACCATTTCCTATGCCATGGGCCTTTAGTTTAAGCAGTAATCTTTGATGTGGTACTTTGTTGAAAGCTTTTTGAAAATCTATGTAGACGATATCTACTGGTGATCCCTCATCTACCCACTTAGTGATGTCTTCCAAAAAACATAACATATTTGTTAAGCATGACCTCGATTTAAAAAAACCATGTTGAGATGGGTTTATCAAGTTTTGTTTAACAAGAAAATCCACCATGTGATCTTTAATTAGTCTTTCTAACAATTTACAAATCACTGATGTTAAACTCACTGGTCTATAGTTCTCTGACTTGTTTCTCGAACCTTTTTGAATAACGGTATAATGTTTGCTTCTTTCCATTCTAAAGGAACCACTCCCTCTTCTAATGACAAATTGAAAACTGTTGCAAGCGGTATGCTAATTTGTTCTACAATTTCCAATAGTAGTTTAGGTGGAATACCATCCACTCCAGGTGATTTATTATCCTTCATAGCCCTTATTTTCTTACCTACCATTTCCGGGGTTACAATTAATTGTCCTAAATAGTCTGAATCTGCCCCCTTGAACTTAGCCTCTGGTACTGGCAGTGAACTAATATCTTCCCTGGTAAACACTGAACTAAAGTACTCATTCAGGTCTTCTGCCATTAAGAATCCTCTGATATTATATTTCCAGCACTATCTTCTAGAGGACCGACCTTATCTTGAACTTTCTGTTTGCTTCGAACATACGCATAAAAACTCTTGCTGTCATGTTTTATATTACTAGCTAATTGTTGTTCATAGCTTCTCTTTGAATTTCTAATTTCAGCTGTAGCTTGGTTAAGTGCTTCTTTATAACTATTGTAGTCTTCTTCATTTCCAGTACATCTATATGACTTCCACATCATTTGTTTGTACTTAATTTTTCTAATGGCTTCTTTCGATAAGTGTTTCTTTTTGGACCGTTTTCCTTGTTTTTTGAAGGGTACAAATTTATCGACTATGCACTTAATTTCACTCTTTAATACATTCCAGCATTCTGTTGCCGTCTTATTTTTCAGTGTGTTATTCCAGTCTATCTTTGCTAAATATTTCCACATGTCCTTATACCTTCTGGGCCACCCTAAGCGTTGCTGCTCGGACCAATTGAGTTTACACAAAGTCTGTCACTGCCGCTGTGTTTGCACAAGTCAAATCGATGCTGCATCTGAACTCCGCTAATCTACACCATGAATGTGGTCAAACGCGTGTGGCAAGGGATGCAGAAATGGTCCTTAATGTTGTGGCAGCCGTAGAAACAAACACGTTCACGACAACACTCACAGGTCTTATCAATATATCAACCAGACAACGCGCAGTGCAAGAAGTGGAGGGTCACCTGACCAATGTGAAAGAACTTTGTATCAAGGCATTGTCTGATTCGATATCAGGTGATCAGAAGAAGACCACCATAGTCAGACTGAAGACATTTCACACACAGAATGTGAAGCCCAAGAACTCAAAAGACCAGTATGCCGCTCTAAGGAAAAGCGACGAAGTTGTTGCCCTCCTGCGGATGACCCGGATCATTGCTAGTGGTAACAAAGTCGACATTGTCGACTTCATTGGCAAACATGAATGCAGCAAGATTCCCCAGTCACAGTTCAATGGAGATGGAACTATGAGGTCTGCAGGTGCAAAGGCTAGCCTTGTTAAGACTCTGAAAGAAGAAACCAAGGTGGTCAGTGCTCCTGGTCTACCAAAGGAGATGCGGAAGACGATAGTGGTGGTGAATGTCACGTATGCTGTTTGCCGTTGGTCATTCCACAAAGTCGAACCCTTTGGGCCATTGCAACATGTTACAAGAGGAATCTTACTCAATATGTACCTGCTGGTACAAGTATCATACATTTCTGCTGTGACCGGTACAATTCCCAAAGCCTAAAGTTATCCGTACAGCTACACAAATATGCCCGGTCACGACCAGCAAGGCTGTTTGAGGTCAGTGAGCAGTACAACGGCCGGACTGCTGAACTTTCTATGTGAGACATGGAGTAAGGAAGAGCAGCCATCACCAACGATGGGCTTGACGCGACTGTACCTGGGTGGCGGTTTCAAGGTTAAGGAAAGGTTAAGTTGGGTTCAGTTATAGATGTGCCTGACCTGGAGTCAACTCAACAGGAGGCAGACACCACAGTAATTCTTCACACCATGTACAGTGTCCGGAATGATGGTGTCGATTGAGTGATTATCCACGCCAATGACACATGCATCATTGCCATGTGGGTCCATTATGTTTGCACGCTTCTGAAAGATCTGCCAGAACAGTGGGTTCGAACTGCACCCGCGCAATGCCTTGCATTTCCCTTCCTGCACAGGCTTAGTCTGCGAGACACAACCAGCTATCCATATTTCACTGGTAAGAAGGTGTGGATGAATCGCAGCAAGGAAGAGCAGCCATCACCAACGATGGGCTTGACGCGACTGTACCTGGGTGGCGGTTTCAAGGTTAAGGAAAGGTTAAGTTGGGTTCAGTTATAGATGTGCCTGACCTGGAGTCAACTCAACAGGAGGCAGACACCACAGTAATTCTTCACACCATATACAGTGTCCGGAATAATGGTGTCGATTGAGTGATTATCCACGCCAATGACACATGCATCATTGCCATGTGGGTCCATTATGTTTGCACGCTTCTGAAAGATCTGCCAGAACAGTGGGTTCGAACTGCACCCGCGCAATGCCTTGCATTTCCCTTCCTGCACAGGCTTAGTCTGCGAGACACAACCAGCTATCCATATTTCACTGGTAAGAAGGTGTGGATGAATCGCAGCAAGGCAACGGACATATCTGCAAATGAGAACTTTGCCGAACAAGATGACGCTCATATAACAGATGTGATCAACCAGGCAAGGGACCTTACGATCGCTGTGTACACCAACAAAGACGATGCTTTCGAAGAATCTGATCTTGGAAAGCTTCGAGTTTACAAGTTCCTGAACAACAAGTCAACGCTGTTGAAATTACTTCCTCCAACAGAAGATGCATTTCTTCTGCATCTGAAACGTGCAGCTTTGGTGACTATGATAGACAAGAGTGCTCATGTCAGCAAGCCTATTTATCCTCCGTATGAAGAGTATGGGTGGGTTCTGGATAACGGCAAGCTTGTTCCAGTGGCATCCGCACAACCTGCCTGCCCACTGCAGATGATAAAGACCATATTCTGCGGCTGCACCAAAGGATGCAACAGAAACTGCTCATGTGCCAAGAAAAAACATTGCCTGTTATATTAGTTGTCGCTGCCAGGTATCGGTCAAAAAGTGCAGCCGTGCAATGTATGCTGGAACAAGGTTTGACAGCAGCGAAAGCAGCGTATCAGAGTGACAATTAACAGAAACTGGCAGCACATATAATGCTGAACTGTTAACCTTCCAGCAAATAGGCTTATGCACGACCTACCTTCAAACATGTGGACTTAGATAACTACCATTTTGTTAAATTTACGTTTGCTGAGCAACAATAAGTACTTTCAGGGAAGAAATCGATCCCTGTTGTGGTTATGCGTGAGAAATGGTTGTTTACGCCCTACCTGACTTGTAATGACAAGATTGTCTTATGTTCTGTTAATTTGGAGGTAAATATTTTCAGACTATTAAAAAAAGAACTGTTAACATTTGAACACGACGATTCTCCTTTATTTTGCGTGACGGTGGTGTTTAGGGAGTAGGAGAAAGAAATCGCCTACATTTTAGTTTAAAAGTCATGGATTCTAATACCTTTCCTTCCTCTGTAAAGTAGATTCATAGGAGAAACAAATTTAGTACAAATGGGTCATATGAGACTCATCGTAACAAACATGTGTGAATTACATTCGAAAAATACCCAAACAATTACCTGAAAAGCAATGCATTTTGAACCACTATTTCTTATCTGGCCAAGTCGATTCAATTTTCATTTGGCACACTTTAGCTGCATTAGTAACACTGACTTAACTGGTACATATATACAGAGTAAGAATATCACCATACTTTCAGAGGAAGTGTAAATAACATATTTGATGATGACTACAAAATTCACCTATTAGCATATAGGGGCATGTTGTTTAAGTGCTGTTTATATGTTTCCAGTAACATTTTGTCAAATTTATCCACCTGGGTTACGATCCTAGATATATGGAGATATCATTTTTGGGGGCAAACCTTTTACAGCATTCCAGGACTGGGTATTTGAATTCAGCAACTTGATTTATTCACAATTGAAAAAACATAATTGTGGAGCGATCTATTGTTAAAGTAGGGTTAGTAGACCTTGGGCGCTCGCGTCGTTCTCTCTCTTTACATCACATATACTATATATTATACATAGTCTATATTATATGTGATGTACGCAAAGAGAATGACACCCATATGTGTTGCTACCCACAATAAGACGCGTTCCCTAGAAAACACAACAAGGGATCTCTATGTGAAAACTTTAATTTTTAATTCGATATAGATACATTCGATTAAACGTTAATGTCGTGTTATTACTTACTACCACTCTCGGGCGCCAGGGGCGCTGCTGGTTACATCCTTATCATACCCCCTGGCAGATCGCCTGGCGAAATGCTGAAATTAAACTCGGCCAATGAAAATGTTTGCCTGAGTGTTTGGTTCGTTTTCGTTTCTGCCAATAGGTTCGCCCATGTTATGTCCAATGCTCGTGAACTAGAAGTAATCATTTGAAAACACATTACTGCTCAGCCGCTCGTGAGAATGTTGGGAATCGGGTGGAGTAGGTGTCTTGTGTCACTAATGTCTATGTCATTTGTTTTGTAGTAACCATAATGCATATGTATTGTTCTAACGGGAGGTACCGTCGCGACCGGTGAAGTCAGCTACAAGTTTGATTCAGCTGGATCTCATACATTGTATATGAGATCTGTCAGGGATAGCAGGTAAAGTCATCACCACTAGCTTGCGAGAATGCGTTTTATTAGTTTTTTCTTTCGAGTTATATTAAACGTAGAACAAAAGACACAGTGAACGTGCTGTTTGTAAGTTGGATCATTGCTATGATAGCTGCATGCTTTAGCTTAGTTTTTCTTTCATTTCCCATTTTGTGCCTGATTTTTATTTTTGTTAAACGTATACACGTATTATTTTGCTGAGTATTTATACTTTTTTGTGCAAGGGTTGGTCACACACACGCACGTATGCATGCACGCACGCAGGCACGCACGCACGTACGTACGCTCGCTCGCTCGCACACTCTCATTCTATGGCTCACTCACTCACTCGCTCACTCACTCACTCGCACACTCGCACACTCGCACACTCACTCTCTCAAATACACACATATACCACACACACACACACACACACACACACACACACACACACACACACACACACACACACACACACACACACACACACACACACACACACACACACACACACACACACACACAAACACACACACAACGCATACTATACACACCAGCACGCACATACTCTCTCTCTCTCTCTCTCTCTCTCTCTCTCTCTCTCTCTCTCTCTCTCTCTCTCTCTCTCTCTCTCTCTCTCTCTCTCACACACACACACACACACACACAGACACAAACAAACACACACACATCACAAACACACAGCACACACACGCACGCACGCACACACACACACACACACCACATACACACGCGCGCGCGCGATGACGCCCTTTGAACAGACCAATCTTTCCGTGTATACAAGTTATTGCTCCACTGATACAATCACAATTACAACAAGTATATATTTTGTAGATTACGAAGCAAGTCGACAGCACCCAGACTTTATGCCGTGTTTGTAGCTTGCGTTGTCCTCGTCTTAACATGGATCTTCACCTTGTTCTGAACGCAAGTGGAATTAAACCCAACTATGGTACGTATTTCAGTTTGCTCAGAAAATGCAAATTCGACAGACGTTGGAATGCAAAGACAAAGACAGTTTATAATCGTCACTATAAAATGAAAGGTGTCAAGATTTCATAAAATATAATTGTTGCAAAATTTTGTTTAAGCCAAATGGCATATTGGAATTATTTATATCCGGTTTGTTAGGGCGTGTTTACCCATCTGGAAACAAGTATATGCTTATTAGTATATGATTAGTTCGTTAAACATAACTTAAATACATATTGACAAGATGAAATTTGATACAATTTTCCTAGAGCAAATTGAAAAAAACGTGGAATCAAAAAGGTTCCGAAGCACTGAGTAAGATTACTGTTATATTTACAAGTTGTATTTTATACAGTAGACACGATGATTGTGTTTGTTTCATAAGCACTAATTTCAATATGTTTTGTTCAGTGTTGACGTAGCAATAATTGTAATTTCAGAATAATGATGTCGTTTCGATGGGGCAGCGATACAAGCCGGAAGGAAAACCTTTCAACGTCTGGCGTAAGCTGCTGACATCTATCGGGCTTCCACCATCCCAGTTCACTGACTACTCGCTAGAGACGATGAAGCAGTTTGTCGTCGCCACCGCAAGCAGCGGATATCACTTCAAAGAGGCATTCGACGTCATTGCTTCCGTGCAGGCAAATATGCCAGGCAGGCCAATATACTTCTACGGTCTAGGATTGTCTGACTCACAAATACAAGAGGTAAACACTCACCGTTTTAAGCTGTTGCACTTTCACGCAACTTTGACCGATTACGCTGCAATACGGGGTGCAAATGCTGTGTTTAATTTTGTTTAGATTTTATGTTTCCTGTATTATTAAGGGGAGTAAATGTTTTTATTTGCTTCGTTTTTCGGCTCACAGCAGAGCGATAAGACTATAATATCCTGGTTAATGTCGACGTCGTACATTCAAACGTGTCTTCTTTACATGCCTCGGTCTTGTTACCGTGTCTTGAGAAGGGTGAAGATTATAATTATATTCACTGAGTAATATTTTTAAAGAACCAACAATTTTTTTAACAAGATTTAACAAGATTGCCATCCATAGAATTAACTCTAGATGGCAGGTGGACAAGGAAGCCCTTTGGCTTATCGAGAGTCCAATCATTTTATCTACATATATCCAGCCCTTCTGAGGTATGTGTCGATTTTATTTTTAAACATATTCACACTACTAGCACCCACACAATAATCAGATAATCTTTTCCATTCTTTCACAGTCCTTTGTGAAAATGAGAACTTTCTTACGTCTAATCTACACTGCTCCTTTACTAATGTAACTTCATGTCCTCTAGTCTTTCTATCTTTCTTAACTGAAAAAAACATATTTCTATCAATATTTTCATAACCATTCAATATTTAAAACCTTCTATCTGATCTCCTCTCAATCTCCTGGTCTCTAGTATTATTAAACCACATTCTTTTAGGCGTTTTTCATAACTAAGATCCCTCAGTTTTGGTATCATTTTAGTCGCTCTCCTTTGTACTCTTTCTAGCATATCTATGTCATTCTTGCGGTATGGCCTCCACGCTTGTATATAATATTCTAAATGAGGCTTAACTATTGTTTTGTACAGCGGTATTATTAGTTCTTTTTCTTTATATGCTATATTTCGCCTAATCAATCGAAGGATTTGATTTCCTTTTGAAGCTACAATTCCACACTGCTCTGAAACCTTCATGTCAGTACTAATTGTCAGCCCTAAGTCTTTTTCTTTTACAGTAGTACTTAGTACAGGTCCCCCCATTGTATATTCTACATATTCTTTCCCATGTCCTGTGCGAACGCATTAACATTTCCCAAAATTGAACAACACTTGCCACTTTTCAGACCATTTGATCAACCTGTCAAGGTCATCTTATAAATGCTGTCTATCTCCATCACATTCTGCATGTGCATCGGCTCCCACTTTGGCATTCCAGTCTCCCCGGACAATCAGAATGTCCTTCTTGTCTACCCCGTCGACGATGTCCCGGAGTTGATTGTAGAATTCTTCCACTTGCTCATCATCATAAACTGATGTTGGAGCATAGACTTGTACCACCGTGATGTTGAATGGTGTTGCTCTAAGGTGGATGGTTATGAGCCTGCTTGATGTTGGGTGGCACCATAGTACCGAGTTCTTTATGTTTTAGTTTACAATATATCCTACTCCCTTTACAAGTTTGTCATTTTCTCCACTGTAGTAGAATGTATTTCCTTCATCTGTTTGTACTTCACCACAGCTCTTCCACCTGGACTCACATAGTCCAAGGAGGTGCCATGTATATCTTTCCATCTCATGTTCAAGTTATTTCATTTTTTCCTATTTGGTTAAGTGTTCTTACGTTCCATGAGGCAATAGTGATGTAGTCCCTCCCACGGATCGTTTTGTAGCATATATGTCACGTCCGTCCTGATGGGAGACGGATGGCGCGGTCATTGGTAATCCGGGCTGCGACAGACTTTGGTGCTTTGTTCATCATGTAGTGTGTCTGGGGCAGATTTTCTAACTAGGTGGAGCCCATCCTTCTCCAGCCGGCTATTTGACCCACAGATGGAACATGATTTGTGGGGGTCGGGACATGTCCACACACTGGTGGGCCCTGCACTCCGCACATATCGGGCTCATGCTACTCCGCCAAGATTTTTCGTGGCTGGACAACTAGATCCCATGCAGGTTTGGCCTGGAGCCGCAAGGTGTCCAGTTACCAATCTGGTGTCGAAAGGAGGCACTGTATGAGTCTTAATTGAGGAGAGACTATCTACCAGAAGGAAAGACTGACGCACTCGGCTTTCTTTTCACCTCAGATGAGACTAGCTGGCGGCTGAAGCTGAAAGCGGAAGGTCAGAAGCAAGCTACTAACCCCTACACTACGTTACGACACTAGGCGCATCACCCAACCCTGGTGATAGAGTCACACACCACATAATACAAGTGAGTGTAAACAGTTAGCAGAACATCGCAATTAAAGCTTGTGCATGTGTGCGTGCGCGCGCGCATGTATTTGTGTGTGTTTGTTTGATGTGTGTGTGTGTGTGTGTGTGTGTGTGTGTGTGTGTGTGTATGTGTGTGTGTATGTGTGTTTATGTATGTATGTGTGTGATGTGTGCGCGTTCTTGTGTGCGTGAGTTTGCGTTCGTGTGCATGCGTGTGCATGCGTGTGCATGTGGCTGTTATTGCGTTTGTGCCTGCGTTGATTTGCGTTCACTCTTTGGTAACTGCGTTTATGCATACGTGCACCTGTATTTCTAGACGAAACCATGACTTATATAACATGTTGTTCTATATTATATTATACTACCACTTGCAACAAAAACAACAACACTACCACTTCCACGACCACCACCACAACCACCACCACCACAACCACCACCACCACCATAACCACCACAACCACCATAACCACCACAACCACCATAACCACCACAACCACCACCACCTTCATGGCAACCATCACCACCACTTTATACACCGCCACCATCTCAACTACCACCACAACCATCATCACCACCAAAACTGCCATTATCACAACAACAGCCATCACCACCACCGCCACCAGCCCCACATCAGCACACATAATCAACAACAACAACAACATCTACAACAACAGCCGTTATCACCTCCACAACAACCGCCATAACAACCTTCACCCAACACTTGCAACCACAACAGTCGCTGTAATGTTTTGATATCAGGATGTACTGCGTGTTCATGCTGCCGTTATGTGGATGGACGCATCATTTCGCTGGCTCTCGCCCAATCTTACCCTCCTGTTTGACAAGACGATCAGAAGCGACGGATTATTGGTGTTCGGCAACACCGGTCACTCAAACTTTGCCGTGACCAGCGGCGGTATGTACCAGCGGCGGTATGTACCAGTGTCTTATCACCGACATCGAAGCACAGAAACGCACAGAACAATATGGCGCGACCGAACTGTTTGTGGTAAACACCAGCACAAACTACCGCGACGTCCTTTGGTGGTATTACCTGTGCGCACTGACAGAGAAATGTATATCGTCAGGGGGCGGCATTGCATGCAGATTTAAAAAAGATCGTATGACCGCGTACGCGGGTTGTCACCGGTTCGACCAATCGCTGGCAAACATCCTACTGGCCAACAGGTGGCGCTACAACGTAATGCATTACGCTGTGCACATGTCTGCAAAATTGTTCACGTGTGTGTGAGAGAGTATGTGTGTGTATGTGTGTGTGTATGGGTGTGGTGTTTGAGTGTGTGAGTGTGTGAATGTGTGAGTGTGTGAGTGTGGGTGTGTGTGTGTGCCCGTGTTTGTATGCGTGTTCGCGTGCGTGTGTGTGTGCGTGCGTCTCTGTGTGTGCGCGTGTGTGCGTGCCTGCGCGTGTGTGCATGCGCGTTTCGTGAGTTTGTGTCTCTGTTAACCTTTTCATCCTAGACAGTTTTCACATCGAACTCTAAAGTGTTAGGTTTCAACTACGCCCTTCTGAAGAAAATAAACGTGTCCATTTGTTTCGAAATTCACTGTGCATCACGTATTTTCACACAAAGACACTAGCCACCGCGCTGGCTATGATATCCACTATGATAACAATATACTTTAGAAGGAGACAATCATTATTTTCATTGTTTTTCATTAGTTAATTAATACAATGTTCGTTAGACTATAATTAATATATTGAACGTATTGTGCTGGCCAAAGAGTGTTAAGTTAACCCGTACAAACGTTCTGAATTTGGAATGTACGAACCCAGAGCATTTTAAAATGGTAAACAAATCATCCAGTTTCAATGCCAGTTTTGTTGACAGCATTACCCAAACGGACAGATGTAAATGCAATACCAATACCTGAAATTTTAGAACTACTTAAAATTTCCTTTGAACACATCGACTTTTTATTCAGATCAAACTGGTACCTTCAAAGTTTCAGCACTGCAATGGGGAAACGATTTGCCCCCAACAATGCCAATCTTTTTATGGCTGAGTGGTAGAAAAACACTTCAAGGAAACGCAACAAATTACCACTAATCTATGTACGATACTTGGACGAAACCTTCGGAATCTGGACACATGGGAATGATGAATTTCTAGTTTTCTTGGACACAAAATTGCCATCACAATTACGTAAATTGAACGTAAGTTACGGGTAAACACTCAATAGATTTCATGTACACTACGAATTTGAAAGACGAACGTTTAATTTCGACGGGACATCCTGACAGCAAGGTTTACTTTAAACCAACAGATACACATCAACTACTACAAAGCCTCGTTCCATCCGAAACATACTTTCTTTGCTATCCTCAAGTCGCAATTATTGCGATTTCACAGGATGCATACATGCATACATGCATGCATGCATGCATACACACATACACACACACACATAAAAACATACACATACACCTATACACACACGCATACACACACCCATACACACACACACACACACACACACACACACACACACACACACACACACACATACACACATACACTCACACACATTAATACATGCATACACAAATACATATATATATATATATATGCACGCACACACGCACGCACGCACACTAAAAAAAAAAAAAAAAAAACACACACACACACACTTGCAATCATACATGCATACATGCATAACAGTGAGAGTTTCAGTTGAGGAGTCATTTAAATTGAGCTGGAAATCCTGTCGCCTCTAGCTAGCCTGATATCGAGGAAAAACGTTACATTTTGCTTTACGTTTTTCGTATATCATATCTATGTAGATCTACTTTTATAGCAGAAACAATAGTTTTACGTACTTAATTTGACATAATAATTTTTTTATTTAAAGCAACGTAATTAACATAATGATGTTTACACAGTACTATCTTCTTTTATTTATCCTCATATTTAAATTCGTGGGAGTTGGGATGGGAATGGAGAATGAAAGTGATAGATATTGGGAATACACATGGGCATAGCTTTATATAGAAACACACCCACTCGGATGCGTATATCTACATACACATGTTTTGGCTGGTAACACCCTAATCCTGCATAAAGGCCTAGAGACGGTGAAACTGTAAGAGAACAAAACGACGAGGACCCGAATCGAGCCTCACCGTGGCTTTTGAACTAGTAAAGGACAGCAACATGTAGATGGTTCTTACACAGTAGGCATACATCCGCACGGGAAGTCGTCCGTGGTAAATGTTTTCACGATGCATGTCTTTCCAATGCCTCCGTCACCGACCGAAACACACTTGATAAGCCGATTTCTCGCCGTGGCATAGCAGTCTTACTGGAAGAGCGTCAGCAACAGTAACACTTCCTGGAATACTGCTTATAGATTTTAAGATTGACAAATCCTTTTGTTTTGATGCACCTCTGAGCTCTGTTTCCAAGGATTTAGGCGCAATAGAAGTTATCTTATTATTACTATTATTATTAAACAAATAAACACATTCCACACGTCTGTCTTATATGTGTAGGCCGTTGTGTAGTATAATATTAAGTATTCGGTATCTCCGGAAATATGTACCGGATTTGTTATTATCGGCAGTAATAATTGACCTAACTTATAAATGTGTTATCAAACAACCGAACCGCCCCTGATGTTTAAAACAATTGTCATTGTATGAACAAAACTAAACACACAATTAACGAAATTGTCCATCGTCCACTGTCAAAGTAGTTTGCTATGCAAACAATTCTTGAAATCATTGTCTATAACCATATATGTAAATATAAAATACACACACAGTAAGGTACGATAATAGTCCAACAAATTTGCTGTTTAAAATACAATGACGATATTATCCCCGATGATAAGACTTGTGTTAGGTTTCTTCATGGATGATGGCCTTTATCAAGGAATTATAGTGCTGCTGACATGTTTTCGACGTGCTTGATATTAATCTATCATGGGAAATAAGTAAAAGTCAGAATTTATGACAAACCTTCAGTAACATTATTTAAAAAAAAAAAATGTTCAGGAAAAACTTATTCAAAAAATCCGGATACTTTTCAAAGTTTAGAAATATAAAGTTTTTTTTCATAGTTGTATTCATATAGTGAAAACTAATTGTCACCACCTCCGCGCGAGACAGAGGCAGGCAGATACACACACAAACATATATATATATAATTACATATATATATATATATATATATATATATATATATACAGGGGCAGAGATTATACAGGACTATTTAATAACACGTACACTTCATGCGAAAAGATAGAACTATGTATGAGAAGGAACGATAGTCGTAGTATGTTCAAGGAAATCAAGTCTATGACACAGTCGTTCAAACGTAGACTTGGCATTATTAAAGATGAAACGGGGATGACTCTGACAGAAAGCAATGACATACTTGAAAGATGGAAGCAATATTGTGAAAGCATGTTTAAGAAAGAAGAAACAGAAGAGGTAGACATGGATGAAAGCAGAGCGAGAACAGAACCAGTAGATGAACTTGAGCCTTTGTGTTCAGAGGTGGAATGGGCAATAAAAAGTCTAAAAGACGGAAAATCAACTGGCACTGATAACATCACTGCAGAGCTAATAAGAGCAAGTGGAGAAGCAGGCGTGGATATCTATCACACATTATGCAAGAAAATATGGAGAAGTGGAACATGGCCCATGGACTGGAGACGAGCCATCCTTATACCAATACCGAAAAAAGGTGACATACAAGAGTGCTCAAACCACAGGACTATATCCCTCATCAGCCATGCGAGCAAAATGATGCTAAAAATAATAATGAAGAGAATCACAACAAAATTAGAATGTGAAGTCAACAGAACACAAGCTGGTTTCCGGATTGGAAGAGGAACAAGAGATCACATTTTCAACCTGAAGATGTTAATTCAGAAATGTAGAGAATTCAACCATGACCTTAGGATATGTTTCATAGATTATTCAAAAGCTTTTGATAATGTTAGTCATCAACAACTCTGGAAAACCTTGATACGCATGGGATTTGACCAGAAAATTACATCACTTATCCAAATTTGTTATGTTGGACAGCAGTCTGCAGTGAGATTAGAGCGTGGTACCACAGATTGGTTCCCAGTCGGCAAGGGAGTGAGACAGGGGTGCACTTTGTCCCCCCACCTATTCAGTCTATACACAGAGAATATCATGAGAGAAGTCGAGACTGACACGAGAAGCAAGTTTGTTAATGGACTGAAAGTGAATGGACAGGAAATATATGAATTGAGATATGCCGATGACACAGCGTAAATATCCGATAAAAAAGAGGGATTGGATAAACTGATAACTACTGTTAAATAGCACAGCGAGATGAAAGGATTGAAAGTAAAACTGTAAAGAAGACTAAGATTATGGATGTGAAGGGATGTCGAGAACCATCAGAGGTCACAGTAGATGGCGAGGAAATAGAACGAGTGGAAAGTTTTGAATATCTGGGTCACTGATAGAAGCGGATGGAGATGGGATGAAAGGGATCAAGCGGAAGTTGGCAATGGCGAGTAAAAAGTTGACGGAGATGAAGAAGCTGTGGAAAGCAACGAACAAAGATATAAAACTACGAATTATCCGAGTCTGCATATTTCCAACGGCTACAAATGGATGCGAAACCTGGACTCTTAATTAGAACATTACTAAACGTATAAATGCATTTGAAAACAAGTGTTATAGAAAGATATTACGAGTTTCGTGGACTGAACGCAGAACTAACGAATCCATCGCAGAAGAGATTGGTGTTATACTCGGGACTTTATTGAACTTTGTAAATAAACAGAAACTAAGTTATTTCGGCCATGTGAAATGGCATCAGTCTCTAAAGAGACTAATAATGGAAGGAAACGTGGAAGGCAGAAGAAGCAGAGGAAGACCTAGGAAACAATGGGGGAAGGACATAGAGGAATGGATGGGAGCCGACGTCTGGCGAGTGGGGAGACTGGCAAACGAAAGAGCTGTCTATAGACAATCCGTCAAGGCTGCAACGTACGGAAATGGATAAGCAAAACCCAACCAACACTTCATGCGGGTGGATCAAATGTTTCCTTTTTCCATATCTTGAGTTGAAAGAGGGAATGGTATTAAGTGAACATAAGAGAGAGGTGGGGAGAGAGAGGGGGAGATAGAGATGGGAGGGGAGGGGGTATGGAGGGAGGGAGTGAGGCAGGGATGCAAGGAGAGAGGGAAAGGAGGGAGGGAAAAGAAAGGTAGAGGCTTACAAACAAAACCCTTCCTCTTCTGTTAAATAAATACCAGTTATTGGAAACGAATTTAATAACTACATTAGCCAGTTTAACTAAAATACCACCTGATTATGTGTTGTCGCAACACCTGCACATTGACGTATTTATTATGAAAGGGATATTAGGCTCGCTTTTGATATACGTTGTATTTGTGATCGTGTATAACTTAATGTGCCATATAGTGGTAGCTGTACAAGGAATGACCGTGTTGCCGCCAGCATAAACATTCAACATTCAATGTAAACAACCATCGCCTGCCTACGAACAGACTCAAAACGTTACAATTGATTGAAACGCAGCGCAACGCACAGTCCGATATATGTACCTTATGGAACAGCTGTACTATTCATTTCTCTGACTCGCAGTGAAACGTGGTTAAGGTATGGTTTTAAGATATGCATTTTTGTTAATATTCCGTTGGCAAAGGTTAACCAAAAACCGTTAACTGCACGCCCCTGGGGCTCACAAAAACCTCCATCTGCAACCCTCCTTTTAGAAATATTGGGGGCAAGACATAACTATCCAGCCCCCTCCAAACGTGTTGGGGGATCAGCCACCAGAATACCCCCAATTTCGACGCGTATGTAAATGTAAGGCAAACACACCGTGTGAGAATCCGTTTTTGATATTCTTCTCTTCGAGTTGGGAATATTGTGAGACTGAAGGAGCAGAGTAGTGGCAATAAGACCGAGGAAAGGAGGTTGAGAGGAGGGAAGGTGATCGGAGGAAAAGAAATTGGAGGATCGAAGACAGGAAATATGACAGACGTGATGGTGATAGGGGAGAAAGTGACCGTAGAGAAAGAGGTAGGGGGAAAAAGGAGAGGAGAGACGGAAATGCAATGGGAGGAAATATAACGGGAAGAAAGGAAGTGAGAGTAAATGTGACAGAAGATAAGTTGGGAGGGACGATGATAGGAGGAAAGGTGACAAGAGAAGCAGCGTCAGGAAAGAATGGAACGGACGGGATTGTGACAGGAGAGCAGAAGACAGGGGACCAAGACTACAACCAGACAGATGCAAACCGGAGAAGGAGCTACTCTGAGGCAGTGATTGAGGGGGCATTGAGAAAAAAGAGGGTGTTTATGGGCGACTCTATTCTGAGAAAGATGGACAAGACACTAAGCGAAGGCGGGCATCGTTGTTTGTTTGCCGGGGGCTAGGATAGAACATGTGACTGAAAGGGTAGAGAAGGTATTGGGGCATGGCAAGGGAGGGTCTATACTAGTACACGTAGGGACAAATAATACTGATAGGGAGGGAACAACTGGGATAGTACAGAAGTACAGACAGTTAGTGAGGAAGTTAAAGAAGACAAGAGTCGAACAGATTATTCTGTCAGGATTGTTGCCAGTAATGGGAAGAAGGGGGCCAACATATAGAAACTGCAAGAGGATGGCGATCAACGCACTAGTTGAGCAGATGTGTAAAGAAGAGGGGGTGGGATTCGTAGATTAATGGGGATACTTTGTTGGGAGGGAATATATGTACATGATATATGGCCTCCATCTAAGTGGAAAGGGGGCAGCAGTTTTCTCAGATAACTTGCTGCAATCTGTTGACAGTGGGACAGGCTGCATCTATTTAAACTAGATTCGCAGGGGGATTCATATGGTAAAGAATCTACCCAGGCTTATGAATTAAAATTAGAAAGAGAAACATATTGCGAAGAAGCTTTTTGGTGTAACATAGTTACAGGAAAATCAACGTTAACGGTGGGGTTAGTTTATCGAAGTCCAAACATAAGTGTAGAAGATTATGACAAAGTACAAAAAGCAAACGGGACTGTATTATTATCGGAGATTTTAACCATGGTCATATACAATGGAAATCTCTACAGAGTACGGGGAGTGAGGAGCCAACCAGGGGTGAGAATGTGTTAGATATAGTTTTGTCCTCACAGAATGAATTAGTTGACAATGTCAAATTATGTGAGCCACTGGGAAGTAGTGATCACAACCAGATACATTTTACCGTCAAAGTGAAATCAGAAAGAAATAACAAAAAACAGTTCAAGAGAAATGTACACAAAGGAAGATATAAGTAAATGAGGAAATATTTAGCAAAGATAGACTGGAACAATACCCTGAAGAATAAGTCAGCAACAGAATGCTGGAATATCTTAAAGAATGAAACAAAGTGCCTCATCGATAAATTTGTCCCCTTGAAAAAACAAGGGAAACGGTCCAGAAAGAAATACTTATCGAAAGAAGCCATTAGAAAAATTAAGTACAAACAAACGATGTGGAAGTCATATAGACGTAGTGGAAATAACGAAGATTACAACATTAATAAAAAAACACTATTCTAAGCTACAACGGAAATTCGAAATTCGAAGAGAAGCTGCGAACAAAAATTAGCTTGTAATATAAAACAAGACCGCAGGTGTTTTTATGCATATGTTCGGAGCAAACAGAAAGTACAGGATAAGGTCGGTCCTCTAGAAAATAGTGCTGGAAATATAAGATCACAGGGATTGTTAATGGCAGAAGATGAGTATTTTAGTTCAGTGTTTACCAGGGAAGATATTAATTCACTGCCAGTACCAGAGGCTAAGTTCAAGGGTGCAGAATCAGACTATTTAGGACAGTTAATTGTAACCCCGGAAATGGTAGCTAAGAAAAGTAGGGCTATGAAGGATAATAAATCACCTGTAGTGGATGGGATTCCGCCCAAACTACCACTGGAAATTGTATAACAAATTAGCATACCACTTGCAACAGTTTTCAACTTGTCATTAGAAAAGGGAGTGGTTCCTTTAGAATGGAAAGAAGCAAACAGTATACCGTTATTTCAGAAAGGTTCCAGAAACACGTCAGAGAACTACAGACCAGTGAGTTTATCGACAGTGATTTTAAATTATTAGAAAGACTAATTATATATCACATGGTGGATTTTCTTGTTAAACATAACTTGTTAAACCCATCGCAACATGCTTAACAGGTCATGCTTAACAAATATGTTATGTTTTTGGAAGATATCACTAAATGGGTAGACGAGGGATCACCAGTAGATATCATGTACTTAGATTTTCAAAAAGCTTTCGACAAAGTGCCACATCAAAGATTAAAGGAAATGGTGTAATTAACTGGATAGAAAAAATGGTTAATTGACAGAAGACAACGGCTAGTAGTTGATGGGGAGGCTTCAAACTGGAAATCAGTTTTGAGTTTGGGGTACCACAGTGATCATTACTGGGACCTATATTATTCTTAATATATTTCAACGGTTTGGATGATGGTATAACAAACAAGGTGTTGAAATTTGTTTAGAAGGATTAAACGTGATGAAGATAGACACCATTTACAAAATGATCTCGACAGATTGATGAAATGGTCTGAAAACTGGCAAATGTTGTTCAATTTTAGGAAGTGTAAATGACACAGGACATGGGAACGAAGATGTACAAAATACAATGGGAGGTTCTGTACTAAGTACTACTGGAAAAGAAAATGACTTAGGGTTAACCATTAGTGCTGATATGAAGGTTTCAGAGCAGCAGTGCAGTATTGCTGCTTCAGAGGGAAATCAAATCCTTGGATTAATTAGGCGAAACAGAACGTACAAGGAAAAATAGTTAATAATACCGCTGTACAAAACAATAGTTAGGCCTCATTTAGAATACTGTATTCAAGCGTGGAGGCCATATCGCAGGAAGGACATAGATATGCTAGAAAGAGTACAGAGGAGAGCAACTAAAATTATACCCAAACTGAGGGATCTTAGTTACGAAATACGCCTAAAAATGTGGTTTATCAACACTAGAGACCAGGAGTGTGGTGTGTGTGTGTGTGTGTGTGTGTGTGTGTGTGTGTGTGTGTGTGTGTGTGTGTGTGTGTGTGTGTGTGTGTGTGTGTGTGTGTGTGTGTGTGTGTGTGTGTGTGTGTGTGTGTGTGTGTGTGTGTGTGTGTGTGTGTGTGTGTGTGTGTGTGTGTGTGTGTGTGTGTGTGTGTGTGTGTGTGTGTGTGTGTGTGTGTGTGTGTGTGTGTGTGTGTGTGTGTGTGTGTGTGTGTGTGTGTGTGTGTGTGTGTGTGTGTGTGTGTGTGTGTGTGTGTGTGTGTGTGTGTGTGTGTGTGTGTGTGTGTGTGTGTGTGTGATTGTGTGTGTGTATGTGTGTGTGTGTGTGTGCGTGTGTGTGTGTGTGTGTGTGTGTGTATGTGTGTGTGTGTGTGTGTGTGTGTGTATGTGTAGAGAGAGAGAGAGAGAGAGAGAGAGAGAGAGAGAGAGAGAGAGAGAGAGAGAGGGGGTGAAGGAGTTGGAAGGTATGGAGTGAAGTGACAGGGGTGAGGGATGGGTATTTACGGTAAGGAGTGAGCAGGCTGGAGGTGGAATTTATGGAATGAGAGGGCGAGGAAAAGAGAGGGACGATATGGTGGAGATGGTGGGAAGTGGCTGAGAGGGAGTAGGGATTGAACAGAACTTGAAGAGCGAAGGATGTGGATGGTAGAGAGGGAGAGGCAGAGGGAAACTTGGGAGTGCGGGACACTGAAGGCAAGGAGCGAGAGTGATATAAAGTTACTGCGATGTGTGGGTACGTGGTTGTATGTATGTGTTCTGTGTTCGTTTGAGTGTGTGTGTGTGTGTCTATGCGTCTGTGTGTGTATGAGAGTGTTTGTGTGTGGGTGTGCGCGCGTGCGTGTACGTGTTTGTTTGTAAGTGTGGATGCGCGCATACGTGCATACGTGCATACGTGCGTATACGTGTGCGTAAGTGTGTGCGTGTGGATGTACTCGGGTGCGTGTATGTGTGTCCTTTCATGAGATTGCGTTCTTGCGCGTGCGTGCTTACGTGTGTGTGTGCGTACGTGTTTCCGCGCGCGCGCGCGCGTGTGTGTGTGTGTGTGTGCTTGCGTGTGTGTGTTTTACTTATAAAGGTGAGAAAGCCAAAGCAGTGGCACCTCTAACTTCACCGCCATCACGACATCAACGACATATCACTGTCATGGATGAATGCCTCAACAGAACGACACATCACTGTCATGGATGAATGCCTCAACAGAACGACACATCACTGTCATGGATGAATGCCTCAACAGAACGACACATCACTGTCATGGATGAATGCCTCAACGGAACGACACATCACTGTCATGGATGAATGCCTCAACAGAACGACACATCACTGTCATGGATGAATGCCTCAACAGAACGACACATCACTGTCATGGATGAATGCCTCAACAGAACGACACATCACTGTCATGGATGAATGCCTCAACAGAACGACACATCACTGTCATGGATGAATGCCTCAACAGAACGACACATCACTGTCATGGATGAATGCCTCAACAGAACGACACATCACTGTCATGGATGAATGCCTCAACAGAACGACACATCACTGTCATGGATGAATGCCTCAATAGAACGACATATCACTGTCATGGATGAACGCCTCAACAGAGCGACATATCACTGTCATGGATGAACGCCTCAACAGAGCGACACATCACTGTCATGGATGAATGTCTCAACAGAACGACACATCACTGTCATGGATGAATGCCTCAACAGAACGACACATCACTGTCATGGATGAATGTCTCAACAGAACGACATATCACTGTCACGGATGAATGCCTCAACAGAACGACACATCACTGTCATGGATGAACGCCTCAACAGAACGACATATCACTTTCATGGATGAATGCCTCAACAGAATGACACATCACTGTCATGAATGAATGCCTCAACAGAACGACACATCACTGTCATGGATGAACGCCTCAACAGAACGACATATCACTGTCATGGATGAATGCCTCAACAGCAGTCACTGTTATTTATTACCATTGTACGGTTGTTTGCCATCTTCAGTTACTTCATGATCTTATTTGTAGACAAAGAATAACGAACGTTTTATGGTGACCTCTACTGTTGTAGACTGTTGTGCGATACCTGACGTGGCTAGAAAGTTGAAATGACATAAATATGCAGCCTTGTTTATTTACCTTACTGTGATAACTAAATTATGATATAATAATAAATAATATTTACGGCAAAGTCCATTTAAGGAGGTTGTATGTGCTTGGGTTATTAGTTAGTTAGTAATTGATATAATAATATAATTTGTATATGTTCTTAAGAAGAGACTATATAGGTTGAATGTATAAACCACACAATTTCCGTTTGATAACTACATAGCAAGTTTCATACAAGTTGAATTGGTTAAAAACTGTATTGGCAAATGGTATCAAAACACTCATACTTCAACAACAGAATAAAGTTAGGCGGTCTGTATGTTAAAACATATATTTGTATGCCGTATAACAAGATGTTGTGTTAATAAAATAAATAATACAACTGACATTTTGGTAAATAGGAAGAACAGTAGGCATAGGAATAGGGGAGGTACTGCGGAAACGGAGAGAGGCTTAATACATGATTGATTGAGATGTGTGACATCACTATCATAAAACAATTTCAATGTTTATGCTTCTGCTTTTGTACCCGAGATGAGGTTGGAGCCTTGCATTTATAGTCAGCTCTTTCTTCTTCGTCTTCTTCCCCCAAGCTGTGAATCCGGTATCTGATACGTAGGTGCTGTACACCGCAGGTCTTCAGAGGGCCAGAAATCCTTTCTGATGTCTCTGTGGGCCAGGTCCATAGGCACGGGTGCAGGGGCGGAGGGAGGGCAACTCTTGGAATTTCGCTGGGTGGCAGACATATGGTTCTGCCCCCCAGTAAATGTGAGCGTGAATGTCGGCTTTCTGTCGAGCGTCAAGGGCGGGTGCAAATGGAGGTTTTCTGAGAGGATTAAGGTGTTGTTTTGGCGACCGTGAAGGGGGGGGGGTGCAATTGGGGGACGGAACTATGGTTCTGTGCCTCCCCACCCGCCGCCTTCCGATGTCATTAGTTCAGCCGAAACAGCGGAGAGAAGCTCAAGTTGCAGCTGCGCGGCGGCGAAACAATTTTCAACAGCACCCCCGTCTTCCGATATTATGATCCGACAGTGGAATGGTGCTGAACCTCCAGTTCATAACCCCTCCCCCAATATTAATTTCGTTCGCGCGCCACTGGCCAGGTTGCCTTCCTCTAGTTCGGTTACGTTGACCAGTCTTGAAGGTGTTCTTTTTATTGTTGACCTCCACTGTTCACTACTGGCATACCTCTCTTTCTATCTTTCATCTTTCTTCGTCTTTCTAAAACAATCCTCTTACGCAGTCCTCCCACCTCAGCTGTAGATTCCCTTTTGCTGGCTGCGTTGAAAATTAAAATTACAACATTTATTGTGATTGATAATCTTAGCCTCCATCTAAGATACCATATATAATTAGTCCCACTTGGCTCACGGAAATCCTGTCTAACCCTCGTGGTAATATACGCATGGTAAATATTACCAACTGTTAGTATCTACGTTATATCTTTCGTATCAATACAATAGCTGCTTAATTATATCGTCAAGGCGCGTAAAGCGCGTACAAAAAAATTCGCGCATTATTTATAGCGGCCCCGTGCAGACAACGTCAACAATAACATTTTGTTTTCTCTTTTGGCGCCGGTTGAAATATTGTTCGAATGAACCAGTATTTACCATTATGCAACTTTGAGCGTACATTTACTGGATACCAGCCAATCAGTGTGCACGAGCATCGATATCCGGCAACCGGATTTAAAATTCAGCCGTAACCAAGGCGACGGACAACGGACGTCATTTAAAGATGGTTGCGTTGGCCGGTTCTGAGCAATCGCCAAAAACCTGACAGTTCCTCGAACGATGGAACCTCAAACGAGACAAGAAATACTTTTTGTAATATCGCACCATGTCTGAGCGTTGAAGTCATCGCGAGCGTGTGACATCAATGGCAGATGTGAAGAAGTTATTCGAACATGACTCGATTTTTTCCTCCTCCTGGTTCACGAACGGGTGGACACAAGTTGCCACCTGGAAAAAGCAAAAGTACGCGGTTAGTATGCAGTTATGTCAATCAAAATACAATGTCGTGCGTGTCTGCAATGCGATTTCCCCGGGTGTAGCCCGTAGTATTTTTTTAAGCAATTCCAACATAAGTGTAGGAAATAACTGGGCAATCCACATTTTTTTGGCAGTATATAGGAATGGCAAGAGGTGATGCTACGTACATTCATACACACGCGCGCACGCACGCACGCACGCATGCACGCACGCACACACACACACACACACACACACACACACATACACACACACACACAACCTGCAGCATAGCGTGCTCAGCTGGGTGGAAATTCTTCACAAAAGCGTACGCTAGCGTATGACATATACAGGGTCGTATGTACACACACGCACACGCACATACACACGCACACGCACATGCGCACGCGCACATAAGCACAAGCAACCAAATATATATATATATATGTGTGTGTATGGCTGCATTTTCTTTACAACAGGTTCAAAGCAGCGTCCCATCATATCAGTCGAAGACTTCAGGGCTGCATTGCAATAACCAGCAATATGTCAAGGGTATGGACGCCTTTTCTTTGACGTTTGGGTTAGCAATGGCTGTCCTAGCGGCTGGAGTTATTTTCACGATTATCCGACGTGTCTACGGTAAGCTTTGTGTGTGTATATATGTTCACGCGTGTGTATGTGTGTGTATGAGTGTTTGTGCGTGGGTACGTAGTGTGCACGTGCGTGCGCGCGCGCGCGTAGCCGCAGGGTGTGTGCGCGCGTGCGAGCGTGCGTGCGTGTATTTATATAAATTATATAAACACTGTAACCTCACAATTAAAGTCGCCCTCGGCAAAGGTTACCTGAATAACGATATGACCCTATTAACATGAATAATGTTCAATACCTTACTCTTATAGATTTATTAGGATTATATATGTATTTTTTTATGTAGAACGCTGGGAATTTTTTTAATATTATGTTTTTAAAAGTATTATTATTGTTTTTATTTTTATTTTATTTGGAAATACAGCTTTCTGTCTGACTTATTGTTATTATTGTTATCTAATTGCGTCAGTCCATCGTTCATATTTGTGCCTTAATATGGCTTCCACTAGAGTACGCCACAGCATTTTGTCTGTAATCCACATGGTTGTCTTTTCCCTGTTTCCAATCTCATTCAGCCTGTTTTCTTAAGTCGGTCAAGTCCGAAACTTTATTAACGTGGGGTCGGTGGTTTCTTCGTCATCTCGTATCGCTGGAACACATTAAGACAGAGGCTTCTCCATCACAGTGTTTTGTAACATAATATAATTGTATTTTATGTTGTTAGTATTTTTAAACGATTTTAGGTTTAAGTATTTGTTTTTTAATTAATATTAGTAGGGCTAGTAGAACATTTAATTAGTATTAATTGGTATTATTGGCTAACAGTTCAGATGTTTTTTTTATAAATAGTTTAAATGTTGAATAAACATCAGATTTATTTTAACATTGGTGTAATTTATATATTGTTATCCTATTGTACTGTTTTGCTTGTTTTATGTTAGTTGGTGTTAGTAGTTAGTTAATGTTAGTGAGTGAGTTAGTTAGTTAGTTAGTGTTAGACATTGTCAATTAATGCTTATTACTTATTAAATCATACTTAATACAATAATTATTGTTATATTTTAACTTTGTATTAAAATTGTACATTTAACAACTGGGTGGCTCTTGTGTTAGCGGCATGCATAATGTCTTAATGAGAGTTTCCCTGACCATACGTTTCTTTGCAATTATTTGCTGTATATAATATGTATTTTATTGTCGAATACAATTATTCTGATTCTGATTCCTAGCGCGTGAAAGACAATTTAATGCAAAGTAACACAAATGTCATTTGTGGATCATAAAATGTTACGTCCCACTTCGCGTGTTAATGGAGGATTGAACCAATGCGTCACGCGTAACGAGTAAGCACTTTCATAATCCTTTTGGGCGATCCCATTTCTTTCGGCCGTCAGCCGTCCAGCGGCTGGCTTTCTTGGCTATCTCCAAGTTCTCTCTACTTCCATCTTATCTTTGTCTCTACTGACACCGATGTCGTGTTTGTTTTGAGGTGTAGCTCTTCGTTGCTGATCCCATTAGGCATATATACTTGAACATTATTAGGCGACACGTGCTCTGGGATGTATACTGTACAAGAACAATTAACTTACTTAGCCTGGATTAACTATATGATACGTGAATGAAAGATGCTTAACACTAGGTTGTACGAATATTTGTTGCTTGAAATATGGATTGGCACCACTTATACACATCGCTACTTAGCTCCGATATCGTAAAGGCAAATTACCTTATAACTGTAATGGATAAAGAGTCTACAACGCGAGGCATGCTTATCAATATTTTCAATCGTGTCAGTTATTGAGATTGTATTTAGTTAGAGACTTCTTTATTGGAAGACGTTGTCATAACGAACGTTTAGATTTTCTTTTAGTAGGCATGGCAATATAAATTATGTTAACGTATTTATTGCGACTACCGATTAACGTTTCTATATAACAGGCAGGTGTCATCTGTATATTAATATGTAACGAGTTTCTGCAAGCGTCCCGACTTCAACCCCCTTTATCTGATCACTACCGCGTGACGCGCTCGGTTCAATTGTCCAGCAATTGAGACGAACACAATGATGTGATCGGAACCGGGATCGGGGCCCTTACAAACACCCTCTATTGTCAGCGTATCCCCTTGTAAGTCTTGAGGTCCATTCGTATCTTGGTGTATTAAATCGCCTCGGTTAATCATTGGCCTACTAATTGGCGAACTATTTCATAAAACACAACGATTGTCACTTAGAGTCATTTACTGGTGGTCCTGTACATTCGGCTGGTCAAGCATAGATCGAAACAATGATGAACTGGTGTAGCCTTTCGGTGGGTGTATCACGTGAATGTGTAATTGCATGAGTATATATATTTGTTGGGGTAACGGCTGGATAGTAACACCCTTACATTTTAGGCAGCCACGCCCTCAATGCGAGGCGTGCAGCATTGGTCCAGCCAAACCACTCAACTTGCATATAGAGGACTCCGAGTGGCCGCGTAGACACGTACCGCGGCGGCTATCCCGGCTGGCTGGCTAAACTATGTGCGGGTTAGCTGCCTTAAGGCAGTGAACTGGGGCATCTACCCCTCTTATGTCTGAACACGTCACCGGCGAAGAAGGCATATATACCCTCCTTGTGAAAGATCTATTGTGGCTCCAAATGCACGGCAGAGTTTGGATAAGATATCCACACGTTTATTGAAAACTGGTTAGCCACTGCCTGCAGTCGATCGTCTCAGACAGCATAAGCCAGTTAACAAATGGGGGCTAGGTCTGGTCAGTGAGATACATATGCACGAAATTACTCCACGCGGGACTTTCTGGCGCAGGTACACTGTCAGAACGCGTTTTCTCTCTTTCTAATCTCTATCATACTACTCTAACAGAAATGCTGCGGCGATGGGGAGATGGAACAAGGAAAGGCGGAGGATGCGGCTTAGAATATTTTAGTCACGGACACGTATGATGGCCATAGTGTAAAGAACGCTTCGCAATTTGGTAGAACTATAGCGATGCGTAAACACTGCTACTTACGGACATTGATATTGTGTGTGTCTGTCTGTGTGTGTGTGTGTGTGTGTGTGTGTGTGTGTGTGTGTGTGTGTGTGTGTGTGTGTGTGTGTGTGTGTGTGTGTGTGTGTGTGTGTGTGTGTGTGTGTGTGTGTGTGTGTGTGTGTGTGTGTGTGTGTGTGTGTGTGTGTGTGTGTGTGTGTGTGTGTGGTGTGTGTGTGTGTGTGTGTGTGTGTGTGTGTGTGTGTGTGTGTGGGTGTAAAAGCCCGTGCGTCTGCGGTTCGTGCGTATGTGTGTGTGTGTGTGTGTGCGTGTGTGTGTGTGTGTGTGCGTCTGTGGCCCGTGTCTGTGTGCGTGTGTGTGTGTGCGTGTGTGTGTGTGTGCGTGTGTGCGTGTGTGTGTCTGTGTGTGTGTGTGTGTGTGTGTGTCTGTGTCTGTGTGTGTGTGTGTGTGTGTGTATGTGTGTGTGTGTGTGTGTGTGTGTATGTATGTGTGTGTGTGTGTGTCTGTGTGTGTGTGTGTCTGTGCGTGTGCGTGTGCGTGTGTGTGTGTTTGTGTTTGTCCGTGATCACCCACGATGGACGGGTAGTATAGTGAAAGCCATAACTATGACACACCCTGGGCTTAGGAAGGTTGATCTCATAAGTGATGAAGGCTACAATAACTTCCAAAAACATAACTTATCACTGATAAAAACTCACAAAATAAAATAGTATATGTTGTGACAAGGTACTTTATATTGTGAAATTCCCCAATCCTTTATATTATGAAATTCCCCATATAGTATAATCTTGGCCAGGGATTTTTCACTGAAATGCCCTTAGTTCTGATTGTCCTCCAGACATTGGTGAAACGTGTATTATAAGAAAGTTTGCAATTCGACAAACTTCATTACGTGTCTGTTAATTTTTTTATTTCTATCCGATAACTCCAAAATTACGCATTCAGCAATCGTTCAAAGAAACGTATGAAACCAGGATTAACTGGCCGTGGCGACTTGCTGCCTGTTCTAAGATGCTATGTTGTTACTGGCGCCGAAAGAGTGCATCGAACAGATCGATACACTCTACTGAAACTATACTATCTTCACAGACCTCGCGCACTGTCAATGTTTCTCCGATTCAACCAGAATAAAGTTTATTTTGAAAATAAATAATTGCTCTATAAATCATAGACATAAACACAATAGACACTAAACTGAATGAATAAAAAATCTCCGGCAAACATGCGTATAAATACTAGTCTTAGCGTGGCGGTTATGTTTTTTAGTAAAAACTACACTATTTCACAAAACTACGCCTAGTGTGTAGCACCAACCGATTTGGAATTAAATTTGCAATAAAATGGATGTTGTCTTATGAATATTACATGTGATTTGAGGTCGTGCGTCACTAAAAGCTTTGAATTTTCCCTCCGAGTATCGACGCTTAGCGCGTCTTCGGCAGCCGCCACCAGTCGCACGGTAACACAATCTATTTTTTGAAGATTACATTTGATTTGATGCCGCGCCGTTATTTAAATTTGAAAGTTTTTCGAATTTCCCTCGTGTGTCGACGCTTTTTGCGTCTTTGACAACGCCGCCAGTGGCATGCAAACAACTAAACATTTCATAAAAATTCGCTTAGTGTGTAGCACCAATCGATTCGGCATGGAATTTGCAATACGGCACATGTTTTTTGTTGAATATTATGTTTGATTTATGGCGCCGACACTAAAAAGTGAACGTTTTGCGAATTGTTCTGGGTAACGACTCTTAGCGCGGCATCGATAGCTCGGTACGCGTATCAATACGAAAGTTGCTGATGTTTTATTCTAAGAGTACGTAAGTTATTTCAGCGTATTGTGCTATTTAATTACAAACAAATACGATCAACATAACATATTATATTGTATTAATAAATGATAGTGAATAATTTGAGTATTTGTTTATTGTTGAACGTGGATCTCCCCGTTTCGACAAAATAGGCTAATCCACGTCAGGTTTGCAATGGTTGGCTGAACTAGTCAACCTTTGGTGTGAGGGGCGCGCGATTCCCGTTGTAAACTTGATGTTTATTAAACAAAGTATATTATATTTTCGCTGCTTGTTATCCATAAGATGCTTTAAATATTAAAACGCGTTTGAGTTAATGAATAACGAAATATAGTAGAGTCAGTAAAGGAATGTCCAAACACGCTGCCATGCATATGTCCACCCGGCGGGAATACATTGGCGTTTTGACATTTTTCTCGTGATCGACCACAACATTGACATCTTAGCCATAACGGAGGAAACGTGGCTGAAAAAGAACAGCGACAAACCGATTATCGCGGAACTGACGCCGAACGGATATACGTTCATCAATTTTCCTCGTGCGGCTGGACGCATTGGTGGTGTCGGCGTCATCCACAGGAACACGTTACCGTGCAAGATGCTCCCTAAAACGAACTATGAATCTTTCGAACTGATGCGTATCCAATTTACTGGAGCCACATCTAGAACGTTCAACCTGTGTATGCTCTACCGCCCGCCACCATCGGCTAAGACTCCCAGGCCGATGGTGGAGTTCTACCTGGAACTAAAACACCTGTTCCGAGAGATGTCGACATGCATAACACCAACGTGCGTTGTTGGAGACTTCAACATCAGATACGACGTTGAGGCAGAGGCCTGGCCGCTCGTGCAACTACTGGACTCATACAATTTCACTCAACACGTCACAGAGCCTACACATTCTGCAGGCCACACATTGTATTTTGTGATAACCCAAAACAATTACAATCTCGCTACTTCTGTTGACGTTATTCCGATGTCTATATCAGATCACCACGTAGTGCGCTACGTCATGAACATCCAAAGGCCAGCTAAGACATCGACACATATAGTAAAACGCAATTACCGCTCGTTTGATGCCGATTTTTTCAACAATGACATTCGATAAACTTGCGAGTTACTATCAGCCATGGTGTCAACATCCAGCGTAGCGGAACTGGTCACTGGCTACAATTCTTCACTAAGAACAGGTTATCGACAAACATGCACCAGAGCGATGGACTGCCATGCGGGGTAATATGCCTTACCTGTGGTACAACAGCAACATCGATGACGCGAGGAGACGACGGCGAAAGAACGAGTCATTGTGGAGACGCACAAAGCTTGAGATCCTTCGACAAATGTACGTTGATGCACGCGATGAGTGCAACAAGCTCATTGCCCTCTCGAAAACCAACTACTATCGAGATAAACTTCTGAACGCTGACAACAAAAGTATGTTCAACTAAGTGTGAAGCCATCACGTTCGTATCCCGAATAAGACTCCGTCGTTGCCTGTTGCGATTTATTTTCAGACTATTTCAACAACAATGTAGCTAAAATTCGACTCGGGTTACATGCTGTCAGACATCGCAAGACACCGCCGCGTGAAACACGTCGCTTTGTCACACCAATTGACACATTTACACCTACAGCAACACGTGAAATAACGGGTATCATCGCTAGAATGTGTACGTCTTGCACACTTGATCCGTTACCATCCGATCATGTAAAACAGAACACTGACGCACTTGCGATCATTGTTGCCGATATAACAAAAGCGTCTTTAGCAGAAGGAACAATGCCGGGTGAACTAAAGCGAGAAATTGTGCATCCTCTTCTGAAGAAGCCGTCACTGTGTCAGAATACCTTAAGTAACTACCGCCCAGTTAGCAATATGTCCCAACTATCGAAAGTGATTGACAAGATTGTGGGCAACACATTGAACATTCACCTAGCCAAGGATTCACTTAAGGACACATTTCAGTCCGCATACAAGCGAAACCACTCGACCGAGATAGCCCTACTGTGGGTAGTCAACGAGATCAGGACTGCGCTAGACCGTAAACAAGGTACAATCGTCGTACTCATCGATCTAAGCGCCGCATTTGACACGGTAGATCACGCAATACTACTGGATCGCCTACAACGACGCTACGGCATCACCGGAGTGGTTCTCCATTTGTTGGAATCTTACCTAAGTAATCGCAAGCAGAGTGTCGTCATCGACCGCGTGTTATCCAGCGAGACGACTTTGTTAACGGGGGTGCCGCAAGGGTCAGTGTTGGGACCACTATTATTTTCGCTATATGTGCAGCCGATCGGTGATATCATTCACAAACACGACTTAAGATATCACCACTACGCCGATGATCTACAACTGTTCTGTCATTTCGACTTGGATGCATCTTCTCTGGTGACTGCCGTGCGTCGGAACGACCGATGTATTCATGACGTGAAGGAGTGGAATTATCTGCTCATGGATGACACGACAAAAGAAATTCTACCGGTTGTCCCCAAATCAGCTTCTGCCATTGTAAGTGGGCCCCGTGTGCGCGTCGGGACAAACGAAATCTGTGCAACTGAACATGTTAGAAATATCGGCGTCCACCTTGATAGACACCTGGATATGACAATGCAAGTCTCACGTACTATCAGCACTTGCTCGCTGCACCTGCGCAACATCGGGTTGATTCACCGTTACCTCACTCAACCGACAGCGGAACGCGTAGTCAATGCTATGATTACATCCCGTTTGGACTACTGCAACTCTCTACTGTTCGGTACCTCAACCAATAACATCAGCCGATTGCAGCGACTCCAGAATGCTGCCGCTCGCCTTATTACTCGACAGGCTCGTTGTGAAAGTGCGACCCCTATTCTTCACGAACTGCACTGGCAACCTAGTCAACAGCGCATTACATTCAAGATCGCTGTTCTTACGTACAAGTCGCTGCACGGAGACCTCTCGCCTGTCTACATGCATAAACTCGTGCGTGTCTACATGCCAGCCAGACGTCTTCAGTCTGGTGACTCGAACGCACTAGTTGTCCCGAGAACTCGCAGCAGAGCCGGTGACTGTACATTTGCTCACGCAGTGGCAGCAGTGTGGAACGCTCTGCCGTCATGTGTTACAAGCAAAACATCACTGGAATCATTTAAATCTGTCTTGAAGACTAACCTGTACACTTCAGCGTATATGTAACTCTGACCCTAACCGACACTGTTTTACCATAGCTGATTGATGTTTAACGTTTATTTATTATTTATTGATCTATTTATTTACTTTTCGTATACATTTTAGCCTAATTTATTGATGTTTACATTAATTTTAGTTTATTTATAAAATAAAATAAAATAATTATCTTAACTATTTTATTTTATGATATTTTACATCATGTTCCTTTTCTACTTCTACTATATTTATTGTTTTAATTACTATTATTATCAGTTCATTTTATCTATGATATTATAACAACTATTGTTTTATTCAAATGCATTATTTTTAACATACACTTGTATATTGTTGTAAAGCGCTGTGAACAATATTGGATGTGGCGCTTAAACTAAATAAAATATTATTATTATTATTATTATATCCATGGTGATCGTGGAAAGGTAAACCAGTCAAACAAAGTCTAATAAAAACCACACAATATGACATAGTTTAATAAAACTTATTGAAATGTCCACATATCACATGTCACATTTATCTTCCATTTTTCATATTTTTAGTTGTCTAAGTTATATTTGTAAATTTTGTGATTGTCTTTTTCCAGGAGCTAAACTGCCCAAACAACACATTTCCTCGTTTTCAAAACATGATATCTCGAAAACTATAATTCTCATCCAACTCATATTTTGCATACTTATTGTTTATGTTGTTGTCCTTGAACAATAACAGAAATTGTATTAGGTCAAAAATTGCATTTTTATAACAAAATGCTTGCCCGATCCTACCTAGTAACAAACGAATTATATTTACAGTGTTTTACATGGTTTTAGAAACTGTGCTCTGTGTAAAATAATATTTTAATTTAAATACGAACGATATATGGGACCCTAGCTACATGCTAGTGAACCCATAAAAAGGGTTAATATTTGAACTTTTTGATTTTTAATAAACAAACATGAACGTATAACTGAAGATTATTTTTCCAATTGTTTTAAACACTGTACATTATTATATGTATAATATTCGCATACGAATATAATTTTATATTGCGTTCATTGACGTTGGTGCACACGTAAAAAACATCACAGCCGGAAAAGAATACGTGTAGAAAGTATACAAAAGAGTGCGCTGTTGTTCCTCGCGCTGCCACTATCCGACAGAGTGCGCTGCTGCTACGTACACGTTTAACGTGACGTAGAACGCCGTATTATGAAATAGCACGATAAACGTCTGACGCTATTGTGCAGGTAGGCGACCCGTACCCATGAGCCAAGACCGGACATGTGAATACTCGCTGCCTGAGGTAAGTACATCAGTGCTCACGATGTAACTGTTCAAATAATGTCCGCAGCGAAAAAACTTACAGTCAGGCAACTTATACTTTAACCACATCTTTTAGCACTTTTGCACTTTTGAAACCCCTGCCCCTTGTATACAAGGTAGTCCGGGGTCAAAACGCTCCAAGTACACCCCTTGAGGCTCGCCAATATGCAAACACGTCGATCCAAAAACATCCAATTGCTTCCCCTTGAAGCTCACTAAAACGGGGACACTTTCAATAGGTCTAGGGGGACACCCCTCTAGAAACAGTTCGTTTTGAGAAAGACCCTCCAGAACAAACTCACGTTATTCAACGGGATCGTATTCACATTAAATAATTATTCTCTCCACGTTTATGCCTTGAGAGTCATGCTAACTGTACATGCATGCATGTCGACATATGCACGAGAAATAGCGGTCAAATTCGGCCTTACTTATCAAGATGCGTGAGAAATAACGTTCATATTCGGCGTTATTTCTCGAACTGCTAGAGAAATAGCCTAAGCGTGCCTATATAATGTTATAAATAAAACAAGTGCGCTAGCATGGCTGGGGTTAAAAGTAGAATGTCAGCCTGTTTTTATCGTTGTATAACTTCATACAGTAACAATAATTCGGTGTTGTTACACTTTATAGCAAAGTGAAGAAAAAAAAACTTTTGTGGAGCGCTGTGGTGCAGTGACTAGAGCTTCGGACTCTCGACCGAGAGAACCCGGGTTTGAATCCTGTGCTGCCGTGTCGAATCTTGGGCAAGCTCGTTAACCCTACGTTGCTCCAGTTTTCCCAGCTGTATGAATGAGTACCTGGCTGTAGGCAATGGTGGATATTTGTGTATGAATACTTTTCGCGCATTAATTGCAGCGTGGCTGGATGCTTCCCCGAGAAGTTGAGATAGTGCTTGATTGATTGAACAGGTCTGCCAAGGAGTAATGTGTAAATCGCTTTGAGCTGTCCTAGGTACTGGATACTGCGCTATATAAAAACATACCTTTTTAACTTACCTTTAGCATACGCTGGTTATCTTTGCCAGCCATATAGCTTTCTCGGGCGGGAAAAAGTGTCGGGGTTTCGAGTGGATTCGAGTAAGCAGAGCACGGTCGTAAAAAAGCACCAGCCCCTTTGTTTCAAGCTCTACCAAAAAACGCCCCGCCCCCCGATTGACTTATCAGACCTTCACATCAACCAGTGGTGAGAAGGCTATGTTACCAGATGTCCATAAGTGCTATTGGTCTACATGTGATACTTCGTGCTGGTCTCGCTTACAGACATCGGATGGACTAAAGACAGAATGTGCTGGGGCGAATGATCACACCAGCCTGGTAAGTGCTTGAGCGATAGTCGACAGTTTCAGCTATACGTGTGTCGCTATACGTATTGCTAATGTTGCATTGCGAACAAATGGCAGAATAATAAAACATGAACAACTATTTACCAATAATACTGCTCTTATTTGCCGCCATCGTTTTTCGGTGAAGATGAAGGTCAATAGCTCTGACCAATATAAGTTCATGATATTCGTTTACATTTCCTCAATAGGCGAGCGATAGGCACTACTTAACGGACTGATTTAAATGCCCCCCTCCCCATAAAAACACCCAAATTGTATATAACAAGGCCTATCGTAGAACTAGCGTGACTCGAAGGTCAAACAAGGTCACCATCAAATAATAACATTTCGAAATCCGCAAACGTATAGTAATTACAGTGGTTGCATATCTAATTTTATTAATAATCAAATAGCCATGTCATATATTTTTGGAAATCTTATTGTCTCGTGGTAAAAACGCGATATGATTAGGAACTATTTCCCTGTGTAAAAAGTGTGGAGCCAAGGTGAAACAAGGTCACCGTGAAATGATGAATATCCGAACATTTGCAATTACCGCGAACGCCATTAAGTTACAATAACTCTGTTTCGATTTCATTTCTATAGACACATCGCGAAAGAACAATTTCTTCCCGTCAAAATGAGATATGATTTGGAGGTGTCAGTTGATGGAGTTTGTGTGGAGCGGTGACTAAACAATGTCTCCGTCAAACGATAAATGTTCGAAATTGCATCATACCGCAAACGTTATACAATACCAATGGTGACTTATAGTCTAGCTACGTTACCTACTTACTCGTGGCCATGTGATATACATGTTGAAAGCCAACTGTCTCCACGTAAATACAGGATACCACGGGGGACTATCAAGTGGTGCGGTAAGTTGGAGTGAAGGTCAAGCAAGGTCATCACAAAATCATGAGTGTTTAAAACTGCGCCATTCCGCGAACGTTGTACAATTACAATGTTTGCATAATTATGTACGTTTGTCTACCTACACAGGGTCATGTTATACACCCATGCTGTTCAACAATGTCACAATCAAAAGATGCATTTTATAAATTGTGCTATTTCACAGATAGTAGGTAATGTTATACTTCTACAGCATTTTTGCATCAACCACGGGATGAAAAAATAGACGTTGGTGGATGCCACTCTCAATCTTGAATTTGAATGTCATTTTAAGGGTCACAAACTCAATCGTGTGTCAATTGTTTTTTATATTAATTAACTAATATGTTCTTATGCACATGACAGCCTCTTCACGTCCTATGTCCACCCCCAGCCATCTAGAGTGGGCGTCTGCTGATGAACCATTTGACTGGTGTACCAAATAAAAGCTTGTTACGCTATGTGCTCTGAATACTGCTAAAGAACATACGGGTTTATTGGAATATCTTAGTGATATTATTCCTTTGACAGAATATCTTTCTCTTTGCCTCGATAACGGAGACCACGCTCGCTGCAACTCTACTTACAGAAGACAATGGTGGTGCGTCCAATGTCAATGCAGCTGGATATAAACTTGACAACCTCATAACTCCTAACGATCGAAACCACATTGCGAATCATGCATGGCTTTGATCCCTTTTCTACAAAGCATTTTGCACAAGGATCAACAGTTGTGTGTCAGGTTCCTCATGGTCATACTAGATGTAGCATGTCATAGTTCCACCTTGTGACGACAGCTGAAGTGTCTGAAGTGTCATACACTTCTTTTCAACCTAGATAGTGGAGCTTTGCAACCTTACTGAAGAGAAATGCAAATAGCTCTTGTATGTCGGTAACATCGCGTTGAAAACATTTCCAGTTTATTGGCACCTTGTTGTCCCGTTTTAATTTCCTCGGAAATGTTGTTTGATGCATCTTTTGATAGTGACCTTCAACCCTCACTTTCAACCTTCACTCCTTACTTTGACCACCACTTTACAACTCCATGTGTCATGCCTCATTTTGACGGGGATACAGTACACGTAGATGTATAACATGGCCTAGTGTAGGTAGACAAAATATATGCAAACATTGTAATAGCACAATGTCTGCGGAATAGCGCAGTTTTGAACATTCATCATTTTATGGTGTCAATGCTTGACCTTCACTACACACTCACTGCACCCCTTGATAGCTCATCGTTTTTACGGGAGGTAGTAAGCTTTCCAAAGGTATATGACGTGGCCATGAGTAGAGAGGTAAAGTATATAAGCCACCATTTATTTTGTATAATGTTTACGTGACAGCGTAATGTGGAACATGTATAACTTGATGGTGATACTGTTTGATCATCGCTCCACACAAACTTCATCAAATGACACTTACAACTCATACCACATTTTGACTAGGTCGAAATTGTTCTTTTGTAGTGTAGATAACATAAAAATAAAGTAGTTACAGATTTACTGTAACTTAATGACGTTTGCGGTGTTACAGAAGTTCGAATATTCGTAATTTCACGGTGACCTTGTTTGACCTTAGTTCCACACTTACTACACCGGCTAACACCTCTATGTCATATCTCATTTTGACGGTGACCTTGTTTGACTTTAGCTCCACACTTACTACACCGGGTAACACCTCTATGTCATATCTCATTTTGACGGTGACCTTATTTGACCTTAGCTCCACACTTACTACACCGGGTAACAACTCTATGTCATATCTCATTTTGACGGTGACCTTATTTGACCTTAGCTCCACACTTACTACACCGGGTAACAACTCTATGTCATATCTCATTTTGACGGTGACCTTATTTGACCTTAGCTCCACACTTACTACACCGGGTAACAACTCTATGTCATATCTCATTTTGACGGTGACCTTATTTGACCTTAGCTCCACACTTACTACACCGGGTAACACCTCTATGTCATATCTCATTTTGACGGTGACCTTATTTGACCTTAGCTCCACACTTACTACACCGGGTAACAACTCTATGTCATATCTCATTTTGACGGTGACCTTATTTGACCTTAGCTCCACACTTACTACACCGGGTAACAACTCTATGTCATATCTCATTTTGACGGGGAGACAATAATCTATCAAAAATGTATTACATATTATATTATTTGATCGAGACCTGTTTGACCTTGGTGCCACGCTTACTGCATCACTTGGCAGCACTACGTCAGACCTAGTTGTGATGGGGATATCTTGGGTTTTCAAATGATATACCATTTTGGCGTTTGCACGTAGGTGAGGGGTCATTAAAGTTGGTGCGTTAGGCTGGGTCTACCGCTGGCCTATTGAGGAGATACACACGAAAAGCGTGTGGTTTTATGGGTCAGAGCTAATTTGCATATTCATGTAACAAATTTGCATACCATGATTTATTCACTGACGTAATCTTAACCAGATACCCTGAAAACATGCGTTTGGACCCATCATTTTGATTGTTTAGATGTTTGCAATTCGAGATATTCAGAAAAGTAGTATATATTTTAATGGCGATACCTAATTTGCATATTAATGAGTTTCTTCAAAAAGGCTCAAGGGTGCCAAGGTGGCATCCGTCGGATCATTGATCTAGAATGTTAGATGATCACAAAAATGCAATAAAACAACGTGCATACCTTAATGAACGGGTCCACCTTCAAAAGGGCGTTTGACTGACGGACTAGCTGGTGGAAGATCACTCCGGCGTAACATAACAATTAACATAACTCTATTGCCGATGATAATGAAGATAATGGTTTGTTTGTTATCAACGTCGATTACGACTTCGATGCTTGTAACAGATAATGAGCCTGCAACCGCCAATAATAATTGGATCGGAGAAGAATCCGCGACAAAAGCAGCAGATGATGTACGAGTCACCGCTGTCACAGCAGCAACATCCACACATACAGAAACAGCAACAACAGCAGCGGCAGCAGCACGGACAACAGCGGAGGCAGCGACTACATCAGCAACAACAACAACAATCAACACCACTTCCATATCACCGCCAACAACAACATTATCATCAACAACAACTCCATAATCAACAACAACATCAAGACGAACAGCAACGACAACAACAACTAGATCAACAAAAACAAGCACAACAACTACAAGGACATAAACAACAACGACAACAACAGCTACATCATCAGCAACTTCAACAGCAAAAACAACAGTTTCAGAAGAAGCACCAGTGCAACTTCGATGAACAACAACTTCAGATTCAGCAACTATTTGAGCAAGAAGAGCAACAACAAGACATAATGTGCTCAGCAAGCGGCGAAATGCTCAGCAAATCGTCCGCCAACCCACTGCCTGACGTTTTGCGTATTACCGTCAGCTCTTCTGGCACGATGACCGACAAAGATTCGAGTCAGAGACTGCAGGAGAAGCAACAACAGAAGCTGGAATACCTACTTCAGAAGACGGAACGGAAGCTGAAGAAATTCACAGCGAGAATAAAGAAACCATCGGACACGGAAGTTGCAAACGCCAAAAAAAATGCAGCACCGAGTTCGTGGATGACGCCATGGCAAGTATCACGTGTTATTTCTCTCTCTCTCTCTCTCTCTCTCTCTCTCTCTCTCTCTCTCTCTCTCTCTCTCACTCTCTCCTCTATCTCTCTCTACTCTCGCTCTTTCCTCTCTCTCTCTCTCTCTCTCTCTCGCGTTCGGGCTACAATGTCGCCGGTATGCCAAGGAAATTTTGCCCTCGCCGATGCGGCGGCGTCTTTTACAAGATCTCATTTTATTTGTTGTTCGCATAGTTAGCAAACAATGTGTATGTTTTTGAGAAGTGTTCGATGAAACATATAGGCCATGGGCCATATATGCCCCTCGTGCACCCCCACAACTCTACCAACCCATGTTTTTTTAAAGCTTTGGGGTCCCTTGAAGATGATTGCAAGTGGTAACAGTGAAAAAGTTGGGTCTCACTACCCATTTCCAACCTATCTTGGATGGTACCCTGAAATATCGTATTTGTTGTTAATGTCGCATGGTCTTTAATCACCCACACCACAATCATCATTGTATAATCATATATGTCTCAATATGTACTTATGATATGTCGAGTTGAAGGGTTTCATCAGCTGATCATAATAATAGCATTCATTGGATATTTGCTATTATGGCCTGTGCCGTAATTAGCATAGAATAACTATACCCTATTCTCACTCGTGACCGCATAGATGACATTATTATGTTTGTCAAATATACAAATTTCCGTTGATCCCATCGCCTCTTTAAGATCAAAATAATAATAACGCATAACACTCTGCAGCATCATATCTTTCATTTGATACCAGAATTGTCTTTCTGTCATTACAAATGGATTATATATGATGCTTCAAAGATAACCGTAGTGTCCCGGATCAAGAGGCGTAACGCAAAGATAACCATGGATATGGATGACATACATGTCAAAACTGTCTAGATTATGTGTGTGTTTTCCAGTATACAGTTACACCAGATTAATTCCAGATGCATAAAACAAAGCACTACATATTTCATATAATGTGCATGTATATTAGCTTAATATGGTATCCAAAACTCGTGAATTAAGATGTGACAAAAGTCAACAGTTCAGACAAATTGAAAGCCAATATCTCACAATATGATCATTCAGTGTAAAGCGAATTACTTACGTATGACATGCATTTAGATGGTAGACATTGATAAAACAAAATGTAGTTAGATGCCAAAAAGTTATACACATCTTAATTGTATGCAATGACATTCGATATCTAGGTTGATGTACGGATACTTCCAAACATTGACAGCTACATAACCAATTATATTAGTCACATTTTGATGGTCGGTCATAATCACTGTCATTGTCAACATATAGTTCCATCCCATCAGACATGTCCATGTCAGACTCGTCATCACTATCAGTGTGGTCGGGGTCTACCTGAGCTATATCAGCCAGTCCACGTGGCAGCACACCTCCATCGTACCATAGTGGCTCAATGCTTCCATTACTGATGTTGCAGCCTTGGTTTCTGCTCACTTTGGAGACGTCCGGCTCAGGTATGTGTGCTTTCTTCCATATGCCAACTTGATTGTTGACTCTTCTGTCATGCTGGGTGAGACTGCGCTTGCATGATGGTGGATTGGCCATGTCAATATTACCTGAAGGAATAACACGGTTATCCTTGGTACACAACTCATTGATACGAATTAGCATGAAGTCATCAACTTTTGACACCTTTGATGCTCTACCGTACACAGCACAAGTGAATCTGTCCAGATAATCAATCCTTTCTTCAGGTACGTCCCAAGTATCCCCTAGTTTCTTCAGTACACGAATGCATTGATGAATCTTCAGTAGAGTTTTCACTGGTTTGCCAATCCCTCGGAAAGCACTAGTGCTGTCACATCCACTGAAAGCATGCAGAACCATCAGAGCCATACATTTGTCTAGGCCGACATCAAATGCTAGTTTGCTGACAACAATCAATCTTTGCTTATTTCCTAAACCAGTGCCAAACAAGATGATGATGTCTCCAATTGATGCAGCATAGTGCAGAAGAACGAAGAAGATGTGTGAATCTCGCGTAATTAACATAGAGGACAACTCTTGAGTTAGTTTCCTCCTGTGACGTCAGAAGGGGCAGTTCATGGATTACTGTTGCCCGGCCATCATTGGAAGTCAGCAGAGAGGCATTTTCCTCACATATGAAGATAACTTGTCTTCTTTGCGGTTTTGATGCGTATCCATCACTCTGCCACAGCTTCAGAAGCAGTTTGATGATCTGACACTTGTTTTCACCATTGAACAATAATGAATTCCAATCGGATGGCCTCTTGGTTGCCTTTCCTTTCAGGATCATCTTCTCTCCCGTGTGGCCGACACCTTCAGGTTCAGCGATCTCTCCTTTTCCTTGTTTGAGATGGTATCTCAGGACAGTCACCAGATTCTGCAGAATGATCATCCCTGCCAACTTCCTGTAACAGGATGCCATGAGCCTTGTGAACTGATCGTATCCTTTTCCTGTGAGATCATTCAGAAGCTGTTCGAAATTATCAAATTCTGAATGGAATACCGTTGGTCCTGGTGGTGACCTGACAATCTGGTTGGAGAGAAGAATGGACGACTGCATAACAACTTCAGCTAGCGCTGTCTCCAGCTCTAACGAAAAGGAGTAGCTTTTACAGTGTCCCATTCTATTCAGAAGAGTTACGAGTTTTTCACTTCTGAACAAATAACGGATGAACATGCTCAAGAAGAGGTGCTTCAGCAAACACATCCTGGATAGTCTGTCGAAGAGATGTATAAGTGGTCTTGATAACATCAGTTGATCACAACTGGAAGGCATGTTTCACGGCTGTGTTGATGTTAACCTTTGACTCATAGACTATGCTTGACTGGAACTTTCCCATATTGTAGAAGGGCAGTTGGCCATTGAAGGGTTCATAGCTTTCAAGTTTGAGTTTTAATTTCTCACTCCGATAGTCAGGATTACTGTGCTCTGTATTCTCTATGCTGGATATGTACACTTACAGGTCAGCCAATTTCACCATCTTCCGATCATGCAGGACATCCTTCTCCACCATGCAATAGACTATGTCAAATGTCTTTTCATGGGCTTCCGTTAAGTTGAACACGCCATTTCTCTGGTTTTTGCATATATTTCATGCGTGCGGCAATTCTTGTGGAACTTGGCTTCACAAGCAAACGGATCAAAACCTCGTATTTTTGTGAGGAGCTTCTCATCCTGTTTTATTTCTGTCATCGTCGCCACAGTCTTCCATCCATCAAATTCAAACTGACTCATGCCTTGACTGGTCCATTCGCCTTTCACTTTTACCTTCTTACGACCCTCTGGTCCACAGAACATACAGTCCGACATGAAGAACGTCGTGGTGTGGAGGCATCAGATGGTTGTGATGAGGTGAACTTCAGCCTGTCCATATTCATGGTGAAACTTTTGTAGCATTCCCAAAGGAAGCCAAGATATTCCATCACTGTGTTGGGGGTGAGCTTGCACGTCGTGTCCTCTATCCTGAGGGTTAAAGTTGGATGTTCTGAACGTCTCTTCTCTTTGATCTCCTGCAATTTTGCCAACTTCTCTGCATGCCGCATGCCAGACATGAGTTGAAATTCTCCATATTTTAAACCCTTTACATGAACTATACAAGTAGGCTCGGCAGTTTGATCACTTGTTCGTTTTCGTTTTAATGGTAAATACATACAAAGGTAGGTATGTAATATCAGCAGGTCAAATTGGGGTAAGTAACAAAGCTTATCATTTATCGTTATCTAACTTAAATAAAAAATTTGCTTATCGATATCTGTGAAGTCGACCTGAGGCATGTATAAAAGCTGCAATTGAGATTTAAATAATATAATATGAGACTTAGGTAATATAATATGAGATTTAAATAATATAACATGGGATACAACCTTGTGATCCCCACATACCATAATGTAAGAATACTAGTATTCCAGCTGCAAACATGTTTCTAGATTCTGCAGAAAGAACTTAAATGACTTATAAAAAACAATATTATAGTCACTTCTTCATTACATTTTAAACAATCCATTGCTGATGAAGTGTGTAATCATTAAAAATGCCATGAGTTACGCCTCTTGATCCGCGACACTAGGGTTATTTTTGAAGCATCATATCTAATCCATTTGTAATGACGGAAAGACAATTCTGGTATCAAATGAAAGACATGATGCTGCAGAGTGATATGCATTATTATTTTGATCTTAAAGAGGCCATGGGTCAAAGAAAATGTATATATTTGACAAAAATAATAATGTCATATATGCGGTCACGAGTGAGTATACGTTATAGTTATTCTGTACTAACTAGGGCACAGGCTATAATAGTAAATATCCATTGAATGCGATTATAATGATCAGCAGATGAAACCCTTCAATTTGACATATCACAAGTACATATTGAGACACATATGACTATACATTGACAATTGTGGTGTGGGTGATTAAATACCCATTGACGACAAATAGGATATTTCAGGGTACCATCCAAGGTAGGTTGGAAATGGGTAGTGCGACCAAACTTTTTTACTGCTACCATTTGAATTCATCTTCAAGGGACACCGAAGCGTAGAAAAAACATGGGTTGGTAGAGTTGTGGGGGTGCACGAGGGGCATATCTGGCCCATGGCCTATATTTTCAACCCTTTTGGACAACTTTTCAGTCTGTTTTGTCAAATTGTGCAAACTTTGTAAATTGTCGATTACCATGACGGAAATATTTATAATTAGCTTATGACTGAGTTACTGAGTACATTAGTGAAATGCATATTTAAAACGCTACTTAAATTAAATGCTTTTTTCTCCTTAATGTTGAGGTCAGAATATTAGTGAAACGGTCACCTGATATCATCCCGTACAGCTGACGTAATGTCCGTAAAAGGGTCTACATTAGTTTTATAAACGTGATCCGAGATGAAGACATTGTGTTTAAATACATTGCATATGAGGCCATTTTGATTGTAACGTAGGTTTGTCTACGTCAAATCAAAATTATATGCGTGATTTGTGTCAAACATGGCGTCGCCAGCACTGTTAACAACATTAATGTAACGCGCAATAATTACTAGGGCGGCGTAATTTAATTTAATTCAATTTGTTTATTTCCATAATATATTCTAGATCAAACTTTCCCACATGCAGTTCTCACTAAAATGGGTTATGTTTCTGTCATAAAGCATAAGTTTAAAGCAAGAAATTCCAACAAAAATATACGATAAAAAAACGCACACGCACACACACACGCACACAAACACGCACATACACACACACACTCACACACACATATACACACACACCAAACACACCGCACGCATACGAACACGCACGCACACACACACACAAACACACACACACACACACAAACACACATACACCACACACTTACGAACACGCACACGCACACTCACACGCACACACACATATACACACAAACACACACACACAACAAAACAAACAAACACACACACACACAAACACACACACACACACATACACACACACACGCACGCACGCACATACATAGCAGGTCATGTCTACGCGCTTAACAAGTATCCATAAGCGATGTTGAACGAAGCCTTATTCAATTAATATATACTTATTATTGCACTTGTCTTACTTAAGCAAGTTGGCCTACTGTTGATTCTATTAACACCACGACAAACTAGTGCCCATTATGTTTAAGCCTTTCATCAGAAACTGATATCGAGAAGGAGCTGAGAGCCGTGAATCGTCTTCATGAATTGGCAAAGGAAATCTCGATATCCCGCCATGAGAAAGAGAAATATAACGCTACAACTTACGAACAAAACGTCGAGAAGCCTGACGTAACGAACGATGTACACGAACAACCAACGACCGTCGGTTTGACAGTCCGGTTGGCATCGGGAAACTACGACGCCTCACGGATATCGGCGAAGGTTAAACAAAGAGACAGTGGCAATGAGAACGAAACCTCGCAAACTCAGACTGCACTAAGCTACTACATCCGGCGAGATGATGACAGGTAAATGCGCACACCGGAAGTCGTTCGTTAGAAGTCAATGCAAAACCGTTCTTTTGGACAACTGATTATCTTACTTATCGTAGTTAATCTAACCTAGATAGTTATTTCGTATTGATACCTGCAGTTGTTCTTACCTTAGTAAATGCAGACGAATACATAGTTAAAAACTGCCGAATGTTAGGCATTTTCCTGACCCATACCAACACTGTTGAACAGAAACGATATACCATATGGATTGGATCATAATTCCAATTTTTTGCAAGGAACAGTCAAATCTCAATATTCATGCAGAAACATGTTTTAATATCAGAAGGAAACGGCGATATGAAGCGATACGTATTTGTATAGTAACGATAGTCAATTGTATTATCAAAAGCAGCGTAATAACGCTATAATGGTGCAACAGGTGCAGTTACACGAGTGACCGTCTTTCCATATTTTGCTGGTTATGTACCATTGTTTGTAACGCTCTATGCATATTCTACGTGCATTTCATATCAAAGGTCCGTATTGAACCAGCAGGCTGCAGCACTATTTATTCATGCGTGCCTACCAGCGAACAGTTTCACTACATTAACTTCTGCTACTCATATTCCTCTTATCCACAACGAAACATTTTTTAAGAATACCAAATCACTTTTACATATGTTTAATAGTATGTGGATATTTTCTGCTAGATTGTGTCGCAGTTTCATAAATAACTATTTAGAACGTTCCGGTCAACTTTTAATTTTGCTGCATTTGATATTTTCGGACAACTGAAGGAAACAGTGAGAAATATCTCAGCAAAACTAAATAAGACTTCGCAGTCCAGTCAATCTACGCCAACAAGGGTCAACCTCAGACAATGCAACATTAAACACGCTTGTATATTATTTTGTACTACAAATTATATTACCAGAAAAATAACCGAAATCCTCAAAGTGGAAGTTCGCCAGTTTTGACAACAATGATAAATTAGTTATGGTGGACTTTGATCTGGTTATAATTGTAGTAATATAGGCATCATGCGGTCTCGTGAGACCATGGATATGTGCTCTGTTGTCGAATATCAGGTGGTAGAACTACGACTGCTGTGGTTGTAGAGGTCCACTCGTGAGTGAATGTCCTTGCGACATCTGCTACACTTGGAGGTGCTCGCTGCTTTGCTTTCAGACTGATTTTATTACTGCGGCTGCGTTTTTCTTCAGCTAGCCTGCGGAGGCTCCCCTCTCCTTATTTTAATTTCCTGCTTAGTTCCTGTCTCTGCACGGATTTTCAGCAAGCTCTGTGTCAACATACACGTCTATTGCCTTCAAGTATCGCTTGCATGTGTTTGTTGAAGCGCAAACGGGGTACGTCCAGTGGCTCTCTTTCCAATGGCCAGCTCTCCGTAAAGGATGCATTTTGATAGTTTTCCGTCGCAATTCGATGTTCGTGGCAGAGCCAGCGGAGGCAGCAGTGCCTTACCGGAGTCACCAGACTCACAGACTAAGCGCGTGAGAGGAACTCTGTGTTGGGGACTCGGTTCTTCAGCTGATCCCGAGGATGCGCCATGTGCAATGCATTCAGTCGCAGCAATCAGCACGTAGGTAGTGTACACTGCCACCTTGAGTGTTCCACCAGCTTTTCGTAGCTCTCCCTGTAAGCCTGACGAGTGTTCAGGCGGCTCTCCAAAACCTTCTACTGATTTGTGCTTCTAAGGAGAGGTTGGCGGCACTGGTGCACAACTGTATATATACAGTATATACATGTATATATATATATATATGTTATATAAATATATATATATATATATGTATGTATGTACGTATGCAATATGCTTCGAAGTTCTTTTAATTCAGTCATGTTGCTTCTGATTTCAAGCCACTTAAAACAGTGTTGTAATAATTACAATTAGCTATTACCAATCACTAGTTACGATCCGAGTTTTTTTTAGAGATCTTTAACATTCTTCGCCGAAAAGATCAGCCTACTACTCATTAATATTGTCACAGCTAGACGAAGTGTTACTCAGCAACAGCTACTGCTCCTAATATCTGTCCTTCTGTCCATGAACAACACAAATAAATAAAGATCAGCCTACTACTCATTAATATTGTCACAGCTAGACGAAGTGTTACTCAGCAACAGCTACTGCTCCTACTATCTGTCCTTCTGCCCATGAACAACACAAATAAATACAGATCAGCCTACTACTCATTAATACTGTGTCACAGCTAGACGAAGTGTTACTCAGCAACAGCTACTGCGCCTACTATCTGTCCTTCTGCCCATGAACAACACAAATAAATAAAGATCAGCTTACTACTCATTAATACTGTGTCACAGCTAGACCAAGTGTTACTCAGCAACAGCTACTGCGCCTACTATCTGTCCTTCTGCCCATGAACAACACAAATAAATAAAGATCAGCCTACTACTCATTAATACTGTGTCACAGCTAGACCAAGTGTTACTCAGCAACAGCTACTGCGCCTACTATCTGTCCTTCTGCCCATGAACAACACAAATAAATAAAGATCAGCCTACTACTCATTAATACTGTGTCACAGCTAGACCAAGTGTTACTCAGCAACAGCTACTGCGCCTACTATCTGTCCTTCTGCCCATGAACAACACAAATAAATAAAGATCAGCCTACTACTCATTAATACTGTGTCACAGCTAGACCAAGTGTTACTCAGCAACAGCTACTGCGCCTACTATCTGTCCTTCTGCCCATGAACAACACAAATAAATAAAGATCAGCCTACTACTCATTAATACTGTGTCACAGCTAGACCAAGTGTTACTCAGCAACAGCTACTGCGCCTACTATCTGTTCTTCTGCCCATGAACAACACAAATAAATAAAGATCAGCCTTCTACTCATTAATACTGTGTCACAGCTAGACCAAGTGTTACTCAGCAATAGCTACTGCGCCTACTATCTGTCCTTCTGCCCATGAACAACACAAATAAATAAAGATCAGCCTACTACTCATTAATACTGTGTCACAGCTAGACCAAGTGTTACTCAGCAACAGCTACTGCGCCTACTATCTGTCCTTCTGCCCATGAACAACACAAATAAATACAGATCAGCCTTCTACTCATTAATACTGTGTCACAGCTAGACCAAGTGTTACTCAGCAACAGCTATTGCGCCTACTATCTGTCCTTCTGCCCATGAATAACACAAATAAATAAAGATCAGCATACTACTCATTAATACTGTGTCACAGCTAGACCAAGTGTTACTCAGCAACAGCTATTGCGCCTACTATCTGTCCTTCTGCCCATGAACAACACAAATAAATACAGATCAGCCTACTACTCATTAATACTGTGTCACAGCTAGACCAAGTGTTACTCAGCAACAGTTACTGCTCCTACTATCTGTCCTTCTGCCCATGAACAACACAAATAAATAAAGATCAGCCTACTACTCATTAATACTGTGTCACAGCTAGACCAAGTGTTACTCAGCAACAGCTACTGCTCCTACTATCTGTCCTTCTGCCCATGAACAACACAAATAAATACAGATCAGCCTACTACTCATTAATACTGTGTCACAGCTAGACCAAGTGTTACTCAGCAACAGCTACTGCTCCTACTATCTGTCCTTCTGCCCATGAACAACACAAATAAATAAAGATCAGCATACTACTCATTAATACTGTGTCACAGCTAGACGAAGTGTTACTCAGCAACAGCTACTGCTCCTACTATCTGTCCTTCTGCCCATGAACAACACAAATAAATAAAGATCAGCCTACTACTCATTAATACTGTGTCACAGCTAGACCAAGTGTTACTCAGCAACAGCTACTGCTCCTACTATCTGTCCTTCTGCCCATGAACAACACAAATAAATAAAGATCAGCCTTCTACTCATTAATACTGTGTCACAGCTAGACCAAGTGTTACTCAGCAACAGCTACTGCTCCTACTATCTGTCCTTCTGCCCATGAACAACACAAATAAATACAGATCAGCCTACTACTCATTAATACTGTGTCACAGCTAGACCAAGTGTTACTCAGCAACAGCTACTGCTCCTACTATCTGTCCTTCTGCCCATGAACAACACAAATAAATAAAGATCAGCCTACTACTCATTAATACTGTGTCACAGCTAGACGAAGTGTTACTCAGCAACAGCTACTGCTCCTACTATCTGTCCTTCTGCCCATGAATAACACAAATAAATAAAGATCAGCCTACTACTCATTAATACTGTGTCACAGCTAGACCAAGTGTTACTCAGCAACAGCTACTGCGCTTACTATCTGTCCTTCTGCCCATGAACAACATAAATAAATAAAGATCAGCCTACTACTCATTAATACTGTGTCACAGCTAGACCAAGTGTTACTCAGCAATAGCTACTGCGCCTACTATCTGTCCTTCTGCCCATGAACAACACACATAAATAAAGATCAGCCTACTACTCATTAATACTGTGTCACAGCTAGATCAAATGTTACTCAGCAACAGCTGCTGCGCCTACTATCTGTTTTGCTGCCAATGAACAACACAAATAAACAAAACTAGCATAGGTACATCACCTAAGAGTGGAAAAACAGCTGAGAAGATAGTCGGTAGTGAAGTCACCCCTCTATCAGCTATATATAGTGTAAGAACCAGGAAGAGAAACAGCTCCAACACATCCCGCCCACCATCTCTTTGAAAAACTCCCTTCAGGGAGGCGATTCAGACAAATCGCTTCCGAGACAGTTTCTTCCCCCCGTGCCGTCTTATTGGGGATTAAATATAGACTTTAGTGATAGATAGAGACAATGGAGTGTTCATTTTGCCAGTTGAGTTTTATACTTCTTTTTTGTGTGTTAATATTAGCTTATTATATTAATTGTAATTTATGTTTTGGAACAAATTAGACTTAATCATGTTTAGTATATTCATTTTGTATTGTATGTTTGTGGTATGCTTGATGTGGCCGTATGTTTTATCACCAAGTCACATTCCTAATTGACATGTATTTTAAATTATCATATGTTTTCATGTATTACGAACTGAGGAAATGAAGTAAAACGTCAAAATAAATACTTTCATACCAAACAGGTTTACCAGTGAATAACATGTTAACGGTCATACTAACTATGCAACATTGAAAAACGTAACGCGATCTATAACTCTGTTGCTATTTTCGTTATTATTATTGTTATAAATCGTAATAGTGTTGTTGTTATTGCTGCTGCTACTGCTACTGCTACTGCTGCTGCTGTTGCTGGTGTTGTTGTTTTGTTTTGTTGTTGTTGTTGATGTCGTTTTGTTGTTGGCAGCAATGATGACGATGACAATGGTGTTGTCTAGTTTCTACGTCGTAATGTGATTGCTGTTGTTGCTTGACTGCAGTGGTTTGTTGTGGAGATGCATCACAGTATTGACATTGATAATGATGGCGTTGTTGGTGATGATTATGACGATACTAACAGCGTTGCCTTTGGTGATGATAACGATTATGATGATAGAAATATTAGTTGGACTGCTAATGGTGATGATGATAAGGAGGATGGGATGAACATAGTCAATACCGGAGATCCTATTTTTAATATTTGTATATAGCCTGCATTCCATCTACTTAAAGATGCGCGTACAACAAGCTGGTTCGACATCTCGGCGCCGACAAACCATGTGCGACGACGACTCAGCCAACAGACGACGAATCCTTGGCCGATACATCGACGACTTCGATCCAGGCCTGGGCTCGCTCGGGCTCGCGAATATCCACACTGCTGAACGGGGTCACGTCGCCGCGTGATCATAGACCGAGACAGTGGTCAATGCACCGGCCCAAACGCGACCGGTCACGGCGACGATACAACGACAGCAGCTCGGAAGACGACAGAACATTGCCGAGCAGGATTTCTGGTCTGTCTGATGACGTCATGCGGCTGAACGGCGCGGAGAGCGCGCGAGTGGCGAAACGGACGCAACGAACCCACGGAAGGCACGTTTCGCAGTCGGTGCACAGGCCCGTGTCTGATGGGAACGTTCGTTCCCGAAGGACTGTAGATGCCACGTGGAATCTACAATCGCAATCGTTCGCGCGGTTACAAGAGACTAGGCCGTACGGCAACAGGGAACCGGAGCGCGATAGTGCGCAGGCGTATCGCGTTCACCGGAAAACCGAATCGGACCCAGTAGTGGCGCTATGCGGCGTGGGAACAACACCGGAAGATTACGAGTCACACGTGCCGGAAAAAGACTGTGACGAGTCACTCGATTGTTTCCGGAGCCAGCACATCAACGAGACGCGTTTCGCTTGCGAGCAGGAACCAAACGCGATAATTAAATACAGCCTCGGGGACTCGAAGTGCGAACAGAATCAACAAGGCGAACAGACGATGGCCGAATGTTTTTGGCAAAGCGACGTCAGCTGCCGATCTGCGTCACCAGAGAGCGATGAGACAGCGCCGCGTCGCGACATTTGCGCCCCGACGTCTATACCGGCTCCGATACCGCAACGCGGCCACCGATATGTCTCACATCGACGTGACAACGTTCGGCTGACGCAGCATTGCGAACGTCGACTCTCCAAACTTTTTCGCCCTGTTAATTCGGCATTGCAGCTGTGCGATACAACACCGCGACGAGATCTTTGCGATACATCGCCGCGACAGGATCTTCGCGATACACCGCCACGACAGGATCTTCGCGGTACATCACAACGACGGAATCTTAGCGATACATCACCACGACTTGATCTTCGCGATACATTTAAACGACGGGAACTTAGCGATACATCGCCTCGACGGGATATTCGCGATACAACACAACGACAGGATCTTCGCAATACATCGCCACGACGGGATCTTCGTGATACACCACAACGACGGAATCTTAGCGATTCATCACCACGACATGATCTTCGCGATACATTTAAACGTCGGGAACTTAGCGATACATCGCCTCGACGGGATATTCGCGATACAACACAACGACAGGATCTTCGCAATACATCGCCACGACGGGATCTTTGCGATACATCTGCACGATGGTATCGTCGCGATACATCGCCACGACGGGATCTTAGCGATACATCACCACGACATGATATTCGCGATACATTACAACGACAGGATCTTCGCACTACATCACCACGACGGGATCTTTGCGATACATCACCACGGCGTGATCTTCGCGATACATCACAACGACGGGATCTTCGCGATACATCACCACGACATGATCTTCGCAATACACCGCCGCGACACTATCTTCGCGATACATCGGCGCGAAGCGATCTTCACAATATATCGCCGAAACGCGATCTTAGCGTTACATCGCCGCGAAGCGATCTTCTTGATACATCGCAGCGACACGATCTTCGCGACACATTCCCGCGACGCGACACTCGCGTTAAATTTTCGGTAAGCGACCGTAACAATATATTGCCGCGAAGAGTTTCTCACAATACACAGATGCGAAGCGATGATCAAGACATGTTGCCGCGACCCGCTCTTCGCGATACATCGACGAGACGGGATCTTTACGATACATCGCCGCGACGCGATCTTCACAATACATTGCAGCAACGCGATCTTCCACGTGGTCTTCGCGATATGTCGCCGCGACGGAATCTTCGCGAAATATTGCCGCGACGGGATCTTTACGATGCATCGGCGCGACAAGATCTTCGCGATACATCGCCGCCACGCGAACATGAACATGCTTTGTCCCAAAACTGCCTTCAACATGCATCAACACGAAACGACGTGCCACGTGACCATCCCGCTTTATCACAGCAACAAAACTTTTCATACAAATCGTATAAAGGGGACAGTTCGCCACGGGACAAATGCCGTAAGACCTTACCACAACGAGAGAAACTGCCACGACGCGACATCCGCGAGATTTTGTCGAAGGTTGAAAATAATGGCACGTCGTCTCGAAGCTACGTCAGTGATACGTCGCCCCGACGTGATATTCGCGACAGAGTCGTGCTGCGTTGCGACGTTTGCGGCATCTCTCCAAAACATGATATCCGTCACACGTCGCCTCGACGCAATATCCATATTTCGTCGCAGCGACGGGAATTGCGACGTACAATGCCACAAAACGATGTCAGTGCTCTGTTAGTCCTACACGATAGAGACACGACGCAGCTAGGTGACCTCGATGTACATGGTGGTACCTCGACGACGGCAGGATACGACAGATCACTGCGACATCCAGGCGACGCTAAAGCGCTACGTAATAGACGAAGGTACAAATCTGAAACATACCATATCAGTGATACAGTCAAGCTAGGCCAAACCGTCGCGTAACCTAGACTACATTGCAATAACACAATAGCAAGCTCCCAAACAGATATTTCCGGACTAACTGGCGGCCATCTTAAACATGAGTGCCGTGTTTGAATTCAAGTTGACTAAACAATTTATTGTAACCAATTATGTCATCATATATGTCATCATATATGTCATCATATATGTGCCGTTCTTATCTGATCAATGTTTAATTCTTGTCATTCCTCCCCCCCTCACAATAGTCATTATGACAGCGATTAGTGGTACGGGCGACAACGTGAAGAATAATGCAAATTACAAACTTTACTCTACCTAGATTTTGTTAGACACTTGACAGGTTGTCTGGGAACGGTTGGGGAGTCTGATATAGGAAACCGCAATGTTGTCTAAGTCAAATTACATACACAAATGATCATAATTGTGCCGTTCAATCCAACTATAACCGAGTTAGCGTGTATGCATCTTACCGTTTTCCTGCTAAACGATTTCCATGCAGGGCACCAAAATTTCAGTGATTACTGTTTTACACCAAGAATGAAACGTAACCCATTTATTGTTTTTGAAATACTATTTATGTCATGGGTTCTTATTGCTTTTAGGATAACACAATTGTTCGCAACGTAAAACGTAACCAGCAACGATCGTGGATACCACGCACGTACATCATAGGTTTGGTTTTCGGTGAAAGCATAGCGCGGGAAAGATGTTTGCAAATATTCGATAGCTTATTACTTTTGATTGCTTTTATGTTTAAGCTTAATTGAACCATATGTTTCCCTACCCGGAACCAGGCAGGGTCGTAATTATATGCGGGAATTTCGCTGAATAGGTTGGTTTGAATGTGGAAAATATTGTTAATGCGTTCAGTATGAACATGCTTTGTGGTTAATCATGCCGGCCTTGGCAATATTGCAAATACAGCTTGTTTTCATATGGATATTTTGTTAACTATTTGGACATTTCGTTGGCTGTTATGGGCTTTGATTGAATGCCGTGCCGGCTACGATTCAATTTATGGTTATGCAGGTGGATTAGCACAGAGAGTTAGCACTTTGGTATGCAATTGTGACATTTTGCAATATACAGCTTGGGTCCCTGAAAATTATATAATGTACTGCCGACTGAATAGCGCCCCTGGCGGTGTGCAGTGCCACCTCGTTGTCGAATGTTTCTGGTATTGCTGGTTTTGGCCATTTCATCATTTGTTGATCCGTTAAGAAAAAAAATGGCTTAAGTCATTTCGATTCACATGTATCCGTCATTAGATTACATTTCAAATTGTTTGTATCGAATAACTTTCAAGTAATTATTTATTATTTATATTTACTTCTTATTATATGCAATACTCAATAAATTAACACATGTTTTTACAAATGTTGGCTTGGCGCATATCTATAACGTAAACAGTCAAGGTAACTTGGAGCATCAGTCTCCCATTTAAAGGGCGCTTATTTGGTTAAGTCAATGAACGCGTAGTAAAGTCGTATATAATAAAATGAAGCCTGGCAAAAATTTACGCGGAAAACACACATAAATTGTACACTTCGGTATGTAGTAGTGACACTTTGCATACATTATATCACGCTATTCGCAGTTTTGGAGCAGTTTTCGTATAGTATCAATTGAACAGTAGCCCTTGGTGGCCTACAACACAACCTAATGGTTGACCGTATATGCCACGTTGCTGGTATTACAGTTTTAGTCCATGATAACAACACTTCTTGATCACTAGAGACGAAGGCGAAGTAGTTTAATACGACAAACATGCACGTATCATTAGAATATACTCACGATTAAATACATTAAAAATATAAGTTTAAAAACAATGGAGACTAGGCCTGTAGCAAAATGTAGGTGAACATACGTTCAAATATAATGTTTTCGTTTATACATGCAATGCCTTACATAATATTATACTCATTTTGGCCTACATACTATATCTACATAATGTCAACAGTATATGTAACTTCGAGTATAGTTCCATCTATGACCTTCCCTCACCACAATGGCCACACAATAAACGTAGTAACTTGTATTGATTTCTGCCCCCTACGACCATTTATTCGGATAAGTACCCACATTGTGCCCTGATGTATTATAATTGTAACAATTTACATATAATGTATCATACTACTTCTTGGGGTCTTGATGATTACAGGTACAGGAGGGCGGTCGACTACGTAATCGTTGAAAGCCAGACCATAACTCTAACTAGAACTAACTATGCTCTGCTACCGATCCTAACCCCAACCATAACTGACCCAAATACTAAATATATATAATAGTAACCTTAATTTAATTAATATTCAGATTTACACTAACTACTTATTTTCGTTGTCTAATTGGTATGGTTCCAACGATTGCGAACTCAACCGTAGCAATAATGCCATTTCAACAGCGCATCTGGCGGCCTTCAGTGTAACCTCGTCGTTCAGTGCAAAGAACCATGGCGTGAGCTGAACGACGATTTTAGCGTGTGTTTTGAAGTTAGATTACATGCGAATCCACATGAATACGAAAACTGTCAACTCTTTTCAAGAACAATATACCAACATGGACCTGGGGTTGATTCCTTTTCTTTTCTTTTCACCACCTGTCAAACTTCTGTGTGTCAGCGAAAATACCTTCCTGTTCTGCAATATTATCATCGTAGACCTGCCATTGCGGCATGTACAAAGATGCCGCTGTCACCAGATGGGCATACCTTTTAGGTATGAGATGAGCTGCTTCAAAATACGAGCTTTCCCATTGTAGCTACTCCATTTGAATAAGACCACATGTTTATCTGCTTCCACCCATTCAATGCCTGCTGCTGTCCACTCGGCCACTTCAAAATGCAAACCTCAAAATATCACTACCAAGCTGGTTATGTCCATTTAATATTTTTTGGGATATAACATAGAGAGGCTGATCACATGCTAATACTGATATAGGACCTGGGTTGAAATAATTTTCCGCATTCAGAATGATTGCCATTGAAAGATGGGTCATTGCAAATGAATGAGCTGGGTCTGCAAATGCTGGCAGCACCACAATGGAAGACTTTGGCGAAACCTCAACCGCCTGGTAGTTTGCACGGCATGCACACCAGGACATGTAGTGTCCATCAACTAGGAAACATGTACTACCATATTCATCGACATCAACTAGAATGACCGATATAGAAGCTGGCAGTGGTGGGTTTCGTTGTTTGAATTTCTGTAGTATCCCGGTACAGTACTGACGCATTTTGAAGAAACTGACTTACTGATCATTTAACAAGATTTAACAAGACTGCCATCCAGATAATTAACTCTAGATGGCAGGTGGACAAGGAAGCCCTTTGGCTTATCGAGAGTCCAACCTTTTTATCTACATATATCCAGCCCTTCTGAGGTATGTGTCGATTTTATTTCTAAACATATTCACACTACTAGCACCCACACAATAATCAGATAATCTGTTCCATTCATTCACAGTCCTTTGTGAAAATGAGAACTTTCTTACGTCTAATCTACACTGCTCCTTTACTAATGTAACTTCATGTCTTCTAGTCTTTCTATCTTTCTTAACTAAAAAAAACATATTTCTATCAATATTTTCATAACCATTCAATCTTTTAAACACTTCTATCTGATCTCCTCTCTATCTCCTGGTCTCTAGAATTGTTAAACCACATTCTTTTAGGCGTTTTTCATAACTGAAATCCCTCAGTTTTGGTATCATTTTAGTCGCTCTCCTCTGTACTCTTTCTAGCATATCTATGTCCTTCTTGCGGTATGGCCTCCACGCTTGTATACAATATTCTAAATGAGGCCTAACTATTGTTTTGTACAGCGGTGTTATTAGTCCTTTTTCTTTATATGCTATATTTCGCCTAATCAATGCAAGGATATGATTTCCTTTTGAAGCTGCAATTCCACACTGCTCTGAAACGTTCATGTCAGCACTAATTGTCAGCCCAAAGTCTTTTTCTTTTACAGTAGTACTTAGAACAGTTCCACCCATTGTATATTCTACATATTCTTTCCCATGTCCTGTGTGAAGGCATTTACATTTCCAAAAATTGAACAACATTTGCCACTTTTTCAGACCATTTGATCAACCTGTCAAGATCATCTTGTAAATGCTGTCTATCTCCATCACTTTTAATCCTTATAAACACTTTTGTATCATCTACAAATGTCAACACCTTGCTAGTTATATCATCGTCCAAATCGTTTATATATATTAAGAATAATATAGGTCCCAGTACTGATCCCTGTGGAACTCCACTCAAAAGTGATTTCCAGTTTGAAACCTCCCCATCAACAACTACCCTTTGTCTTCTGTCAATCAGTAATTTTTCTATCCAGTTAATTATACCATTTCCTATGCTTTGGGCCTTTTGTTTAAGCAGTAATCTTTGATGTGGCATTTTGTCGAAAGCTTTTTGAAAATCTAAGTAGATGATATCTACTGGTGATCCATCATCTACCCACTTAGTGATATCTTCCAGAAAACATAACATATTTGTTAAGCATGACCTCGCTTTTAGAAACCCATGTTGAGATGGGTTTATCAAGTTATGTTTAACCAGAAAATCCACCATGTGATCTTTAATTAGTCTTTCTAATAATTTACAAATCAACGATGTTAAACTAACTGGTCTATAATTATTTGACTTGTTTCTCGAACCTTTTTTAAATAACGGTGTAATATTTGCTTCTTTCCATTCTAAAGGAACCACTCCCTCTTCTAATGACAAGTTGTAAACTGTTGCAAGCGGTATGCTAATTTGTTCTACAATTTCCAGTAGTAGTTTGGGTGGAACACCATCCACTCCAGATGATTTATTATCCTTCATAGCCCTAATTTTCTTAGCTACCATTTCTGGGGTTACAATTAACTGTCTTAAATAGTCTGATTCTGAGCCCTTCAACTTAGCCTCTGGTACTGGCAGTGAATTAGTGTCTTCTCTGATAAATACTGAAATAAAACACTCATTCAGGTCTTCTGCCATTAAGAATCCTTCTGATATTATATTTCTAGCACTATCTTCTAGAGGACCGACCTTATCCTGAACTTTCTGTTTGCATCGAACATACGCATAAAATCTCTTGCTGTCATGTTTTATTTTACAAGCTAATTTATTTTCATAGCTTCTCTTTGAATTTCTAATTTCAGCTGTAGCTTGGTTTAGTGCTTCTTTATAAATGTTCTAGTCTTCGTCATTTCCAGTACGTCTATATGACTTCCACATCATTTGTTTATACTTAATTTTTCTAATGGCTTCATTCGATAACTATTTCTTTCTGGTCCGTTTCCCTTGTTTTTTTAAGGGAACAAATTTATCTACGATGCACTCTATTTCATTCTTTAAGATATTCCAGCATTCTATTGCTGTCTTATTCTTCAGTGTGTTATTCCAGTCTATCTTTGCTAAATATTTCCTCATTTCCTTATATCTTCCTTTGTGGAAATTTCTCCTGAACTGCGTTTTATTATTTCTTTCTGATTTTACTTTGATGGTAAAATGTATCTATTTGTGATCACTACTTCCCAGAGGCTCACATAATTTAACATTGTCATCTAATTCATTATGTGAGGACAAAACTAAGTCTAACACATTCTCTCCCCTGGCTGGTTCTAGCATATGTTGAGAAAGGAAACTATCTTGTACTAAAACTAAAAACTTGTGGTCCTCACTACCCATACTCTGTAGAGATTTCCATTTTATATGCCCATGGTTAAAGTCCCCCATAATAACAGAGTCCCGTTTGCTCACTTCCCTTATAGCGTTTTGTATTTTTTTATTCTCTTCTATACTTATGTTTGGACTTCGATACACTAATCCAACCGTTAACGTTGAGTTTCCTGTAACTATGTTACACCAAACTGCTTCTTTGCAATCTGCTTCTCTGTCTAATTTTATTTCATAAGCCTGGATAGATTCTTTAATATATAAAATAACTCCACCTCCTCTTCTTCCTATTCTATCTTTTTTAAACATTACATATCCTGTCAGTCCCAATTCGGCATCTGATATATCGGTGGTTTCCCATGATTCGGTTATACCTATTATGTGAGGGTCAATATCTTCTACCATAATGTTTAGTTCATTTCTTTTCTTTAATATACTCCTTGCATTTAAACAAACACATTTATATCCAGCTTCAGAACAGTTTTCCAGACTGTTCTTTGCTGAATTATTTTTGCTGTCTTTATCTATGCCTCTAGTTTCAGGCTTCTCTGTGAGTACCCCCTGCGAATTTAGTTTAAATAGATGCAACCTGTCCCACTGTCAACAGATCGCAGCAGATTCTCTGAGAATATTGCTGCCCCCTTTTCACTTAGATGGAGGCCATCTCTCATGTACATATCTTCTCTCCCAACAAAGTACCCCCATAAATCTATGAATCCCACGCCCTCTTCCTCACACATCTGCTCAACTCGTGCGTTGATCGCCATCCTCTTACAGTTTCTGTATCTTGCCCCCCTTCTTCCCTTGTTGTTCATTACCTTTCCATGTCCATCAAAGTATGGATGTTGAAATACGGAGATTCTTGTGCCATGCGATGAGCAAGGTGCCGTTATCAAGGATGGATTATGTATGTCTTGTCAATACACCGTTTCTAAAATTTAGTGGAACAACTACTTGTTTTTCGTTCTAGTCTTCACACAATGCATCGGCAAGTCCCGTGGGCGCCTGGAGTAGGCTGTCGTAAGACAAAGACACTCCCAGTTCACATATCTTGTCAACCAGGGAGCGCTTTCTGGTTTGTGCATGTATCATAACTCCTATGTAGAGTGACAACTGCTTATCCTGAGTTCAAAAACGACACGCAGTGGAAGATGAAGATTTGCGCTGCTGTATTTGATGCGGTTAACTAGAATAAGCTGAGTTATTGTAAAGGTGTAAGGTCTCGTTTGGATGTGTTATGTTTGGAACCTATAAGAAGATGCGCATAAGAACAATTAGCCATGCGGGATCTGAATTATCATGACAGTAGATGCGACGGAATCCTCAAAACTGAATAAATCAAAAAAATATATAACATTACACCCAGGATATGAACAGCTTTTCACCTATCATTGGTTCATTTTGTATCTGCCTTTTTAAGGACTTGAAAGTTCTTATATGCCTTTCGTTATGAATGTAGTCTTACGTACGCAGTCCTTTTCGCACGGAGTTGCGCATAAGGCTGCCATCTGAGTTCGCCACTGTGATCTATCTGTCGTATATCTTTCGAGGTATCCCCAGGTCCATCCCTGCCCTTTCATCTCTTTCTCTACTGTCCTCCCTCATATCTCTTTTGGTCTGCCTCTCTTTGTCAGGCTCTGGGTAAGGCGGCAGGTGGCATTCATAGAACATGTCTGATCCATCTCTACCTGGATTTCTTGGTTGATGGATTCGACGTTCGTTCGGCCAAAATATGTTAAGAATTCTTCGAAGGCATCTGTTCTTCTAACTTGTGGCTAAATGTCTTGGTCATTTTCCAGGATTCACCTCCATACAGAAGGGTAGTCAAAACTTTTCTCTTGAAAAGTCTGATCTTGGTGTTCTTGCTGATGTGTCTTGATCTCCATATACTTCTGAGTTTTGCAAATGTTTGACTGGCCTTTGAAATCTTTGTTGTTGTCCCTTTTTCCATGTTCCCGCTGGTTGTTATTTTGGAGCACTTACTTACTTAGACTTAGTTCCTCCTGTTCCTTTCGGAACATCGGGCGACGAACTTTCTCCATCTACTACGGTCTTTCGCAATTTCTTTGGCCTCATTCCAGGTGATTTCCATTTCTGCCAGATCTTCTTTAAACGTCTTGCGGCAGGTCTTAGTCGGCCTTCCTCTCCTTCTGTTTCCACCTTCAGGAACCCATTCCATTGCTACATGTGCCGTTCTCTCTCTTGATAAGCGTAGGATATGTCCCGCTAGTCTTCGTCGTCGAGACTTAACTATGTAATGCAGGCTATCCATACCTGCCCTCCTCATCACTTCTTCATTGGTGATGTGTTCTCTCCACGATATGCCCAATATGAACCGGAGACATCGTCGGTGAAATATGTCTAGTTTTTTTGATATCCTCGCCGCATTCTTCCACGTTTCACAGGCATATATCGCTGTTGGCATTACGATTGACATGTAAAGACGTAGTTTTATGTCCTTTCTGATGGTGTTACTGGACCATATTGGACGTAGTCTTTGGAACACTGCTGATGCCTTGCCTATCCTTGCTCGTACATTTACTTCCGCGTCGCCTTTCCTAGAGATGTAGCTTCCGAGGTAAAGGAAGTTCTCGACGCCTTCATTTTTTGAGCACAGGTATGTGAAATTTTCTATATTCTCGATTTCTTCACCATTAATCATGATGCCTGCTTCCGTTCTGCTGTTCATCTTAAGTGCTTTGTTTTCTTGGTGTTTAAATTGAATCCAATCTGCCTTGCTGTTCTTGCCACGCTATATGTCTTGGCTTGCACATCCTTGTGTCGATGTGAGAGCAGCGCTAAATCGTCGGCAAAATCCAGGTGTTCAAAATTGCTTGTAAGGATCCACCTTATACCTCTTCTTCCTTCCTTGACCACACTCTTCATAATCCAGTCTATTCCAAGGAAGAAGAGTTGCAGTGTTGACTTTATAGGCATCGGTCAATTCATTGTTGCAGATAACTTGCTATGAAAAGCCTCTTCACTATGTTCAGTAGTTTCCGAGGGACTCCGAAGGTCTACAAAATTGGCTTTAATAAGCTCTAAAATCTGTCTCAGCATGAAGATGTGGTCAGAGGAAGACCGTCCCGATCGAAGTCCCGCCTGTTCTTGTCGGATGTGCTCGTCAAGTGTTTCTGCCAGTCTCTCATAAATGATCTTGCTGAAGACCTTGCTGGTGAAGGACAGCAAGATGATGCCTCTCCAGTTGTTATTGTTTGACAGGTCTCCTTTCTCAGGCAGTTTGACTATCAGTTCTGTCTTCTATGCTTCTGGTGTCGTTTCATTTTCCCAGATGTTACTACAAATCTCTGTCAGTAACCTTGGTGTATGTGTTTCTTCTGCCTTCAACATTTCTGCAATCACTGCATCCACTCCTGATACCTTACCATTCTTCATTCCCATGATCACTGCTTTCACCTCTTCTATAGTTAGTGTTTTTTGTTGATGTCCAGTTCTGTGTATCTTCCCTTAAGTTGGTGCCGAATCCTTTCTGATCTGGTTGAACTTATTTTCTGTTTGATTTCTTTCCTTTCAGCAATTTTTTGCCAAGTTTTTGCCTGAATCCATTCTTCTTTCTTCTTCTTTTTATATCCTGCTTCTGTGAAAGCCCGGATGAAGGCGTCAATATTAATTTCCAGTTGCTTTCCCAGAATTTGGAAGCGGTTCTTGGGTTCTTGTTTGAAGACTTGCTTTACCCTAACATCTTTCAATCTGGCTGAGTCAACCAGTCTTCCCCTTTCCCGTCCTCTTTTTTCCTTGCACAAATTAATTCAGGATGATGTTTGCTACAAGCAGGTTGTAGTCACTAGCTATGTCAGCACCTCTACAGGCTTTGACATCATGTAGAGAACTTCTCCATTTCTCATTGAGGGAGATATGGTCGGTCTGGCTTTTGGTTGCTCCGTCTGGCAATGTCCACGTTGTCTTGTGGATATCCGTATGTTGAAACAGTGCCCCTCCAGTTATTGTGTCATTTTCTTTGCAATACTCACATAGCCGCTCTCCGTTGACATTGAAATGTCCAAAATCATGTCTTCCTATCACCTGTTCTCTGCCTCTGTTATTGTCTCCGACTGGGGCATTGAGATCTCCAATGATCAGCAGCATGTCACGAGCTCTTACTGATTATGTTGATGCCTGCAGTTGTTTATAAAACAAAACTGTCCATTTTCTCTTCTTCTACATCCTCAGTTGGTGCATAGCACACGTTCACTGTTAGCTTGGTGTATTTTGAGTTGAATCTGGCCTTGACAAGTCTTGGTCCAAGTGGTTTCCATTCAGTCAATGTTTTCTCCAACTTACTGCTGATTATTAGGGCTACTCCTTGTGTGTGCTGGTCATCTGGCTTTCCAGAAAAGAGTATGATGTGGCCTGATGCTAATTTCCTTTTTTTCCAGCTCCCATCCATCTTGCTTCGCTGATTCCAAGGATGTCTAGTTTGTAGCTATCAAACTCCTTCACCGCCTGAGCGAGCATGCTGGTCTGGTACAGTGTGCGCACATTCCAACATGCTACTCTGGTCCTCCTCCTCGGTTTCAGGGAATCCGCCATCGGGGCGCCAGCTCCCTACTGGGTTTGGTTGTCACCCGTCATCTGTCCGGTGTCCTGGCATGTTTCTTCCCTGTCACCACAAATGGTTTGTGCTCTGGTATTAGTTGTTTCCGTAGCGATGTTTTTTACGAGGTGGGGTTGTTAGCCCCACGCTCAACTATCCTTCTTTGCCCGGACTTGGGACCGGCAAGAGTTTCGGATAGAAGCTCCAGGCGAAATTAAATGTAGTCTCATGCTACGTAATTCAGAATCTGGTTAAGCCATTTGTAGTCCTAATTGACAAAGCATAATACTAATGGTATAGCTAAAAACGGAAATGCCGGACAACCAAAATTTGACAGTGTAGGCCACAAAGGGTGCGCTGTTCAATTGGCATTGTATTACAAACATTTCAGGGACCCAAGTCGTACAAGTATACAAAGTGTTACAATTGTATACAAAAGTGCACAAGCAGTGTTCTTATCCGCCTAAATGTTCACAAGGTGGCAGTCATGTACAGTAGATATATGACGATACTGAGTGCTCATTGACATCACCAAACAGGGGCATATTGATGGGACATTGACGTTGCAAGTTACTACGACAATTTATAATATAGATATTCACTAAAACTGTATATGCAAATGTGAGGATGATATTATACATTACACAGATAACGGAAAGATACTTTACATATTTTGTTTCACAACTGTTGCTCTAATTTCCATTTTTAATTAATTAAATGTTCTTAGAAGCAACTATTTGTGAAAGTTGTCTAATGGTACGTGCTTGCAAATAAGTGTGATCAAACAGTACCCGCAATCCCAGAAAAGTTCGATTGCGAGTAGACGCTGTAGGCCACCAGGGGTCGCTGTTTAATTGACACTATCTTCTGGACTAGATGTATATGTATGCAGTGTCTAGAGCATAGGACTCGCAATCTAGAGAACCCGGGTTCGAATCTTGTGCTGCCGTTTCGAACCTTGGCCAAGCCGCTGCTCCAGTCCGGTTTTATGAACCAGTAGTGCCCGGCTATAGACGGTGGTGAATATTTGTGTATGCATAGTTTTCACGCATTCATTGCAGCGTGGCTGAATGCTTCCCAGAACATAAACACTTATCTTTACTTTTGTATACCAAAGAGCACAATCTTGCCTATTTTATGTGCTAACCTGCCTAACTATATTTACACCGTATTGCACAAACTTGCCCGTTTTATACGCTAATCCGTCTAACTATAAGGTTATTTTCTGTTTCAGTCTTGTTTCTGATTTGCTAATTCGATGTATGTAATGTATAACAAACGTTGACTTTTATTATATTTCATGTTTAGTTAAATTTAATTGTCCATAGTTATCAAATGTGGTGTATTGTATAATATATATATATATATTAGTAACATATTGAGATATTGTGTGTGTGTGTGTGTGTGTGTGTGTGTGTGTGTGTGTGTGTGTGTGTGTGTGTGTGTGTTAGTGTTAGTGTGCGTGTGTGCGGGGGTTGCGTTAGTGTATTTATGTAGGTGTATGTTAGGCGTGCATGTCACACGGCGTTTATAGATTTGTTGCCGTTAGCATCCTAATTTCTTTTTGAATCACCAAACAAACATTTCCTTTATGAATAGCTGCATATAACTACATATCGATCAATGATAACTCAGGCCAAATTGTTTCAAGATAATAACCCGTCATTGTTGAATGACTCCGTAAGTGGTGTCATTCCTGTGCGAATTGCTAGGTGCGAAGACGATACCGGTTAAATAAATCACATGTAGGCGATCTCAACAGATCCGCGGACCGGGACATAAGTGGCCCGGCGCGGGCGAGGGACACGGTGGGATTAGAAAGCCAGGATACGACCAGACCTCCAGATGGTCCTCGCGAGAGAATAAGTCACCGTATATCTACGGTGTGTCGTAACATCCGCAACGCAGTCAAGTGGGATTCTCAACGGACGACGTCTTACCCGTGTGACGGGAAGGATAACGTGGACAGACAACTTACGTACAACAACAATTGCAGGTCGGAACTGGAAAAAACTGTGAAGATTGTTTCACCAACGTTATTTTCGTCGTTGTTTTTATCGTAGGAGTCGTCAACGTCAGTGTCGTTGTGATTGTCGACAACGTCACCGCTGTCATTACATTAGTCAAAGGTAGCATGTTCGTCTTCACCGCTGGTGCCATCGTGGCTACCCAGTCTGGAACAGAAATCCCAATAGGTGCCTATAAAACATTCTGTATACATTTTTAGTAGAATATGTCAACAAAACTTTTTCGAGTAACTCGAGTATGGTGAATCCAAAAATCCATGTTGGCTATCTGTGGGAACGGTTCATGACCACCTAAATTAGTAAAAACACAACATGGCGTCCGATTAACATTTGAATGAAAAGCAACACCCTTCTATTTAGCATAGTATTGATCACGTAATGCAACAATAATATTTTGATAATATATGGGAGGGATCCGTGATCCCCTAAATTGTAAAAATGCAAAACTACGTCAGTTTTACACCCGAAAACAAAACAGATGAACGCCTTTCTCATTGACGTAATATTGACCACGTCCTGTAACTATAATAAAACTGTCCCTTAAGGAGAGAGAAAAATAAATATATCAATGACATTGTATATATCTATTATGATCAACCACGAAAATAAAAGTACAGTTGTAATTAACACTTGATAGGTGTGAATAAATGTAAGGTGACTTGGAGACCTGCACTAAAACTAAAACATCGATGGCATAAAGGCCACCACTGCAGTCATATGCGTACCACTTTTTTGCAAGCCGTTCACGAGGAGACTGACACACGTGTTGTTTTTCACTGTATCCATACATTTGACTCGGTGGCGGTGGTGGCAGTTCAGGACACTGATATTCTTGCTCTTCTAACTGCCAATTTTGACAAGACACAATGCACCAAGCGGTGGAAACAGGTCTGTACACGGTGGGCAGTCTCTCAACATACCACATGGGATGAAGCAATAATCGTACTTCTCTTCTGCAAAGGAACATCACAAGAGGCGCTACCGCCCACGACAGATGCAGCAAGTCTGTATATCAAGAGGGCCCACTAACAGGCAAAATGTGGATCCAAGCCCGTTGCGTCCATCCAGAATTTCCAGACGTATCCTCTTTGGGTGGAAATTGGAATTTGAAGACCTGTGACCGCACCTGGTAATTCTTCCCGCTATTTCAAATGCATGTAATGCGACAATGTCATGCAGTTGTACCAATTGGTGTTTCGGCGGCAGATATAACTGTTGGAAGTCAAATCTGTCTATGCAAGTGCACACGTTGCTGAAACACCGAAAATTTACGACGGGTGTAGAAGCAGTTGATTCAAACTCATAAAACTGGATATCATATTTGTATGACTGTGATTAGATATAAACAGACATTCGTTTACCATTCACGTTTATAAGGCATATGTGATTAGATCAACTCTTTCCGAATGTGCTCACATTGCGGTATTGTTTAATTAGGAGGTAACTATGACTATGCACACATTGCTATGCTTTTCGTTGAGGAAATGTTATGCTGCTAGTAAAATAAACCAGAAACCTTATGGCCATCTTATTGATAATTCTAACTTCAAATACAATCAGCTGTTAACAGTTCATATCTTATCGTATAGTGCATTGTACAGTGTTAAACTAGTGTGGCTGGGTAATGTCGTAATAATAACTAATGCATGTTACATGTATTCGATGTAGGTGTTTTATTAATTTATTATTTTATATAACTATTTTGTTGTATTTCACAGATGTGATCAGTGATTAGAGGTGTGTTAAACTGTATTAGTGGTATGAACGCCAGTGATCTTTCAGTTCTAGGGCAGGTCTTCGCAGATCACTTTACATTTATTCACACTTGTTCTTAATCTTAATAAATATAAAAATATTGATTTTATTTAAATATCGGTCTTAACAAATGACTAAAATAGTATTAATATTTATCCATCTCAGTCCATTAGGGAAAATGTTTTATTGTAGTTAGACTAAGCGTGATAAATATTACGTTAGTCAGAACGGCTTTTATCTATTTCTGTTTTCGGGTGTATAACTGACGTACCTATGTCTTTTTGTACTTGGGGGGGTCGTGGACTCCTCGCATATATTGCCGATATGGGTTAGTTTTATCACGTGATCAATAGTATGCTAATTAAAAGCGTGTTGGTTTATATTCAGGGGTTAATCTGACGTAATGCTTTGTGTATGATCAAATTTGTGGGGTCATGGACCCCTCCCACAGATTGCCAACATGGCGCTTTGGATTCACCACTGCCAAATTACCGTAGAAACGTTTGTTGGCATATTCTACTGAGAAATTCCTACAGGATTCACTTTTTCGGAAATTCGGTTCTGACTAACCATCGTTATTAAATGAAACACGCTATTACAACGTTTTACAGCTAGAACAACTGAACGTGTCTAGACTCTTTAAAAACAAACCTATAGATTGCATTGAACGAAACTCGTAGTTGCCACAGACATACTCTCACACGCAAGCACGCACGCCGCGCGATCAAACGGACGCACGCACACACCCATGCACGCACGCACGCACGCAAGCTCACGGATGATGAAGTTGGCTCTCAAATTGTAGTCCAGTTACACCAATATTTAAAAGTGTCTAAACATATGAGAAGAACACTGCAAATGTGTACTGCCTTTTTAGATGACATTTTGAAGCATGCCTACTATTTTGAAGTATAAGATGTGCTAATCAAAAGTTATCCGCTAAAGTAAACTGTAATGTATGAACTTAAAAGATGCTCGTTAAACAATTCTGTGTAACTCTTTTTTACGTGTTTGTGAGATATATACGTGAAATTTCAAGAAACATTCAAAACTGTTGTTACCGAATCTACTTTTGAATTTGTATTTCGGCTATAGTGTTATTGTAATCAACATACTGGTTTAGTGTTCACATTCCTTTACATGCCATATGATACTCGTGTAGAAGTGACGGCGAGCCGTCAATAACATATCCACGCAGCCCGGAGCAGATCGATAAGAAAGACGGAGGACCGGAGGATAGCCAGCATCGCGAACAGCGTGAGAAGCAACGGACAGGCGTAGAGATGAACTACGGGCGCCAGCGACGAATGAGCGCTGCTACGACTGTGGCGCAGTCGTACTGTCACATATCGATGACGAATGTCCGTCGTTCCAGCAGCGTGGAAGTCATGCAACATTTGAGAAAGGATCGACGTGAAAAAAAGCACGTATATACTTGATATATCTAAAGCATTCGATCTAGTTTATGTGTGTACGTGTGTGTATGTGTATTAAGCTATACCGTACATTGCATCCCAGTGACCAAGCATGCAGGGGTTCATATACGACCCATCGAAATTACCCGTTGCTTCTGCAATTATTCCGAGCTAGGTAAACCGGTCGGTGATCAGTTGGGGAATTGTTGTAACCTACGTCCATCATTTACCAGGTTCGCTGGTCAAACGTATGTGAGTGACAAATGCTGACATTTATGTCAGAGCAAACATCTAGTAGGGCTACTGCGGGAAACCGTTGTCTTATTTGTGTGTATGCATTGCCAATAATGGAAGATGGATATTTTTGCTCACTCAATAACTCATTCACCCACCCACCCACCCACCCACCCACCCACCTACCCACCCACCCACCTACCCACTCACTCACACTCTCACGTTCACTCTCACGCACCCGCTCACTCACTCACTCACTCACTCACTCACTCACTCACTCACTCACTCACTCACTCACTCACTCACTCACTCATTCACTCACCCAATCAATCAATCAATCAATCAATCACAGACACATTCACTCAAACACGCACACCCCCTCTCACTTTCTCTCTCTCTCCTTCTCTTTCTCATAACCTATAAGCACACACACACACACACACATACACACACACACACACACACACACACACACACACACACACACACACACACACACACACACACACACACACACACACACACACACACACACACACACACACACACACACACACACACACACACACACACACACACACACACACACACACACACACACACAGATACACCCACACACACACACACACATTCGCACACACACATACATACACACACACACCGTACACACACAGTAGACACACACGCACACATACACACGCACGCACACACACACACACACACACACACTCACAAACACACACAGACACAGACACAGACACACACACACACACACACACACACACACACACACACACACACACACACACACACACACACACACACACACACACACACACACACACACACACACACACATCGTCGTCGTCGTTGCATCCCGAATGTCCATTTAAATCTCTAACAGTTCAAGACATCCTACTTTATCCTCGTCTGAATCCAGCAACCCCGTTTGGACTTCCTTCCCCCGGAGGAAGCACACTAAGGGGAGCTCATCCGACCTCTTGGTCGAACAATCAGCGCTCACTGACGAAGCCGGCAATAGTTTGCTTCGACGTACAACGAAAATTAAATTAGTACAGGAAAACCTTTTAAGGAAGTCGATATCGCATTCCTCCGGAACAATGGAGAAGTTTCAAGCAAGAACGCAAAAGAGCAGCTTGCACACCATCTTCGGTGACAGCTCTGTGGCGTATATCGACAAACGCAACGACAATCTGGGACAGTCGCCTCGTGAAGACGCACCGAGAGACCGACGCGATCGCTTACTGGCGCTTTGCCCTCGCAGAACCCCTCCTGACGGTGCCGGGAATGCGATGATCCCCCAGCGCACAGAGAGGCAAACTCAACGCCAGGACGTCGGTCCGATAACGTCGCGTCTGCAGCATGCGCGGCGAAAGGACGATTCACCTACATTTATTGCGAGATCCCGGTCTACACACGTAACGGACACTGCCAGACTGGGCCATCGACATAATGACGTACATTTTCCCACAGAGTCAAACACAGGAGAGCTTCCTACTAGGCAGACGCCCAGCTGGACAACAGACACCGACGTCATCTGCGGCGATAAGGAAGTCGCTGCCGGCGTGGCCACACTGCGCGGAATACTGAAAGACGTGGCCGTCGTCAAAGTGATGTCCTACGATCGCTTCACAGACGATCTGGAGATCGTCATCGAAAATCGCGATGTCAAAGAGGACACGGAAGTTGCGCCGATCGTTGATAAGCACACTCTAGCCTCGGCGCTACAGGTACGTGCTGACTTTCCGTACCGACAGGTGGCGCTATATATATATATATATATTATTTATATATACATCACCTCAGCATGAAAGGAAACAGACACAGGTTTGAATTGAAATATGTCCGTTTCCTATTTGGAAACGGACATATTTCAAACATATCTGTAGAAATGTTATCGTAATGCATGTAATTGTACGTAGGTGGTGGCTATATTGTTACGGTACAAAATCAACTGACCTGATATTATTGTCATCACCGAGAAAAACAAATATGGCGCCTAATTCTTTACTCCGCGGCCTAATCAACTGAGAAATTCGGCGTGCGGAATCTGTCTTACCGACGTCTGTATAAATATCTTAAAACGAGTTTTAGTGCACATTTATACAGCACCTCTGCATGAAAGGAAACAGACGCAGGTTTGAATTGAAATATGGCCGCCGTTTCCTACTGGGAAACGACAAATATGTATTAATCAAATTTGAAACACTTTACTGTAATTTTACAGCGTATCATTATAATACACTTGTGGCCCAAGGTGGGGGCACCAAATACGCTACAAATGCACTATTGGCCTCGTTTAATCGCCTGGGATTAGTTTGCAATCCCCACCATCGCTCACGCCTTTCCCATAGTAATACTTAAGAAAACTGTGACATTTTCCAGACCCAATGCACAGAAAAGTAAATGCATAATGTAGACAGATAAATGTGGCATAAATTTTGAAAATTGTTGCTGTGCAACTAAATTGACACTGCAAATGCAAAGCCAACATAATTCATTGTTGCGGCAGAGCTTATACGCAACCTGCGATTCATGCTCGATGAATGCGAGCAGCATTTTATTTGCGACAATTATTTGTCCAGCCAGCCCTGCTATATCTACCTAGATGTAACTAAAATTTAATCTTCTCCATCAAGGTATAATTTTCTTTCCTTTTTAACCAATGTCCACATGAATCGAACCGTTGCAGCTATGTCAACCCCACTGACGCAAAGCCCGCAGGGCTGCATACCGCCTTACGGCCCATAAGGACAATGTTTGTCGAATATAACGAGTACCCATGTACGGACCATTATCATATATAACCTATCGCGGATATACTGTTTCTGTGAATACCATCAGTTTACCTTAATCCGGGACTGTGCAGCCCTACCGACCCGATGCCCGAGGGACTGCAAGTTCTGTTATAATATGACTCCTCCTAAGGAAACTTAGCGGATGTAAAGCTTATATGAATATATCCAAACCCTCCAACACTTTCCCTTGATACTCTGCCCCGGGAAAAGTACTTGGTTAGACTGTGCAGCCCCACTGACCTTGTGCCCGAGGGACTACAAGTCCTATTATGATCTGAATTATGTAGCTATGAAACTGCAATGTAGATGGTGGGTACTCTAATGCAGAGATTAAATGCTAATGATTTCCATCTATCCATATGTCGAATATCCTCGTCTGATATCCCCATTGCTGCTGCTATACTAGCGGCACCAATGCGGACGCTATGAGTCTTGTATTGACGAGATGAGAAGCCTGCCTAAGTCAGTGATTTGGCCAGATAATCGCCAAAATTGTCCTACTTAACGGAAATGTTGCCCGGAAAACAGAAGAGTGGACCAGGATTTGTGCCTCTCATTGATATAAATGTATGCAGTGATAGCACTGGAAAGGTGATTGTATTACTGATTTTTGCGTGGAGTGGCAGTACCACCGGGCGGACATTATAGTTTCCCTTGAAGGAGTAAAACAACTAATTGTAGTCTTGCTGGTTATGTTGTTTGTGTTTGAAGAATTGGACATCGTTCACCTGTAGTACATTTGTCTCTGATGTGCTTTGTGCTACTTCTCCTAACCGCAAAAAGGCGTCAAATGCTAACAGGCACATGGCTTTTAACATAACTCGTTGACAGTGTGATGATGCTGGGAATGCCAATGATTCCACCAACTTTCCGAGCACAAAAGGAGTAATTGATAGCCTCGTGTCTGGACAATGCATTCCACGTTGTACGCCCGTCAGTAGTTTTGTTATTAGAAAACACCTAAAATGTTACGGTACAAATTCAACTGACCTGGTATCATTGTCGTCCATAAATGCCTTAAACGTGTCAATGCACACACACACACACACACACACACACACACACACACACACACACACACACACACACACACACACACACACACACACACACACACACACACACACACACACACACTCACACACATACACACACACACACATATATATTTATATAATAATATATATAATAATAATATATGTGTGTGTGTTCGTGTGCGTGCGTGCATGTGTGTAAGCATAAACAACAGTTCGAGAGGGCACTAGCCGCTAGTTAGCGTCGCGAAATCGATACACTTGTGAAAACCGCAGTGGCGACCAAAGAACTAGGTCGGTGACGTTTGACGTAGATTTATGTAACTTAATCAGATCGAGGAAGACACACATACTTTTGTGATTTGGAGTCGCATTGCTAAATCTGACCAACGAGCTTGTATATAACTACAACAGCGACATAACGTGGCAGAACTTGAGTCGAAAGAACGGAAACGTCCGAACACTCATTCTGAACTATGCACAATTCAAAATACCTTTCAGGGTAAACATACTAAAAGCATGACTGGCAAACTATACTTAGAACGAAGATATGTCATCCACGTGCACAGTAGATTAACAATATTCTAAACGCTACGTGATCATACTCAGTTTAACTATGTTCACCTGTTTAGGATATGCCACGTCGCGCACCGAATCAGTACTTTTGAATGTTATAGACTCGTCAGTATAACTTTTTATCAATTACATTTGTCCACTCTATGTAGTCAACACGCGTTAACATTTAATTAGAAAGTTATGTTGTATGTTTCAGGATATGAAGGAAGAGGTGAGCAGACTCGCCACTAAAACGAACCTGACATATATGCGACATACAGCCGTGTCACCGGAAGTCAACAGTAATGGTGGTGAAAGGTCAAAGGATTCGCCAACCTATGTCGAACTTTCAACGACGGAAATAGAGAGAAAACCTATTGATGGAAACGAAACTCTTTATTCAAAAAAGCATCGTGATATAGCAGAAATATTAGTAACAGAGAATGACGTCCCAAAACCGGCGGTTTGTATTAATGTCTGACTTAAGATATGCATAAGGTGCTTGCTTGTGTGTGTGTGTGTGTGTGTGTGTGTGTGTGTGTGTGTGTGTGTGTGTGTGTGTGTGTGTGTGTGTGTGTGTGTGTGTGTGTGTGTGTGTGTGTGTGTAG
>CM034544.1:35629619-35709619 GCA_020002185.1 Paraescarpia echinospica
TAAATGTCAGCATTTGTCACTCACATACGTTTGACCAGCGAACCTGGTAAATGATGGACGTAGGTTACAACAATTCCCCAACTGATCGCCGACCGGTTTACCTAGCTCGGAATAATTGCAGAAGCAACGGGTAATTTCGATGGGTCGTATTTGAACCCCTGCATGTTTGGTCACCGGGATGCAAAGTACGGTATAGCTTAATACACATACACACTCGTACACACATAAACTAGATCGAATGCTTTAGATATATCAAGTATATACGTGCTTTTTATCACGTCGATCCTTTCTCAAATGTTGCATGACTTCCACGCTGCTGGAACGACGGACATTCGTCATCGATATGTGACAGTACGACTGCGCCACAGTCGTAGCAGCGCTCATTCGTCGCTGGCGCCCGCAGTTCATCTCTACGCCTGTCCGTTGCTTCTCACGCTGTTCGCGATGCTGGCTATCCTCCGGTCCTCCGTCTTTCTTATCGATCTGCTCCGGGCTGCGTGGATATGTTATTGACGGCTTGCCGTCACTTCTACACGAGGATCATATTGCATGTAAAGGAATGTGAACAATAAACCAGTATGTTGATTACAATAACACTATAGCCGAAATACAAATTCAAAAGTAGATTCGGTAACAACAGTTTTGAATGTTTCTTGAAATTTCACGTATATATCTCACAAACACGTAAAAAATTGTTACACAGAATTGTTTAACGAGCATCTTTTAAGTTAATACATTACAGTTTACTTTAGCGGATAACTTTTGATTAGCACATCTTATACTTCAAAATAGTAGACATGCTTCAAAATGTCATCTAAAAAGGCAGTACACATTTGCAGTGTTCTTCTCATATGTTTAGACACTTTAAATATTGGTGTAACTGGACTACAATTTGAGAGCCAACTTCATCATCCGTGAGCTTGCATTCGTGCGTGCGTGCGTGCGTGCATGGGTGTGTGCGTGCGCTGTGCGTGCGTGCGTCCGTTTGATCGCGCGGCGTGCGTGCTTGCGTGTGAGAGTATGTCTGTGGCAACTACGAGTTTCGTTCAATGCAATATATAGGTTTGTTTTTAAAGAGTCTAGACACGTTCAGTTGTTCTAGCTGTAAAACGTTGTAATAGCGTGTTTGATTTAATAACGATGGTTAGTCAGAACCGAATTTCCGAAAAAGTGAATCCTGTAGGAATTTCTCAGTAGAATATGCCAACAAACGTTTCTACGGTAATTTGGGTGTGGTGAATCCAAAGCGCCATGTTGGCAATCTGTGGGAGGGGTCCATGACCCCACAAATTTGATAATACACAAAGCATTACGTCAGATTAACCCCTGAATATAAACCAACACGCTTTTAATTAGCATACTATTGATCACGTGATAAAACTAACCCATATCGGCAATATATGCGAGGAGTCCACGACCCCCTCAAGTACAAAAAGGCAAAAGTACGTCAGTTCTCTTCTTCTATGTGCCATGTCTGTCTGGCGATCATGGCCCTCCATACCGCACGGTCGTGTGTAGTTTGTAGCAGTTATGTTGTGCTCCTTCCACACCATGTTGAGATACTATCTATTATTTTTATTCTCTGGCGTCCTCTGGATCTTTTTTCCTTCTATCTTTCCTGTTGTTACTATTTGTTCTAACTTTTTCTTTCTCATGACATGGCCTATAAATCGTGCTTGTTGTGTTCTAACTTTGTTGATGATCTTTCTTTTTGATTTGGCTGTCCTAAGGATGACTTCATTGCTTTGCTTTGCAGTCCATGGCACTTGCAGCATTCTTCTTAAGAACCACATTTCAGTGGCTTCTATGTTTTTTTGTGATCTTTTGGTTATTGTCCAGGATTCACATCCATATAGCAATATGGGCTCTATGTAACATTGCAGTACACGTTTTCTCACTTCAATTTATATACTTTTATTTGGTTTTTCATGTGGTGAAAAGCTGTTTTGGCTTGAGCAATTCTTCTCTTTATCTCATCGTTGCATCGACCGTCGGATGTTATTAGTTATCCCAGATAATTAAACGTTCGGACTTGCTTCAAAACAGTGCCATATGCTATCACGTTGCATGTTGGAGTGTAATTTTTCTTTGAGATGACCATGATTTCTGTTTTCTTTTTGTTCATGGACAGACCTTTTTTCTCACTTTCCCTTATTACTGTATCTAGCATCTGTTGTAGATCTATTTCGTTCTCAGCAATCAGTACCGTGTCGTCTGCATATTGTAAATAATTCATGTTGCATCCCCCTACTTGAATGCCTGGCATATCTTCTAATGTGCGTAAGATAATCTCACTGTATAGTGAAAAGAGATCGGGTGATAGGACACACCCTTGTCTTACACCACGTTTTATTTCTTGAAATTTACTGATGTCATTTTCTATTCGTATTGCTGCTGTTTGTTCCCAGTACAGATTTTTCACAACTCTCAGATCTTTCCCATCAATGTTCAAACTTTCCAGCATTGATATGATTTCTTCATGACGAACTCTGTCAAATGCCTTTGTGTAATCAATAAAACATACATACAGATCTTTCTGCACTTCCAGTGCTCTCTCAATCAGTGTTCGTAGGATGTATATTACATTATTTGTACCTTTATCTTCTACAAATCCACATTGTTCTTCAGCAATTTGTGGCTTTATTTTGTTTCTCATTCTGGTCATAATAATTTTAAGCAACATCTTGGTGAAGTGACTCATGAGACTAATTGTACGGTGTAGTTCACATTCAATCGCACCTGGTTTCTTTGGTATTGCTACAAAAATGGATCTGGATAAATCAGTTGGGATTCGTCCGCTGTCATATATTTTGTTCAAGAAGTCTGTTACTATATCAATACCAAATTCCTCTAAACACTCAATCATTTCAACGGTAATATTATCTGGTCCAGCAGCTTTTCCCTTTTTCATTGATCTGATGGCTTTTCGAACCTCGTCCTTCAATATAGGAGGACCATCAAAGTTCTTCTTAATTGATGGTCTTTCACCCCTTTCATCATCGTACAGTTCACCAATATATTCTGACCATCTCTCGAGTATTTTGTCTTTGTCCATTATTATGTTTCCTTCTTTAGATTTCAGGCAGCCTGTAGCTGAGCATGTTCTTTTCCCTGTGATTTCTCTTATTCTAGCATGCATGGATTTTGTGTCGTGCTTATTCTTCTGTTCAATTTCTTTGCATTTTTCATTAAGCCATTCCTCTTTCGCTAGATTACATTTGGCCGTTATATCCTTGTTCATTGCTACATATGCATCATGATTTTGCTTAATTTTCCTCCTTTCATCCACCAACTTTAGAATATCGTTAGTCATCCATTTTTTATTTGCTTTTCTGCATTGCCTAGGAATAGTTTCTTCTGCAGCCTGTGTTATTGATTCCTTCATTTGTTCCCATTGGTCGTCCACATCTTGAATGTCATTCAGAACATTGAAACTGTTTTGTACTGCTACATTGAATTTCTCTTTGATCGCTGAATCTGATTTTAGTATATTCATATCTAGTTTCAGGTTCCTTGTTGCTCTTTTCCTTTTCTTCAGTTTCAATCGGAACTTGGCTCGCACTGGCACATGATCGGAATCGCAGTCTGCCCCGGGAAAGGTTTTTGCCACCAGTAGGGCATTTATAAATCTTTTACTGACCAGGATATAATCAATTTGGTTCCGTGTACGGTCTCCTGGACTTTTCCAAGTCCAAAGTCTTCTTGGGTGTTGTTGGAACCAGGTGTTTCCTACAATCATGTCATGAGATTTTGCTCACTCTATTAGTTTATCTCCTCTCTCATTTCTGCTTCCCAGGCCATATGGTCCAACTATGTCTTCGCATCTTCCCTCACCAACTTTAGCATTAAAGTCTCCCATAACTATTACAATCTCCTGCGATTTGCAATGTGATTTTGCTAATTCAAGATCATTATAAAATGTATCGTGCTCTTCATCAGATTTGTCTGTGGTTGGTGCGTACACTTGTATGATGTTAATGTTAAATGGTTTGCCACTGATTTTCACCAAGAGGATGCGATCCGATATGGTCCAGTATCCTAGTAAGCATTTTGCTCTTTCTTCATCCAACATAATTCCAACTCCTCTTTCATGTTTATCGCCTCCTGAGTAAATTATTGTGTTATTATCTGATGTCATCAGTCCTGCCCCTGTCCATCACACATTCCCATTATATTCATCCCCAATCTTGTCGCTTCTTGTTTGATGTTTTCTAGTTTTCCTTTCTGATATAGAGTTCTTACATTCCATGTAGCAATATTCAAAATCTCTCTGTTGCACACAGTAGCTGGATGACGATCTGGCGTCACCTGTGGCACATAACTATCCCTACCGAGCGAGGTGGTCCTGTCAGAACTGTCAGAACAACCTTTCACGCTATTAACGTTATCTTCTGTGGTTTTGTGGGTCATGATTGTCTTGGGAAAGATACAGCAGTGGTTTCCCATTGCCTTCTGCCGGTTTTTGATTTGGTTTACTCCAAAGAACAGTAGCTCGTTCGTCAGTTATACACTCGAAAACAGAAATATATAAAAGCCGTTCTGACTAACGTAATATTTATTACGATTAGTCTAACTACAATAAAACATTTTCCCTAATGGACTGAGATGGATAAATATTAATACTATTTTAGTCATTTGTTAAGACCGATATTTAAATAAAATCAATATTTTAATATTTATTAAGATTAAGAACAAGTGTGAATAAATGTAAAGTGATCTGCGGAGACCTGCCCTAGAACTGAAAGATCACTGGCGTTCATACCACTTATACAGTTTAACACACCTCTAATCACTGATCATATCTGTGAAATACAACAAAATAGTTATATAAAATAATAAATTAATAAAACACCTACATCGAATACATGTAACATGCATTAGTTATTATTACGACATTACCTAGCCACACTAGTTTAACACTGTACAATGCACTATACGATAATATATGAACTGTTAACAGCTGATTGTAATTGAAGTTAGAATTATCAATAAGATGGCCATAAGGTTTCTGGTTTATTTTATTAGCAGCATAACATTTCCTCAACGACAAGTATAGCAATGTGTGCATAGTCATAGTTACCTCCTAATTAAACAATACCGCAATGTGAGCACATTCGGAAAGAGTTGATCTAATCACATATGCCTTATTGTCTGTACAAACGTGAATGGTAAACGAATGAATGTTTATATCTAATCACAGTCATACAAATATGATATCCAGTTTTATGAGTTTGAATCAACTGCTTCTACACCCGTCGTCAATTTTCGGTGTTTTAGCAACGTTTGCACTTGCGTAGACAGATTTGACTTCCAACAGTTATATCTGCCGCCGAAACACCAATTGGAACAAATGCATGACATTGTCGCATTACATGCATTTGAAATAGCGTGAAGAATTACCAGGTGCGGTCACAGATCTTCAAATTCCAATTTCCATCCAAGGAGGATACGTCTGGAAATTCTGGATGGACGCAACGGGCTTGGATCCACATTTTGCCTGTTAGTGGGCCCTCTTGATATACAGACTTGCTGCATCTGTCGAGGGCGGTAGCGCCTCTTGTGATTAGAAAGCCAGGATACGACCAGACCTCCAGATGGTCCTCGCGAGAGAATAAGTCACCGTATATCTACGGTGTGTCGTAACATCCGCAACGCAGTCTAGTGGGATTCTCAACGGACGACGTCTTACCCGTGTGACGGGCAGGATAACGTGGACAGACAACTTACGTACAACAACAATTGCAGGTCGGTACTGGAAAAAACTGTGAAGATTGTTTCACCAACGTTATTTTCGTCGTTGTTTTTATCGTAGGAGTCGTCAACGTCATTGTCGTTGTGATTGTCGACAACGTCACCGCTGTTATCACATTAGTCAAAGGTAGCATGTTCGTCTTCACCGCTGGTGCCATCGTGGCTACCCAGTCTGGAACAGAAATCCCAATAGGTGCCTATAAAACATTCTGTAGACATTTTTAGTAGAATATGTCAAGAAAACTTTTTCGAGTAACTTGAGTAAGGTGAATCCAAAAATCCATGTTGGCTATCTGTGGGAATGGTTCATGACCACCTAAATTAGGAAAAACACAACATGGCGTCCGATTAACATTTGAATGAAAAGCAACACCCTTCTATTTAGCATAGTATTGATCACGTAATACAACAATAATATTTTGATAATATATGGGAGGGATCCGTGATCCCCTAAATTGTAAAAATGCAAAACTACGTAAGTTTTACACCCGAAAACAAAACAGATGAACGCCTTTCTCACTGACGTAATATTGACCACGTATTGTAACTATAATAAAACTGTCCCTTAAGGAGAGAGAAAAATAAATATATCAATGACATTGTATATATTAATTATGATCAACCACGAAAATAAAAGTACAGTTGTAATTAACACTTGATAGGTGTGAATAAATGTAAGGTGACACGGAGACCTGCACTAAAACTAAAACATCGATGGCATAAAGGCCACCACTGCAGTCATATGCGTACCACTTTTTTGCAAGCCGTTCACGAGGAGACTGACACACGTGTTGTTTTGCACTGTATCCATACAATTGCAGACTCGGTGGCGGTGGTGGCAATTCAGGACACTAATATTCTTGTTCTTCTAACTGCCAATTTTGACAAGACACAATGCACCAAGCGGTGGAAACAGGTCTGTACACGGTGGGCAGTCTCTCAACATACCACATGGGGTGAAGCAAGAATCGTACTTCTCTTCTGCAAAGGAACATCACAAGAGGCGCTACCGCCCATGACAGATGCAGCAAGTCTGTATATCAAGAGGGCCCACTAACAGGCAAAATGTGGATCCAAGCCCGTTGCGTCCATCCAGAATTTCCAGACGTATCCTCCTTGGGTGGAAATTAGAATTTGAAGACCTGTGACAGCACATTGTAATTCTTTCCGCTATTTCAAATGCATGTAATGCGACAATGTCATGCAGTTGTACCAATTGGTATTTCGGCGGCAGATATAACTGTTGGAAGTCAAATCTGTCTATGCAAGTGCACACGTTGCTGAAACACCGAAAATTGACGACGGGTGTAGAAGCAGTTGATTCAAACTCATAAAACTGGATATCATATTTGTATGACTGTGATTAGATATAAACAGACATTCGTTTACCATTCACGTTTGTACAGACAATAAGGCATATGTGATTAGATCAACTCTTTCCGAATGTGCTCACATTGCGGTATTGTTTAATTAGGAGGTAACTATGACTATGCACACATTGCTATACTTGTCGTTGAGGAAATGTTATGCTGCTAATAAAATAAACCAGAAACCTTATGGCCATCTTATTGATAATTCTAACTTCAAATACAATCAGCTGTTAACAGTTCATATCTTATCGTATAGTGCATTGTACAGTGTTAAACTAGTGTGGCTAGGTAATGTCGTAATAATAACTAATGCATGTTACATGTATTCGATGTAGGTGTTTTATTAATTTATTATTTTATATAACTATTTTGTTGTATTTCACAGATGTGATCAGTGATTAGAGGTGTGTTAAACTGTATTAGTGGTATGAACGCCAGTGATCTTTCAGTTCTAGGGCAGGTCTCCGCAGATCACTTTACATTTATTCACACTTGTTCTTAATCTTAATAAATATTAAAATATTGATTTTATTTAAATATCGGTCTTAACAAATGACTAAAATAGTATTAATATTTATCCATCTCAGTCCATTAGGGAAAATGTTTTATTGTAGTTAGACTAATCGTGATAAATATTACGTTAGTCAGAACAGCTTTTATATATTTCTGTTTTCGAGTGTATAACTGACGAACGAGCTACTGTTCTTTGGAGTAAACCAAATCAAAAACCGGCAGAAGGCAATGGGAAACCACTGCTGTATCTTTCCCAAGACAATCATGACCCACAAAACCACAGAAGATAACGTTAATAGCGTGAAAGGTTGTTCTGACAGTTCTGACAGGACCACCTCGCTCGGTAGGGATAGTTATGTGCGACAGGTGACGCCAGATCGTCATCCAGCTACTGTGTGCAACAGAGAGATTTTGAATATTGCTACATGGAATGTAAGAACTCTATATCAGAAAGGAAAACTAGAAAACATCAAACAAGAAGCGACAAGATTGGGGATAAATATAATGGGAATGTGTGATGGACAGGGGCAGGACTGATGACATCAGATAATAACACAATAATTTACTCAGGAGGCGATAAACATGAAAGAGGAGTTGGAATTATGTTGGATGAAGAAAGAGCAAAATGCTTACTAGGATACTGGACCATATCGGATCGCATCCTCTTGGTGAAAATCAGTGGCAAACCATTTAACATTAACATCATACAAGTGTACGCACCAACCACAGACAAATCTGATGAAGAGCACGAGACATTTTATAATGATCTTGAATTAGCAAAATCACATTGCAAATCGCAGGAGATTGTAATAGTTATGGGAGACTTTAATGCTAAAGTTGGTGAGAGAAGATGCGAAGACATAGTTGGACCATATGGCCTGGGGAGCAGAAATGAGAGAGGAGATAAACTAATAGAGTGGGTAAAATCTCATGACGTGATTGTAGGAAACACCTGGTTCCAACAACACCCAAGAAGACTTTGGACTTGGAAAAGTCCAGGAGACCGTACACGGAACCAAATTGATTATATCCTGGTCAGTAAAAGATTTATAAATGCTCTACTGGTGGCAAAAACCTTTCCCGGGGCAGACTGCGATTCCGATCATGTGCCAGTGCGAGCCAAGTTCCGATTGAAACAGAAGAAAAGGAAAAGAGCAACAAGGAACCTGAAACTAGATATGAATATACTAAAATCAGATTCAGCGATCAAAGAGAAATTCAATGTAGCAGTACAAAACAGTTTCAATGTTCTGAATGACATTCAAGATGTGGACGACCAATGGGAACAAATAAAGGAATCAATAACACAGGCTGCAGAAGAAACTATTCCTAGGCAATGCAGAAAAGCAAATAAAAAATGGATGACTGACGATATTCTAAAGTTGGTGGATGAAAGGAGGAAAATTAAGCAAAATCATGATGCATATGTAGCAATGAACAAGGATATAACGGCCAAATGTAATCTAGCGAAAGAGGAATGGCTTAATGAAAAATGCAAAGAAATTGAACAGAAGAATAAGCACGACACAAAATCCATGCATGCTAGAATAAGAGAAATCACAGGGAAAAGAACATGCTCAGCTACAGGCTGCCTGAAATCTAAAGAAGGAAACATAATAATGGACAAAGACAAAATACTCGAGAGATGGTCAGAATATATTGGTGAACTGTACGATGATGAAAGGGGTGAAAGACCATCAATTAAGAAGAACTTTGATGGTCCTCCTATATTGAAGGACGAGGTTCGAAAAGCCATCAGATCAATGAAAACGGGAAAAGTTGCTGGACCAGATAATATTGCCGTTGAAATGATTGAGTGTTTAGAGGAATTTTGTATTGATATAGTAACAGACTTCTTGAACAAAATATATGACAGCGGACGAATCCCAACTGATTTATCCAGATCCATTTTTGTAGCAATACCAAAGAAACCAGGTGCGATTGAATGTGAACTACACCGTACAATTAGTCTCATGAGTCACTTCACCAAGATGTTGCTTAAAATTATTATGACCAGAATGAGAAACAAAATAAAGCCACAAATTGCTGAAGAACAATGTGGATTTGTAGAAGATAAAGGTACAAATAATGCAATATACATCCTACTAACACTGATTGAGAGAGCACTGGAAGTGCAGAAAGATCTGTATGTATGTTTTATTGATTACGCAAAGGCATTTGACAGAGTTCGTCATGAAGAAATCATATCAATGCTGGAAAGTTTGAACATTGATGGGAAAGATCTGAGAGTTGTGAAAAATCTGTACTGGGAACAAACAGCAGCAATACGAATAGAAAATGACATCAGTAAATTTCAAGAAATAAAACGTGGTGTAAGACAAGGGTGTGTCCTATCACCCGATCTCTTTTCACTATACAGTGAGATTATCTTACGCACATTAGAAGATATGCCAGGCATTCAAGTAGGGGGATACAACATGAATTATTTACAATATGCAGACGACACGGTACTGATTGCTGAGAACGAAATAGATCTACAACAGATGCTAGATACAGTAATAAGGGAAAGTGAGAAAAAAGGTCTGTCCATGAACAAAAAGAAAACAGAAATCATGGTCATCTCAAAGAAAAATTACACTCCAACATGCAACGTGATAGCATATGGCACTGTTTTGAAGCAAGTCCGAACGTTTAATTATCTGGGATCACTAATAACATCCGACGGTCGATGCAACGATGAGATAAAGAGAAGAATTGCTCAAGCCAAAACAGCTTTTCACCACATGAAAAACATTTTAACAAATAAAAGTATATAAATTGAAGTGAGAAAACTTGTACTGCAATGTTACATAGAGCCCATATTGCTATATGGATGTGAATCCTGGACAATAACCAAAAGATCAAAAAAAACATAGAAGCCACTGAAATGTGGTTCTTAAGAAGAATGCTGCGAGTGCCATGGACTGCAAAGCAAAGCAATGAAGTCATCCTTAGGACAGCCAAATCAAAAAGTAAGATCATCATCAAAGTTAGAACACAACAAGCACGATTTATAGGCCATGTCATGAGAAAGAAAAAGTTAGAACAAATAGTAACAACAGGAAAGATAGAAGGAAAAAAGATCCAGAGGACGCCAGAGAATAAAAATAATAGATAGTATCTCAACATGGTGTGGAAGGAGCACAACAGAACTGCTACAAACTACACACGACCGTGCGGTATGGAGGGCCATGATCGCCAGCGCCTGTGACAGACATGGCACATAGAAGAAGAGATCTGACGTACCTTTGTCTTTTTGTACTTGAGGGGGTCTTGGACTCCTCGCATATATTGCCGATATGGGTTAGTTTTATCACGTGATCAATAGTATGCTAATTAAAAGTGTGTTGGTTTATATTCAGGGGTTAATCTGACGTAATGCTTTGTGTATTATCAAATTTGTCGGGTCATGGACCCCTCCCACAGATTGCCAACATGGCGCTTTGGATTCACCACACCCAAATTACCGTAGAAACGTTTGTTGGCATATTCTACTGAGAAATTCCTACAGGATTCACTTTTTCGGAAATTCGGTTCTGACTAACCATCGTTATTAAATCAAACACGCTATTACAACGTTTTACAGCTAGAACAACTGAACGTGTCTAGACTCTTTAAAAAAAAACCTATATATTGCATTGAACGAAACTCGTAGTTGCCACAGACATACTCTCACACGCAAGCACGCACGCCGCGCGATCAAACGGACGCACGCACGCACAGCGCACGCACACACCCATGCACGCACGCACGCACGCACGAATGCAAGCTCACGGATGATGAAGTTGGCTCTCAAATTGTAGTCCAGTTACACCAATATTTAAAGTGTCTAAACATATGAGAAGAACACTGCAAATGTGTACTGCCTTTTTAGATGACATTTTGAAGCATGTCTACTATTTTGAAGTATAAGATGTGCTAATCAAAAGTTATCCGCTAAAGGAAACTGTAATGTATTAACTTAAAAGATGCTCGTTAAACAATTCTGTGTAACAATTTTTTACGTGTTTGTGAGATATATACGTGAAATTTCAAGAAACATTCAAAACTGTTGTTACCGAATCTACTTTTGAATTTGTATTTCGGCTATAGTGTTATTGTAATCAACATACTGGTTTATTGTTCACATTCCTTTACATGCAATATGATCCTCGTGTAGAAGTGACGGCAAGCCGTCAATAACATATCCACGCAGGTGTGTATGTGTATTAAGCTATACCGTACTTTGCATCCCGGTGACCAAACATGCAGGGGTTCAAATACGACCCATCGAAATTACCCGTTGCTTCTGCAATTATTCCGAGCTAGGTAAACCGGTCGGCGATCAGTTGGGGAATTGTTGTAACCTACGTCCATCATTTACCAGGTTCGCTGGTCAAACGTATGTGAGTGACAAATGCTGACATTTATGTCAGAGCAAACATCTAGTAGGGCTACTGCGGGAAACCGTTGTCTTATTTGTGTGTATGCATTGCCAATAATGGAAGATGGACATTTTTGCTCACTCAATAACTCATTCACCCACCCACCCACCCACCCACCTACCCACTCACTCACACTCTCACGTTCACTCTCACGCACCCGCTCACTCACTCACTCACTCACTCACTCACTCACTCACTCACTCACTCACTCACTCACTCACTCACTCACTCACTCACTCACTCACTCACTCACTCACTCATTCACTCACCCAATCAATCAATCAATCAATCACAGACACATTCACTCAAACACGCACACCCCTTCTCACTTTCTCTCTCTCTCTCTCTCTCTTTCTCATAACCTATAAGCACGCACGCACACACACACACACACACACACACACACACACACACACACACACACACACACACACACACACACACACACACACACACACACACACATACACACAAACAAACACACACACAGACACGCACACACAAACACACACACATACACACATACGCGCACTCACACGCACGCATACACACACACACATACACACACACACATACACACAAACAAACACACACACAAACACACACACACATACACACATACGCGCACTCACACGCGCGCATACTCACACACACACTCACACACAAACACACACTCACTCTCACACACACATACACACACACACTCACGCACACACACACACACACACACACACACACACACACACACACACACACACACACACACACACACACACACACACACACACACACATCGTCGTCGTCGTTGCATCCTGAATGTCCATTTAAATCTCTAACAGTTCAAGACATCCTACTTTATCCTCGTCTGAATCCCGGAGGAAGCACACTAAGGGGAGTTCATCCGACCTCTTGGTCGAACAATCAGCGCTCACTGACGAAGCCGGCAATAGTTTGCTTCGACGTACAACGAAAATTAAATTAGTACAGGAAAACCTTTTAAGGAAGTCGATATCGCATTCCTCCGGAACAATGGAGAAGTTTCAAGCAAGAACGCAAAAGAGCAGCTTGCACACCATCTTCGATGACAGCTCTGTGGCGTATATCGACAAACGCAACGACAATCTGGGACAGTCGCCTCGTGAAGACGCACCGAGAGACCGACGCGATCGCTTACTGGCGCTTTGCCCTCGCAGAACCCCTCCTGACGGTGCCGGGAATGCGATGATCCCCCAGCGCACATGGAGGCAAACTCAACGCCAGGACGTCGGTCCGATAACGTCGCGTCTGCAGAACGCGCGGCGAAAGGACGATTCACATACATTTATTGCGAGATCCCGGTCTACACACGTAACGGACACTGCCAGACTGGGCCATCGACATAATGACGTACATTTTCCCACAGAGTCAAACACAGGAGAGCTTCCTACTAGGCAGACGCCCAGCTGGACAACAGACACCGACGTCATCAGCGGCGATAAGGAAGTAGCTGCCGGCGTGGCCATACTGCGCGGAATACTGAAAGACGTGGCCGTCGTCAAAGTGATGTCCTACGATTGCTTCACAGACGATCTGGAGATCGTCATCGAAAATCGCGATGTCAAAGAGGACACGGAAGTTGCGCCGATCGTTGATAAGCACACTCTAGCCTCGGCGCTACAGGTACGTGCTGACTTTCCGTACCGACAGGTGGCGCTATATATATATATATATATATATATATATATATTATTTATATATACATCACCTCAGCATGAAAGGAAACAGACACAGGTTTGAATTGAAATATGTCCGTTTCCTATTTGGAAACGGACATATTTCAAACATATCTGTAGAAATGTTATCGTAATGCTTGTAATTGTACGTAGGTGGTGGCTATATTGTTACGGTACAAAATCAACTGACCTGATATTATTGTCGTCACAGAGAAAAACAAATATGGCGCCTAATTCTTTACTCCGCGGCATAATCAACTGAGAAATTCGGCGTGCGAAATCTGTCTTACCGACGTCTGTATAAATACCTTAAAACGAGTTTTAGTGCATATTTATACAGCACCTCTGCATGAAAGGAAACAGACGCATGTTTGAATTGAAATATGGCCGCCGTTTCCTACTTGGAAACGACACATATGTATTAATCAAATTTGAAACACTTTACTGTAATTTTACAGAGTATCATTATAATACACTTGTGGCCCAAGGTGGGGGCACCAAATACGCTACAAATGCACTATTGGCCTCGTTTAATCGCCTGGGATTAGTTTGCAATCCCCACCATCGCTCACGCCTTTCCCATAGTAATACTTAAGAAAACTGTGACATTTTCCAGACCCAATGCACAGAAAAGTAAATGCATAATGTAGACAGATAAATGTGGCATAAATTTTGAAAATTGTTGCTGTGCAACTAAATTGACACTGCAAATGCAAAGCCAAATTAATTAATTGTTGCGGCAGTGCTTATACGCAACCTGCGATTCATGCTCGATGAATGCGAGCAGCATTTTATTTGCGACAATTATTTGTCCAGCCAGCCCTGCTATATCTACCTAGATGTAACTAAAATTTAATCTTCTCCATCAAGGTATAATTTTCTTTCCTTTTTAACCAATGTCCACATGAATCGAACCGTTGCAGCTATGCCAACCCCACTGACGCAAAGCCCGCGGGGCTGCATAACGCCTTACGGCCCATAAGGACAATGTTTGTCGAATATAACGAGTACCCATGTACGGACCATTATCATATATAACCTATCGCGGATATACTGTTTCTGTCAATACCATCAGTTTACCTTAATCCGGGACTGTGCAGCCCTACCGACCCGTTGCCCGAGGGACTGTAAGTTCTGTTATAATATGACTCCTCCTAAGGAAACTTAGCGAATGTAAAGCTTATATGAATATATCCAAACCCTCCAACACTTTCCCTTGATACTCTGCCCCGGGAAAAGTACTTGGTTAGACTGTGCAGCCCCATTGACCTTGTTCCCGAGGGACTACAAGTCCTATTATGATCTGAATTATGTAGCTATGAAACTGCAATGTAGATGGTGGGTACTCTAATGCAGAGATTAAATGCTAATGATTTCCATCTATCCATATGTCGAATATCCTCGTCTGATATCCCCATTGCTGCTGCTATACTAGCGGCACCAATGCGGAAGCTATGAGTCTTGTATTGACGAGATGAGAAGCCTGCCTAAGTCAGTGATTTGGCCAGATAATCGCCAAAATTGTCCTACTTAACGGAAATGTTGCCCGGGAAACAGAAGAGTTCACCAGGATTTGTGCCTCTCATTGATATAAATGTATGCAATGATAGCACTGAAAAGGTGATTGTATAACTGATTTTTGAGTGGAGTGGCAGTACCACCGGGCGGACATTATAATTTCCCTTGAAGGAGTAAAACAAATAATTGTAGACTTGCTGGTTATGTTGTTTGTGTTTGAAGAATTGGACATCGTTCACCTGTAGTACATTTGTCTCTGATGTGTTTTGTGCTACTTCTCCTAACCGCAAAAAGGCGTGAAATGCTAACAGGCACATGGCTTTTAACATAACTCGTTGACATTGTGATGATGCTGGGAATGCCAATGATTCCACCAACTTTCCGAGCACAAAAGGAGTAATTGATAGCCTCGAGTCTGGACAATGCATTCCACGTTTTACGCCCGTCAGTAGTTTTGTTATTAGAAAACACCTAAAATGTTACGGTACAAAATCAACTGACCTGGTATCATTGTCGTCCATAAATGCCTTAAACGTGTCAATGCACACACACACACACACACACACACACACACACACACACACACACACACACACACACACACACACACACACACACACACACACACACACACACACACACACACACACACACACACACACACACACACACACACACACTCACAAACACACACACACACATACACATATATATAATTATATAATAATATATATAATAATAATATATGTGTGTGTTCGTGTGCGTGCGTGCATGTGTGTAAGCATAAACAGCAGTTCGAGAGGGCACTAGCCGCTAGTTAGCGTCGCGAAATCGATACACTTGTGAAAAACGTAGTGGCGACCAAAGAACTAGGTCGGTGACGTTTGACGTAGATTTATGTAACTTAATCAGATCGATGAAGACACACATACTTTTGTGATTTGGAGTCGCATTGCTAAATCTGACCAACGAGCTTGTATATAACTACAACAGCGACATAACGTGGCAGAACTTGAGTCGAAAGAACGGAAACGTCCGAACACTCATTCTGAACTATGCACAATTCAAAATCCCTTTTAGGGTAAACATACTGAAAAGCATGACTGGCAAACTATACTTAGAACGAAGATATGTCATCCACGTGCACAGTAGATTAACAATATTCTAAACGCTACGTGATCATACTCAGTTTAACTATGTTCACCTGTTTAGGATATGCCACGTCGCGCACAGAATCAGTACTTTTGAATGTTATAGACTCGTCAGTATAACTTTTTATCAATTACGTTTGCCCACTCTATGTAGTCAACACGCGTTAACATTTAATTAGAAAGTTATGTTGTATGTTTCAGGATATGAAGGAAGAGGTGAGCAGACTCGCCACTAAAACGAACCTGACATATATGCGACATACTGCCGTGTCACCGGAAGTCAACAGTAATGGTGGTGAAAGGTCAAAGGATTCGCCAACCTATGTCGAACTTTCAACGACGGAAATAGAGAGAAAACCTATTGATGGAAACGAAACTCTTTATTCAAAAAAGCTTCGTGATATAGCAGAAATATTAGTAACAGAGAATGACGTCCCAAAACCGGCGGTTTGTATTAATGTCTGACTTAAGATATGCATAAGGTGCTTGCTTGTGAGTGTGTGTGTGTGTGTGTGTGTGTGTGTGTGTGCCTGCGTGTGTGTGTGCGTACGTGCTTGCGTGCGTGCGTGCGTGCGTCATTAAGCGGTGCAGGATAGATGTGTTCTGGGGCTCGGCGGTAACTGAATACACACAACATGTACGCATATGTGTACGTGTGCATGTGTGCTTGAGTGCATAAGTGCATAAGTGAATGCATGCTTGTATGAGTGCATTACATGCATGCATGAATGCATATATTTGTGTGCGTATGTACGTACCTACGTACGTATGCGCACAATTACGTTTGTACATAGGTACATAAGAAGGTATGTATGTATACGTATGCATGAGTATATATATGTTCACATGTACGTGTGTATGTATGCAGGTATGTATGTATTTTTACGTATGTATTTTAATCTTTCATATACGTACGTATGCATTTATACGCACAAAACGCACGCTAGTATGCGCGCGCCCACACACATACACACTCGGATACAGGAACACAGACATGTACGAACATACGAAAACACGATCAAACACACATACAAACCACACACACACACACACACACACACACACACACACACACACACACACACACACACACACACACACACACACACACACACACACACACACACACACACACACACACACACACACACACACACACACACACACACACACACACACACACACACACACACACACACACACACACACACACACACACACACACACACACACACACACACACACACACACACACACACACACACACACAGACACACACATTGATATGTTTACTGAGTTTTGCAGTCATCAATGTGTGATTACAGGGTGGTATGGTTTGTATGCTACTTAGCTACTCACTCAACAGATGCAATGACGATGTTCGACGCTTTCGCCAATGTTCGCATGTAAGTGTCATCATCGCCTGTTCATAACAATAACAGCATATATATGCATCATAGATCATATTGGTTGTGTTAATGCTGGTACTGATGTTAGTCGTAGCCATACCTAGAGATCCGTCACTCCTTCCTTCTAATGGGCTCAAGTCGTGGAGTACGGAAGCATATATAGAGTGACTGACATGTATACCGGTAATGTGCATGCTACGCTGCTTTCAAGTAAACAACATGATGATCTGTAGTTAATACTTGATGATAGATGAGATACCGACAAACAAACATCTTATCCTATATTAATTTGTGGTCACAGCGATATTAAAACAAACAACTTGTCGCTAACCATTGTGTAGTTACCATATTTCTCCAAATAAGTGATAAAGCGAACATGCAATTTTATAAGTAAAAAACTAAAAAATAACCACCTTTATGTGTTTTGGTACATAGCCAACTGTTAGATCAGAGGCTACTGCTCCAAGAAAGCGACTGAATATATACACATGCCTAGCCAAAAGTACATGAATAATGACCCATCATTTGCGTATTTATATATAGAAAACATGAACATAAAAAATTAACAACAGTTTTGCCTCCTTCTGCCTATCACTGATTGAACATTTGTCAATATGACTATTTAGCTTGCTTTGTTTCTGTTGTGGAATGAACATGGGACTCATTCATGTTGACTATAACTACAAAGTGGGTGATATATCAGTGTGACCGTAAAAATAACTACCACTGTACTACGGAAGTTTGTTGTTTAAAATTGTTTTGCTATCAGTTATAATAATAATTATTATTATTATTACATGTTTCAATATTTAAAAGAAATTCGCAATGGATTACATTGATCAAGGAGGAAGACGTAGTTGGAAATAAATAAATTCACCTGCAGTCATCAGGACCCAGCCACCGCCGTGCATGTACACCATTCCTCCGCGTGGTCTGTCCTGGGGAGATGTCGGCTGATACAATATCACTTCAACACCATCGAATATCTCGTGTGTCACCTATAACGGGAATTGATATCACACTGTCTTACTCCCTCCTCCAGAACAACAAGCTACGGGCGGCAGCAATCACCATTACATTGTTCAATTACAACTGGTTGATAGAGTCACCATCCGGAGAGAACGTATCAGGTAGGACAACGGACAAAGTGAATCGCAGTACGTAGTTATACCAGGCTGAATAAATTGCTATTTAAAAAAAAATACTTTGCCTCTTGGTGCACGGCACTATATACAGTTATTAAATATTAGTAATTATAATGCATTTTTCATTATTGAGATAGAAATGTAAACTTACATATGTGCAATATTTACTCTAAGAAATGACCTTAGTTATATTTGTTAAATAATATATAATAATTAATATCGCATTAAAATAAGTGATTCCTGGTCGAAATGGCATACTTTTTGTGTTAATTTTTGACGCTAACAAAAGTACGTTACTAAGCAGCAATTTGTGAATTTGAATGACGTCGGTTGACTGAATTACTTATACAATTATATCATATAGCTTGCCTTAAGCAAAGGATCTTCAGGTGGCGTAACTGGCTTCGGGAAACTTGGAGGCGGCATCGCTATCATATGACGCATGATGACAGCACCATGAGCGTCATATCCGAGACATTTTATGATCCGTGCCTGTAGAAAAAACACAAACATAGTAATAGTGTTGTCTGGGTACGTCATAAAGCACGTATACGGCGTTGCCGTTGCAGAATATTGTGTTACAACTACGAATGCCACGCTATTTTTCCAAGACACCTAACAAGTGTTCTGTTAAATTATATAGTGGTCGCCGTCAGCCATCTTCACTGACGGGTTGCTTCCACCGCTAAATTCCACAAGAGGATGGTCACTGGGAACAAATAAATATGACATGTGCCCTATCGATAATAATTATTTCTGCAGGTATAGGTATATGCATTGATATTATTGTTGTACATCAACATATATACCTACACGTTTGAATCGATTTATATTTTTTTCAAAACCGGTAATGAACAAATTCCATGATTACCGACATATGATATGCACTTACGACAAACATGGCGTAATAGTCGCCTTCACTGACGACTATATAGTTGCATAATTGTCGTTAGCGTTTAGTCCAGTAGCAAATACCAATGACTAGGGTATTATTGATTAATAACCAGTTTCATTTCTAATGACCACAATATTTCTTGGACATTCAGAAACAAAAAACAAAAATCAACCCGGTATAACCTCGATTTGTTTATTCACAAATATGATATTCATGTGGTAATACGTTGACTAAAATCTTATCGTGTACACTTACCCAAACATCCACGCTCCTCCAAAAACTAATATTCGGACGATACTTCTCTGCTTCTTCGAAATCCTCGCTAAAGTAGACATCGTTAGTGAACTTGCGAAAAATCTCCGGCGTCCAGGGAAATCTTCCCTTTGGCAAGGGACAGGGATATACGCGGGATTCGATGCATCTTTCAACCTCAGTGCGCCGCCTGAGAGTTCTTGGCCATCGGCGTAATACTGATACGGTTTGTAAAAGCCCGACAGACATCAGCAGCCAGATACACACGGCGAGGTTCGCTGTCGCCATTTCTGTGTTGAGATAATTGTAAACAATATATCACATTGCACTTGAGTAAAGCATGTTCGTTATAAGTGTTATAAACCGGTAAAGATAAAAGATTCACGTCAACTACTAATATACAAAACAATACATAATGTTTGATTTTGCAATATGTAGATAATTTAATGTATATTTGTAATACGAACAAATGTGGTTGGATGTTCTGGCGATAGTTGCCCTCATAGAAAGCATAACTAACAACAACAACAATTACTACTACTACTACCACTACTATTACAAAAACAACAAATACTACTACTACAACTAATACTACTACTACTACTGCTACTACTACTACTGCTACTACTACTACTACTACTACTACTACAACTACTACTACTACTACTACTATTACTACTACCACTACTACTACTACTACTACTACTACTACTACTACTACTACTACTACTACTACTACTACTACTACTACTACTACTTCTATTACTACTTCTACTTCTACTAGTACAACAACAACAATAACAAGAGAAACTGCACATTTGTTAGAACAGCTATGATCGAAAAGTAACACAAATGGTGGACAGAAGAAATATTAATGACCTAAGGAAAGAGGTCGATGTGCCGTAGATAGTAACGAGAAGTTTGTAAAGAATCCGGATGAGTTTGGCAGTCTATTTGGTAAGAATGTCAAATTACAGATGAGAACATTGACGAAAAAGACTATGGTCGCAGGAAAAACGAAGACCACAGCTGCGTGACGAGAGATGTTTGTACATCAGCATACATTCATACACCCTTGTACGCGCGTACATGCGTACGAACGCACGCATTCGTGCTGACAGGCAGGCAAATGGTCAAGCAATGCGTTCATAAAACCATGCCCTCAGGCACGCATACACGAATATAATCATTCACACATGCACGCATATTCGTATGCACGCATTAACGCTATCACGCATATGCATATTAATATAATTATACAAGCACACACCCAACATGGGAAATTGAAATAAACGGTCATTTTCATATGTTTATAAGCACACATAGGAATATAATCTTATGCTGATACGTTTCATTCACAACTACAACAATACATGCAGGGCCTATCACTCAAGCACACGCAAATACATAATTAAAACTAGTAAAAAATGGTCAGTCGAACTTACCGTCGTAGTATGCACCTCACATACGCTGGCTACGTCAGTTGCGCCCGAGTGTTTACGCACCAGATGTATCAACTCACAGAATCGCTATAGCACAGCCTATTAAAGGTATGGGCGGGTCCACAACAAGGAAAGGGGGTGTGCCCAGACTACCTCAAAACACACACAAGGTGGCATGTTTGGTGTCTGCAGGCACACACGTACGCACAAACGCACACATGTACCCACGATCGCACACACACAATCACACATACACACGCACACACGCGCAAACGCGCACAAGCGCACATACATACACACACAAGCGCGCACACACACACACACACACTCACACACACACACACACACACACTCCGATTGCTTTTATACAATAGTTTTGCAAACACAACAGCAAGACACGTCGACTGAATATAATCAGACAGTAACAAATGTAATTAAGTAGAAATCAGTGATTATTAAAAACAGATACATACTACTGACACAAACAAAACAGATAATTTCATAATGTCCACCAAAACAAAATTTCTCACAACGATTTATATTTCGTTCCTCTCATATATGTTCTTATGTAAACTCTCTTGATTTATCTTGGGTGCACAACACGTTGTAATCGTTGCCCGAAGATTTGAGTAAATATTTATTTGGGTATATTTGAATAAAATGGATCATGTTTCAATGAAAGAATTTGTTTACACTTCGAAAGGCCAAGAAAATGAATCGAACCAAGGTGCTCTTGAATGAGATTAATTTCTTCTAAACACTACGCTACTACACCCCCATTTTCTGTTAAATACCTAGGCCTACATAATATGAACAAACAGTAGCCGCACTTACTTATAAAATATTATTTATTTGTTCACAAGGCACAAGTTAGCATATAACGTGCTCGTATAGCAATTGTTTAAAACCACCTAGTCCGCGACAAAATTATCGTGTTTCCAGTATTTACCTTTGTGTCGATTATGTTTACGTTTTAACATGGTTGATTGTTGTGTATTGTTATTTTGTACTGCTGAACACTGCCTTGAAACTGGTTGTACGAGAGAAACAACAACAACGTTGCTGAATTACAAGTTGATGAGTCTTGATCTGTTTACTCAGTTGGATTCAAAGATTGTGTGTCACTTTTTTACCCAAATCATTGGATATTAGATATCATCTAACGCATTATCTTTCTATATAGAAATAATTCCCTGTTGACAATCCAATGTATGCATGCGTGTTAAATGTAATATGTTGAATGATTAAACATTTTAAATAATAACAATTCTGCTACAGTTGAGAATGGAGAATAAGCTTCGTGTCTCTAAATACGTTCTTTGATTTCGATCTATAGCAACCATACTGTAAAAGCGTGTCTGACAGTTTTACGTGACACAATCACAAATATACTAGATGTATCAGTGTGATAAAGGATGTGTCGACATGATCTTAAACAGGTCAGTGTAAACCAATTCTTAATAGTAGTAAAATGATGAAAATAGTGTACGCTTAAATCGAACAAAATAGGAACCCAGAACAAGAAAATCAAAGTTGGATAGATTTTCATACACAATCATGTTAAGGGATTTATAAAAAGCTATTTAAGATTAAGTATAAAAATATATCATACCCGACAAAAAGGCTTTATTTGTAATTTGTCGAAATGTAATATGAACACGCCTAGCTTCATGCGTGGCTTAGCATAAATAATATATGGCTTAGGAAATTACAATAGAAAAACGGTGATATACAATGCTTGCAAAACATACACTACGTGTAGGCACGTTGAAACAAAATAAAGACCGTTGTTTTTTTTGCCGGAAACATTGGTGTGTCTACATCGTTGAGAATTTATGGTGCACAAAAGTTGAAAAGCGAGTGGAATTATTGATCGACAAGTATTATTCCTACCTTAATATTATACATAAAATAGCAGTAGACATAAATTTAGTAACAATGTTGTTGAAGGTAAATGAAATAAAGTAGTTTAGAACACATTATTCTAGTGCAGAGTGCATGCATGCTAGCAAACATCAATACTATCAGGTGGCATAAGGTAACAGAGACTGCGGATCAAGCTACGTCGTCCAGGTCCCAACAGAAGCAACAACAAAGCTTTGTGTCGTATGACAACATTTCAGAGTGCATAAGCCTTCCATTAGTAAGTTCACCAACAAAGGTGTTTACTTGGTACAACCTTCAAGTAGGTCTCACAATAGACAATTAATATTATTTAGTTAGTATGACCTGTATTATGTATCTCAATTCGCTACCGTACATGATGTTATTAGTTGATGCTACAAAACAGTTATAAGCGTTGCTTTACTACTAGCAATTCCCAATATACCACGAAATCTATTTGTTTCTCAAACATTTTTGGAGAACTATTAAATGTGGGAAAACTTACCACACATATACGCATGTTATTTTAGAAATAGTGTCTGTGTTGATCGCGAATACTTTCATGTAGATATAACAGTTTCTTACTAAAACCTATCAAACACAACCATAGTGCTTATGGCGTCTGTTGAATACTCAGACTGGGCGTTTCATCACATCCGCAAACGGATGGATATCAAATATCAGTAATTGCGTCACTAGTCGTGAACGTTTCGTGTTTCAAGTGGTCTACAATGAGTAATGTATATGTATATATTTTTTTTCATGTATCCGAATCTACTGCCTCTTTGTGACATATATATAAAAAACAAGTACAACTAATACAAATATTTTATTTTGTCTGTCAAACCGTGATTATAAGGCAAACGTCACTACCGTTTGTGCATAATAACATATTTAGGACCTATATAGTTTGCCGTCTTATCAATTATTGTTATCAGGGCTGAGTCTGGCCTCGATTCAGTTCCATAATTTCAGCTATAAGTTTTTCTTCTTCGTTTCTCTAACTTATCTTGCACTGCTCTCTCCATCAACTGTCTCCATTCCCCTCTATCTTTCGCTCTCGTTCTACACTCTTGTGACAATCCATCGAAGTCTCCCTTTATGCAGTCCTCTCAACGCAGGGTAGGTCTTCTTCGCCTCCATTTCTGCTCCATTCTCCGGGCATCTGATTTACTTGCCAGCCGGTCAACCATTCACTACACATTTATTGCCCACTTCAACGAATAGTAGTTTCCAAAATTGGAAGCAGTACCATTAAAAATCCATCCAATACATTAATATACTATTGATACAGGAGACTATTTAGACATGTCTAGAAAAAACACTGTTGTGCCACAGCTTTTGTATGTTCCTCCCCTCCACAGCTACTTGCTGTGCCACATCTATTGTATGTTCCTTCCCTCAACAACTACTTTCAATGTAAGAAGAAATAGACAATAAAGCCTTGTTTTTTGCTAAATATTTTATGTCAACAATTTAAAGATCCTCAATCAGTTCGTTTGCCCATTGCAAATCCGGTTCTTTTATGTGCAGATGAGTAATGTGTGAATAGTTTAATTAGTGGGCACAAACTGTCTAATAACAAACAATTCGTACTTGTTTTTCATCGACAACAAATATTTGTCGTTACATCGGGTAGTTAGCGCGAAAGCCAATTGCGCTGTCTACCTCCTGCGCCATTTCAATGATGTGCTATACGCGAGATTAGCACCCCGCGCATACCAAAACAGTAATGACAAACACGTGCTTTGGCGTATCAATGTTACAGTTCCAAAGTGGTTGTACGAAGATACATATTACACTATTGCAGATGGCAACAACAACGCGTAGCTGTGTATAAATTCAACGAGAATTAGCCAACAATTGTGACACTGAATTGTACGAGTACAACATCACATAACTGCAACTGGCGAACGTCTACACTCGACTCGTGTCTGATTCTAAGAATATTTAAACGTCACCGTACCAGCCAGACATTCAGTCGGAGAGTGACATCGGGCATACTATTTGATATGTAATTGGTATTGTATTTTGTTACGTTGGATCATGTTAATAAGCTGTTATTGCAACAATACATATTACGAGAGTAGATGACATGAAGGTGCGAAATAACAAGTAACACTGGTTTAGCAGTAGGCCCGTGTTGACCGTGCAAGTAACCAAAGACCTATTACCAATAAGACCTGTCACTCGCTAGCCTCTCCTATTGAATAACATTATCCCACTTCAGAGCGGTGGCGCCCCCTAGTGGTTGGATTGCTAATGCGACTAATGTTCTATGTGCACCGTGTTAATTTGATGGTTTTCACATTATAATTACAGGATTCATATTAACTTTTAGGCGCTGGGATGCAGACTGAATTTAAAATGTTCAATAGAAACCACATAAATGTTATTAAAAATAATTCGTATTACATATAGCTAATAGATAAGGCAAGTTAACTATATGCTTAATTGATCTCTACAAGTGAGTTAAACCCGCTTTGTAGGCAATATATAACGAATGAAGAGCTCAGCCATCAAATTTAATAGGTCTACCATTTCTGTTATCTGAACATTACATTAGTTAACTATTAAACTGATATAACATTAAACTTACATAATTAATTAATATAACAATAGTAAATAATGTACAACACTTGATCATAATTGAAAACTGGTCATATCAAATCGTGTGTATCTTGTGTGTGTGTGTGTGTGTGGTGTGTGCGTGTGCGTGTGCGTGTGTGTGCACAAAACGGAGACTCATATAATTAATTAATTAATTATCCAAATCAGTAAATTAATAGAACAAGGTGACACAGTTTCCCGAATATATATGAAATAAAAGCAGGCGAGTTCAACAATCCATATCAGTATGTAATATTATGTGTAGACATAAATAATGAAATTAATTTAAATTGATTAACTTATACAACAAGGCAAACCATTTTCCTTTGACCAATAGTGTAAAATATCAAAATAAAGCAGAACACCTAAATGCTCGCCTACAGGTGATGTAATTTTTTAATCTTCTTATTTCTTCTCCCCTTCAGACTTGTGTGGTACTGGATGCTTGACCTCAGTGTGTGTGGTGTACCCTTATTACCAAGAAAAGACGGATAATAGTATCTATGCACGTAGTGCAGGAGCTCGCTACACATTACCTCTTGGTATTGAAAAATCTCATGAAAACAACTTGTCCATGTGCATCATGTCAGTGAAGGTCTTTGTTTCCAAAGTTCCCACAATATCTGCCAGCTGATTCGTTGGCTCTACCAATCCCGACATTTTGTCTGTCATGCCTTCATATCTTTTCAGGTCAAGGAACAACGTCGCCTGATCTTCCACTTCACCAGGGTTGGTGTCCTCCAGGTGCACGAAGCACAGTGACAGCTTTGTTGCAACTTTACCGGGCAATATATCCAGCAATGTAGCAGATAATAAGGTGGTCTATTGTAGATAGATCTTCCATATGTTGCCCGACCACATCTGTCAAGGTGACCATAGCCTGTGGCACCAACCCTTGTGTCGTTGGAGAAATCGTAGCGTCTCCAACATCTGCCGTCTTCAGAGCTTTGAGGGATAAGCACAATTAATCCAAATTATCTTTATACTTGACACCGTTACTCTTGTGTACCAGGCTGTCCACGAGCACCAGGCGGAAAGCAGCTCGGAATTGTTGGGCATCAGGATTCGTGCAGTACCGCCCTTCCCCACTTATGGTTGCGAACAATTCTCGGGTGTCTTATTTAAGTCTCCGTGTCGATAGGAACTTGACATTGCCATTCTCCAGTGCATCCCACAAAAGAAGAACTGCGTTGATGCTGAACTACCACCTTTCACTGCAAGGCAGTTGTCTCAAAGTGAACGTTATTGTTTCAAGCAACTGGAGGCTTTGTTTCAGGAACTCCTTTTGATTGCTCCTCGCATTGAAAGCGAGCATCATCTGTATCGATGACTTGATTCTCGAGCTGTTAAAGCAATTGATGAGTTTGTCAAATCGTTCCAGTAACTGAGCAGTGTAGATGACCTCTTGTGGAAGCTCTCCCGCTCGCACCATTGAAGCTATGCCAACAGCAACGGGGTGCGAGATAACTTGAGTTGCCGGACAAACTCTTAAAGCAGCAAACGGCGGAAGTCTGATGTGCTTTTCAGTCAGCAACGGGGCATACATGAGGGGACCAGTGTTGATGTCTTTGTAGTAGAAGAAAACGATATATATTCCCACGATATGCACTTGTCGTCGATTGTGTATCCCGTCTTCTTTAAATTATTGTGAATGTTTTTGAGTAGGTGTGGTGGATCATACATACAAAAGACCCTGTGGCTGTTGTGCTCGAAGAATGGTCTTGCGATGGATACACCAAGTTTCGTGAACAAAGATGGGTTACTCGATCCTTGATCGCAGATAGCCAGTAGAGGCGTGAATCCTGTTGCAATCAAATTCTCAATGGCTTCAAGCAGGACGTCTTTTATGATTGTGGTAGACATCGGTCAGCTTTTCAAAAAATACCCCAGCGGTTTTTGCCTGTGATGCTCCGTGCCATCACAACCGTGTATGATTTGACAGCTACTTCTTTCTTCCGATTACTCTCATGTCCTCATATCCCTCAATTCGATCCATTGCAGAGTTATACTCTAAGCCTTTCTTGGTGCTCATTACGTCAAAGAGAACGACACACAACATGCTATCAGCTGAGAGTGTTTTCCCTTTTTCACTAAGAGCCTGGAACACCAAATCGTTGAACCCAGGATAGATTTTGCACTGCTTGTCGCAGAGTTGCAGGCGAAGGGAGGGGGAAATTTTTCCGAAGAAACCGGTAGCATTTCGGTAACGTATGGTACAGTGAAAGCGCTACGGCCTCGTTTGTGTTATCCCATCTAAAACCCTGCTTCTTCCTATCAGTCATGATAATATGGGATTTGATGACATCTAGCGCCGTGTCCGTGACATGAACATCCAACAGCTTCAACAAATTGGCCTTACAAGGTTTCTTCCAGTGGCCTTCGTTGTTGTCCTCTGCCATCTCTTCTTAAACTTTTGCTTCTGCTTGAGGAGCACGTGCACGGGGGAAGGCTCACAGGTCTGATCATTTTTGATCTGTACGTTCGACTGCAGCTTCTGCTCAACAGTAAATTGTGTGACAGGCTTTGTAATTGGATTCAACTTTCGTTTATTTTGTTGACGGCGCGTCACGCTAGACAATGGTGGTAGATTAGGAACGGCAAAGATTGTATGGAAGGCGTTCCATGCAAGTGACCTTTTGACTGCCAAATGAATGAATTATATTGTATTTCAATGAATGGAATCAGGTACGCCATATATATATATATATAACATTATATATTTATACGTATATGTGTGTGTGTGTGTGTGTGTGTGTGTGTGTGTGTGTGTGTGTGTGTGTGCGTGTGTGTGTATGTGTGTGTATGTGTGTGTGTGGGGGGGGGTAGTCGCCTTCACTTTAGCTCATCTGGAGTTACCCCGACCAGATCTTTCCGTTGGGAATTTATCACCCAGCGCTTGCACCTTCAAGTGTTTAAATACTAAATTATTAATGGTACTGTTATCTGCATTTGATAGTCATCAATGCTAAGCTTTATAGTTCCCATTATTAACACGTGTGCACTTGGCGACGAAGGGACTTTTACCTCAATGTTTTGTCGTCGTTCAAAACATTGTCAAAATTGATTTCAAAGCAACTTTCAAGACAATCTATAAACAATCATCCTATAAACTGATAGTAACGTATGCGCACTATGGAATACAAGCACAACGTTTCTTCATATTTATTTTAATACAACATGTTTTATTAAGTAGAGCGAATTTAGTTCCGACATTGTGTAAATGTTATCAAAGACATACAAACGATATACCTGTCACGGTCTTTTATTGGGAAACGAAAGAAATGGACACCTGGATTGTCCCTATAGTTGTTACTACAACCTGCCGCTGCACAAAACGACCGAGTGCCTTTAATTGTTTGAGGTTTTGCTCCGACCTCCGTCATTGTGAATCGGTCGTTTTCTTCCGTCTGCAATCCAATCGCCTAGAGAGCGCGCTCACTTGCGGGGACAGAAAAGCAGCGAGTGAAATGTCTTACTGGTAATAGGTTTTTGGTCTTATTAACATGTTGTAGGCATTTTCCTAAAATGTAGATGTTGCAAGATGGAGAGTGCATGTAAGGAGGTCAAACGTTCTACCGAATTGGAACGCAGTGGTGTGGAAATGCTTTGACCACAACAGTTTAGAATCTATTGTAATGCTGAGACAGGGGTTTGAATCGACTTGCGTTTATGGGTAATTCTGAGAAAGTGAAAACTTGGGATATTGAAGTCCATTTTCCACTTGTCTGTCCTGTCGGCTAGGTTGTTTAGGTATGTTTGAAGGATGTTATGACCTGCGGGTGTTGTATAGGATTGAATGATCGGCGAAGAGTCTGATATTTCAGTTGATTGAATCAGTGATGTCATTTATATAGAGTAAGAAAAGGACAGAGCAAAGGACTGAGCCTTGTTGTACACCGGATATGATATTTGAAGGAGCGGAGTGGGAATGTTTTACTACAATAGGTGTGCGGTTTGATACAAATGACTTAATCCATTGTAATGCGTGATCTGTGATACCATAGTAGTTTAATTTATTTAGAAGTCTTTCGTGGGGAACCTGGTCAAAAGTTTTGTACAAATCGAGGAGGATGACGTCTATTTATTTCTGGTCGTTCATGTAGAAAGCCCAGTCATGGACTACATGTAGGAGATGTGTTTGGCAGGATGGTCCAGTACGGAATCCATGCTGGTGATGGAGGATAACGTCGTTAGCACTGAGGTGTTTTCACATGTGGCTAAGAATGATACGCTCCATCACCTTACATAGAATGCATGTCAGGGAAGCCGGTATGTAATTTATAGGATCGCTTTTGCTGCCGTTCTTTTATACTGGAGTGAAAAGAGCTCAGGTCCAGGCTTGTGGGGGTATGCCGACAGTGTGATTGCTGAAATATGTGTTGAATTATTGATTATTTTGGATATTTCTCTTGCAGTTTCCTTTAATACAATTGCGTGGATTTTATCTGGTCCTGATTCCTTGTTTAGTTTTAGAGCATCAAGCTGTTTTATGATGCAATTTATTCCAATATCAAGTATTTGGATTGTAGGGAATTGTGATGGGTGTTTAGTTGGGATAGGAATTTTTTTTGAAAAACTTATTTGAAATGGTCACTTACTGTGATAGTGTTGTCGTGTTTAGTTGTTTGCATCTTGCCATTTGCTTTTAATGTTGGGATGGCAAGGTTTTCTGGTTTTGTTTGTTTGATGAAGGACCCTAATCGCTTAGGGTTTGTGATGAGGCTTTTCCCTATGATATTATTGATGTAGCTATTGTAGGATTTGGTTATTTCTTTGTTGACGTCTTTTCTTAGGTTCTTGAAGTGTTCCCTGTGTTTGTTTTGCTTTGTTTTCTTAGCAATAGCATGAGTTTTGACCCGTTTTCTTTGTAGTCTGAACATGTGTTTTTTGTGATCCAGGGTAAATGGGGTTTTAATTTTGTCATGCGACTAGGGATGGATTGTTCTATCAGTTTAGTGTAGTTTTTGTGAAAGAATTTCCAATTTTTAGTCGATGTGTAGATTATCAGGATTTCGGGAAAAATACTGTAGAGCAAGAAAGGTTCAGTTTGATTTACGGGCTTCCCAGTTAGCAGACATATAGTTGTTCACTTCGTGTTGAGGTTTGGTTTTATTCATGATTTTCATTTTATTGTCAAAGAGAACAGCTGCGTCATCGTTCAAGCCTGTCACTTTGTTTACGCTAGACACCAGGGCGGGGTTTGACGTACGTCCAAGGTCAATTATATTTCCGATGTCTAGACGGGTAGGTTAATTGACCATATTTGTTAAACAACATTCACTGACTATGTCAAGTAGTTTTTTGTGTTTTATTGCTGTGTGTTGGTTCGTTGTTCTACACAGGTTTCAGGATACTTTGTATGTGTCTTGACACTGTTGCTGTTGATCAGCATGGCTTTTATATAGATTTTGTTTTAGCACTTGCTGGATTAGGTGCAAATGTGTCATCCATACTATTTGTGTAGTTACTGATGTCTGGAAGAGACTGGAGAACTGAGTATTGGTTTGATTGATGTGATTATTTTGTTTGAGAATATACATCTTGAACAGTGTGTGTGGTACCAGCAGTCACATTCATAACATTGGATGGCATGGTGGTGCTCGTGTATGATCGTCATATTATTCGTATATCGCTTTTCTTTACTGTCTGATGTGCTACTTTAAGTGTATTTATGTATCTTTGACCTGCCACAGCGAATACAATACATTACAACTTTATCCATCCCTGTAAGGGTAATTACAAGTGGGTATTAAGTCGCAAAATTAAGAAATTGAGTTTTGTACCTTTTTGGATCCCACAGACCATAAACTAACAAATGGTACCTCATTTGTTAAAATAGCTTCAATTGCTTTTGGTTTATTACTAAAAATGAAACACATTTTGTAAAAAATAGGTTTAAAGATTGGGCAATGTCAAAAACCAATCTCCATTGCAACAACACTGTTAACATTGAGCTACATCCACCAAACGTTGTAAGCTTATACTGTGTATGCATCGCAACGTGTTCATACAATTTCAGTTGATGAATGCACTGGGAAAATGTTTCGAATGCTGATTTTTTACAACAAGATAAATAAAATAAATCCACGTTATTACCATCACAGCTACACATAAAATTGTATGTTGTTTACATAAGACGCATGGGACGTTGTCCTGTGTGATAATAGCTATATGTCCAGTCAAGAACAAAGTGGATTAAGGGATTTAAAGATTATAAAACTTAAGTGTATGTTACATTTAAAAAAAGAAAGTCTGGCATCAAACTGAGAAACTAGTAATGTAGTTTTCATAAGACACACGGAAAATAGCCCTGAATGATAGTAGCACGTAAACTTAGCTGGAGAGCAGATAACCATAACATGCATACAATTATTATATTAACTAAATGTGTACATACCAGTGAACGTACTTGATAGTCCGATTATAGTCCGGTAATATTGTTCACGCAGTGCATTGCGCATGCACTCAGTACATTGGCTTGTGTCACTCTCCCTGACATTTTCCGGAATAATAACTTAAATAAGTCTACTATTCTATTAATAAGTTACGCGTCACTTATCTAAATAACATTCGACAATGATGATGAACTTCGAGGCTATATTTGGTAGAGATAGATCGTAGAAAATGGTGCAGAAAAGTTGATAAACAAGTGGAATTACTGATTGATAAGTATTATTTGTGCCTTATTATCATTCATAAAATAGCAGTAAACATATATTGAGTAGCAGTTCTGCTCAAAATTAGTTAGATAAAGTATTTTAGAACACTTTATTCTAGTGAGTGATAATAGAGTAAGTTAGCCTACAATTTAACAAACCTCATTATGTGGTAGAATATATAGGTGATAAAGTAGCAAACAAAAAACTACTTACATAAGATAATATCTGTGTAATCCAGTACCTGCTAGACATTTTGATAACGAAGCTTTGTTGTTAAAATTAAGCATTTGCAATAACCGGGCGAACTAAGTTGATGTAGCTAGTGTCCCACGTTTTTGCTAGGGCGCGGAATAACCTAAATAAATAAGGCAGTCTAGCGTAAAGTAATTTATTGTATTTAAATTAGGTCACTACCGTAACGTTACAATTTCTGATTGGATAGGTGGTCAGTCTTACGTAAATTGTAACATTTGTGCGCAGTGAACAGTCTTCTTAAAGACTACATATGTAGTGAATAGTGTAAAAACGGTTGACTATTTTAAATAGCTAATTATATTATTATTGTTATATATATTCTAATATGGCGCCTTGCAAGCGGCAAGTCAAGGCAAAGAGATACATGGTGTCGAAGACTTCCACAGTTGGGTGGATTTTGCCTTATCCGGTTGTGGGAAGTCATGGGCAGAGACCAAGGAAGAGGGATTCACCTTTCAATGGGTGGGATGTTGGAAGGTGAAATGACGTAGGAGATGAGAACCAGCAAGGAGACAGGTGGAATGGAGACAGACGAGAGGGAGAGAGTTGGGAATACTGTGAGACTGAAACAGCAGAGTAGTGGCAAGAAGACCGAGGAAAGGAGACTGAGTGTATTTTAGTTCAGTGTTTACCAGGGAAGATATCAGTTCACTGCCAGTACCAGAGGCTAAGTTCAAAGGGGCAGAATCAGACTATTTAGGACAGTTAATTGTAACCTCGGAAATGGTAGCTAAGAAAATTAGGGCTATGAAGGATAATAAATCACCCGGTGTGGATGGAATTCCGCACAAACTGCTATTGGAAATTGTAGTACAAAGTAGTACACCTTTTGCAAAAGTTTCCAACTTGTCGTTAGAAGGGGGATTTGTTCCTTTAGAATGGAAAGAAGCAAACGTTATACCGTTATTTAAAAAAGGTTTCAGAAACAAGTCAGATAACTACAGACCAGTGAGTTTAACGTCAGTGATTTGCAAATTATTAGACAGACTAATTAAAGATCACATGGTGGATTTTCATGTTAAACACAACTTGTTAAACCTAACTCAACATGGGTTTCTAAAAGCGAGGTCATGCCTAACAAATATGTTTTTTTTTAAATATCACTAAGTGGGTAGACGAGGGATCACCAGTTGCTATCATCTACTTAGATAAAAGGTTACTGCTTAAACTAAAGGTCCATGGCATAGGAAAGGGTTTAGTTAACTGGATAGAAAAATGGCTTATTGACAGAAGACAACGGGTAGTAGTTGATGGGGAGGCTTCAAACTGGAAATACATTTTGAGTGGGGTACCACACGGATCAGTACTGGGACTTATATTATTCTTAATATATATCAACGATTTGGACGATGATATAACAAGCAAGGTGTTGAAATTTGTGGATTATACAGAATTGTTTAGAAGGATTAAACATGATGGAGATAGACAGCATTTACAAGTTGATCTTGATAAGTTCATAAAATGGTCTGAAAATTTCAATTTTGGGAAAAGTAAATGCTTCCACACAGGACATGGGAAGGAATCTGTACAATATACAATGCGAGGTTCTGTACTAAGTACTTCTGTAAAAGAAAAGGACTTAGGGTTAACCATTAGTGCTAATATGAAGTTTTCAGAGCAGTGCGGTATTGCTGCCTCAAAGGGAAATCAAATCCTTGGATTAATTAGGCGAAACATAATGTACAAGGAAAAAGAGCTAATAATACCGCTCTACAAAACAATCGTTAGGCCTCATTTAGAATATTGTATTCAAGCATGGAGGCCATATCGCAGGAAGGAGATATATATGATAGAAAGAGTACAGAGAAGAACAACTAAAATGATACAAAAACTGAGGGATTTTAGTTTAGAAATATGCCTAAAAGAATGTGGTTTAACAACACTAGAGACCAGAAGATTGAGAGGAGATCAGATAGATGTGTTTAAAATATTGAATCGTTATGACAATATTGATAGAACAATTTTTGTCTCAGTTAAGAAAGATAGAAGGATCAGTTACATTAGTAAAGGAGCAGAGTAGATTAGATATAAGAAAGTTCTCATTCTCACAAAGGACTGTAAATTAATGATTCAGATTCCGACTGTTTATTACCAAGTAACATTTAAAATGTACGAGGAATTCTTGACGTTTTTGCTTCAACATACATACACGCTTTTCACCCCTGCCCCCCATCATGCACACGCTAAATATACAATCAGAAACATATGCTGACCTTCTCATTAATGGTTTTCACAATGTTAGCAATATTTATTTTCAAGCAATCTCTTTCACGCAGTTTCGGTGAGTTTAGCGTTGTGACAATCTTATCAATTATTTATCAAACAAGTTGTCCCTGCTTTCTTTAGTCAATGATGCTGCGTTCCAATCACCTCGTGTACACCGTGAATAAGACTTCATAATCCTAGTTGACCCAGTTACATAAATTTACAAGTGGTAAACTGGAGGAGCTCGTCAACTTTCTAGTTTGCCACGTCGTGTTTACGATACAGACTAGCCCATTATAACGCCGCATAATTTCAATTAAAACGACGAAAACTGACGTGCAATATCATGGAAACACACAGAAGAAGTTCATACAAGTGGAAATTTTTATGGATATGTTATACCAGATATGCACTGGCGACATTGATGAACACTTAAGAAAATGGATAAACTACCTTTACTTTTTGTATGAAAATTAAATATTAATGGCAACTTTAAAATAACGAGTTTTATAGCTAGCTTTTATTGCAATGGTACCCGGTTGAACTGTTTGCTAAAATTACATTGCTGTAATATGCTTAAACTATGTTAATTAGCTCTCATAATATATTATGTTAGTGATGTGATAAGTCAACAGCTGGTTTAACCAAGTGGAACCTCTTAGCAACACAACCATACATTATTCATGAGACCATGATGTCAGATGAATTGTGTACTGGACACGTGAACAATGCATTTTGTTAGAAATGACGACGAGATAGAACATTATCAAATATATAAAAAAACAGCTGTATTCTTCTCAATTTAGATTCTGGTATTGTCGCTGAAGTATACGCTGGTGCCTTCTGGCGATTAAAGCGTGTGATTTTTAACTGCCGTCGTGTCAGATTTAATTAATTTAATTTGTAGCGTACACCACTAATTCTACGGTTAGGTATACCATATTTGATACCAGTAGAAATTATTTAACATGACAGATAATATGATGACCTTGCAAACTACTTATGTTGTGGTTATAAGAAGATTATATTATGAACTTATAAAAGTTGTTTACAGAAATGTAGGTGTAAAAAACACTAGGGTCACACCTAGCTTATGAATAGAGTGCATGTTTTATTAAAATTATGGATTAATTCGAGAGAGTTGGAATGTACGATGAACATTGTGGTATCCGGCTCGATACAGGGAATCCAGTGATATTAATTATGTAAGTAATTCACGTAAGTTAAAGATAGAATGAGCAATTAATATAGCCAAACGTTTAGCTGGCTATATAATAATCTGCTCGTGAAACTGGTGTAACAAAACATAATATCGGCTTCCGTTGTCAAACGTAATGGCATTATCCTAACGAAATATTACATAGCTTGATGCCGTGTATCACTTTATATAATGTTACAAGAATGGAAGGTAGGAAAATTCCGAAAACTATAGGAACACGATATCGTAATTGTTAACATAAACACACGCAATACGTACCCATTGTGCACAATTGCATCTTATGATTGCGGCGGTGTATAGTTGCGGAAGGAAGTAAAATTGACAGATCGTTTTATTGTGACAAAATGTGTTCCGCCACAACAAACCGGGTATTACGTCGCACAGACCCATTTTGCACGCGAGGCAAAAATAGATGTCCAGGTCTTGTCCCGTCAATTTTGTGATTTTGCGAAAATGCTTACCTTATTATCTAATCTTTTGGTGTGCGGATTATTTTCTTTAAAAAATAATCCAAAAGTACTTTTATGAACCCAAATATTAAACAACAATTCAGAGTATGGCTAAAAGTGACCCCTTTTCTTTGCTAAATGCCGTTCAAAGTGCACGACATATCATCGCTCAGCGCATACCGCTTGAATGTGTAGCTCTTCGAGAATCTAATTATAATAATTATGACATTGTTGTCATCCAATGAAATTTAATTTAACAACGTTTTTAAATGTACACAAGTAAATGTTGTTGCTATGTGTGGAATGTTTCCAAACCGCATATTGGATTAAATGGGTCATAGTCCGGTGGCAGGACCCCATAATTCAAAAAAGTTTGCAGCTTCTGTTTACAATCAGTTTTTGGTGTTTTTCGATAGTATTTGGTGTGTGGATGAAATTTTGGCTGGGTGGCCACTCGCCAGCCACTTGGCTTTTTTAGAATCCAAGATGGTCGCCAAGATAACCGCGCACAGGACCAAATCTAGATTTCGTCGTAACTTTTTTCTAAGTACAATAGACTGATGATGTTTGCATTTATAAGTATGTTTTCGAGGGGGAGGAATACGATTATTAAGTTATTTTAACATTTCGTGACCATCTTGATAACGTAATTCCAAGATGGCCACCAAAATCGCCATAGAAACATCTATAACCGGTTGTAATTTTGCACGTTTCCTGTATGAAAAATAAAAAAACTGATGGTGAACAAATATTTCAAGTTTTTTTTTAGAATAATGGGGTCCTGTCACTGGAGTATTGCTTGTTTCAGCAGGATCCTTGGCTCGCAACGGCATGAAATGACCTGATATATACACAACTGACAAATGTAACTCCTATCAAGTTCCCTGCCTGTCGATGACTCCATGTCAGCAGATCTAAAAGATCGCTATGGATATCACCTTCCACCAACCAGAACTGCTGACAGATATAGTGGTGATTCTCGGTGGGATGCATTTCCTAATGGATTCCGTGGGCTGCATCGGAACTCTCATGGCGGACAGCAGTCTGAAGGACATCCTGTCGACCTCCTTCGGCTCCGGTGAGAAGATGTTACAAGGGAAAAATATGCACAGAATGTTCGAGCACTGCGGCTCCTTACAGAAGAGCTCCTCCGACCAATGTTTGAGAAGGAGAGTCCACACCTGACCAGTATGGTCGATCTGGAGTATACTCGCCGCTCAGAGCCGTACCACTAAGGTGTGGGTAAACAACGTCATCAAGCCCACTTTTCTGATGATGATGCTCTATCGAGCATCTCATGAAGGTGACTGGCCCCTCCACATCAAAACAACGGAAGCAATGCTACCCTACATGTTTGCCGCACACAAGTACAACTACGGCAGATATGGCCTCTACTATGTGCGTTCCGTGACCTGTCTCGGACCAGAGATTCTGGACAAATTTTGCCGAGGAGCAGATATTGTCAAAGTCACCAAGCAAGCGACAGCTTTTATGACCGCATGCTACGGCGTCAAGACACCATGCTCTTCCATGACGGAGTGCCGTCAGCGGCTGTGGGCGCGGAAGACTGGGAAATCAATAGCAGCACCAAAGCTGTGTAGTTAGCCCCCAACAACTGAAGCATTTGAGCAGAACGTTCGCAGTGCACACCATCAGGTCGTTCAATGGCACAGTGCCCTGATTGGAGATCCACCTCCTCTCAATGCAGTACATTATGGATGGAAAGAGATGGCACAAACAGATGCCTAACCCCACGGAACTTGGAAGATCTAGTACCCTACGCTATCGAACACGTCCTCAAATTGGTCACGTGTGGCTACACATCAGAGCGAACATGTAGAGGTGGGAACTGTGGCTGCATGGGACGTCAACTTGTTTGCACATTGTTCTGCGCCTGTGATGTTGGTCCTGCCTGCTCAAATCCCTTCAACACCAAAGAGCGTGCAACGGAAGACACCAATGACACTGGTGATGCAGACGATCAAGATTTGGTTAACGATGATGAAGAAAAGAAAATGGCTATTTCCTGGAAATCAGTTGCTTGTTCCTGTGACGAATTTCTGAACTGTGCCTTAGCTCTTGTAATTTTGGGTGGGATGAAGTTAGCTATTGCTGTCTTGTATGCATGTATGCATGTACTCTCATATGATCTGTTTCACATATAAATGCACGCTTTAGTTAGTAATAAATGTTAGAGCAAGTATATGATCATCAGTGTGGATCATAATAAATGAATGGTTTTATGAAATACAGGCATTATTTATTTTACATGCAGACTGCTTTCAATCAAAAATAAAAATCCTATACATGAAATATATATTAGCATGCACTATTATTTATCCGTCTGAACCAATTCATACAGAAAACACAAATCACGACCGATTATAGGCGTTTTTATGGTGATGTTGATGGCCATCGTGGATTTATATCATCAATATTACTGCCAAGTGATAAAATAACTTCAGACTCGTATATATATCCACCTTGTAAATATACTTATAGACTCTCACATCATAATGTACATATAACTGATTATAGGCGTTTTTACCATTATTTGTTATGGTCAATTTGGGGGCCATCTTGGATTTATGTCATGAAGATAGTCAAAAAATGTTAAAATAACTTTCGAATCGTATTCCTCGCCCTCAAAAACATATTTATAGACGCCAACATCATCATTCTACTGTACTTTGAACATAAATATGATGAAATCTAGATTTTGGTGCAGTGTGGCGGCCATCTTGTATTCTGAAAAAGCCAAGTGACCGGCCACCAAGCCAAAAGTTTATCTAAACACTATGAACTATCGAAAAATGCACACAAAAAACGATTGTAAACAGACATTGCAAGGTTCCTGGGCCGAGCCACCGGACTATCATGTGATCCAAACAGTTCGATGTTGTAATGGGCGCCACTGACAAGTTGATGAGATCCTTTGCTCGCCGACAGAACATCAATCAGGAAAGATGTTCAATGCTCTAGTTAGTTTACTATACACTGTGTTTAGGAAATCATATTTAACATGATTGCCATCCAGAAAATTAACTCTGGATAGCAAATGGATAATGAAGACTTTTGGCTTATTGAGTGTCCAATACTTGTTATCTACGTGTATTCCACCCTTTTAAAGTATGTGTCGATTTTATTTTTAAACATATTCATGCTACTAGCACCAACACAATAAGAATATAATCTGTTCCATTCATTTACAGTCCTTTGTGAGAATGAGAACTGTCTTATATAAAATCTACACCGATCCTTTACACACGTAACTTCAAGTCCTCTGGTCCTTCTATCTATCTTAACTGAGACAAATATATTTCTATCAATATTTTCATAACCATTCAATATGTTAAACACATCTATCTGATCTCCTATCAAATTCCTGGTCTCTAGTGCTGTTAAACCACATTCTTTTAGAAGTATTTCATAACTAAGATCCCTCAGTTTTGGTATCATTTTAATTGCTCTCCTCTGTACTCTTTCTAGCATATCTTTGTCCTTCCTGCGATATGGCCTCCATGCTTGAATACAATATTCTAAATGAGGCCTAACGACTGTTTTGTACAGTGATGTTATTAGCTCTTTTTCCTTATTCGTTATGTTTCGCCTAATTAATCCAAGGATTTGATTTCCCTTTGAAGCAGCAATACCGCACTGCTCTGAAACATTCATATCAGCACTAATGGTTAACCCTAAGTCCTTTTCTTTTACAGTAGTACTTAGTACAGCAACCCCATTGTATATCGTACATCTTCGTTCCTATGTCCTGTGTGGAGGCATTTAAATTTTCCAAAATTGAACAACATTTGCCATTTTCAGACCATTTCATCAACCTGTCAAGATCATCTTGTAAGTGCTGTCTATCTCCATCGCGCTTAATCCTTCTAAAAAATTGTGTATCATCCGAACATTTCAATACGTTGCTTGTTATATCATCGTCCAAATCTTTCATATATATTAACAGTAATAAAGGTCCCAGTACTGATCCCTGTGGTACCCCACTCAAAACTGATTTCCAGTTTGAAGCCTCCCCATCAACTACTACCCTTTGTCTTCTGTCAATTAGCCATTTTTCTATCCAGTTAGTTAAACCATTTCCTATGCCATGGACCTTTAGATTAAGCAGTAACATATGATGTGGCACTTTGTCGAAAGCTTTCAGAAAATCTAAGTAGATGATATCTACTGGTGATCCCTCGTTTACCCACTTAGTGATATTTTCCCAAAACATAACATATTTGTTAAGCATGACCTCGCTTTTAGAAACCCATGTTGAGTTAGGTTTAACAAGTTATGTTTAACAAGAAAATCCACCATGTGATTTTTAATTAGTCTTTTTAATAATTTGCAAATCACTGACGTTAAACTCACTGGTCCGTAGTTCTCTGACTTGTTTCTGGAACCTTTATTAAATAACGGTATAATGTTTGCTTCTTTCCATTCTAAAGGAACAACTCCCTCTTCTAATGACAAGTTGAAAACTTTTGCAAAACGTATGCTAATTTGTTGTACAATTTCCAATAGTAGTTTGGTCGGAATCCCATCCACACCGGGTGATTTATTATCCTTCATGGCCCTAATTTTCTTAGCTACCATTTCCGGGGTTACAATTAACTGTCCTAAATAGTATGATTCTGCCTCTTTGAACTTAGCCTCTGGTACTGGCAGTGAACTGGTATCTTCCCTGGTAACCATTTAACTATAATACACTCAGTCTCCTTTCCTCGGTCTTCTTATCACTACTCTGCTCTTTCAGTCTCAAAGTATTCCCAACTCTCTCCCTGTTTCTCTCTCCATTCCACCTGTCTCCTTGCTGATTCTCATCTCCTTCCCCATCACAATATCTACCAACCTAGCTACCTCCTTCACCAGACATACCACCTTCCAACACCCCCACGCATTGAAAGGTGAATCCCTCTTCCTTGTTCTCTGCCCATGACTTCCCACAGCCGGATAAGGCAAAATCCACCCAACTGTGGAAGTCGTCGACACCATGTGTCTCTTTGCCTTGACTTGCGGCTTCCAAGGCGCCATATTAGAATTTATTTAATATAAATATTCTAATTAGCTATATAAAATAGTTTAGTCAACTGTTTTTACACCATTCACTGTCTATTAGTCTTCAAGAAGACTGTTTGCTGTGCACAAATGTTACACTTTACGTAAGACTGACTATCTTTCCTATTTATCCTATCAGAAATGCTAACGTTACCGGTAGTGACCTAATTTAAATACAATCATTTACTTTACGCTAGACTGCCTAATTTATTTAGGTTATACCGCGCCCTAGCAAATTCATGGGATATTAATTACATAAACTTAGTTCGCCCGGTTATCGCAAATGCTTTATTTTAACAACTAAGCTTCTTAATCAAAATCGACTGATTTACACAAATGTTATCTTATGTAAGTAGTTTTATGTTTGTTACTTTGTCACCTGTATATTCTACCACATAATGAGGTTTGTAATTTTTGTTAAAGAAACTTATCATATTATCACTCACTAGACGAAAGTGTTCTAAAATACTTTATCTAACTAACTTTAAGCACAACTACTACTCAATATATATTTACTGCTACATTATGAAAGATAATAAGGCACGAATAATACTTATCAATCAGTAATTCCACGAGATTATCAACTTTTCTGAATACCAATTTCTACGATCTATCTCTACCTAATATAGCATCGAAGTTCATCTTCATCCTCAAATATTATTTAGATTAGTGACGCGTAGCTTATTAGTACACAAATAGACTTATTTAAGTTATTATTACGGAAAATATCAGGGAGAGTGACAAAAGCCAATGTACTGAGTGCTTGCGCCTTGCAATGTATGAACAATTTTACCGACAGGAGCAGGCTCCTTGAAGTTTCGCTACCTTATTTTATTCTTGATGAATCGGACATTCAAGTACGTTCACTGGTATGTACACATTTAATGAATATAATAATTTGTGTAATTAGTTCTCAATAATTATACGCATGTTATGGTTATCAGCTAAGTTTACATGCTACTATCATTCAGGGCTATTTTCCGTGTGTCTTATGAAAACTACATTAGTAGTTTCTCAGTTTGATGCCAGACTATCTTTCAAATGTAACATACACTTATGTTTTATAATCTTTAAATCCCTTAATCCACTTTGCTCTGGACAGGACATATAGCTATTATCATACAGGACAATGTTCCATGCGTCTTATGTAAACTACATACAATTTTATGTGTAGCTGTGATGGTAATAACGTGGATTTATTTTATTTATCTTGTTGCAAAAAATCAGCATTGGAAACATGTTCCCAGTGCATTCATCAACTGAAATTGTATGAACACGTTGCGATGCATACACAGTATAAGCTTACAACGTTTGGTGGATGTAGCTCAATGTTAACAGTGTTGTTGCAATGGAGATTGGTTTTTGAAATTGCCCAATCTTTAAACCTATTTTATTAAACGTCGCTTTTACAAAATTTGCTTCATTTTTAGTAATAAACCAAAAAACTATTGAAGATATTTTAACAAATGAGGTACCATTTTAAAATTTATGGTCTTTGGAATCCAAAAAGGTACAACATTAAATTTCTTAATTTTGCCACTTAATACCCAATTGTAATTACCCTTACAGGGTTGAATAAAGTTGTAATGTACTGTATTCGCTGTGACAGGTCAAAAATACATAAATACACTTAAAGTAGCACATCAGACAGTAAAGAAAAGCGATATACGAATAATATGACGATCATACGCGAGCACCACCATGCCATCCAATGTTATGAATGTGACTGCTGGTAGCACACCTCGTGTGCCCAAATAAATTATACCACACATGAACAATTAAAACACAACAGTGTTCTATGGTTTTGCTCTTACTGTGGATTCCAGACTATTCAAGATATATGTTCTCAAACAACATAATTACATCAATCAAACCATTAATCAGTTCTGCAGTCCTTTCCAGACATCAGTAACTACACAAATAGTATGGATGACCAAAACCCTATATTTGCACCTAATCCAGCAAATACATCTACCCCCGAACGAGCAAACGCTAAAACAAAATCTATGTAAAAGCCATGCTGATCAACTACAACAGTGTCAAGACATATACAAAGTATCCCAACTTCAAGCAACAATACATTCGACAAACCCTGACATACTCTTTCTAGTGGAAACCAAACATGATTCAAGCATCCCCAAATATTCGTTTCTCCCCGCAAACTATGAAGCAATCACAAAGGACCGCAACATTTATGGAGGTGGTGTTCTAATAGCACTGATAAATTATTTAATTGCAGACTCCAAAGATATACTGAATACTATATGTGAAATAGTTTAGACTAACGTACACTTCTTTCATAACAAATCCATCGATGTGGCATCCTACTACAGGCCCCCAGATGATCATACAACATTGCTGGAAGCAATACATGAATCACTGGCAATCCTCTACCGTGGCTGCAAAATTGATCCATCGGTTATAATAACCTTGGAACTAAACCCATACATCAACTGGAAAAACCTCTGTAGAACAACAAACCAACATACAGCAACAAAACACAACAAATTACTTGACATAGTCAGTGAATGTTGTTTAACAAATATGGTAAATTAACCTACCCGTCTAGACTTCGGAAATATCATTGACCTTGTAAGTACGTCAAACCCCGCCCTTATATCCAGCGTAAACACAGTGACAGGCATGAACGATGACAACTATAGGTCTGCTAACTGGGAAGCCCGCAAATCAAACTGTACCTTTCTTGAACAAAAGTACTTTTCCCGAAATCCTGATAATCTACACATCGACTCAAATTGGAACTTCTTTCACAAAAAACTACACTAAACTGATACAACAATCCATCCCTAGCCGCATGACAAAATCAAACCCGCATTTACCCTGGATCACAAAAAAACCATGTTCAGACTACAAAGAAATCGAGTCAAAACTCATGATATTGTTAAGAAAACAAAGCAAAACAAACAAAGGGAACATTTCAAGAACCTAAGAAAAGACGTCAACAAAGAAATAACCAAATCCTACAAGAACTTCATCAATAAAATCATAGGCGAAAGCCTCATCACAAACCCTAAGCGATTATGGTCCTTCATCAAACAAACAAAACCTGAAAACCTTGCCATCCCAACACTAAAAGCAAATGGCTAGATGCAAACAACTGATCACGATAACGCTACCAGAGTAAGTGACCATTTCAAATCAGTTTTCACAAAAGAACAACTTCCTATCCCAACTATACACCCATCACCATTCTCTACAATACAAACACTTGATATTGGAATAAATGGCATCATAAAAGAGATTGATGCTCTATAACTAAACAAGGCATCAGGTCCAGATAAAATCCAAGCAATTGTATTAAAGGAAACTGCAAGAGAAATATCCACAATAATTCAACACATATTCCAGCAATCACACACCGCCGGCAAACACCCACAGGCCAGGACCACAACACTTTTCACTCCAGTATACAAGAACGGCAGCAAAAGCGATCCTGTAAATTACATACCGACTTCCCTGACATGCAATCTGTATAAGGTGATGGAGCGTATCATTCTTAACCACATGTGAAAACTCCTCAATGCTATCGACGTTATCCTCCATCACCAGCATGGATTTCGAACTGGACCATCCTGCCAAACACAGTACGTGGAGATAGTCCGTGACTGGACTTCCTACATGAACGACCAGAAACTAATAGACGTCATCCTCCTCGATGTTTACAAAACGTTTGACCAGGTTCCCCACAAACGACTTCTCAATAAATTAAACTACTATGGTATCACAGGTCACACACTACAATGGATTAAGTCATTTCTATCAAACCTCACACCTATTGTAGTAAAACGTTCCCACTCAGCTCCTTCAAATGTCATATCCGGTGTACAACAAGGCTCAGTCCTTGGCCCTGTCCTTTTGTTACTCTTTATAAATGACATCACTGATTCAATCAACTCAAATATCAGACTCTTCGCCGATGACTCAATCCTATACAGAGAAATTCAAACACCCGCAGGTCATAACATCCTTCCAACAGACCTAAACAATCTAGCCGACTGGACAAACAAGTGAAAAATGGACTTCAATATCCCAAAGTGTTAATTTCTCAGAATTACCCATAAACGCAAGCCAAGCCACTTCACCTACAACATCTCAAACCACCCAGTTTCCCAAGTCGATTTAAACCCCTGTCTCGGCATTACAATAGATTCTGAACTGTTGTGGTCAAAGCATTTCCACACCACTGCGTTCCAATTCGCTAGAACATTCGGCCTCCTTTAAGGCACTCTCCACCCTGCAACACCTACATTTTAGGAAACTGCCTACAATATGTTAATAAGACCAAAAACCTATTACCAGTAAAACATTTCACTCGCTGCTTTTCTGTCCCGGCAACTGAGCGCGCTCTCTAGCGATTGGATTGCAGACGGAAGAAAACGACCGATTCACAACGACGGAGGTCGGAGAAAACCTCAAACATTTAAAGGCACTCTTTCGGCAGGTTGTAGTAACAACTATAGGGACAATCCAGTTGTCCATTTCTTTCGTTTCCAAACAAAAGACCGTGACAGGTATATCGTTTGTATGTCTTTGATGAAATTTGTATAATGTTGGAACTAAATTCGCTCTACTTAATAACACATGTTGTACTAAAATAAATGTGAAGAAACTGTATTCTGTAGCAAGCATATGTTACTAACAGTTCATTGGATGATTTTATATATAGATTGTCTTGAAAGTTGCTTTGAAATCAATTTTGACAATGTTTTGAACGAAGACAAAACATTGAGACAAAAGTCCCATCGTAGCCAAGTGTACAGTGTTAATAATGGGAACTATAAAGCTTTGCATTGGTGACTATCAAATGCAGATAACAATACCATTAATAATGTAGTATTTAAACACTTGAAGATGCAAGCACTGGGTGATAAATTCCCAACGGAAAGATCTGGACGGGGTAACTCCAGATGAGCTAAAGTCAAGGCGACTACCCCCCCACACACACACACATGTATACGTATAAGTATAAATATTATATATATATATATATATATGGCATACCTGATTCCATTGATTGAAATACAATATAATTAATTCATTTGACAGTCAAAACGTGACGCCTTCCCTACAATCTTTGCCGTTCCTAATTTAAAACCATTGACTAGTGTGACGCGCCGTCAACAAAAGAAACGAAAGATGGATCCAATTACAAAGCCTGTTACACCAGTTACTGTTGAGCAGAAGCTCCAGTCGAACGTACATATCAAAAATGATCAGACCTGTGAACCTTCCCCGTGAACGTGCTCCTCAAGCAGAAGCAAAAGTTTAAGAAGAGATGGCATAGGGCAACGAAGAAGGCCACTCGAAGAAACCAGTCGGTAAAAACGACTCCTTCTAAGGCCAATTTGTTGAAGCTGTTGGGTGGTCATGTCACGGGCACGGCGCTAGATGTCATAAAATCCCATATTATCATGACTGATAGGAAGAAGCAGCGTTTTAGATGGGATAACACAAAGAAGGCCCTAGCGCTTTCACTGTTCCATACGTCACCGAAATGCTACCGGCAACGAACTATATTCCTTTTTCAAAAGGCAAAATCTCTTGTTCGAAAACCATTATGGATTTAGAACGGAACATAGCACTGTATTTGCTGTTCTTGAATTAACTGATAGGAGAATAACACACATGGATAGAAATCAAATTCTTCTAAATATTTACTTGGACCTTTCAAAAGCGTTTGATACCCTGGATCATAAGATATTACTAAACAAATTAGAATATTACGGCGAAAAAAGAGTAGCATTAAGTTTAATTATAAATTACTTAAAAGATAGAAAACAGTATGTTGAAATAGAGGATGTAAAATCAGAAATGCATAATATTTCAACTGGCGTACTTCAAGGCTAAATTTTAGGACATTATTGATTTTACCAAGGCCAGCCAAAAGTTTAACTTGATAATGCATTCTGATGATACCACCCTGTCAGGTACTCTTGACTCATTTTCAACATATGAACGAAATGGAAACGTAACGTTGCTATAAATAGAGAACTGTGAAAAATTAGTGAATGGCTAAAACTTAACAAATTATCTCTAAACTTAAGCAAAACTAAGTACATGCTTTTCAAAACAGCCAGAAGAAAAATGTGACTTCCCCATTATTAATCATAGATAACACTGCTATTAATAGAGTGGCATAATTTACTTTTCTTGGAATAACTTTTAATGAACAATTTAACTTGAAAAATCACATTAAATTTTTTTCAAATAGGGGTTCAAGGAGGTTAGGTGTATTGAATAGACTAAAACAGTTATTACCTCTTAATATAAAGATTATAATGTACAATACACTGATATTGCCACACTTAAACTACGGCGTTACTGCTTGGGTTACAAATGTGACAGAATTAAGAAACTTCCAAAGAAACTTGTCCGAATTATTAGTGTAAGCAAATATAATGCTCACACTGAACCACTGTTTAAGTCTTAATTTGTTAAAAGTACAACACATATTGAAATCACAAGAACTAAAACTATATTATAAATACGTACATAACAAACTTCTTGTACACCTTCAACATTTACCGCTTCATCAAAACAATAGCATAGCACACGTGGGCACTATAATACACACACAATCAGGGTACAACACGAATTTGCGAAACAAAGCCTCATATATACCTTGCCGCATACTATCAATAACGCACCAGATTTTATAAAAAATTAAGTTTACAATCACAACTTACACGGGTTTGCCATGTATGTTAAACATTATTTTTTGCAGACGTATCTACCTGTATGACATTAATTTTTTTTTATATTTGCCACAATGAGTGAATAACAAAGAGGAATACGTATTTTATGTGTACCTCTTTGGATGAATAACCAGTCGTCCATTATCATGTATGATATCATGATATAGGCCTTGCTTTGACTTAATCTGTTGACCGATTATTGCTACTTTTTATACACCAGGACTTGTCATTATCATGACTGGGTGGCTCCCACGAGAGCGGCTTTTTTTGCCTTAGTGGGAATCTCCCTGACCCTCACGTGATAATTTATATACAATTCTGTGATCATTATGCTTTTACAAACTCACTTATTGAGTGATATGTATATGGATCAAAACAAAAACTACTGTCTGTCTGTCTGGCTTCTTCGAAATATTTTCCCCCTCACTTCGCCTGCAACTCTGCGACAAGCAGTGCAAAATCTTAACATCTATCCTGGGTTCAACGATTTGGTGTTCCAGGCTCTTAGTGAAAAGGGGAAAACACTGTCAGCTGATAGCAAGTTGTGTGTCATGCTCTTTGACGTGATGAGCAACACGGAAAGCCAAGAGTATGACTCTGCAAAGGATCGAACAGAGGGATATGAGGACATGCGAGTACTCGGAAGAAAGAAGTAGCTGTCAAATCATGCACGGTTGTGCATGCACGGAGTATCACAGGCAAGTAGAAAAAACCGCTGGGGAATTTTTTGACCAGCGCACCGATGTCTGCATGAAAGACGTGCTGCTTCAAGCCATTGCAGCAGGATTCACGCCTCTACTCGAAGAACCGATCTTTGTTCACGAAACTCAGTGTATCCATCGCAAGACCATTCTTCGAGCAGAACAGCTACAGGGGTCTTTTGCATATATGATCCGCCACACCTACTCAGAAACATTCGCAATAATTTAAAGAAGACGGGATACACAATCGACGACAAGAACATATCGTGGAAATATATATCGTTTTCTTCTACTACAAAGACATCAACACCGGTCCCCTCATATACGCCCCGTCGCTGACTGAAAAGCACATCAGTCTTCCGCCGTTTGCTGCGTTAAGAGTTTGTCCGGAAACACAAGTTATCTTGCACTCCGTTGCTGTTGGCATAGCTGCAATGGTGCGAGCGGGAGAGCTTCCACAAGAGGTCAGCTACACTGCTCAGTTACTGGAACGATTTGACAAACTCATCAATTGCTTTAACAGCTCGAGAATCAAGTCATCGATACAGATGATGATCGCTTTCAATGCGAGGAGCAATCACAAGGAGTTCCTGAAACAAAGCCTCCAGTGGCTTGTAACAATTACGTTCGCTGGGAGACAACTGCCTTGCATTGAAGGGTGGAAGCTTAGCATCAGGGAGACTTAAACAAGACGCACCCGAGAACTTGTTCGCAACCATAAGTGAGGAAGGGCGGTACTGCACGAATCCTGATGCCCAACAATTCCGAGCTGCTTTCCGCCTGGTGCTCGTGGACAGCCTGGTACACAAGAGTAATGGTGTCAAGTATAAAGATAATTTGGATTAATTGTGCTTATCCCTCAAAGCTCTGAAGACGGCAGATGTTGGAGACGCTACGATTTCTCCAACGACACAAGGGTTGGTGCCACAGGCTATGGTCACCTTGACAGATGTGGTCGGGCAACATATGGAAGATCTATCTACAATAGACCACCTTATTATCTGCTACATTGCTGGATATATTGCCCGGTAAAGTTGCAACAAAGCTGTCACAGTGCCTCGTGCACCTGGAGGACACCAACCCTGGTGAAGTGGAAGATCAGGCGACGTTGTTCCTTGACCTGAAAACATATGATGGCATGACAGACAAAATGTCGGGATTGGTACAGACAACCAATCAGGTGACATATATTGTGGGAACTTTGGAAACAAAGTACAGGGAGATCTTCACTGACACGATGCACATGGAAAAGCTTTTCACGAGACTTTGTAATATCATCACGAAATGTGTAGCGAGCGCCTGCACTACGTGCATTACTACTAGTATCCGTTTCATCTTGGCAATAAAGGTACGCCACACCCTGAGGTCAAGCAACCGGTGCCACGTAAGTCTGAAGGCGAGAAGAAATAAGACGATTTAACAATTACAACACCTGTAGGAGAGCATTCCCAGTCAGTGATTCAGATACTTAGATTAAGGACATATTACCTTCTATAACATATAGTCACATGTATATGTAAATTACTTATATTAGCTCACCATTAAACATTATTATTTTCTTCTGCATTCGAGCATATTATAAATAAATTAATTATTGTTATATAATTGACTAGGGTTTCTGCTTTGTTTTGATATTTTACACTATTGGTCAAAGGAAATAGTTTGCCTTGTTATATAAGTTAATCAATTTAAATTAATTAAATTATTTATGTCTACACATATATACTGATATGGATTGTTGAGCCCCCCTGCTTTCATTTCATATATACTCGGGAAACTGTGTCACCTTGTTCTATTAATTTACTGGTTCATTTGAGTAATTAATTAATTAATTATATGAGTCACCATTTTGTCTACACACACACACACACACACACACACACACACACACACACACACACACACACACACACACACACACACACACACACACACACACACACTCACACACAAATACCATGTGTTTTTTGCTGATGTGATCAGTTTTCAATTATGGTCATGGTTTCTATTGAACACTTTAATTTCAGTCTGCATCCCAGAGCCTAAAAGTTAATAAGTATCCTGTAATTATAATGTGAAAACCATCAAATTAACACGGCGCATATAGAACATTAGTCGCATTAGCAATCCAACCACTAGGGGCGCCACCGCTCTGAAGTGGGATAATGTTATTCAATAGGAGAGGCTAGCGAGTGACAGGTCTTATTGCTAATAGGTCTTTGGTTACTTGCACGGTCAACACGGGCCTACTGCTAAACCAGTGTTACTTGTTATTTCGCACCGTCACGTCATCTACTCTCGTAATATGTATTGTTGCAATAACAGCTTATTAACGTGGTCCAGCGTAACAAAATACAATACCAAATACATATAAAATAGTATGCCCGATGTCACTCTCCGACTGAATCTCTGGCTGGTACGATGACTTTTAAATACTCTTAGAATCAGACACGAGTCGAGTGTAGACGTTCGCCAGTTGCAGTTATGTGATGTTGTACTCGTGCAATTCAGTGTCACAATTGTTGGCTAATTCTCGTTGAATTGATACATAGCTACGCGTTGTTGTTGTCATCTGCGATGGTGTAATATGTACCTTCGTATAACCACCTTGGAACTGTCACATTGATACGCCAAAGATGTGTATGTTGTTATTGTTTTGGTATGCGCGGGGTGTTGATCTCGCGTATAGCAAATCATCGAAACGGCGCAGGAGGTAGACAACGCAATTGGCTTTCTCGCTAGCTACCCGATGTAACGACACATCTTTTTTGTCGATTAAAAAACAAGTACGCATTTTTTTATTAAACAGATTGTGCGCACTAATTAAACTATTCACACATTACACATCTGGACATAAAAGAACCGGATTTGCGATGGGCAAACGAACTGATTGAGGACCTTAAAATGAGTTAAGATTAAACATTTAACAAAAAACAAGGCGCAATTTTCTATTACTTCTCACTTTGCAAGTAGTTATGGAGGGAAGGAACATACAAAAGCTTTGGCACAACAGTGTTTTTTCTAGACATTTGTAACAATGAATGCTCTCGAGATGCACTAACGAACAGCAAGTTATGACTCAAGAACAATGTCAACAATAAAATGAATAGAACAGTTGCCATGTTGTGTGGAGTGCACGAGTAATGACTCCGATGAAAGATTTTGTCCATTAATCAGCATTATTTCCGTAAAATCCGCACTACGCCTTAAACAGTGCATTTAAAAAAACATGTGGCTTTTATTAGTTTGCGTAATACTCCCATAAAAACAACGTTACAATAATTACTGCTTCGCTCGATTAGATAATCAATCAACATATTTCGACGCATATTTTGTTGACCCTATTTAGCTTGTTTGGGAAAGGTCAAGGACAATAGCGATGGATAAAATATATTTCACAATGTTATATATATATTTGCACACTTTTCTGTTTCTTCATGGACTACAACTAAACTTGCACACCAGGTTGATAGTTAATACCGGAGACTTCATGCAACAGTTGGGGGTCAACATATGTGGCAAATGAATACTATTGGAGGTGTTTTAGACATGTACCAAAATGGTTAGTCTACAAAAAATGAAAACATTTAACTCTACATCACTATTAAAATCGGCAAAATGTTCAGGAAAATATCATATTTTCAACATTATGATATATTATATAACGTATATACATGATAAAAATACACCATACATTTCTTTCTAAATTATGAAAGGCTTTGATGTTTTTGGAACAGGAGTGACGGTCCAAAATGTTAAAATGTCCCAAAATGGTCGGTATGGTATATATATATATATATATATAATATTATATATATATATATATATATATATATATATATGTATATGTATGTATATATATATATATATATATATATATATATATATTTACATATACACACACATATGTATATATATATATATATATATATATATATATACACACACACATATATGTATATATATATATATATAAATATATATATATATACATATATACATATGTGTGTGTGTGTATATATAAATATATATATATATATGTGTGTATATATGTAAATATATATATATATATATACATACATATATATATATATTATTATTATTATTATTATAATTACATGCGTACGTACACGCACTCAGTCATCACACATTCACATATTCACGCATACAAGCGCTTACACACACGCATTCGCACACACCACACACGCACCACACACACACACACACACAGTCGCACGCACGCACTCACTCACACTGTCAGAAATGCAATATGGGTAACAAAGTGCAAATCTTGTCAATCACACATTTGTACATACCAATAAAAAACAAATAATTTATAATACATATCTAACTATAATCGACTTAGGGTAGGTATATTAACGTTTCCCTCGATCGCTAAACTTTCAGTGATTAATCAACGGCCCCTAGAGTAGGGCGTAATACCTATCACTTTTCAAAGTACCCCATATATGAAAGATACGTATATGGGATAAAACATTCGTTCCTTTTTGTTTTGAGCTTAAAATGTAATTTGCGCGTAATACGTAATATGTGACATAACATTCGCTGGGAACACGCACGCGCGGTAAAACATATCTGGAAAACGGCTCCTGCGTCACAGACTTGGCATCACGGAGACAAAATAATGTTTACCCTCAAGCCAATAGCATAGCAATACGAATATTATTTGTCAATTCTACTCTATCTCAACTAGGCCTATCGATTGACGTGAACTTCACATTCTCTCCAACCTTCGTCATTTTTAACAAACAACGAATATCTATGAACGCGTTATGGTTTTTATGAGACGATGTTCTGTGTTTTCTAACATTTGCTAAATATTACTTTCACGACAGTCTTCTAAGATTGCATCCCGTCAGGTGACGGGCATTTTTGCTAGTAAATATTACAATACGCTAACTTCGGTTAATTGTAAATGCGAAGTCCACTCGTCACCTTCACTGTTATTTCGCTTTCTTTGACAATTGGCCACTTGGCGATGTATTTGTGAACAAATATGAAACAGTTATTTAGTGCTATTTACGTTTTAGTGCACACATGTAGTTTTCAATCACTCCACATGTGAAGCCACTGTGGATTATCATACAACGCCGCAATTGGATAAGACGGAAATTCAATGGCCATGGGAACCAGCAAGTTCAAGGTAGTGTTCAACCGAATAAATGTATGTTATTAGGATGCATTCGTTATAGTCGTGCTTTAGTTAACATTTGCTAGCACTAGTGAGCGGCGTTTTGATTAAGTTTTCCTAGCTGTGTTGTTAGACACAAGGTGATGACGGACATGTATTTTGCGTATTGTTTTAATTTGGCTGGTAAATACCGTGGTATTTCCGTCGAGAGAATTGTAGTAGGGGAAATGCTTCTAGGTTTTTTCTTGTTTTCGTACGTAGCCTTTTTAACTGGTGATGCTGTTTAAAGTAACTTTGAAAGTTGTGACTTTAACGAGCTGTAGTTTCTTGGAATGTATGTGTAAACACTTTCTCTGTTTCCAGTTTTCTTCATTAACTCAGTAGTAAATTATTTTTTGTCAAAATAGTTTCCTGTATCAATAGTATATTGGTGTAGTGGATGGATTTTTAATGGTTCTGCTTCCAGTTTTGGAAACTACTATTCTTCGAAGTGGGCTACACATGTGTAGTGAGTAGGAGAACGGCTGGCAAAGAAATCAGATGTTCGGAGAGTGGAGCGGAAATGGAGGCGAGGAAGGCTAAAACTGCGATGAGAGGACTGTATAGAACGAGAGCGACAAATATAGGGGAATGGAGACAGTTGGTGGAGGGAACAGTGCAAGATAATTGAGAGAAAAGAAGAAGAAAAACGTATAACTGAAATTATGGAACTGACTCAAGGCCAGCCTTAGCCCTGTCAACAATAATTAATAAGACGGCAAACTATTATATAGGTCCTAAATATGTTACTGTGCACAAACGGTAGTGACGCTTGCCTTATAATCACGGTTTGACAGACAAAATAAAATATTTGTATTAGTTGTACTTGTTTTTTTATATATGTCACAAAGAGGCAGAAGATTCGGATACATGAAAAAAAAAATATACATATACATTACTCATTGTAGACCACTTGAAACACGAAACGTTCACGACTAGTGACGCAATTACTGATATTTGATATCCATCCATTTGCGTATGTGATGAAACGCCCAGTCTGAGTATTCAACTGACGCCCTAAGCACCATAGTTGTGTTTAATAGATTTTAGTTACCAAATGTTACGTCTACATCAAAGTATTCGCGATCAACTGAGACACTATTTCTAAAATAACATACGTATATGTGTGATAAGTTTTCCCATATTTAACAGGTCTCCAACAAAACTTTTAAGAAACAAATAGATTCCGCGGTATATTGGTAAATGTTCGTAGTAAAGCAATACTTAAAAGTGTTTTGTAGCGTCAACTAATAACATCATGTACGGTAGCGAATTTATATACATAATCAGGTAATACTAACTAAATCATATTAACTGATTGTTATAAGACCTACTTGAAGGTTGTACCAAATAAACACGTCTGTTGGTGAGCTTATGCACTCTGAACTGTCGCCATGCGACACAAAGCTTTGCTGTTGATTGTGTTGGGACCTGGCGACGTATTCTGATCGGCAGCCTATGTTACCCGATGTCACCTGATAGTATGAATGTTTGCTAGCATACGTGCACACTGCATGTGTTCATGTATTTGTTGGGCGCATTTGATGGTTCTACTCAATCTGCAAAATGCGTTGGATTTCGTTGCGGAATCTTCGAATATGAAAGATCTAACATTTAACGTTTGGCGGTAGGTTTACGTATGGCACACATCCAGTGGTTGAGTCTCGTGAAAGGCAGATTTAATTTTTTTTAATTATATGACAACATTCGAGACTAGAGGGGTAACCCATAGATGGCCCAGAGGTGTATTGCGCGATCTGCACATAAGTGCGAAATCTGACGTTTTTGCTTAGTGGATAATAGCGCAGACACAGCAAATGCGCGCAAGATATATATATATATATATATATAATAATTATATATATATGATTGGATGCATGCATGTGTGGGTGTATGTGAGCATGTGCGTATGCGTGTGTCTGTATGCGTATATTCCAGTATGCATGAAAGCACGCATATATGTAGTTATTCAGGTGTCATGCATGAATGAATGCATGTAAGGATGTATGAATCCACGTCTCCGTGTGTATACGAATAAGCGTGTATAAGTTTATGATTGTATGCGTGAATGTGGGTATGTATGTGTGTGTTTACGTGTGATTGTGTGTATGCGCATATGAGTGTACATGTACATGCGTATGTGTGTGTGTGAGTGCATGCGTGGATATGTTCGTGTGTGCAAATGTTCATGCGTGCTAGATATGCTAGTTTCCCGAATGGGCGTTACAACACCTACTGCATATAATATCATGTCAGATTTATTATCAATTTGTGGATAAGAACAATAGCAGTTCCTTGAGTAATTGCTACATTAGCCTTTTTTCTCTGTTGGATTAAAAAGGCTAATCAATTACCAGTCGTATTGAAGTTGGACTAGTTACTCGGAGGAATGAACAATGGAGTCGTTGTATTAGTAGGGCCGTCCTGGTAGTGATATTTAAAAGAAAAAAAGGTTAGTTCTTATATAGCGCAGTATCCAGTCCTCAGGACTGCTCAGAGTGCTTTACACTTTACTCCCTGGCAGGTCTGTTCAATCGAACACCATCTTGACTTCTCTAGGAAGCATCCATCCACGCAGCAATTAATGCGCGAAGACTATTCGTACACAAATATCCACCACTATATATAGCCAGGTACTCATTCATACAGCTGAGTTAACTGGAGCAACGTAGAGTGAACGACCTTGCCCAAGGTTCGACACCGCCGCACAGGATTCGAACCCGGGTTCTCTCGGTTGAGAGTCCGAAGCTCTAGCCACTGCGCCACTGCGCTACATGTGTTTATTTGTTTATTTATTTGCATTTACTGTTGTAAAGCCCACCAGAACAATTATTTGGATGGGGGGCTATGTAAGAAATAAATAATACTAATTATTATTATTATTACACAAGATTGTCACCTAGAGAATTCACTCTAGATGGAAAGTGGACAAGGAAGCCTTTTTTTCTTATCGAGTGTCTAACCCTTTTTATCTACGTGTACCCCGCCCTTATGAAGTAATTGTAAATTTTATGTTTAAACATATTCACGCTATAGCACACACACACAGTCAGCAGATAATCGGTTCCAATTATTTGCAGCCCTTTGTGAAAAGGAGAAGTTTCTCATATCTAATCTACACTGCTGCTTTACTAATGTAACTTCATGGCCCCTAGTCCTTCCACCTTTCTTACCTGAGAAAACACATATTTCTATCAATATTTTCATAACCATTCAATATGCTAAGAAAATTGCTATCTGATCTCTTCTCAATCTCCAGGTCTCTATTGTTGTGAAACCACATTCTTTAGGCGTATTTCGTAACTAAGATCTCTCAGTTTGGGTGTCATTGTAGTCGGTTTCCTCTGTACACATTTTATCATATCTATGTATTTTTTTGCGATATGGCCTCCACGTCTGTGTACACTATTCTAAATGAGGCCTAAGTATTGTTTTGTATGGCAGTATTATTAGTTTTCTTCCTTATACGGTATATTTCTCTTAATTAATCCAAGGGTTTTATTTACCTTTCAAGCTGCAATTCCGCACTGTCCTTTAGTTTACGTAGTAATCTTTGATGTGGCACTTTGTCGAAAGCTTTCTGAAAACCTAAGTAGATATTATCTACTGGTATGCCCTCAACTACCCATACTGTGATGTCTTCAAAAAACATATGTGTTAAGCACGATCTAACTTTTAGAAACCCATGTTGAGATTTTGTTATCAAGTTATGTTTATCAAGATAAATCACAATCAAATCTTTAATTAGCCTTTGTAATAATTTGCAAATCACTGATGTTAAATTCACTGGTCAGTAGTTCTCTGATTTATTTCTCGAACCCTTTTTACATAACGGTATAATGTTTGCTTCTCTCCATTCAAACGGAACCACTCCCTCGTTTAATGACAGGTTGAAAACTATTGCAAGCGGTGTGATAATTTGTTCTACAATTTACAATAGTAGTTTGGGTGGAATCCCATCCACTCCAGTTGATTTATTATCCTTCATTGTCCTTATTTTCGTAGCTACCATTTCTGGAGTTACACCTAACTGTCATAAATAGTCTGATTCCGACCCTTAAATTTAGCCTATGGTAATTGCAATGAATTAAAATATTCACTGGTAAACACTGAACTAAAGAACTCATTCCTTTCTTCTGCCATTTAGAATCCCCCTGATATTATATTTCCAGCGCTATCTTCTAGAGGATCAACTTGATCGTGAACTTTTTAGTTGCTCCGAACATATGCATACAAACTCTTGCTGTCATGTTTTACAGTACACGCTATTTTTATTCATAACTTCTCTTTGATTTTCTAATTTCAGTTGTAGCTTTTTAGATGCTTCTTTATAAACGTTATAGTCTTCTTCATTTCCAGTGCGTCTATATGACTTCCATATCATTTGTTTGTATTTAATTTTTCAAATAGCTTCTTTTGAAAAGTTTTCTTTCTGGATTCTTTCCCTTTTTTTTTCAAGGGAACGAATGTATGGACGATGCTATAAATTTCACTATTTAAGATATTCCTGCATTCTGTTGCTGTCTTATTCTTCAGTGTGTTATTCCAGTCTATTTTTGCTTAATATTTTCTCATATCGTTATATCTTCCATTGTGTAAATTTATCCGGTGCTCCTTTTTATTATATCTGTCTGATGTTACTTTGATGGTAAAATGTATCTGGTTGTGATCGCTACTCCCCAGTGGCTCACATATCTTGACATTGTCAATTAATCTTTCTGTGAGGACAAAACTATGTCTAACACATTCTCACCCCTGGTTGGTTCGAGCACATTTTCAAAAAGGAAACTACCTTGTACTTAAGCTAAAAACGTGTGGTCCTCAATTCACGTACTCTGTAGAGATTCCATTATATATGACCACGGTTAAAATCCCCCATAATAATTCAGTCCCGTATGCTCACTTCCCTTATACCGTTTTGTACGTTTGCATTCTCTTCTATGCTTATGTTTGGACTTCGATAAACTAACCCAACCGTTAACGTAGAGTTTCCTGTAACTATGTTACACCAAACAGTTTCTTCACAGTCTGTTTCTCTTTCTAAATATATTTCATAAGCCTGGACATATTCTTTAATATATAAAATAACTCCACCTCCCCGTCTTCCATTTCTGTCTTTCCTAGACATTGCATAGCCTGTCAGTCCTAATTTGGCATATGAAATATCAGTGGTGGCCCAAGATTCAGTTGAACCTATTATCTAACGGTCACTGTCTTCTACCATAACGTTTATTTCACTCCTTTTGTTTACTAAACTCCTTGCATTTAAGCAAATGCATTTATATCCAGCTTCAGAACAGTTGTATATAAATGCACTTGCTTATTTATTTGTGCTGTCTTTATCTGTGCCTCCAGTTTCAGGTTTCTCTGTGAATCCCCCGTATGAATCTAGTTTAAATTAATGCAACCTGTCCCACTGTCAACAGATTGCAGCAGGTGCTCTGAGAAACCTAATGCCCCATTTCCACTTAGATGGAGGCCATCTCACATGTACATAACTTCCCTCCCAACAAAGTGTCTGCATAAATCAATGAATCCCACCCCCTCTTCTTCACACATGTGTTTAACTATTGAATTGATTGCCATCCTCTTGCAGTTTCTATATGTTTGTCCCTTCCTCCCTTTACTGGCAAAATTCCTGAGTGAACGATATGTTCTACCCTTGTCTGCTTTAAATTATTGAATAACTGTCTGTGTTTCTGGACTATTCCGGTTGTCCACTCCTTCTCTGCATTATTTGTTCCTGCATGTACAAGAATGGTCCCTCCCTTCCAGGACCCATCACTTTCTGTACTCTTTCTGTTATATGATCTATATTGGCCTCTGCTAAGCAAACAACTATATCTTCTCCTTCATTAAGTGTTTTATTTGTCTTTCTCATTAAAGAGTCACCCATGAATATTCTCGCTTTTCTCTTCACCCCTTATATCACTGCCTCAGAGTAGCTCCTTCGTTGGTTTCCGTCCGTCTCGTTGCTGTCATCTACCACTGTCACCTTTACTCCAATCTTAACTCCTGTCTTCTTTCCTCTGATGTCACTTTTCTTCCTATCATGTTCTTCTTTGTTTCTTTTCCTATGCTATGTTCTAGCAGGTGTGTCTTGTCTCTCCATTTGAGTGGACCTTTTCCAAGTCACCTTTTCCTGTCATCATCTCAATCAACTTCTTCAGTTTGTCTACTCCCGCCAGTAAGCACTCCAACCTCTTATAACCTCGACACTAATTTGCCCAATTATCGCATTTTTAACATGTCAGGTTTCGACTACCCGTTATGTGCCGTTTGCACGGCGCCATTGTTTTGTGTAGTTTTACAGTTTATCCAAGGTAGAAATGTATATCTTAAAGCTAAGATAGTCTTTAGAAAGACTGTTCTCTATGTACTGCAGCACAAGTTATATTTCAGCAGATTTTAATTAAACAACTTACCATTTACCCTATCACAAACTCTAACGTTACCGGTAGTGACCTAATTTAAATACAATCAATTACTTTATGGTAGACTGAAATTTCTGCACCAGTGTCAACAATGATCTGGTTGACACTTACTTGTTTAAGATAATGTGGACAGATCCTTTAACACAGTGTTACATCTGGAACAAATTTCAGACACGGTTTAACACTATGGATGGTATAGATCGAAATCAAAGAACGTATTTAGAAAAAAAGAAGCTGATTCTCCATTCTCAACTGTAGCAGAATTGTTATTATTTAAAACATGTTAAACATTTAAAATATTACATTTAACACGCATGCATACGTTGGATTGTCAACAGGAAATTATATCTATATCGACAGATGACGCGTTAGATGGTATCTAATATCCAATGATTCAACCAGATCAACACTCATCAACTTGTACTTCAACACACGTTGTAGTAGTTTGTTTCATACATCCAGTTTCAAGGCAGTGTTCAGCAGTACAAAATATATGTAATAATATTTGGAACACAATACACAGAAATCAACTAAGTTAAAACGTAAACCCAATCGACACAAAAGTAAATACTGGAAAAACGATAATTTTGTCGCGGACTACTTGATTTTAAACAATTGCTATACGAGCACGTTTTATGCTAACAAGTGCCTTGTGAACAAATAAAAACACTTATATCAGTAAGTGCGGATACTGTTTGTTCATATTATGTAGGCATATATAGCGTAGTGTTTAGAAGAAATGACTCTCAGTCAAGAGAACTCTGGTTCGATTCATCTTCTTGCCGTTTCTAAGTTTAAACATATTCCTTCATTGAAATATGATCCATTTTATTCAGATATACCCAAATCATTATTTACTCAAATCTTCGGGCAACGATTACAGCGTGCTTTGCACCCAAGATAAATCAAGAGAGTATACATAGAATTACCTGTTTTGTTTGTATCTGTAGTATGTATCAGTTTTTAATAATCACTGATTTCTACTTAATAAAATTTGTTACTGTCTGGTTATATTCAGTCGACGTGTCTTGCTGTTGTCTTTGCAATACTATTGTACACAAGCAATCGGAGCAATTCAACATGTTTGTGTTTATTGTATATTGGTAACAATGCGTTATTAATTGATACGTTGTTTAATGTTTGTGTGTTTCGAGATTATGTAAATTAATCTAGCCATTGCATAAGTAAATATTTACATATATTTTTTCATTGTTTTCATGTGTGTGCATAAGTAACTTTGTTGGAGCAGTCTATGAACATTTTAAAGAATGAGGATATGCTGATTCAAATGGAATTACCCAGCATCGCACCTAACCAAGGGCACACAATAATGCGCTCAACATCAATCAGCGTGTATGCCAACGATCCTCTTCTACAGCAGTTTAAGAAGTATATAAGTCTCCTTTCGCTTTATCCATTTTGCCGTTCAGTTGCTTTTTTAATCGATTAAAGTTGTATGTCAGAATATCAAAATTATGTTTACAATGCGATGTGAAAAATCAGTTTTACACGCACTTCTCTTTTTAACTCCAGCAAGTGATATGCTCTATTGGGAACAGCGTAACCAGTTACGTGGCAATATAAGGTCGTAACATATTGCAGTAATATACATATGTGGTTCTTCCAATGGCTCCTACACTTACAAATCAATTGATATTTAATAGTCATTAATGCGTCACTGCTAGATATGATATCCATTCACTATTAGGCGTCTCATCTGTCTGCTGTACTAAAACATTGTTAACGTAATATGTGTTTGTTAGATGTGTGAATAGTGTGTGCTGCAGACTATGTAAATACAAAAAAAATGAGTTATCTCTGCCAAATTAGAAAGCTTAGACCGATACCTTTTGCACAGGCCACACACATTCTTTCACACATAAAACACAAAAACACGTATACTTGTGTGAAGGATGTGCAATAGGTAATTATGTGCATGTGTATGCGCTTGTGCGCGTTTTCGCGTGTGTGCGTGTGTATGTGTGATTGTATGTGTATGTGTGTGTATGTGTGTGTGTGTGTGTGTGTGTGTGTGTGTGTGTGTGTGTGTGTGTGTGAGTGTGTGTGCGATCGTGGGTACATGTGTACGTATGTGCGTACGTGTGTGCATGCACACACCAAACCTGCCATCTTGTGGGTGTTTTGTGGGATTCTGGGCACATCCCTTTTCTTGTTGTGGACCTGCCCGTACCTTTAATAGGCTGTGCTGTAACAATACTGTCATTATTATCCATACCTATTGCACATCCTTCACACACGTACACGTGTTTTTGTGTTTTTATATGAGAGAATGTTTGTGGGATGTGCAAGTGGTCTAAGCTGACTAATTTGGAAGAGGTGACAGAAAGATGAGACGCTTAATAGTGAATGTATGTCTTATCAAGGAATGACGTATTAATTACTATTAAATATAAATTGATATGTAAGAGAAGAAACCACTGGAAGTACCACAAACACACACACACACACACACACACACACACACACACACACACACACACACACACACACACACACACACACACACACACACACACATATATATATATATATATTACTGCAATATGTTACGACCTCGCATTGCCACGTAACCCAATAGGACATATCACTTGCTGGAGTTTAAAAGAGAAGAGCGTGTAAAACTGGTTTCACATCGCCATATAAACATAATTTGATATTCTCACATACAACTTTGATAGATTATAAAAGCAACTGAAATGCAAAATGGATAACGCGAATGCGATATAAAAAATGTCATGTACCTACCGTCTTGCACACAAACTTGCCATTGTTCCTCTGTACCAACAAACGTTTAGAAGGCCAGTATGCAGCGTGTATGAAGCGGGGCTGGTCTCAAAAGAGCCGTGGGTTGACGTAAGCGGATAGGCTTACTACAAATCTGAAATCGCCATACCTTACACGTTCCGTTCCATAAACCAAGCGTTGATACTCCAGTAGGCACACATTACGTCCAGACACCGGATAATTCAGCAGCATAAGAGAAGGTAAGCCACCCGTCTGAGGGAAACAGCGGTCTGCCAGTCTCGCACACGCTCTACTTACGCACACCATAATGCTAGTACTTACTTACTGCTCCCGTAACCCGCCTGGATCATAGGGGCATTGCATTGCTGAATGTTTCACCAGTCGACGCCAGTCTTCGCGGTTGTGTGCTAATGTCTGAGTTTCTACAAAGGTCTTCCCAGTCCATTCTGGTATATTGTCTGACCATCTCTTCTTCTGTCTTCCCTGTCTTCTTATCCCCGGTACTGTTCCTTGTAGTGTTGTTTGTGTGAGCTCGCTTGATCGTGTTACATGGCCATACCATCTCAGTTTCCTCTTTTTTACTGTGGTCAGCAGGTCTTCGTTATATCCCACATGTTGAGTGATGAGTTTTCTGATTTCATCTTTGGTGATGTGGTCCATGTAGGAAATATCGAGGATTCTTCGGTAGCATTTCATTTCCAATGCAGCAATTCTTCTTTGCAGTTCCGCTGTGAGGGTCCATGATTTGCATGCATACATAAAGATGGAAAGGTACGTACTAGTTTATGTTTATATTTCTGTGCGATGTTTTTGTGTCTCCAAACTGGTCTCAATTTCGCCAGTTCTGCTAATGTTTGCGCATATCTTGCAAGGATTTCGTTCCTGGAACCCTCATCATTGATGATAGCTCCGAGGTACTTGAATTGACTTACTGTTTCCAGTTCGTGTCCAGTGGCAGTTATTCGGGACCTCATTGTATTTTTGCTGTTTGTCATTAGCTTGTTTTTTTCTGTGCTAATTTCCATTCCATATCTGGCTGACGTTTCGTCCAGTCGGCTCACAAGGTTAGCAAGTTCCTCTTCACTTTCAGCCAACCCGTCGATGTCGTCAGCGAACCATTGGTTGGTGATGATGCATCCCCCAATGTTGACTGTGCCAGTGTGATCTTCCAGGGCATCTGTCATTATTCGTTCCAGGAATGTGTTGAATAATGTAGGTGACAAGAGGCATCCTTGACGGACTCCGACTGATGTGTGGAACCATTCACCTACAGCGCCTTGCACCAGTACTGCGCTGCTAGCTTTAGCGTATAGCTATTCGATGGTGTGTACTAGTTTTCGTTCAATAGTGTAGTTCTTCATTGTTGCCAATAGTGCGGCATGCCATACCCTGTCAAATGTCTTCTTGAAATCAATGAAGACATGGAATAGTACCTGTTGATGTTGCATGTATTTCTCACCCAGAACACAGATATTGAATATTTGTTCCGTGGTGCTTCTTCCACTGCGATAGCCCGCCTGTTCTTCGGCGATGATCTATTCTACTTGTGGTTTCAATCTGTTCTCGCATGTTCAATCTTTGCTCGCATGGCTAATGAGGCTGATGGTTCGGTAGTTTTTACATTGTTGTAAGTTGCCCTTCTTGGGGAGAGTAATTATCAGTGATTGTTCCATGTTGTTGGCCACTCTCCAGTTTGCCAGATTTTGTTGCAGATGTTGGTGAGGATGTCTATCACCGTTTCTCCTCCGTTCATTATCAGTTCTGTGGGAAGTTGTCAAATTCAGCAGCTTTTCCCTCCTTCACTGATCTTACAAATATCTCCACTTCTTCACGTAAAATTGGAAAGTCGTCCTCATTTTATGATTCTTGCCTGCTGGCTAGAACACTTGGATTCTGTTGGTCTGGAAGTTGTACAGCTCCGAACCGTATTCCGTCCATCTGTTGATAATGTTTTTTCTTTGGAGAGGCATTTCCCTTCTTTGTCTTGAATTGTGTTGACTTTCTCCTGCCTTTGCATTGTCAATTCTCTCACGACATGGTACGCTCTTTTGCTGTTGTTGTTGGCGAGGCAGTCTTCAATTTCCATGCACTGTTCTTCAATCCATTTTTCTTTGGGTTTTTTAATTCCCTTTCTGATCTTCTTGTTGATCTCACTGTACTTTGCTGCTCCTTCTTCCATGTACTTGTCTTTCTTAAAATCTCTCCTAGTGTCAGACATTTCCATAATTTCTTCTGTGACCCAGGGTTTGGCTTTTCGGCGGTGTTTCCCTAGGATGTCATTAGCTGTTTCTGTCATCACTGCATTAAAATTTGTAATTATCTCTTCTAGATCTTCTTCAAGCATGAGCAGTGGTGCAAACTTCCCTCCAATTGTTGCTTGGAATGATGCCAAGATCGCAGGCTCTTTCAGTTTGTCCAAGTTGAACTTGAGCCTGGTATTCTTATGTTTATTCTTTTTCAGCAGTACTTTGAAGTTCATCAATACGAGGTCATGGTCACTTCCTACGTCTGCTCCTGGGAAAGTCCTTGATTTGGCCCTGTTGATTCCAGATCTGAACCTATTTTGCACCAGGGTGTAGTCAATCTGATTGTGATCTCTTCCGTTAGGTGCATGCCATGTCCATCTTCGGGATGCTTTATGTTTTCCAAGTGTGTTTGCAAGCACCATGTTGATGTAGTTGGCAAACTCCAGCAGGCGCAGTCCCCTCTCGTTAGTTGTAGCATTACAAAAAAAACCGCACGAATCTTTCCATTCTGCATGTGCATCGGCACCCACTTTGGCATTCCAGTCTCCCTGGGCAATCAGAATGTCCTTCTTGTCTACCCCTTCGACGATGTCCTGGAGTTGATTGTAGAATTATATTGCTAGTGTAGAACGCTTTTCACCAACAATAACCAATTTAATAACAGGGCACAATATTTTCTCGTAGCCCAATGAAAATATTAATAATAATAACCGGCCTGAGCCGCCTTACATACTTTGCGCACGCCCATCACAAAATACATAGTAGCATTACGATTCATAAACACAACAGTCTTGGGGGTGTATTGATAAACATTCGTCGGGTGTATTGATAAGCAGTCGTCGCCGGCGTTGATATAAGAACACGCGGTCCCCACCGCCCTTAATGGAGGCCTCAGGTGAGTTAGAGATTTATACTTTAGAGGCTTAGAAGGTCATTAATTAATTAATTAATTAATCAGGCATTTAGGCTTTTTATATATGTAGTTAGTCTAGTTATATTTTGTGTATCAAAGTCTTAGCTACACTGTAATGTTGGTGTTTTATTATTGTACGTTTAGTACGCAGCTTAATCGATTGTTTTAAACACTGCTGAGCGTAGATGTGGTTTGGATTTTAATGGAGTTAACTTATTATTGTTACTACTATTATATTTATTTCAGATGGCTTTAAATAAAATCAAACTTGCCAAAACAATACAATTATCTCGATCTACGGAAACACATATGAGAGCTTGCCGCAACATTAGTTTAGTGTTCGAACAAATGCTACCAGTACCTTGTTATGTTGTCTTGATGCGCCTCTGAGCTTGGTTTCCAAGGATTTAAACGCAATAAAAGGTAAATTATTATCATATAATGATTAAAAGCTAATTCAGGCGCTAGATATGTAATACCATTATATCAGATGCGCACTACCATCAGAGAACACAGAAAGACAAACAATATACTTTTTGTATCCCGGACTAGTCAAATCCATTGCAGCGGAAAACCTCCCAGAAAGACAATTTGGGTTCAGACCTAGCCGAGTAACTGCAGGGATGCCTTGCATAAATCAAGACCATTGAATATAGTATCTTGGAGCTGCTGTTAGCAGATGACTGCGCACACCTGGCGCACACCGAAGAAGCGCTTCATGAAGTGGTCAACTGCTTCGATGAAGCAGTTACAGCTTTTGGCCTGACTGCCAACCTAAGTACATCAGAGGTCCTGCACAAGAAAACACCCCATGTAACTTACAAACTACTCCAGATAAAGATTGACGGACACCCACTCAACACATATGATCAGTTGACATACATTGGAAGTGCCATCTTAAATGATGCAACAGCAGCCAAAGATGTGGAAACAACCTAACCTAGGTAAAGCCAACAGCTCTTTCCGTCGCGTGTAGAAACGTGTATGGCACAACCAAGCAATATGTCTATGAACCGACATATATGTATAAAAGACAGTCGTGACTACCCTGATGTATGGGGCAGAGACGTCGATCCTCTACAGAAACCAAGTACAAAAGCTTCAACAGTTCCTTCACCGATGTCTGCATTCCATCATGGAAATCCTTTGACTCGACTATGCCTCCTACAACGAGGTCCCGGAAAAGGCAAACCTCCAGAGCATCGAAGCCATGTTGATGATCAGGCATCTCCGCTGGGCAGACAACGTCTCCCGAATGGATGACACCATAATGTCAAAAGCTGTATTTTATAATGAGCGTCGTCGGGCAAGCGACACAGAAGAGCACCCCTCATGCGCTACAAGGACCAGCTCTAGCGGCAAGTCTCACAGCAAATATTGACCATAACGGCTGGGAACAGCTAGCTGCAGACAGAAGTAACTGAAGAGCGACTACCAGAAGAGAAGCCCATGACTTTGAGCGTAGGCTGAGGAAAGAATGTTCAGGCCAAGGCTACGTTTGACCAAACCGCTCCAGAGCCTGCAAATCCAGGATATGCATATACAGCGACCAGATGGCGTGCCGCCGTCAACAAGGATGTCCCTGATGTATTCTTATTGATATTCGCAAGCGAAGTATCTGCCATAATTACTATTATGTATGCAAGTAAACGAATACACTTGGCGCAGTAACCGCAGTAATTGAATAACTCCAACACGCTTTTGTTTACTCTTTGATGTGCTACCTTAAGTGTTCTATGTATTTTGTTACAATAATGCAATTTGTCAATTTCATTTCTTTCCACTATTATACACCGCCGCAATCACAACAGGCATTTGTGCACAACATGTATGAGTTGAATGTGTTTATGTCAACAATTATGCTAGTGTGTTCTTATTGTTTTAGGGTTTCTTCTACCTTCCATTCTCATAACATTATGTAAAGTGAGACATGCCATCGAGTTACTCAATATATCGTCCGGATAATGCAATTATGTTTGACAACGGAAGTCGATATTATGTTTTTTGCAACACCGCCTTTTCGAGCAGATTATAATAGACAGGATGGCAAGTTTAATGTTGACGCTTTACATACATGAATTGCTTGGATAATCCTTTGATGACGTGTAAAAGACAATTTTTTGAATGTCAGTTTTTTCAACTTTCATTATCTAGACGGAGAAGGAGAATCTCGAGGCCGAGCTCTAGGAGAAAGGGGCGGTGAAACAGACCGAGATGGAAAAAGATATATTCCAGGTCGAGATTAGTATGCGATGGAGCATGAAAAGGAGAAGGCAAGGCTCCACAACGAGGCTGCGACCCTAGAGAACCGGGAATTGGCATTACCCTATTTTAACGAGAACAATGATTCTTACCTTCAGCGTTTTTTTCGATATGCCGATAATCAGGGATGAGAACATGATAATTATGCCATTTTTCTTAGCGCGTTGTTTATCGGACATGCGCTGGAAGTTTATTCCCGTTCCATACATCCTCCCTCGCAACTCCCCTTGGCCTATCATCTGTCTAGTGATCTGCGAGATGTCGTTCGAGACCACTGGTCAACCATCAGAAGCCACGTGATAAGAGGCCCCGTTCAATCAATTTTCAATTACAGGGTGACGACACCGGACACGACTCATCTAGAACCATCCTTGAAGATCATGTTTCAACAACAGGAACACACCTTTAAGATCAATCTTAGTTACGGTTTTGTCCTATGGAACAAGATCACCAATATACATCGGTATTATCATTCGTCATGTAATTTTTGCGGACGTTACCTCGATGAACCGTGTCTGATTACCAACACCGAAGACTTTGATGCATTTCTAGCGCGTATCCGAGAAACAGACGTGTTGCAGTGGGCTATCAATCAACGTCTGAACAGTCAACGGGTATGCGAGGCGGTCACGAACGTCACCTTCTTCGTCAATCACATCGTACAGCATCCTATAGGATGCGCGGACATCAACCTTTCCAGGTACATCAAGAACAACCATGCCATCATCGGACTGGAAAGAGAAGGCAACAACAACAAGAAGTACAGCGACAATCTGTGTTTCTTCCGTTGTCTGGCTCTGCATCGCGGATGTGACCCGCGTTACCTGGAACCCACTGTGAAGGTACTCTACGAGAAGTACGACCACGAAGACGGAGTGTCTAGGAAAGACTTTGAGGGAGTGACGATGGACGACCTCTATCGGATCGAGACCACCTTTGAGATCAACGTGTGCGTCTACACCCTCATCGAACCAAAGGAAGTAGAAGACGAAAAGACGACTGCCGACCTCGTACGTCGTTCATTGTGTCACTATTCCGACACCTTGTACATCAATGTGTACGAGACACACTTTTCCTATATACAAGACATCAATATGTACTGTCACTCTTATCGTTGCAGGAAATGCGGTGACTCGTTGTGGAAAGACGCGTACAAACTAGAGAGACACGAGCCCACGTGTAAGGATGGCGTGCGAAAGATCTATGCCGGTGGTGTCTACCGTCCGACGCCGACAGTCTTCCAGCGTTTGGACGACGAAAACATTCATGTTCCCGAGTGCTTGCGCTACTACCCCTATCGTGCTACCTTCGACTTCGAGTCCTGGTTCGATACGTCACACCTTCCGTCGGACAGCGACAAGGTTCACTGGGTGTCTCGTCACGTACCCTTGAGCGTGTCACTGGCGAGTAACGTGCCTGGATTCGAATAAGTGCGATGTCTTATCACCGATGGTGATAGCGACAAGTTGGTGTCCGACATGATGTCCGTCCTTCAGTCTATGAGCAGTGCTGCCTACGAAGCCATGATAGACGATTACGAGAGGGTCCTTCAAGAACTCGCGGAAGCCATCGCGACCTGGGACGAGGAGGCGGCGGCGGCGGCGGCGGACAATGAGTCTAAGCGACAACCGACCAATCCCTACAAGACACTCATGGGTCAATTGTACAGTTGGCTTCATCAGTTTCCCGTCATCGGATTCAACTCGAGCAGGTACGACCTGAACGTCATCAAACAGTTCCTGGTATTCTACTTCCTGTCCACACCGGAAGAAAGAGAGGAGGAGGAGGAGAAGGAGGAGGGTCCTGGAGACTTTCACGCGATCAAACGCGGCAACACGTTTATGTGTCTATCGACGGATAACCTGAAATTCCTCGATATGACTCATTATATCGCTCCGGGATTCTCGTACGATAAGTACCTGAAAGCGTACGGTTGCGAGGTTACGAAAGGTAACTTCCCGTACGAATACATGGACAGGTTGGAGAGACTCAATGACACCGCTCTGCCTCCCAAAGAGTCTTTTTTCAGTCGACTGAAGAACGAAGGTATTTCCGACGAGGACTATACCCGTTGTCAAGAGGCGTGGCGATACAACGACATGAAGGCTTTGCGGGACTTTATCGTCTGGTACAACAACAGATACGTCGTACCGTTCTTGGAGGCCATCGACAAACAGTTTGCCTTCTACCGACAACGCGGTCTCGACATGTTCAAACAAGCCATTAGTATACCCGGTTTGACCTTGGCCCACCTGTTCAACTATGTACCGGAGAAGACCTTCTTCACCCTCTTCAACGAGACGAACAAGGATGTCCATCAACTTGTCAGAGATAACATCGTCGGAGGACCTTCGCTCATCTTCACCAGACATCACGAGAAAGGGGTCACGAAGATACGTCGGAACGATTACGGTGATGCGGCTCGAACGTGTCAGTCCTTTGTTGAATATGATGCGAATGCATTGTACTTGTGGTCTCTATCGCAGGACATGCCGACGGGATGGTACACGCGACGACGGGAAGAGAAGGAGTTCCGACCGGAAGCAGGACAGCCCACCGGACAGATGGCCGCAGAATGGCTGTCGTGGGAGTCCGAAAGAACGGGACGCGTCATACGTCACCAGTCCAACGGACGAGAGAAGCGCATCGGTAAACTCCTAGTGGACGGTTGGTGCAGTGAAACAAAGACGGCCTATCAGTTTCACGGATGATTCTATCACGGATGTCCGTGCACCGGTCTTGAGGTCAACGAGCTCAACGGGAAACCCATGACTCAACTCGTCGCCGAAACACGAAAGAACACGAGCTACCTTCGTCACTTTGTCAGGGTCTTCGAGATGTGAGAATGCGAGTGGAAGGTCACGAGACGCGATCCGTGTGTGAAACTGTTTCTGGACGCCTCCTTTCGCCGCCACCGCGTGTCATGGAAGATGACGTCACAAGAGATCCTGACAGGGGTACGTAATGGCAGGGTTTTCGGAATGATTCAGTGCGACATTCGTGTACCGGAGGAATTGCGCGCGCACTTTGCCGAGATGTATCCCATATTCAAGAATATTCACATGACCCGCGATGACCTCGGACCGTACATGCGTCGATACGCCGAAGAACACGACATCATGAAAACCCCGCGTCGCATGCTCGTCGGAAGTTATCGTGGAGATAACATCTTGCTCGCTACACCTCTCTTGCGATGGTATCTGGAGCACGGACTGAAGGTGACTCACGTCTATCAGGTCATTGTGTACACACCGATTGCCTGCTTCCGACGATTCGGTGAGGCGTTGTCCACTGCGCGTCGCGAAGAAGACGTCCACCCCGACTGGGCCATGATCGCGGACACCAACAAACTGATGGGGAATTCTTCGTATGGAAAATTTATAACCAACGTCGATAGACAACGCGAAGTCAGGTATTGTACGGAGAAGAGGGCATCGATGGCGATCAACGATCGTCGCTTCCGGCAACTCGACGTCGTGACCGAAGATGCGTACGAGATAGAGATGCACAAGCGCACCGTCAAATACTACCTGCCCACGCACGTGGGATTCTTCGTGTTACAGTGGGCCAAACTGCGCATGTTGGAGTTCTACTACGACTTCATGGTCAGGTACGTGGAACTCCCGCTGTTCGAGTACTGCGAAACCGATACGGACAGCGCCTATTTGGCTCTAGCAGGTGATTCCGTCGATGACCTCGTGACCCCGGAACTACGCGAAGACTACTATCGTCACCGCTCCGAATGGCTTCCGTCCGAATGTTGCGATGATCATCGGACCGAGTACGTGCTCTGTCGACTGGCCGGACGTCCGTGGAGCGGTAACGAGACGTGTTGCGAGGCGCGCAAGGCGTACGATAAGAGAACACCTGGACTCTTCAAGGTCGAATGGTCCGGCGACTGTTTCCTGGGTCTGTGCAGCAAGACCTACTATTGTTCGGGTACGGTCGATAAATACAGTACCAAGGGTCTGAATAAGCGACTGAACACCATCGACGATCAGACGTTCCTGGAAGTGCTCACCAATCTCCGGAGCGGAAGCGGAAACAACCGTGGGTTCCGGGTGAATCACTCGTCCGTGTTGACGTACATTCAGGAACACGCGGCTTTCACCTACTTCTACGCCAAGCGCGTGGTCCACGAGGACGGAGTCACAACGGGACCGGTGGACGTGTGATGACGATCGATTGCCGTGTAAGTCTACGCCGAAACACTACTGACACAAAGAGGAAATGCGCCCCTACGTTAGATGGGGTTATAGGCGCCGCTTTGTTGTCACGTTGTTAGTAGGCAGACAGTAGACACACAAAAAAGTTATTTAGACAGATGTCACGCAATCGGTCGTCATAGACCATCATGTCAAGGACGCGAGCGGTCGTAGGAGTATCGATAGTAGAACGATCGGAGTGTACCTGTACGTCCTATACGTCTACTTGTACGTTCCCCTTCGTTCTTCGTGCGGTGGAGGTATCGTCGTATCTAACGTCACAGAGAATGCGACCGCCTACTAGAAGACGCGGCGGCAACGATCATGGATACGCGATGGAAACATCCCTTCATCTGTATAATCGCGGGTCCGACGGGGTGCGGTAAGAGTACCTTCGTGACGCGTGTTTTACGTCACGCCGTAAAGATGATAGATCCGCCTCCGCAGAAGACGACGTGGTATTATGGAGAGTGGCAGAACGCCTACGCATCCATAGACAACGACTTGGTGCGATTCGAGGAAGGGTTGCCGAAGGGCGATTTCGACGCATCGACGCGAAACCTCGTGGTCATAGACGATCTGATGGCGGAAACGGATGAAAGGGTCACGACCTTGTTCACGAAAAAGAGTCATCATCAGAACACCTCCGTCCTCTCTCTCGTGCAGAACCTGTTTCCGAAAAACATGGAGAGTCGCACGATCAGTCTGAACGCGCAATACATGGTGGTCTTCAAGAATCATCGCGGCGCATCGCATATAGGTCACTTGGCGCGACAGATGTATCCGGGACGCCTGAAGTTTGTACAGGAAGCATTCAAAGACGCCACGTCATTACCGTACGGTTATCTCCTGATCGATCTGAAACAGGACACACCCGAAGACATGCGTCTGCGCACGGCCATCTTTCCGGACGACGGTGTTCAGTACGTGTACCAGCCCAAGGTATAAGACGACTGTCCATGGACATCGTCACTTCAGTCGCAGGATGTCGGAGGTCGTGAAGAGACATATCCTGTGCATACAGGCTCTCAACAGATACAAGAGCGCGAAATTGAGACGAGCCTTCATCAACAACGCCGACGCTGATCTCTTGTGCGCTTTGGCCGAGTGCGCCTACAACATATTGAAGAAGAACATTCCCTTGACCCCCGTACAGAGACAACGTTTGAATGAATACAAAACAAAACTGCGCGAGTTGGCAGACAGAGGCGCGACAGCGGATAGGAGACGTCGTATTCTGCTGCAGGGCTTGGGACGAAGAAACGTACCGGTCGGGAGACGTCGTCGAGGTAATAATAATAACCAGGTCGGAGAGGGTCAGACCGGTGGTTTCCTGGGTGCTTTTCTAGCACCCTTGGCTAGTTCGGTCTTTCTACCCTTGCTCAAAGAGGTGCTATTCAAGTAGACGACAAGAATGGAACACGCACGGAAGATGGCCTTGGTAGATCCGCGACTGTTGGACAGTCTTCGCGCACCACCGACGGATATCCTAGGACGGAAGGTACAAAACCTCGATAACGAGATGAAAGTCATACTCGACAGACTGGATATCACCGACGGAGACAAGGTCATGATGTATAATCAAGTGTTGCAACGCTACAACGCGTTGTCCAATCGTCACACGCGAGAACCGGTGCGCGTGATGAACGTGGAGACGCCACCACCACCACCACCAATTGTCCCAGCGCCAGTTGACACGGCGGCGGCGGCGGCGGCGGCGGCAATTGTCCCGCCGCCCCCGCCGGATCGTCTCAAAGGAGGAGATGTCAAGTGGAACGCGCGCGGAGAGCTCATGCACAAAGGAGTAGCGCTACGCGGAAGTAACGTGGTTTATCTCGTAAACGATGTCCTGCGCAAGCGCAAGACCGCCGGCAATCCGACTGGATGGCAGGTGTTTGCGCGTCAACTCGGTGACTCGAACGTACCCTTGGAGTTGGTGGGTAACCAGGACAGGAAACGGCATATTCAGCAGTCGCAAAAGAAGAGCGCGGTAGCGGCAGCGGCTACACGATCGCTCGGTAGAGCGCGACGAACCCTGCAGTGGACACCCCTCGCGCGTCGTCAACGGATGGACTCGTCTTCTACCGCTTTCCCTACACCACCGTCAGAAAGACGTAAGACATGGGAGAGTCTTTAAAGACGTCGCAGCATGATGTCGTGGAGCATTCGTCTGTTTACCGGTATCGCTTACGCCACGCTTCATGTCGTGACCGGAATCACCGTCGACTATCTGATACGACTATGGCGCGTCACCGAAAAACACTGCAGGGTGTCTACTTCGATCCCACTAAGGTGGGGAGTTACGGGGGTCTCGCGTCTTTGCGACAAGTCGCCTTCCGACCTATACAGCGTGTACCGAGAAAGATCGTCGAACAATGGCTATCGGAACAGAACGCCTATACTCTACACAAACCGGTCAGAGTTCATTTCAATCGGCGACGCGTGGTCGTCGGAGGCCGGAATCAACAGTGGCAAGCCGATCTCGTCGACGTGTCCAGTCTGAAAAAAGAAAACGACGGAACGACGTTCCTACTCACGATGATCGACATCTTCTCGAAAGTCGCCCGATGCGTCTATGTCGAAGGAGCTGGACGGACTCTTCACCAACGACGGCGTTCGGCCGCTGTCGTTGCAGACCGATAGAGGTCTGGAATTCTTTAATCGTAGTGTTCGAGGTGTATTGGAAAAGTACGGTATCCAACACTTATCCACCTACAACGAGGAGACCAAGGCGAGCATCGTGGAACGCTTCAATCGCACACTAAAGACGCGGATGTGGCGATAACTGACACACAAAGAAACGTGGCGATACATCGATATCCTTCCGGATCTGGTGAGGTCGTACAACGACACACCCCACCGCAGCATCGGGATGTCTCCGTCGCAGGTGGATCCGGCTAATCAGGAAGAGGTGTGGCAGCGCTTGTACGGTGGTCATCACGGTAAGGGCGTGCCCAAGTACCACGTGGCGGATCGCGTGCGTATCAGCAAGGTCAAGAGACGGTTCGACAAAGGCTACACGGCGAATTGGACAGAGGAGATATTCACGATACGCGAGGTGCATCCGTCCGATCCGCCCGTCTATCGTCTAACGGACGATCTCGGAGAGATACTGGACGGCACCTTCTACGAACCGGAGTTGCAGAAGGTGACGGTTCCGATCGATAAACTGTACCGCGTGGAATCGATAGTGCAGAGACGCAAGGTAGGGAGGCGAAGGGAGGTGTTGGTGAAATGGTTTGGATACCCTTCGAAATTCAACAGCTGGATCGATGCCAAGGCACTCGTCGGACTATAAAGACTAGTCACCTGTCCGACGATATGTCATTCATCCACTCATGACGGACGAGACGACAACAGTTGTCAAAGAAGAAGTCGACGCGCCCCAGAAAGAGAGGACTCCGTGGCACATCTTCGGCACCGCGTGTCCCAAAGAGGAGATCGTTTTTGTGTGTCAGGTTATCGTCTTGTACAGTGTCATCTTGGTCAGCATCTATAACCTATCCGTCGGACACGAGAACCCGACTCTGTGGACGGCCCTGTTGAGCAGTTCGTTGGGTTACCTGCTACCCAGTCCGACGTTGCGACAAGATGATCAGCAGTGATTTCTACCTGACGCTACCTAGCAACGCTTCCATGCGTACGCATCCCGACAACACGTTGACCCACTACATGACATCGTTACCGCAACGTCTCAACTTGTTGGGTCAGTGGGAGTGTGGTCTGTTGGAGATAATCTATCCGCATAGTTGGTACAACGTGAGAGAGAAGGTCGCGTGGTTCGGTATAGGACTAAGAAACGAGGATGACGAGCACGAGATGAATACGACGAAAACCAATATCGAGGTCGGGTATTACCACGGACCGCAGAATCTCATCAAAGCGATAAATAAAGCTCTAATACGTGTGCTACCGGATAATGTCGTGCGCTTATACTACAGCTCCACCACGCACAAGATTACAGTGGTGTTGCTGTCGAACGCCATATTCACTGGAGATATGTTGAAGACCATTCTAGGTTTTCGTGAGACCATGCTGTTCGGAGATATGAACAAGAAGAAGAAGAAGGAAACGTTGGTCGAAGCCGACACCGTGGTGGACATGACGCGGGGTTTGGAGTCGCTCTACGTCTACACGAACGTCATCGAACCTCGAATCGTTGGCGACAGCCTCGTTCCACTGCTACGTATCGTTCCACTGAACGGTAGACAAGGCGACACCGTGACGACAACCTACCAAAAATCCAGTACCTACCCGTCCTGTGTAAAGACTTCGGCACGATCGAGATCGATATAAGGGACGATACCGGCCGGTGCGTGCCATTCGAACGCGGAAAACTGACGACGACGCTTCATTTCCGACGGCGACGGACGGCACTGTTCTAGAGAGATGAATTATAACGACTACTACGCTCGTCAAGCGGGAGGCGCGCTTCCCTATTTCGCAGGTGCCCGCTACCAACGAGGTCACGGTCTAGGAAGTCTATTCGGAGGTCTGCTGCGTAGCGTCATGCCGCTCGTCAAGAGAGGCGCCGTGGCGTTGGGAAAGAGAGCGCTGTCGACCGGCGCGCGCATAGCCGACGACGTCCTCTCGGGGGAGAACATCATAACGTCCGCCAAACGTCGCGTTACGGCTGCCGGTAGGGAGATGTTGAGTCAACTCATGACCCCTGCTGGCGTACAAGCGCGTAAGCCGAATATAAGACGCGCGTACCCTGCGAAACGAGTCAGTACAGCCAGGAGACGGACGACGAAGAAGACACGCCGTCGGATACGCGAAGCCGACATATTCGACGATGGCGTTCGTTCATAAACAATCGTGTGAGGGACTCAAGAGCGAACTCGATATCTTCACCGTGCCTCCGACTCAGATCAGTATCATCGATAGTCACGTGGTGCAACATCAACCCATGTCGTCGCTCGACTCGGGTGGACCGATAGAATTCGTTATAGCCGGTTCCGGAGACGATTACCTGGATCTCGCCAGCACGATGCTACACGTTCAAGCGAAGATGACCCGAACCGACGGAAGCGACCTCGATGGCGCCGATCCCGTCGGTCCAGTGAATAATTGGCTCCATTTCCTTTTCAGCCAGGTCGACGTCTACCTGAACGGAACGCTCGTCACCCCCTCGACCAACACGTACCCGTACCGCGCCTACATAGAGACGCTGCTGAGTTACGTAGTCGACGCAAAGTATACGCAACTTACGAGTCAGATGTGGTGCAAGGACACGAGTAATCGTATGGAAGCCGTCGAAATAGCCGCCGGAGATACAGCCAACGCGGGGTTCGTCACCAGACGCGCCGGTACAACTGGGAGTCGCGTGGTCGATATGATGGGACGTCTCCAAGTGGACCTGTTCCTCCAGGATAAATTCCTCATCAACGGCGTAGAGGTCACGATACGTCTGGTACGCAGCAAGGACGCCTTCGCGCTCATGGCCGGTGGAGCCAACCCCGACTACAACATTAAGATCATCAACGCCACGCTATTCGTCAAGAAAGCCACCCTGAATCCGGGCGTGCAGATGGCTCACATCAAGGCCCTCGAAAAAAGCACAGCCAATTATCCGATGCGACCCGTCAACTGCAAGGTCTACTCCATTCCCACAGGTACCCGCTCGCACACGCACGAGAATCTCTTTCTTGGCACTCTTCCAAAACGTCTCGTGCTGTGCTATATCGACAACGACGCCTACAACGGAAGCTACGCAATAAGCCCGTTCAACGCCAAAAACAACCATATCAACTTCCTCGCCGTGTACGTGGAAGGACGACAGATACCCTCCAAACCTTTCCAAACCAACTTCGACGACGACCACTTCATCAGGTGCTACCACAACCTGTTCACCTCGACGGGTAAGGTGTGGCAGGACGAAGGAAACGACTTGATTCGCGACGACTTCCGTCACGGCTACACTTTCTTCGGCTTGGATCTCACCCCTGACTCGTGCGAAGACTGCTGCTTCCATCTGCTACAAAAGGGCAACCTGCGCATCGAGATTCATTTCCGCGACGCACTGGCGACCACTGTGAACGTCGTCGCCTACGCCGAGTTCGAGTCCGTTCTGGAAATCGACAAGAGTCGCAACGTCATCTACGACTATTGATGGAAACCCTGCAGATCGCCCGTCTACTCTTCCGGGATGCGCACGCCAAGGACATCGTTCGTAGGATCGTACCCAAATACGTACTCCTCGCCGAAACGATAGACGCTTACCCGGTCGCCTTCGTCTGCAACACGCACAACAGGACGAAACCGGGAGAACATTGGTTAGCGCTGTACGTGGACGACAATGGACAATGTGAATACTTCTGCTCGTACGGCTTGCCGCCACGACACGTCGAATTCCGACGATTCATGAATAAACATTGCGTAGAATGGACTCATTCAAAGAGACTTCAGAGTCCCGTGTCTAACGTTTGCGGACAATACTGTGTTGCTTATCTCATGTTTCGTTGTCGTGGACTTCCTATGAAGGAATTCGTGAACGGTTTCGGCACTGATCTGGTAGCAAACGATTGTCGTGTGTTTGACGGGCTTAAACTATTGAACTAAGATGCATGCGTTTCGCTACATACCGTGTTTCATTAACGGACAGGTATCATCATCATCATATGATTCGAGCCTATGGCGCGG
>CM034544.1:35714619-35725607 GCA_020002185.1 Paraescarpia echinospica
CGGCATATCGAAAAAAACGCTGAAGGTAAGAATCATTGTTCTCGTTAAAATAGGGCAATGCCAATTCCCGGTTCTCTAGGGTCGCAGCCTCGTTGTGGAGCCTTGCCTTCTCCTTTTCATGCTCCATCGCATACTAATCTCGACCTGGAATATATCTTTTTCCATCTCGGTCTGTTTCACCGCCCCTTTCTCCTAGAGCTCGGCCTCGAGATTCTCCTTCTCCGTCTAGATAATGAAAGTTGAAAAAACTGACATTCAAAAAATTGGCTTTTACACGTCATCAAAGGATTATCCAAGCAATTCATGTATGTAAAGCGTCAACATTAAACTTGCCATCCAGTCTATTATAATCTGCTCGAAAAGGCGGTGTTGCAAAAAACATAATATCGACTTCCGTTGTCAAACATAATTGCATTATCCGGACGATATATTGAGTAACTCGATGGCATGTCTCACTTTACATAATGTTATGAGAATGGAAGGTAGAAGAAACCCTAAAACAATAAGAACACACTAGCATAATTGTTGACATAAACACATTCAACTCATACATGTTGTGCACAAATGCCTGTTGTGATTGCGGCGGTGTATAATAGTGGAAAGAAATGAAATTGACAAATTGCATTATTGTAACAAAATACATAGAACACTTAAGGTAGCACATCAAAGAGTAAACAAAAGCGTGTTGGAGTTATTCAATTACTGCGGTTACTGCGCCAAGTGTATTCGTTTACTTGCATACATAATAGTAATTATGGCAGATACTTCGCTTGCGAATATCAATAAGAATACATCAGGGACATCCTTGTTGACGGCGGCACGCCATCTGGTCGCTGTATATGCATATCCTGGATTTGCAGGCTCTGGAGCGGTTTGGTCAAACGTAGCCTTGGCCTGAACATTCTTTCCTCAGCCTACGCTCAAAGTCATGGGCTTCTCTTCTGGTAGTCGCTCTTCAGTTACTTCTGTCTGCAGCTAGCTGTTCCCAGCCGTTATGGTCAATATTTGCTGTGTGACTTGCCGCTAGAGCTGGTCCTTGTAGCGCATGAGGGGTGCTCTTCTGTGTCGCTTGCCCGACGACGCTCATTATAAAATACAGCTTTTGACATTATGGTGTCATCCATTCGGGAGACGTGGTCTGCCCAGCGGAGATGCCTGAGCATCAACATGGCTTCGATGCTCTGGAGGTTTGCCTTTTCCGGGACCTCGTTGTAGGAGGCATAGTCGAGTCAAAGGATTTCCATGATGGAATGCAGACATCGGTGAAGGAACTGTTGAAGCTTTTGTACTTGGTTTCTGTAGAGGATCGACGTCTCTGCCCCATACATCAGGGTAGTCACGACTGTCTTTTATACATATATGTCGGTTCATAGACATATTGCTTGGTTGTGCCATACACGTTTCTACACGCGACGGAAAGAGCTGTTGGCTTTACCTAGGTTAGGTTGTTTCCACATCTTTGGCTGCTGTTGCATCATTTAAGATGGCACTTCCAATGTATGTCAACTGATCATATGTGTTGAGTGGGTGTCCGTCAATCTTTATCTGGAGTAGTTTGTAAGCTACATGGGGTGTTTTCTTGTGCAGGACCTCTGATGTATTTAGGTTGGCAGTCAGGCCAAAAGCTGTAACTGCTTCATCGAAGCAGTTGACCACTTCATGAAGCGCTTCTTCGGTGTGCGCCAGGTGTGCGCAGTCATCTGCTAACAGCAGCTCCAAGATACTATATTCAATGGTCTTGATTTATGCAAGGCATCCCTGCAGTTACTCGGCTAGGTCTGAACCCAAATTGTCTTTCTGGGAGGTTTTCCGCTGCAATGGATTTGACTAGTCCGGGATACAAAAAGTATATTGTTTGTCTTTCTGTGTTCTCTGATGGTAGTGCGAATCTGATATAATGGTATTACATATCTAGCGCCTGAATTAGCTTTTAATCATTATATGATAATAAGTTACCTTTTATTGCGTTTAAATCCTTGGAAACCAAGCTCAGAGGCGCATCAAGACAACATAACAAGGTACTGGTAGCGTTTGTTCGAACACTAAACTAATGTTGCGGCAAGCTCTCATATGTGTTTCCGTAGATCGAGATAATTGTATTGTTTTGACAAGTTTGATTTTATTTAAAGCCATCTGAAATAAATATAATAGTAGTAACAATAATAAGTTAACTCCATTAAAATCCAAACCACATCTACGCTCAGCAGTGTTTAAAACAATCGATTAAGCTGCGTACTAAACGTACAATAATAAAACACCAACATTACAGTGTAGCTAAGACTTTGATACACAAAATATAACTAGACTAACTACATATATAAAAAGCCTAAATGCCTGATTAATTAATTAATTAATTAATGACCTTCTAAGCCTCTAAAGTATAAATCTCTAACTCACCTGAGGCCTCCATTAAGGGCGGTGGGGACCGCGTGTTCTTATCTCAACGCCGGCGACGACTGCTTATCAATACACCCGACGAATGTTTATCAATACACCCCCAAGACTGTTGTGTTTATGAATCGTAATGCTACTATGTATTTTGTGATGGGCGTGCGCAAAGTATGTAAGGCGGCTCAGGCCGGTTATTATTATTAATATTTTCATTGGGCTACGAGAAAATATTGTGCCCTGTTATTAAATGGGTTACTGTTGGTGAAAAGCGTTCTACACTAGCAATAGAATTCTACAATCAACTCCAGGACATCGTCGAAGGGGTAGACAAGAAGGACATTCTGATTGCCCAGGGAGACTGGAATGCCAAAGTGGGTGCCGATGCACATGCAGAATGGAAAGATTCGTGCGGTTTTTTTTGTAATGCTACAACTAACGAGAGGGGACTGCGCCTGCTGGAGTTTGCCAACTACATCAACATGGTGCTTGCAAACACACTTGGAAAACATAAAGCATCCCGAAGATGGACATGGCATGCACCTAACGGAAGAGATCACAATCAGATTGACTACACCCTGGTGCAAAATAGGTTCAGATCTGGAATCAACAGGGCCAAATCAAGGACTTTCCCAGGAGCAGACGTAGGAAGTGACCATGACCTCGTATTGATGAACTTCAAAGTACTGCTGAAAAAGAATAAACATAAGAATACCAGGCTCAAGTTCAACTTGGACAAACTGAAAGAGCCTGCGATCTTGGCATCATTCCAAGCAACAATTGGAGGGAAGTTTGCACCACTGCTCATGCTTGAAGAAGATCTAGAAGAGATAATTACAAATTTTAATGCAGTGATGACAGAAACAGCTAATGACATCCTAGGGAAACACCGCCGAAAAGCCAAACCCTGGGTCACAGAAGAAATTATGGAAATGTCTGACACTAGGAGAGATTTTAAGAAAGACAAGTACATGGAAGAAGGAGCAGCAAAGTACAGTGAGATCAACAAGAAGATCAGAAAGGGAATTAAAAAACCCAAAGAAAAATGGATTGAAGAACAGTGCATGGAAATTGAAGACTGCCTCGCCAACAACAACAGCAAAAGAGCGTACCATGTCGTGAGAGAATTGACAATGCAAAGGCAGGAGAAAGTCAACACAATTCAAGACAAAGAAGGGAAATGCCTCTCCAAAGAAAAAACATTATCAACAGATGGACGGAATACGGTTCGGAGCTGTACAACTTCCAGACCAACAGAATCCAAGTGTTCTAGCCAGCAGGCAAGAATCATAAAATGAGGACGACTTTCCAATTTTACGTGAAGAAGTGGAGATATTTGTAAGATCAGTGAAGGAGGGAAAAGCTGCTGAATTTGACAACTTCCCACAGAACTGATAATGAACGGAGGAGAAACGGTGATAGATATCCTCACCAACATCTGCAACAAAATCTGGCAAACTGGAGAGTGGCCAACAACATGGAACAATCACTGATAATTACTCTCCCCAAGAAGGGCAACTTACAACAATGTAAAAACTACCGAACCATCAGCCTCATTAGCCATGCGAGCAAAGATTGAACATGCGAGAACAGATTGAAACCACAAGTAGAATAGATCATCGCCGAAGAACAGGCGGGCTATCGCAGTGGAAGAAGCACCACGGAACAAATATTCAATATCTGTGTTCTGGGTGAGAAATACATGCAACATCAACAGGTACTATTCCATGTCTTCATTGATTTCAAGAAGACATTTGACAGGGTATGGCATGCCGCACTATTGGCAACAATGAAGAACTACACTATTGAACGAAAACTAGTACACACCATCGAATAGCTATACGCTAAAGCTAGCAGCGCAGTACTGGTGCAAGGCGCTGTAGGTGAATGGTTCCACACATCAGTCGGAGTCCGTCAAGGATGCCTCTTGTCACCTACATTATTCAACACATTCCTGGAACGAATAATGACAGATGCCCTGGAAGATCACACTGGCACAGTCAACATTGGGGGATGCATCATCACCAACCAATGGTTCGCTGACGACATCGACGGGTTGGCTGAAAGTGAAGAGGAACTTGCTAACCTTGTGAGCCGACTGGACGAAACGTCAGCCAGATATGGAATGGAAATTAGCACAGAAAAAAACAAGCTAATGACAAACAGCAAAAATACAATGAGGTCCCGAATAACTGCCACTGGACACGAACTGGAAACAGTAAGTCAATTCAAGTACCTCGGAGCTATCATCAATGATGAGGGTTCCAGGAACGAAATCCTTGCAAGATATGCGCAAACATTAGCAGAACTGGCGAAATTGAGACCAGTTTGGAGACACAAAAACATCGCACAGAAATATAAACATAAACTAGTACGTACCTTTCCATCTTTATGTATGCATGCAAATCATGGACCCTCACAGCGGAACTGCAAAGAAGAATTGCTGCATTGGAAATGAAATGCTACCGAAGAATCCTCGATATTTCCTACATGGACCACATCACCAAAGATGAAATCAGAAAACTCATCACTCAACATGTGGGATATAACGAAGACCTGCTGACCACAGTAAAAAAGAGGAAACTGAGATGGTATGGCCATGTAACACGATCAAGCGAGCTCACACAAACAACACTACAAGGAACAGTACCGGGGATAAGAAGACAGGGAAGACAGAAGAAGAGATGGTCAGACAATATACCAGAATGGACTGGGAAGACCTTTGTAGAAACTCAGACATTAGCACACAACCGCGAAGACTGGCGTCGACTGGTGAAACATTCAGCAATGCAATGCCCCTATGATCCAGGCGGGTTACGGGAGCAGTAAGTAAGTACTAGCATTATGGTGTGCGTAAGTAGAGCGTGTGCGAGACTGGCAGACCGCTGTTTCCCTCAGACGGGTGGCTTACCTTCTCTTATGCTGCTGAATTATCCGGTGTCTGGACGTAATGTGTGCCTACTGGAGTATCAACGCTTGGTTTATGGAACGGAACGTGTAAGGTATGGCGATTTCAGATTTGTAGTAAGCCTATCCGCTTACGTCAACCCACGGCTCTTTTGAGACCAGCCCCGCTTCATACACGCTGCATACTGGCCTTCTAAACGTTTGTTGGTACAGAGGAACAATGGCAAGTTTGTGTGCAAGACGGTAGGTACATGACATTTTTTATATCGCATTCGCGTTATCCATTTTGCATTTCAGTTGCTTTTATAATCTATCAAAGTTGTATGTGAGAATATCAAATTATGTTTATATGGCGATGTGAAACCAGTTTTACACGCTCTTCTCTTTTAAACTCCAGCAAGTGATATGTCCTATTGGGTTACGTGGCAATGCGAGGTCGTAACATATTGCAGTAATATATATATATATATATGTGTGTGTGTGTGTGTGTGTGTGTGTGTGTGTGTGTGTGTGTGTGTGTGTGTGTGTGTGTGTGTGTGTGTGTGTGTGTGTGTGTGTGTGTGTGTGTGCACTTGTGTATACGCATGCGTGAAAAAGCACTTTCAAATCATTTAATTAAAGAAAATGTTTCATGATTAAACAACTCCCCGAAAGGGTGCAGTTAATCACGAACTTACCAGTAGTCAAGAATTATTATATGTGTACAACTGGGACACAAGGTTAGGTAACATCTTCAGAGAAGAGCATTCGACTAGAATGTATCAAATGTAAATCTTAGAAGGTTTCCTACTTGACAGACTGACACACTTGATTTGTGCAGTCATATACCTGTCATATGTATCAGCGAGCAGTTGTCCGCAGTTCGCCAGCTCTGATTCCAGCGCCCTCTTCTGGGCATGATTCTCGGCAATGAGTTCATCAAGATGCCTATTGGTTTCTGCGATGATCAACATCACCAAAAAATTATTCAGATTTGTTGTAGTAGAATATTCCTGTTTATAGACCTACCACAGAGAAATTGATAGATGCAATGCACGTAAAGGAATGGCCTACACACTGGGCCATCCACTACAGGAACTGAAAGTACATAAGTTACATTATGTTTATTCAATATTCAGAATATTAGTAATAAAATATTGTTAGTTAGGATCACAATCAAAATTATGCACATGACCTCCCTCAAGTTTTGTCTTACCAAGAATTACATTACTAGGATGATATGACATTTGTCAGATAAATTTATTTCGTCCTTGCTTAGACAATCTGAAGGAAGCGTGGCTAGTGTAGTGGTTAGCACATCCGCCAGGCATGCCAGCGCTCTGAGTTCGAAACCCGGACCGGGCAGGCATGATATTTGGTGTAAAAACCTGGCTCTCAACATTGGGGACTGTGTATCCCTCGTGACTCGGAGATCACGTTAATGTCGGTCCCGTCTCAATTTGGGACGTAAAAGAACCACTGAGGACGAGAAGAACCCTGGCAGTGACCACCCTCAGTACCAGCATATAAAGGTTGGTTTGGCGTTAATGTTCTGAAAAGGCTGACTAGTTGAATGAGACCTCATAAGACATTGTAAGTTTTTTTTTATAACCACAATAATACAGACTAGGCAGTTAATAGAGCATTGCCGAGCACTGGAAATAAGTAGGTAACAATGTTTCCCTGTGTTCTTGTCACAAAGAAAAATGTACGACAGAATGTCTGACAGTGTTCCATGTGCGGCTGCCATTTTGTGAGCTTGACAGACTTATTGCTAGGTAAATTATGGACAGACCTTCAGTTGTAAGGCCCTTTGACATCAAGTTGGCCATCTGTTCCCCATGCTTCAACTCTAACTGATGCTGTCGACTCTCAAAGTCTTTTTGTAAGTCCTGCAATGGAAAATTAGTGGAACCATGACACAAGCAGACTCAATGTTGACTCATAAAAGATAATTACTTAGTTGGCATGGCATTATTTTTATAGTAACATTAAAGTGTGACTTACTCCTGCCATAGTATAGCCTCTTTTGTTATAACTGTTCTATTAATTTTTTTTACGAAACAGTGAAAATAAAAAAAAATTCTGATGGTTTCATCAAAACTAAATAACAAATTCAGGTTAAATTTTGACAAAATGAGTAAGTAATCCTTTGAACGAAAACATCATAATTAGACGAGATCTTTAAAATATGACACATTGTGATGACTGGCGGAAGGGGCACTACTCCAGGGGGTAACTACCCTGTAGTTACCTGGTGGTACTTAAGGTGCGCGGCCAATCCAACTCGTAGGTGTTCTACAAAGGAACACCACAACATTGAGACCAGTCAACTTGACACATGGGGACAGATCGCTATTAGTTTTTAGCAATAATAATTGAATGCTTTTTAATGTTGTGAATGAATCTGTACCTTGGATTTCTGAAATGCTAATAATAATCATTTTAACTCCGCCGTGGCCGGTCCCAAGCCCGGATGAGAAAGGAGGTGGGTTGAGCGTGGGGCTAGCACCCCCACCTCATAAAAAACCACTTGCTACAGAAACGTCGACAACAGAATTTACAGAGAACACATGCCTGGAAGAGGAAGGGTCTTCATCTCGAGAACCTATGATGCCATGTGGTGAAATCCGAGAGACCAGACAGGAAAGACAGCACAAGTAGCAGCGGAAATGAACAACTACAACCTTGCACTGCTGGGAATCAGCGAGACGAGATGGACACAGTCAGGACAGAGAAGGATACCTACAGGAGAGAAGTTACTCTTCTCGGGACATGAAGAAGACGATGCCCCCCACACTGAAGGTGTAGCACTCATGCTATCAAGACCGGCACAGAGGGCGTTGATAGGATGGGAAGTGCATGGACCGAGAATCATCACAGCATCCTTCAGAACAAAGAAAAAGAAAATCAAGATGAATGTCATCCAGTGCTAAGCACCAACGAACGACAGTGATGAAGAAACCAAAGACCAGTTCTACAGCAGACTACAAAGCATCTTGGACAAGTGCCGAGAAAAGGATGTGACCATCCTTATGGGAGATTTCAATGCGAAGATTGGAATGGACAACAACGGATATGAAAAAGTGATGGGAACCCATGGTGTTGGAGAGATGAACGAGAATGGAGAGAGATTTGCAGACACATGTGCACTGAACAAGGTTGTCATCGGAGGCAGCATTTTCACACACAAAAGGATACACAAGACTACATGGGTGTCACCCGACCACGTTACAGAGAACCAGATAGATCACATCTGCATAGGCAAGAGATTCAGGAGGTCACTTCAAGATGTAAGAGTGAAGAAGGGAGCTGACGTTGCATCCGACCATGACATGCTGGTTGCTAGATTGAAACTCAAGCTGAAAAAAAATTGGATGGAGACAGCAACAAAGAGATGAAAGTACAATGTCGGCCTCCTGGAAGATCCACAGACAAGAGAGGAATACAAGCTGAATCTTGCTAACAAATTCCAAGTGCTACAAGAGCTGCATGATGAAGAATCTGACCTGAACAGCCAGTGGCAGAACACCAAAAAGACACTGACATCAACTTGCCAAGAAGTGGTTGGCCTGAAGAAACAGCAACAGAAAGATTGGATCACAGCAGAAACCTTGCGCAGGATCCAAGTGCGGAAGGAGAATAAATCAGCAGTAAACAACAGTCGAACACGAGCAGCAAAGGCAAAGGCACAGGAAGAGCATACAGAAGCCAACAGAGAAGTAAAGAAGAGTGTAAAAACAGACAAGCGCAACTACATTGACAGCCTGGCAGAAGAGGCAGAGCAAGCTGAGACAGCTGTACGACACCACCAGGAAATTATCAGGCAAGCAGAGCAAACCAGAATGACCAGTTAAAGACAAGGAAGGAAAGATCATCACAGGAACTGAGAAACAGCTCAACAGATGGGCTGAACATTGTGAAGAACTTTTGAACAGACCTACCCCACCGGACCGCCCAGACATACAGCCAGCAGAAGAGGACCTACTCATCAAGTGTGACAAGCCTACCAAGGAAGAAATCAGGAGGGCCATAAAGCAGCTGAAGAATAACAAAGCAACAGGACCGGACGAGATTCCGGCAGAGGCACTCAAGGCAGGTACAGACATCTCTGTGGAACTACTGTACCTTCTCTTTGGAAAGATTTGGAAAAAAGAAGAGGTGCCATCAGACTGGAGAGAGGGATACCTCATAAAACTCCCCAAGAAAGGAGATCTCAGCAACTGTTCCAACTACAGAGGAATCACACTTCTGTCAGTGCCAGGGAAAGTGTCCAACAGAATCATCTTGGAGAGAATGAAAGATGCAGTCGACCCACTGCTGAGAGATCAGCAAGCTGGATTCCGCCCAAACAGATCGATCGCAACACTGTGCATCATAGTAGAGCAACCCTTGGAGTGGAACTCCTCGCTCTACATCAACTTTGTTGACTACAAAAAGGCGTTTGACAGCATAGACAGGGAGACTCTGTGGAAACTACTACGGCATTATGGCATACCAACCAAACTGGTCAACCTGATTAAGAACAGTTATGAAGGAACAGGCTGCAGAGTAATCCATGGAGGACAGCAAACGAACCGTTTCGAAGTGAAGACTGGAGTTAGACAAGGCTGCCTGCTGTCCCCGTTCCTCTTTCTTTTGGCCATCGATTGGATACTGAAGACATGCACAACCCAGAGAAGAAATGGAATCCAGTGGACACTGTGGATGCAACTGGAGGACTTGGACTTTGCCGACGATCTGGCACTGTTGTCCCACAGCCACCAGCAGATGCAGGAGAAGACCACTGAACTGGCAGCCATCTCCTCACAAGTGGGCCTCAACATACATAAAGGAAAGACAAAGGTCCTCAAGGTTAATACAGCCAGCACTGAGCCAGTCACACTGGAAGGGAGTGCACTTGAAGAGGTAGAGGCCTTCACATACCTAGGTAGCATCATCAACAAGCAGGGTGGCACAGACGCGGATGTTAGAGCAAGGATTGGCAAGACGAGAGGAGCATTTATACAGCTCAAGAACATCTGGAGCTCCAAAGTGTTGTCATTACACACGAAGATCCGACTGTTTAACTCCAACGTGAAGTCAGTCCTACTGTATGGAGCAGAGACATGGAGGACAACTAACACCACCACCAAGAAAGTACAGACCTTCATCAACAACTGTCTAAGAAGAATCCTCCAGATCCGCTAGCCAGACACCATCAGCAACATTGACTTGTGGAGGAGGACACACCAACTGTCTGCCGAAGATGAAATAAGAAGAAGACGATGGGGATAGATTGGTCACACGCTCCGGAAACCAGCATCAACTATCACCAGACAGGCTCTGACATGCAACCCACAAGGCAGGAGAAAAAGAGGTCGTCCAAAGAACTCGTGGCAAAGGGACCTCCATGCGAACACCAAGAAGACAGGACACACTTGGAGACAGCTTGAAACAAGAGCCCAAGACAGAGGACTCTGGAGAGCTGTTGTCGACGGCCTATGCCCCAGGAGGGACGATGGGCACAAGTATGTAAGTAAGTAATAATAATCATTCTTTCACAGAACTGTAGCATCTCTGGTATTTATATATTTTCTGAATCTTATTTCCTTGTCATTTTGTTAAAGTAGAAAGGTCAGGCTAGTACACCACCAGTCGTAGAAGAGCAGATTGTGTTACATAATAATTTAAAGACGAGTGCAGGTGCACTCAGTGGAGCGCGGTTATAATTA
>CM034544.1:35726607-35855009 GCA_020002185.1 Paraescarpia echinospica
CAGTCTGACTGTCTAGGTCGACGACTGTTGAGAGATAAAGACTAGGCTAATGAAACATCGTGAATAATCAACATTTTGTTAGATACAAGTTACACAATTATTATTCCAAAGCCAATCAAGACCAAGATCAAAGTTGATCAATGCGTCAGACGCAAATATCCCATGTTATCCGTCAATATGGTTAATGCAAGGTATAAAACTAAGTGACAAACAAATGTCACAGCTGAGAGGGAAGTGGGGAATATTTCAAACAATGTCAATGTGTTTTGAAATGTGGTAAAGGAATTAAGATGATTACACGAAATATTGTTATGTATACACAATCCAACTTTTATTAGCAAACACTGAAGAGGTACATGACAAACGTTCAGCAGGCAAGTTGTTTTTTCTGTGCCTCTGTGTGCCCTTTCTTGTAGCAGTCTCTTATTTCTCTGTAGAATGTTTCCTGTAGTAGTGCAAATTACTCTTCAGGGTTTTGAGTCTCTGAAATAGCAAACATAGCATACAAATTATATTATGAAATACCAACTTGATTACAAAATTATTTCAAAATTAATGCCCAGAAATATCTAGAAAATGGAAATCAGTATCACGACTGTAGTAGGCCAATGTGTGAAGATGTCTTAAATTAGTAGCTTTTTTATCTGCAGACTGATTGAGAAAATAGTATAAACTGTAATCGACAGGGTAAGGTAGTTTTGAGATTTCTCACTCCAACTGACAGTAAGTTTTAACTCTGATAGTGATAGTGACATAAAAATAAAATAAATGTATACATTTTGGAGAATCTTGGATATTACAGGGACCTAAGCTGTAGTAGGCATCAATAATTTCAGATAGAAAAAGTAACACTACTCAATATATATCTTCTTCGCCTTTTGCATTAGCGTCATCAGTTTTACCTAAAACATAACAATGTCATATATAGACGAAGCACTGTACGATCTAAGCATCGCAGTTTGTTTTGACGGAGTACTATATAATTGTCTAATTTAATAATGTAAATATTACATATTGAACAAAGCAGCTATCATTATGGTGTTACCAAATATTCACAGTAACATACGTTACATAATTTCAATTGTTCTAATTTACTTGAGATTGAGAACAGGTGAAAAGTTTAGTTTATAAATTGTTGTACAGCGCCCACGGCTACGCTTAACTGGCACACGCTACGATTAAATCCGCAACTTTTTCAACTCTACATCATGGGTCGTGCGCATGGTCGGTCGCGCTATCGTTTTCTCAATATGTGTATAGTAGTTTGGTCAAATTCTACAGACAATCATCCACAATAAAGCACGAACAAAATTTGAAGTGAGAGTTTTGCAGCAAGACAATTCCGCCATTTTCCTCAACTTTGACCTAATTAGGTCAAACCTAGTTTATCGTAGTTGCGCCGATGCTAAAATGTGCTAACGGAACCGTCATAAACTATATCGACTAATTGCTGTTAGCTACGACAAGTATAACGTCTATTTGCGCATAGAGTTACGCCAGTTCGTGAATCCAGCCCCAGACTGACACCGACTATTAATAACTTAGTCAAAAGTGTTTACGTTTAAGTGATTATGACGTCACACCAGCTTCCGGGATTGCTCAGTCGGTGTCGGTCGGTGTAGTGGATGCACTGCAGTCTAGGCGGGCCTAATGTGCATTGGTTTGGTCTGACTGTGTCGGGTCCGGTTTGTCGAAAAAGGGCCAGTGTATCACGGCCTTTAGAGACATTATTCGTGATACAGTTTTGTGAGGATGTCATAGTCACGACATGTATATATAGCACGAAGGTGAATTTCAAAATTTTTTGAAGGATTTGTTGTGGAAATTGATGTTAAATTATTTCATTTGTGCACTAATATAGCTCATATCCATGTTGTGCAATGTTTCATGAGCCGATCGTGCCTATGCTTTTCACGGCGTAACGCTAAACATACGCTTTGCGTGTTTTCATCGGTCGCACACAATATTACTCGTGTAAGCTTTTGTTAACTGTGTGCGCTAAAGTGATATAATGAGAATTACATAACACTATGATTGATTACACTCGACATACCTAGTTCTTAGTTTACTACGGTTTGACATTTATCTCAATTATGTGACCTGCTATTGTAGCCGTGTTGTCAGGAAAATTATAATATAGTCTGATTCAGATTCAGATTCAGACTGTTTACTACCATGTAACATTTAAAATGTACGAGGAATTCTTGTTGTTTTGGCGTCAACATATATACCTTGTCATCCCTGCCCCCATCATGAATATACAATCAGAAACTTTTGCTGACTTCCTCATTAATGGATTTCACAAATTTAACAATATATATTTTCAAGCAATCTCTTTCACCCACTTTCGGTGAATTTAGGGTTGTGACAATCGTATCAATTATTTATCAAACAAGTCCTGCTTTCTGTAGTCAATGATGCTGCGTTCCAATCACCTCGTGTATATCGTCAATAAGACTTCATAACCCCTACTTGACCCAGTTGCATAAATTTACAAGTGGTAACCTGGAGGAGCTCGTGAACTTTCCAATTTGCCAAGTTGTGTTTACGATATAAACGAGCCCATTACAACGCAGCATAATGTCAATTAAAACGACGAAAACTGACGTGCAATATCACGGAAACACACAGAAGAAGTTCATACAAGTGATATTTTCGACGGATATGCCATACCAGATATGCAGTGGCGACGTTGATGATCACTCAAGGAAATGGCTGGATGTAATAAACTATCTTTACTTTTTGTATGAAACTTAAATATTAATGGCGGCTTTAAAATAACGAGTTTTATCGCTAGATTTTATTGCAATGATACCCGGTTGAACCATTTGCTAATATGGTATTGCTATAATGTGCTTATGTTACATACATAGACTGTGGTAATTAGCTGTCATAATATATTATGTTATGACAGCTGGATACGCAGACTGGGCGTAACTTTACTTACCTATATCAACGGACATTAAATATTAGCTTCTGCGTCACAAGTGATGTGATCAGTCAATATCTGGTTTCACCAAGTGGAACCTCTTAGCAACACAATCAGACATTATTCATAAGACCATGATGTCAAATGAATTGTCTACTGGACACGTGAACAATGCATTTTTTAAATAAATGACGACGAGTTAGAACATTATCAAATATACAACAAAAACAGCTGTATTCTTCTCAATTTTGATTTTGGCGTCAAGCTTTCTACAAATACTGTTGAAAGTTACGTATTTTTTTCTGGATCTCGTTTTATCCTCTTTCATCTCAAGTCTACTTTGTCCAGCTCTCACCCGTTTTACATGTGTTTTACCTTTTCTTGTTGATTTATCCTTTTGTAGAACTTAGAAAATCATACCCTCAACACCAATATTCCTCGTGTTCCATATATGTACAACCATTTTCGATCTCCACGTAACATATATATAAATATATATATATATATATATATATATGTTACGTGGAGATCGAAAATATATATATATATATATGTATATATATTTATAAATATACATATATATATATATATATATATATAACGATAACAATGAACCGTATGTCATCTCCAGCCCTATCTCTATATAAACGTTGGAAATAAATTATTGAGCAACATATATGCAAACACCTTAAGCCGTGCTCGGGCGAAAATCTGACAAATGATGGATGAAACAACTGACATTCAAAAATATTGTCTTTTATACATTCATTAGGAGTAAACATATAAGTTATGTACGTAGAGCATATGCATTAAACTTGCCATCGAGTATATAATAATCTGCCCGAAAAGATGGTGTAACAAAAATATAATATCAACTTCCGTTGTCAATCGTAATGGCATTATCCTGACATTATATTACATAACTCGATGGCATGTCTCACTTCAGGCACTTGTTCGTGATGAACAAGGAACCGCCCGGGCTGAGCGACAGGCCGCTCGCGAGGCGGAGAAAGAGAGGCTCCAGCCCGATCTCCGAGAAAAGGAAGGGGCAAGGCAGGCCGATATGGAGAAAGAGAGGCTCCTGGCCGAGCTCCGAGAAACGGAAGCGGCAAGGCAGGCATATATGGAGAAGGGGAAGCTCCAGGCCGAGATACGCGCGCGCGAAATGGAGCATCAAGCAAAGATGGCCAGGCTCCACAACAAGACTACGACCTTAGAGAACCGAGAGTCGGTGAATAATGCTTCAGCCATTACTAAGGGAGTCCGTTGTCCTCCGTTACCCTGTTTTAACGAAGACAGGGATTCGATTGATGCCTATCTCCAGCGCTTTGAAAGATATGCTGAAAACCAGGGTTGGGAGCGTGAGAACTACGCTATTTTCTAAGTGCATTGTTAAACGGTCATGCGCTGGAAGTTTATTCCCGTTCCCCGGATGCCGTGGCCAACGATTATGACCAGTTAAAGCAAGCGTTGCTAGGATGGTACCGACTGACTGTAGGCGATTTTCGTAAGAAGTTTTACACCTGTTCTCTAAATTCGACCGAAACAGTGTCGCAGTATTTTGTTCGTGTGGAGCATTAATTAGCTCAGTGGATTTCTTTGTCAAACATTAATGATTCTTTCGAGGGCATTAAGGAACTCATTCTGAGAGAGCAATTCTTGTTTATGTGCCCTAGAGAACTGTATGAGGGAACACAAACCGGTGGGGAAAGAGAATTTGTTAGAGTTGGTGAAAACATTTACAGATGCCCATTCCTCTTATGGTAAGAGGGAAAATCGTAGAGACCGAGTCCGACCAACTCCCGTCCTTTCGCCCGTCCCAAAAAGTAGATCAGGGGAGTGGAGGTTCCCTAATTATAGCCCTACCCCGCGGCCCGTTCCTCCACCGCGTACATGTTTCCTTTGTAACCGGCCAGGTCACAACGCTAGACAGTGTACAGTGGGAGTGCAGAATAGGAATCCTCCACCACAAAGGATGAAACCAGTGGTTGGGAATTGTGCAGTTGTGCTAAACCAGAATTCCCTTAGTCACCAATGTCCTGTGGGTGGGACTGATGTCACGTTGCAATGTGGGTTTAAGATCCTTGTAATTGCTAGTGCGTGTGTTCAACATGAGAACAATTGTAACTTACCGGTTGTAGAGGAGTATATGGGGGGATCCCCAGTGAAAGTACTACGCGACAGCGGGTGTAACGGAGTCGTTGTACGACGTAGCCTAGTTCCGGAGGATCAGATAACTGGGAAAACCAAAGTCCTTATGCTAATGGACCGATCCGACATTGAAGTCTCGACTGCCCGGTGCTATGTGAAAACTCCTTTTTTCAATGTTGAGACCCCTATGAATGCTAGTCACCGGGTTTGCTGTATAAACCCGTGCTCAACGGGAGCGCCTTTCCAAGCCCATAAAACCTCTGATATTGCTGGTACGGTTGTTGGTGCAAGTGCATCCGCTGATGATTTCTTGAGAGAGCTAGGAAAGAATGAGAAACCAGACGATGAGATAGTAGAAACGTACCAGTACGTAGTGGATCTCCGTAATCGGATAGCATCAACTTGCGAACTAGCTAGAGAGAATCTTAAGAATTCTCAAGACCGGTATAAGGAACACTTTGATCGAAAGGCCAAGGTGCGGACCCTAGACGTAGGAGAAAAAGCCCTCATCCTTCTCCCCACTGATTCAAATAAGTTGTTTATGTTATGGAAGGGTCCATATGAGGTAATATAGACAGTGGGGATAAACGATTACCGGGTAAATATCGGAGATAACCGTAAACTCTTCCACATCAACATGATGAAGAAATACTATGAGAGTGGTAATGTAGATATGCTAGGTTTAGCTACTGTTGTCGTAGAACAACCTGAATGTGAGACTGATGAGGACTTTCCCATTCCTGAGAGAGAGGAAAACATTGGGGACGTCCTTGTGAGTGATTGTTTATCACCTGAACAAACACGAGACTTGAAACAGTTAATGGAAGAATTTCCTTCCATCTTTTCGAGCACTCCCGAGCAAACTAGTCTCTTGTCCCATGCCATTGAGGTAACGTCCACTAGTCCCGTGAGATGCAAACCTTACCCTATTCCATTAGCCAAGTTGGGAGTGGTAAAACAGGAGGTTGAGAAGATGCGAGAAATGGGCGTGATTGAGCCATCTCCTTTACCGCACTCATCGCCTTTGTTGCTAGTTCGTAAATCTGACTCCACATACAGACCGGTAGTAGATTATTGCCAGTTAAACAAGGTTACTAAATTCGATGCAGAACCTATGCCCAATCCCGATATTATCTTAGCTGAGGTGGGGCAGGATAGGTACTTGTCCAAACTAGAATTTTGCAAAGGCTACTGGCAAATAAGAATGGAACCGGAAGATAAGGAAAAAACCGCCTTTTGTACTCCCCAAGGGTTGTTCCAATTCCGCGTCATGCCTTTCCGCCTGGTCAACGCTGGCGCATCGTACAGTCGCATAATGCGCATACTCTTAGATGGCCTTGATGGTGTTACCAATTGTGTTGACGATGCATTGATTCACACCTCAATGTGGGAAGATCAGTTATCAACACTGCGGGCTGTGTTCGTCCGAGTGAGACAAGCGGGTCTCACAATGAAACCGTCGAAGTGTTATCTTGGGTTTGAATCCGTCAATTTCCTGGGGCATCAAGTAGGTCAAGGAGAAGTGAAGACCTAGGAAGACAAGGTAAACAAAATTAGGAATGCGCCCATTCCTACCACGAAGAAACAATTGAGATAATTCGAACAAAACCACTGCTCTGTTTCGTACTGCGGTTTATTATAGCGGCACATCTACTCATGTATACAGCACGATATGTCTGCACAACGTAACGCAACGCAATGCTGTGCAATGCAATGCAATGCAGTCGAACTGCAAAGAAAGAAAACAACGCGAATAAATAAAACTAGGCTACATACGATACAAACATTGGCTAAGCATATAATTATACGGGATAATACATAGCAGCGATGGGCTCTGCATGGCATAACACATGACCTACATAGCATGACAATGGATAGGCCGCATGGGCGATAGACCTAGCGCTGTGCTTCTAGCGGGCCGACTTTGGCTACAATTTATGATCCAACAAGATAACGAGCGAAGCTATTACTAAACTAGCGATGTCCTATAGCGACTACAACAAATGCAACTTAAGTATGCTATCTATACTTACATTTAGTGCGCGAAACAGTGGTTAAATAGATTAACACGTGGAGCGATTGGCGAAACGGCGAACAGCAGAAATACGGCGAATCGGCGACTCTCGACAATGCATATGTTCACTGGACCGTAACAAAGCTGCGTCATGTGCGCTGCGGCCAGAAATAAACAAACAGGCTAAACTGTCAGTACACTCCCGCCTAGCTAATAAAAAATAAAATTTATTGGCGGTACAAAAAAAACAGTTTACAAGAGTCCGTGCTGTAACTCTTCGTTAGTAGCGATCAGACACATCTTGTGGATGGACCGCTTGTAGTGTCTGGCGCTGGCGGTTCGCACGGTAGCCTTCCGCACTAGACCGTCGTCCCCGGGTTGTACATCTGTGACGACCGCGCGTTCCCACAGAGCGCGTGGGGCGGCGCCACCCGTCATCCCGGGCTCCAGTAGAAGCACCAAGTCGCCCATTTGCAGGTTCTGCCGCGGATGAAACCATTTCGAGCGGGCGATGAGATGTGGCGGCATGTACCTCACCCACGTCTCCCAGAATACTTGGACCCGCTGGTGTAGCGCCTTGACAACGTCTCGCGGATGTGGGCGGTCCTCCACAGCGGGCTGCGGGACTGTGGGCTGGTCGAAGGGGTGGAGGATGTCGTTTCCGGTGACCGCAGGTGACACCGACCGGGTCAGGTCCGTCCGGGAATAGCGGTCTCGAGTTGATGACGTACATCACCTCCGAGAGGAAGGTCTGCCACTCCTCGAAAGTGAAGCGGCGCTTGAGATAATTGACGGCGGCATCGAGTCCTCGGCGGCAGCTACGGATGAGCAACTCAACGACTCCGTTCATGTGGCTCGCCTTCGGCACGTTGAACTCCCACTCGAAGTCAGTTCGGTCGGCTGCCAGTTCTCCATTGACGCGCGACATGTCCCAGGAGCTGATCCAATCGCGGAGCGGTCGCTGGGCGCCTTGGAAGTTGGTTCCTCTGTCACTGAAGACCTTTGTCGGATGAATACCTCGACGTGAGACAAACCGACGCCACGCAAGGAGGATGCGGTGCTGGTCAACTCCAGGTGGACAACTCGCGTGATCGTGCACGTGACGATCATGACTGATGAATCAGTGGTGGTGTTGCGGTTGATCTTCGTCCGAAGCGGACTAAAGAAGTCGACAGCAACAGAGGCGAACGGTGGCGTGCACGGGTCGCCTCGGAATGCAGGTAAGATTCCCATCTGTTGTTGAAGTAGGGCCTCCCGCCTGGTGCGACAATACAGGCTCTTTCTCGCCAAAGACTTCATGAGTTCTTTGCCGTTGCCAATATGTACTCCTTCCTTCGCGATGTTTGCTAGCACCACTCGATAACCCTGATGCAGATAACGCACGTGCTTGCGTCGAGCGTAGAGTTCTACCAGTGGGATGTTTGCTGGCAGGATGATCGGGTGGCGTACCTCGTGCTGAAGAGACAACTTTCCGAGGCGTCCCTCCGCGCGGACAATGCCCTTCTCATCGATTACTGGGGCGATACTCGCGAATGTTGAGCGGCACGTGGCGAAGTCCTCTCTGAACTCGGTCTGGCAGAGAAAGAAGAGCGCAAGCTGCGCGTTATTCAGCTCCTCTGCTTCAATCGTTCTGTTAGTGGGACGGCCAGCTTTCGGTTGTAGGATCCTTCTCCATCGAGCAACATGGCGAGTGAGGCGACCCCACTCACTGACGTCAGCAGCGAAGCTTGCTTCGGTTGTCATATCGGCGCGTACATCAGCTGCGCGTACATGATGTACATGGCGGCGGCAACGCGGTCGTTCCTTTTCTAGGCGGCCTTCTGTGCGTTTTTCGTCGTCCGCTTTAGAGTCGTGTTCATTTGAGTCCTGAGGCCACATGTCTTCATGTTGAAGCAAGAACTGCGGACCGTCGTGCCATGTCTGTAGATCACTTAATTGCAGTGATTTCGTGAGCGGGTCGACAGCATTCATGTCTGACGGAACGTATCGAAACTCATCCATGAAACGTGGATGTGTGTCCTGGATCTCTTGAATGCGGGCAGATACAAACGGCTTGAAGTTTGCTGATGCAGAACGAATCCATGTCAATACGGTCTGAGAATCAATCCGGAAGTACTTGGACTCGATTCCGCCCATAGAGTCCTCGATTAACTTTGCGACTCGAGGCATGACGATGGCAGCCATCAATTCCAGTCGCGGAATCGACTTCTTTTTCAGAGGAGCGACAAGTGCCTTTGCCACGACGAAGGTCATAGTAGTCGTGCCGTCGATGAGTGTACAACGTAGCCAGAGAGCAGCACTGTAGCCGAATGCTCCTCCGTCGCTGAAGCAGTGTAGTTGCGGCTGACTGACTGCGTCTTCTGGCTTCAAACAGCGAGGAACATGACATTGGACTAGTTCCTGCATCTGAATCAAGTGCGCGTGCCATCTGGCATTGTCTTGGTCATCAAGCGGCTGATCCCATGTGATTCCGTGGCGCCAAATATCTTGAAGGTCCATGCGGAACTTGATTGAGACGGGTGTGAGTATGCCGAGAGGATCCCATATCTTTGCGACGAGGCCCAAAATACTACGCTTCGTTACGGGTCCAGACTCCATCTGCAGATTCCGAGACTTGAGTGCAAAGACGTCGCATTCTTTGTTCCATCGGTAGCCCAAGACGTCGATCACGGGCTCATCTGGGTTACCATCAACTTCAACGTGGTTCGAGTTCCACGTCTTCGTTTCGAACTTCCCGCGTGCAAGGACTGTGTTGACTTCATCCCTTGCATTGAGAGCAGCTTCCGCAGTCGCAGTTGAGTGGCCGATGTCATCCATGTACATCTCGTTGTTAAGGATGCAGCTTCCTATAGGTTCGGACTGAGGTGAGATCTCGGCTAAGAGGCTAACCGAGTTGATGGCGATGTCTGGTGCGGGTCTGTCACCAAACGGCAGGCGAATCCACTGGAATGCGATTGGTGGAGAACTCTCATCTCCAAAGCGCCACACAAATCGATGGAATATCTGGTCGGATGCAGCGACCTCGATCTGGTTGAACATCTTTCTCATGTCTCCCACGAGAGCAACTCGATCGCGGCGCCATGCAAGGAGACAAGAGATTAGTGAGTTGAGTAGGTCGGGGCCTTTGTGAAAGCCATCGTTGAGTGACACATCTTTGAACTGAGAGGCGGCGTTCCAGACGATGCGGACTTTTGTGCTTGACTTGTCCTCTCGGTAGACGGCGTGGTGTTCGAGATACAACCCACGGCCGTCGTTTGCTTCTGCCTCTGTAAGCGGACGTACGAATCCCTGTGTCAGGAGATCCCGGATTTCCTTATTGTAATCCTCGAGGCGTCCTTTTCTCCTCAACGCGTTCTTTTGCTGGTACATTCTAGCAATTGTCTTCTCCTTGTTGAAGGGAAGAGCTTCAGGATATCCATCACGCCATGGCATGCACACCTTGATTCGTCCTTCTTCTGTGATCTCAGTGGTTGTTCTCGTGTGTTTCAGGAACTTCGCTTCCGCCAGCTCCTTGTCGCTGCAGACGCAGGCAGCCGTCGGCTTGACTCCCGCAATATCAGAATAGAAGAGAGCCCTGATGTCATCTTGTACAAATCTTTGAACGTGGTGAATTTCTGAGCGGTTCTTGATGACGGCTCTTGGCTGCGGAATCATCCCGCCGTAGATTGTCCAGCCCAAGCGAGTGAAGGCGGCACTGGGATGTTTATCGGAGTCCGTCGACGTGGAGATGGTGTGTAGATCGCTGATGAGGTATGCGTGATCGTATCCTACCAGAAGGTCGATACTTGCCCCGGCGAGGGGCTGACATCCTCGAGCTGGCTGCAGATGCGGGAAATCATCGAACACGGTCTCAGCAATGGCAGGAGTATCATGCGCCGGTCGTTTGATGCCCATCGCTTCAAGAGTGTAGGTGTTGTTCTGGCTGACATGCAGCGGCCGCACCTGTAGCTTGTACCGAGTGCTGTTCTCGGTCTTGCTCCCTCCTCCAGCTACGCCGTAACGGAAGCGTTCTTTGGTTCCAACGAGGCCCAGTCGTTAGGCTAGCGATGACTTGATGAGAGTGGTGTCACTTCCGCTATCGAAGAAAGCGACGATCCGACGCCACACTCCGTCCATGTCGCTAATCTCAACATAGGTAGTAGGCGAGAATCGGGGAATGCCATTCTGACTGAGACTATGGCCGATAAAGCCTTGCGTCGGGGCCATTGAAGTCACGGTTCTCAGCTGAGGCGTAAAACTGGCGGATGACGGATTCATCGTGGAGGTTATCGACGCGCGCTGAGTTGAAGGCGTAGAACTGACACGGCGATTCGTGACACAGTTCAGCAACTTGTGATGACGACCTCCACACTCTCTGCATTGGTTCGGTTTCGGGCATTCCGTGATTCGATGTCGGCAGAAACAGTTATAGCAGCGTCCCGCTGTCTCGATACTGTTGCGGCGTTGCCAAGGTTGTTGTTGTCGGAACCCTGGGCAATCGATAAACTTGTGGTGGACACCACATCCCAAAGGACACGGGTCGGTGAATGTTGCTCCTGTGACGTGGTGTACCGATGTCTTCCACTTGCTGTCCACTGATCGCATGACCTTCGAGGGCGAGATCGTTTCACGCGCCTCCGTCTCCGCCCGAAGGAACTCGATGATCCACGTTACCGACAGTTCTTCGGTGGGGAAGTCGTGACGCATCCATCTCTCAAATTCGTAGTACAGGTCAGGATCCAACTTTCCGCTGACGATGTGGATGACAGTGGCTGACTGTAGCTCGGTTTCTTTTCCGACTTCCGTGACGCGGCGGGCGAAGTCGGTTAGGCGGTCTAACACAGCCCCCATCTCAGAGGCAGTCTTCTGGCGGATGGGCCGAATCGCCTCCATCTCAGCGATGATCTATCGATTTACCGCCTCTTTCGGGATCTTTTCCTGTAGGCGTTCCCATACGCCGTTAGGGCCGCACATCGTAGTGCAACTTTCAATAGAAGCAGTGACGCGTGGGGGCAACACTGTCGCGTGTAGCACGAACATCAGCTCGTCTTCATCCTTCGTGATGCCCGCTGATTTCATATATTGGCGAAACTGACATTTCCACGAACAGAAATTCTTCACTTGTCCATCCCATTTGGGCGGGCTCATGCCGGTCGTGCGAATGGACGGATGCGTGTGACTCGTTAGCCGATCAATGATGATAGTCAACGCCTCTAGCGTCTTCGCGGCGACCTCGGCGTTCTTGTCGGTGTTTTCTGGTTTCACCTGACGCTGTGCTCGCAGCCACGCCCCGTATAGATCGTCGACTTCGCTCTCTCGGGCGCTGAGGTCTGCGACGCTCTTCTCAATGTCTTTCAGGCGTTCAGTGGCGACGGACTCGTCCTCGTCGTCTCTCGCATACGCAATTTCATTATCAAGGAGAATCTGCTCCATCTTGACTTTGATGTCGTCGATTTCGTTCAAAAACTGCCGGGCACGACGTCTAGCGGTATCGACACTATCAGCCTGGGCGTCGGCTCCTCGACTGACGATGGTTCTAAGCTTACTGACTGTCCTCGTCAGCAGGCCTTTCTTTACAATCCGCTCCTTCTTCAGGTCGCCATATACTCGAATTGCTTCTTCCATGACGTTAGCGTAGTTAAATTTCGCCTAATTCGAACAAAACCACTGCTCTGTTTCGTACTGCGATTTATTATAGCGGCACATCTACGCATGTATACAGCACGATATGTCTACACAACGTAACGCAACGCAATGCTATGCAATGCAATGCAGTCGAACTGCAAAGAAAGAAAACAACGCGAATAAATAAAACTAGGCTATATACGATACAAACATTGGCTAAGCATATAATTATACGGGATAATACATAGCAGCGATGGGCTCTGCATGGCATAACACATGACCTACGTAGCATGACAATGGATAGGCCGCATGGGCGATAGACCTATCGTTGTGCTTCTAGCGGGCCGACTTTGGCTACAATTTATGATCCAATAGTTACAAGATAACGAGCGAAGCTATTACTAAACTAGCGATGTCCTATAGCGACTACAACAAATGCAACTTAAGTATGCTATCTATACTTACATTTAGTGCGCGAAACAGTGGTTAAATAGATTAACACGTGGAGCGATTGGCGAAACGGCGAACAGCAGAAATACGGCGAATCGGCGACTGTCGACAATGCATACATGTTCACTGGACCGTAACAAAGCTACGTCATGTGCGCTGCGGCCAGAAATAAACAAACAGGCTAAACTGTCAATACATGAGGTCTTTTCTAGGTTTGGCAGGATATTACCGGAAGTTTGTTAACGGATATTCCAGAATCGCGACTCCATAGACTGATTTCACAAAGACAAAACAGACTAACAAGGTAAGTTGGAATGGTGACGCGGATAAGGCCTTCAATCAACTGAAGCAGGCCCTGTGTAAGGCGCCTATCCTCAAATTGCCTGACGTCAACAGACCCTTTGTCTTGCGTACAGATGCGTCCGATACCGGACTCGGAGCAATGTTACTCCAAGAGAATAACGGAGTCTTATTCCCAGTCGCGTTTGCGAGCAAGAAGTTTAATTCCACGTAAAGGCGATATTCCGTAGTAGAAAGAGAATGTCTGGCAATTGTTTGGGGACTCGAGAAATTTCACTTATACCTATATGGGCGAAGTTTCATTGTGCAGTGTGATCAACGATCCCTGAAATTCCTAAACAATGCGAAATTGACAAACAATCGCGTTATGCGATGGGCTCTTAAAGTCCAACCCTATCGTTTCCGGGTGGAGTCAATCCCTGGTGCAGACTACCTAAGCCGAATGGAATAGATGTCGGTTCCGTCAAATTAATTGGGACACTGATGTGACATGAATTTTTGTGTGCAAAAAAATAGTTACTAGTTCGGCGAACGATCGCCAGGTTATTTACTGCATTAAATTTATTATTTAATAATTTTGTTCAGGAAGTAGATTCTTCGGGGGGTAATGTAGCATTTCTGCTATTTGTGGGTGTTTAAATCTACTTTCCTTAGGTTTAAATTGGTAAATGAGGAAGGTCAAGTCAGTAGATAGGCAGATTGTTGACCAACCGCATTAGTTACTTAATTACAGCAACTTTGTTGCAGATGCATTCAGTGGGGCGTGGCATTCTGTTGCATGCGTTTCTAGGCAAGCAGGTGGTTTCACTGTATCTTAGAGGGTGTTCCACAATGCGTAGCTTGAAATGCATATTGTATTAGCGAATAGAAATGATGGAAACCTGTCATATGATGTGTAAATAGGTCCGCTTACATAAACGTCTGTCATACACATTTCGCCATCTGGGCGCTGGCGAAGGACTGGGACAGATCCAGGGTTAAACGACACAGGTTTCCCTACTGCCTAGAGAATGGCAAATCAAGCCGTGATGCGTGGTGGGAATCGTTAACGTTCCCAGTATTTTGTGTGTGCAATATTCAGCGTCCAGAGGGACTGTTCGAGCTTCGAAGAACTCATGCCGCCACGTTAGCGGTTATTTGAAGCAACTTTCCGTTCGGCCCCTACGTGTTTGCGTGGATGAGCGATAATGGCGACGCTCATTCAAGCTCGGGCCATCCTCGAACAGCGGTCTCCCACCGACATCGTCCGGCAGCGTGACTGAATGCGACTCGAGAATTCGTAGCTAACGGCGGTATGCGTATGCTGCCTGGCGTCGTCATTCGCGCGAACCCATTCATCCGACTTCTCGATCATTTGCGACCGGGCAAGACCACTCGATTGAAACTCAGATGCGACTCGATAAATCGTAGCAGCCGGCGGTAAGCGTCTACCGCCCGGCGTCGTCATTCACCCCAACGTATTCTACTGATATCGCAATCGTTCGCGACCGTGCGAGACAAGTCGATCATAGCAAGGACGCGACTCGAGAATTCGCGGCGTACTGCGGCAAGCGTCAATTGCCAGGCATCATCACTCGTGGTACACCGCTCTGATTGTTTTCTGATCTCGGTGTGATGACTTCAACAAACGTTCGTATAGGTTCGAGATGGGACTAGCCCAATATAAATGTTTATATTGTAATTGAACGTATCTATTATTTCCTATTTTATGAATGGTGGTTATTTGTGGTTTTGAAGTGAGGTATTATTACCCTTGAAGTATACATATGTATATTTATTGTAACCAATTACTGTAATGAGAGTCCGCGAGGGCTAGCTAATTGTTGTGTATTTTTCTTATGGGATTTAATCTTAGATAACACTTGGCGCCTAGTGTTGGCTCGTGTAGTGGAACAATCCACCTTAGAAAGGAAGAGGAGTTGGAGAACTGAAAGATTAATTGTAACTTAACTTTCTTAGTTAGATAGATTCAAACAAAGATTCAGTGTTATTGTTTATTATGTTCTGTTAAAATTTGGGTTACGGGATTTCTTTTCTTTTTTTTGTTAATCGAGATACTTACCAAAAGGAAGATATCTTGTAATAAAGTTTGTTAAATTTTCCTCGTTCTCTGTTGCTTGTTCACGATAACCGTACTTTCTCATATGCGTTGACTTTGACATATAAGAACCTACTAGACCTGAGCCATCTAGTGTACGGAGACCTCGCTAATCCGTGACAAAGGTTTTTAATAATTTATGCTACTTTTGATCCTGGGCCGACTCAGGACGTAAGAGAAGAGGTCGTATGGCGACAGTTCAGAATGCATAAGCTTTCCACTAGAAAGCTCACCAACAGACGTGTTTATTTTGTACAACCTTCAAGTAGGTCTCTCAATGATCTTTTAATATTATTTAGTTAGTATGACCTGTATTATGTATCTCAATTCGCTACCGTACATGATGTTATTAGTTGATGCTACAAAACAGTTATGAGCGTTGCTTTACTACTAAAAATTACCGTATTCGCCAGTATACGTCATTTTCTTTGGCTAAAACTAATGCAACAGCGCTTGTAAGCAGCAGGCTTGCCTATTGTAATTCTTTCATTTATAATATCGCTAGCAACGATATCACAAAACTTCAGCGTGTCCAGAATTGTCTAGCAAGAGTAGTAACAAGATCTCCTCGTTTTTGTTCGCTCTGTACCACTTTTGAAGTCTTTGCATCGGCTTCCTGTATGATAACGTATAATAGTTAAGATCTGTGCCATTACATACCAGGCACTGTCCAGTAAGCAACCATCTTACTTGCATTCACTGCTTACTCCTGTAAGAAAACCTATCCAGCTTCGACCATCTAGTTCTGACCTACTTTTTGCTCATAGAGTCAACACTAACATTGGATTTTTCTGTTGCTGCACCAACTCTTTGGAATTGGCTCCCTCTTAGTGTTAGATCAGTTGAAAATATTACAAAATTTCGTTGTCATTTAAAAACTTATCTTTTCAAACTTGCTTATCCACCATAGCTCCCTAGCGCGTTGACATATCTGTTAACAACTGGAATATAGCTTATGGATTTTTAGATTGACTAATCTTTTTGTTTTTATGCGCCTCTGAGCTTGATTTCCGTGCATTTAGACGCAATAGCAGTTATCTTATTATTATTATTATTATTATTAATACACCGCTGAATCTACTAGTTTCTAAAACTTGTTTCTGGAGACCTATTAAATTCGGGAAAAATTACCACACAAAAACATATTAAAAAATAACGCCTGTGTTGATCGCGAATACTTTGATTTAGATGGAACATGTTGTTAGTAAAATCTATCAAATACAACCATAGTATTTAGGGCGTCAGTTGAATACTCAGACTGGGCGTTTCATCACATACGCAAACCGATGGATATTGAACATCAGTGATTCCGCCACTGGTCGTGTACGTTTCGTGTTTCCAGTCGTCCGCATACAATGCGTGATACATAAAAGATGTATATGTGTGCTTTTTAATATTCTCGTGTATGCGAGTGCACAGCCACCTGGGGCCCGAACGGGTACAACTTATAAAAAATATTTCTTTTGTTTCTCAAACCGTGATTATAAAGCAAACGTCACTTGTGTCATTTGTGTCATTTGCGCACAATAATACATTTAGGACGCATATAGTTTGTCGTCCTACTAATTACTAAAATTGCAAAATAGTGGCGTAAGAAGCCAAAAATGACAACATTAGCATGTTAAACAGACATTGTTGTTCTCCTCTTGTTTCCCTGTTGTCAGGGCTGAGGTTGGCCTCCATTCCGTTCCTTGATTTCACTTATACGTTTTTCTTCTTCTGTTCTCTCACTTATCTTGCACTCCTCTCTCCACCAACTGTCTCCATTCCCCTCTACATTTCGCTCTCGTTCTACACTCAATCACTAAAAATATTTGCTGTAAACGCTGTGAAAGGCAAGAGTCGTGGACATTTCAACAAGAGCAGACGAGGAGCGCATTGTAAACAGGCAAGTTTACAGAAGTTACAGCGGTGTTTTCGTTGCAACAGAAGTAATTACGCGTCCCATGAATGTTGTTTTCGTGATGTAGTGTTTCATACCTGTAAACCCACAGGGCAAGCTGAAACAGGGGAACAACGATGTCGACGAACGTAGTAAACGCGGAATGCTGTGACAGGTGCACCCCACAACACACCACTGATTACTCATTGTTATCACTGACAGCTGCGCAAAAGGTTATCACTTTTTAAGTAAAAATGGATGGAAACCCAATACAGATGATTTTGGATACTGGTGCAGGGGTGTCGACTATCAGAGAACGAACATTCCGTAACGCTTGGAAACATCAACCACCGCTTCTAGTACCGGCTACTGATGTGATATTAAAGAGCTACACCGGACAATCTATTGTGGTCATGGGCAAGATCGAGCCTGAGATTACATACTATGGGCAAACAATAGGGATGCCTATTCTGGTTGTGCAAAGCGACCGTCCAAATCTGTTGGGAAGAAAAAAAGCATTTCTTGTTCTTTTCAACCAAAATAAGCCGATCCTACTTGCACGTGATGCCTCACCATATGGCGGCGACGCAGTACTGTCTCATGACTATTCGCCGTTAGACAAAGAGGGACTGAGCCTGATATTTGGAGCAACTAAGTTTCACCAGTATCTGTACGGAACTGAGTTCACACTTGTCATGGATCACCGCCCATTATTGGGGCTGTTTAACGAAAAGGGACTGGTGCAACACAATGCGTCTGGGCGCATTCAAAGGTGGGCACTTGTACAGGGTACAATTAAATAATTAGGTTTACCAATGGTGTTACGCACGAGAACTGCGATACACTGTCATGATTGACTTTGTCAACAAAGCTAATTGTAACACCTTCGCCTGTTGAGTATGTTGACCTGATCGAGCAGATGAATGAGTCGCCAGTGGCAGCAGCGCTCACACGGGAGTAGACGCTACACAACAAAACACTGTCCAGAGTACAAAGATACTCACTCACAGGTTGGTTCACAAACGACCCGGTTACTGAGTATGCATGATGGGTGCATTATGAGTGGTTTAGATGATATCACTGGCGCGATCGTATATCTCGTGGACAGGCATAGATGCACTATAGAAGAAGTGACGAAACATTGTTTTAATGCGAGCAAAACGCGAAGGAACCGACTCGCGTACCAATGACGCCATTGCTATTTCCATAGAGACAATGGTATCGTCTGCATCTTGAATATGCGGGACCTACTGAAGGCAAAAGTTCATGGTTGTTGTTGATGCTTATTCTAAATGGATAGCTACCTCAGTCGTGAAGTCAACGACAACGCATCCAACTATCGAAGAGTTGTGAAAATCTATGTGTGTGTATGTATGTGTGTGTGTGTATGTATGTATGTATGTATGTATGTGTGTGTGTGTATGTATGTAAGTATGTATGTATGTATGTATGTATGTATGTATGTATGTAGGTATGTAGGTATGTATGTATGTATGTATGTACCCAGCTAACAAAACTAGGTTCCCAGAACGTTCTTAGAACGTTAGTTTTACGTTACGATAACGTTAGTCATAACTTTTGGAGAACGTTTTTTGTAAAGTGTTCTTAACGTTCCGAGAACGTTACAGATAACGTTATTGCATAACGTTAGCAGAAAGTTTTTTTGGAAAGTTTTCTTAACGTTCCAATAAAGTTACAGATAACGTTATTGCGTAACGTTTGCAGAACGTTTTCCCTAACGTTAGCAGGACGTTTTTTTGGAAAGTTTTCTTAACGTTCTGAGAACGTTACAGATAACGTTATTGCCCAACGTTAGCAGAACGTTTTTGCCTAACGTTAACAAAACGCTAAAACAATAACAAATGGATCTTCAATACTTTTATTCACACATGGCAGTTTCATGGTAGTTACAAAACTCAATCTTCCTCGTCATCATCTTCAGCCTGGTGGACCTGAATGACTGCCGGCATCTGTTAAATATAAAAATGTATTCTAAATATCAATATGAATCAAACACTATTTATTTTTGGGAATGTAAAGGCCTTTTGCAAAGAATATGTTTGATGACGTATTATTGAACAACTAGCTGAGTAACAGACGTTGTCTGGAGAAAAAGGCAGTTGCTTGCACTGAAAATCTTGAAATTGTGACTCCCCGAGACCCCACCGCCCTAGAAGAATTTAAAAAAATCTAAATGTACGATCGAACCACCCCAATGGACCTTCTATATAGATTGCACACAAAATGTCAGTCCCATACATGCAAAACTGATGGAGATAAGTGCCACTTAAAAATAGTAATCTCTCCAAGATCCCCACCACCCACAATAATTTGTTTTAATCTAAATCTATAAACCACCACAATGGGCCCCATTAGAATGAACAACATTTAAGCCACATACATGCAAAACTGATGGACAAAAGTGCCATTTTAATATTGTGACCCACCAACATCCCGACCCCCAGACAAATTTCGAAAAATCTAGATATACAAACCTCTCCAATGGATCTGCTAGTTCACACAGAAAATTGCAGTCTCATACATGCAAACGGTGATAACGGTCTACAGACAGACAGACAGACAGACAGACAGACAGACAGACAGACAGACAGACAGACAGACAGACAGACAGACAGACAGACAGACAGACAGACAGACAGACAGACAGACAGACAGACAGACAGACGTATATACAGACAGGTAGACAGACAGGTAGACAGACAGACACAGATAACAATATTGTTTTGAATATAGATTTCTTGCACACAAAAATGCACAACGTATATGTATGTATTTGTTGCAATCATTTGTTCTTATGTATTTGTTGCAATAACATGAATATGGTTGTTATTTTGTATCAGTGACATGTGTTATTTTACATAAGAAAAAGAACATAGTGGGTTAATATGGCTTTCTCCAGCAAAATTAATTGTGTATTAATTATAACCACTAGGAGAGAGTCATACTTGATTTCATGGGAATCCACAAATTTATATATATAGCCTACCACAGGATGGCAAATTCAATAGAAACTATACCTTATAGTCTCAAGGCCAGGGGAAATTTCATTTTAGAAAGAAATTAGTCATGGTCAAATACCTTGTTGGCCTTTCTCCCTCCTCTGTGAGGCGCAAACTTCAACGTTTCCGCGATCACTTCTTCAATTTCATCAACTTTTGAAATTTTTTGAATGCGTGTACACGCTTCTGAAATCAACGAGAAAACGAAATTAAGTAATATCTTGAAGGGAAACAAAAGGCAACTTTGTTTGTGGTTATGCACCTAAAATCTTAATACAAATTAACCATTTGCAACTTTAACCAACATCTTCACATCAGTGGTTAACTTGAAATGCGGTCTCAAAGTGAAAGATTCTAATAAAATGTTCGGTATCAAGAAAACCGGCATCTTGCCCATGGCACAGTAAATTACAAGTGGAGGAATAATGGATCACGTTCAGTACTAAAAAACACTACCATAATACTATATTTTCTGGACTCAAACTGAGGTACCCGTGGTGCAAAATTCGCAATTGCGATGGTGCTGCAGGGCTTGGCTAGCATCTCATCCAACTCTTCCTCAGCTACAATTGTCCCCACATTGAGGAGAAGCCTTCGCTGGAGGGCCAGCAACTCACCCTGGTTCTCCAGGATCGCATCTAACTTTCGGAGGACAGATACCTGAAAGTCTAAATTAAAATAGTTGTGTGGAGTAAGTTACTAGATCTATACTACTTTCCTTTAGTATCTCACCTACAAATACATTATCTATCTCAGTATCATTTGTTACGCACATACTGTTTCAATCAATAATTGATCAACTTGGGATATTGTTGGTTGTTAAAATTACTTGTTAATAATATCCAGTATAATAATGTTAATTGATATTGTTTTAATTAAATTAAATCAATTCCAGAAAAGTTATTAAATAATGTTTTTGGAAAGTTAATTAATTTAATTAAACTAATGAATTGACCTGAATTAACAAATTAACAATTTAAATTAACCCATGCCTGGTTGCTACTATATATGTCACTTTGGCATTTGATATTATATTACTCGATAATTTATGCTTTTGCAAAACTACCGGTCGCCTGACCCAGCCAGCGGAGTAATAAATGACATGCATATATAACTGTTCAAGTTTTGTGCCATTTTATCTAAAAACCGACTACCTCAGCAAATTATATTTATAAGATTTGTCTATAAATACAATGTAATATTTTACTATCTGTGTTGACGACACGTTCCCTTGATACTGAAGAGGCTTGGTTGTTGCTGGAGCTTGAAATAAAATGAAATGTCACATCAAAAGTAGATCAAGTTAACATTCAACAAGTAATAAATTTCATAATATTTCACGGAGTTTATATGACATAACACCCTCCTATACTATGTCTGTTCTGGGGTAAATCCTCCTGCTTTGGACTTATGCCAGACACAGCCCCTCCACAGGAGTATGTTATCTCACATTTAACATGTTTATTGATATTGACGTGATGTAAACAGTATAACAATCACCTTTAGGACGTGCCGGTACATCACAATTTATGGAACAAGCTCAGGTGAAAATGCAACACAATTATTTATATTATGAAAATATTGTGTCTTAGCGCACTTTTGAAGCCCAAATAGCGACCCGGTTTGCAATATTCTGCACCGCTGTGGTCGTGCGTTACCGCATCGCGCTTGTAAAATGAACGATATAGCAGCGTATGTTAATGCAAACCGGCGTGCTATTTACGCCTAAAAATGCACAAAGATGCAATATTCTTAAACGTAAATATGCATGGGATACGGTTAAATAATGAAACTAACGCACTGATGTATCAAAGTTAGGCAAAACTTAAGTTATAACGGCCTAATCGAGGTGGGTCCGGATTCTATGCAAGTGCCCGTATGTAAATTACATTTCCTAAGTAGTTCTTGCGTCGCACAATTCCGTGACAGTGCGATATCATTGAACTAGACAGTGGACGAATTTAGTCTCAGATCTAGTTAGAACAGCAACGATGTAAATATGTATAGATATCATATTTTACATTCCTCTCAAATCAAATGATGTGTTCACATCGCTTCCCTTTCACAAATCACTTCGTCTTCCAGACCTGATTACCGGTGTTTTGGGCGTTGAACCTATGGCATATCGCATGTACACAGCAGCCCAGCGCCTTATCGTCTATGAAACATTTGCTGCCAACGATAATGTGGTTGCACGATTGGTATGTGGCTGGTCAGTGTTTAAACGATGCCCTTGGCTAGACGAATGACGGAACCACTTTAGCAGTGCCACTGCTGTGGCCTTCATCTCGCCAAAACTCGCCACTGCTTAGTCCTGATTATAATTTTAGAGATAAACCAGTCTATGTTGTGTTGTGTATATGAATCTGCTTTGATTTGGTTTTAAAACTGCAAATGTGAAATATATAGGCCTACACACCACAAGTTATAACATTGTTGGATTGGAACAAAAATAGCATTGTCATTATATAGATTACATGAAGATCGGCAGATCCAACCCCCATCATATATATATATATATATATATATATATATATATATATATATATGATGGTATATATCTTTAACAAGTCTCTAAGAGAAGGTGTACTCCCTATGGAATGGAAAATGGCCAACATAATACCTTTACCAAAAACAAACCCACCTGTGTCGATTGAAAAAGACATTAGACCAATTTCACTAACTCCAATAGCTGCTAAGGTATTTGAATCAATAATAATGAAATGGGTGGATGACATAATTTAAGAAAAAATTGATGCTAAGAAATTTGGTGGAATTAGTGGAACTTCCACAAAAGACGTTCTTGTCGAAATGATACACAAATGGTATGAGGCGACTGATAAATTGGATTCTTATGTCCATGTTGTAATGCTAGATTTTAGCAAAGCGTTTGAACTTATTAATCATCATTTGTTACTAGAAAAGCTACAGTTGTATGGTTTGCCTTCACATATTATAAGATGGATGGCAACATTTTTACTGGACAGAACTCAACAAGTAAAAATAGGAAATGAATATTCGCATCCTGGTCACCCCAATGGGGGAGTACCACAAGGAACACTGTCTGGCCCTAAATGTTTTCTAGTCTACATAAATGATTTAGAAACGCCTGTTCCGTTATATAAATATATAGATGACAGTACATTGTTCGAAGTATGCGACAGAAAGGGTGTATCTGTTATACAAGAATCGATTGACGTTGCCGCTAGGTGGACAGAACAGAATGATATGAACATTTATTCAGGAAAATCAAAAGAGATGATCATCTGTTTTGCACAAGACCGCAATTTTCGAAACGCTATCCCGAATATAACGATCGATGGAAAATATTTAGATCAAGTAGACCATGCCAAACTTCTAGGTGTTACAATTTCACAGGATCTGACATGGAATAAGCATGTCGAAAATATTGTGAAAAAGGCCGGGAAACGATTGTACATGTTGTATCAGTTAAAGCGAGTAGGAATTACCCAGAATGATCTGGTCACTATATATGTCAGTGTTGTGAGACCTGTTTTAGAATATGAATGCCCTGTATGGCACACTAACTTGCCACAATATTTATCTGACAGTATTGAAATGATACAAAAAAGAGCATTAAAGTGTATTTGTCCTGCAATAAGTTACGCTGAGATACATATGTATGTTAAATTGGAGACATTGAAAGCAAGACGGGACTGCCTTTGCCAAAAATATTTCAATAAGATTAAAGTTAGTACACACAGATTAAACTATCTGCTGCCTGACAAAAGGCATACCAAATATGACATCAGACAGAGTAATGTGTACCCTTTGCCAATAACCCGAACAAACAGATACCGTAACTCCTTTATACCATGGGGATTACACAACTGCCAATAACGAATGAAGGGCAAAAGGATGGTATTTATACTGTATGACATTTCAGTGTATTAATACTGTATGACGTTCAAATGTATAGTTGTATTTTATTGTATACTGTGAATCCAACTCAGATGAGTTGCTAATAAACTTGTGTTATTTAAAAAAAATATAATAACAAATTATTATAATTGCTTACAGACATCGTCAATAAGTTATTGGTCCTCCGTAATTGTCAAGTTAATAATGTCGGTCCGGCAATTGGTTTTGGTTAGTTACAGTTCAGATGTAATAATTATAGACAAAGTCAATACTTTTGACAAGTTAAACAAATGAGTGCAGTTCACACATTACCTACTTTGGTGATGAAAGAAGACAACAGTGATGGACATGTTTATAATATAAATATTGTTTAGCCGAAACGTACAGTATGCGCCCACAGTCACATACACCTTTATGTGTAAAGCAACGATACAAGATCAGTGTTGATTAAAACAGGCCAACTTAATGACATTTATTCATTAACATAGTTTAAACAACACAATACATATATATATATATATATATATATATATCAACACATACCACAGCAAGCATGCCAGCTTCAATGGTATTGTTAAGCAATACCTACAATTTTAAAGCATATAACATATGTGGCAGCTAATTGCTACCAGTACTAACTATATCGCTGCGCTATATTTACAAATGACACCGTATCGGTAGGGGTCACTTCGCCGCGCCCCTTTCTGTACTCTTATCAACCTACCTTATTTACTGTACTAAAAACCCTGAGTACACTAGTGACAACTGATAACCAGTATGAGGGAAAAGCATATAGGCAAAACCCCGTGTATTTATCGATTTCAGGGAAAAGCGTCAATGAAATAACTTGTGAGCTATTAAGTGCTCAGTGTGGTACAGGGAGGAGGGTGGGCAAAAACAATAATATAATAACTAAACAATCAACTTAACTAGCAAAAGAGAATGACATTTGGATGCTTGGCCAGAATAACACACAAGGTGAACCAACGAATTCGAACGAGGAGTGAGGCTAAATTCTCCCCTACATATTAATGTGCGTTGTTCTAAGTTTGATCACTAGGGCACCACTATGCGACCTAAACCACTGGAGGGCACCACTGTTTGCCCCCTTACGACCGATCAAACCTGCATCGTTTGCCTTACACAAAATCAATGTATGCGCCCACTGTCCCACACATATTTCTGTGTAAAGCAACGATACAAACCAATGTTGATTGAAACAGGCAAATTTAAAGACATTTATTCATTAAAATAGTTTAAACAACACAATACCTACATACGTCAACACATACCACAGCAAGTATGCCGACCTCAATGGTACTGTTAAGCAATATCTACCATTTTTAAGCATATAACATATGTGGCAGCTAATTGCTACCAGTATATTGTAGTACAAATACATTTTGTTGTAAAAACCGAAATTTGTTTATGTGAACAACAGCGATCGAGAGTATCAGTACTTTTTGAATGGTATACATATATGTTGCTGTACAAAAGTGAACAGAATCATTCTCCCATCAAACTATAATAGTTCTGTTGAAAATGCCCACTCATATTTTTCATAATTCCCCGCGAAGTATTGACCATTTCCTGACGAATCCTACTGAAAGTTACACTGGCGCGCCTGCGCGAATGTCACTTGTGTGTGGTGGACGTGACGTTTTTTTCGCAGGGACTTTTTAAACCTAGGGTTCGTAGATAAACTCTAGGGTTCGTAGATAAACTCTAGGGTTTCGTTGTTTGACCCAATGGACCAATCGATAGGAAACCAACTCCAGTGGCTAGAATTCGTTTTTAGTGTGAACAAAATGACCTTATTGGTCTTGTGTTTGTCCTGGTTTTCTGCCGGGACAGCTTTAAATTTGACTGATTAACATATTTTGTGTTGGTTTTAACATGGTATTGATGTTATACTCATTGTTTACAAGTGTGAAACATGTTTATTGATCATGTATTGTTTGGATCATTATCATCATAATAATCTTACCATCATATCATCTTCTTCGTTGTCGTCTTCATCTGAATAATTATCATCTTCATATGCATCACAGTCATCGATCTTTTCTACATATTCATTGTCAATACCATCAATCATCATCACCACTCTACATCATCACCATCATAATTATAGATAATCATGATTTTCATCACCTTATTCGTCTATGTGTGTGCGTTTGCGAGCGCTTACGCGCATTTGTGTGTGTGCTCGCGCGTATGTGGGTGTGTGTTTGAGTGTGTAATCAGGTACCTATAAAAAGGTAAGTGCTCGCGCGTATGTGGGTGTGTGTTTGAGTGCGTAATCAGGTACCTATAAAAAGGTAAGTTCTTATATAGCGCAGTATCCAATCCTCAGGACTGCTCAAAGCGCTTTACACTTTACTCCCTATCTGGCAGAACTGTTCAATCGAACACCATCTCGACTTCTCTGGGAAGCATTCAGCCACGCTGCAATTAATGCGCAAATACTATTCGTACAAAAATATCCACCACTGTCGATAGCAAGGTACTCATTCATACACTTGAGTGAAATGAAGCAATGTAGAGTAAACGAACTTGCCCAAGGTTCGACACCGCCGCACAGGATTCGAACCCACATTCTCTCAGTCGAGAGTCCGGAGCTCTTACCGTTGCGCTACTACGCGCCACGTGACCTACGCTCCACTCCACCCCATCCTGTATATATATATATACGTATATACATATACATACATATATGTATGTATATATATATATATATACATATATGTATATGTATTTACATATACATATATGTTTATATATATATATATATATATATATATATATATATATGTTGTGTGTATATGTGTGTATGTGTGTGTGTATGTGTGTGTACGTGTGTACGTATTTACGTATGTACGTGTGTACGTGTGTACGAGTATGTACGTATGTGTACGTGTGTGTACGTGTGTGTACGTGTGTGTACGTGTGTGTACGTATATGTACGTGTATGTACGTGTGTGTATGTATGTGTACGTGTATGTACGTGTGTGTACATGTGTGTACGTGTATGTACGTATGTGTACGTGTGTGTACGTGTGTGTACATGTGTGTACGCGTGTGTACGTATGTGTTTGTGTACGTGCGTGTACATGTATGTACGTGTGTATGTACGTGTGTATGTACGTGTATATGTACGTGTATATGTACGTGTGTGTACGTGTGTGTACGTGTGTGTGCGTGTGTGTACGTGTGTGTACGCGTGTACGCGTGTACGCGTGAACGCGTGTACGCGTGTGTACGCATGTATGTTTGTATGCATTTATGTATGTATGTATATATGTATGGATGTATGTATGTTGCTTGAGTACAACCAGGTATCGTCATATCACACGTCTACCAAAGTATATCCATTCTAAAATATTCTAGTAATGGTATGGCTATCTTACTTAGAACCGAGAAGTCATTATGTTCTGTGTGATATTGTCTAACGTTTTTCCTCCACCCATCTAGCGCATTTATTTATGATAATACATCTCAGTATTGTGTGTGACTGTGTTGTATGCATCAGTTGTGTGTCATTTTTTGCGTTACTCAGAAGCAGTTCATAATATTTGCCTGCTGTGACTTGGCAGTACGTTCGGTCGACAGTCGCCCGGCTCCAGTCTGGTAGACAGGCCCCATGTAATATGCGCATTTCCCTCTCTAGGCGGTGAAAGTGAAATGTTGACGCTCATGCAACGTGTGCGTGTGTGCGTGTGTGCGTGTGTGCGTGTGTGCGTGTGTGCGTGTGTGCGTGTGTGCGTGTGTGCGTGTGTGCGTGTGTGCGTGTGTGCGTGTGTGCGTGTGTGTGTGTGTGTGTGTGTGTGTGTGTGTGTGTGTGTGTGTGTGTGTGTGTGTGTGTGTGTGCGGGTGTGTGTGTGAGTGTGTATGTGTGTTTGTGTTTGTACGTGCGGGTGTGTGCGTGCGTGTGTGTAGTTCAGCTACATATATATGTGATTATTCTACACGAAGCATTGACCAACAAACGTACATTTCGCATAGAAGATGTTCTGTTAGACGCGGGACAACATGGCGACGGCTATGTGACAGGTTGACATTTACGCCTCTACAGGACAATATGTCGATCGCCGTAGATATATTAGTAGAGTACTTATGTTTTCCCAATGGTAGAACAGCAAAATTTAGCACTTTCGAACCAGACACCATTAAAAGTTATACACCTGATTTAATTGACAATCTGGCCGATGAAGATTTGCTAATCACATATGAAAGCGTTACTACACTAATCGAACTCAGTGAAGGCCCAGCGTTTATTTTAGAATAGTTCATATGGATATACAGTGTGTGCCTATCAACACTGATTACAATTGATAGCAACGTGTCGCTATTGTGCTACACACAAATAATGTTTCTCCCTCTCTCCCTCTCATCCCCTCTCCCTCTCTCTCTCTCTCACTCTCTAATTCTCCCCCTCTCTTTCTCCCTCCCTCTCCCCCTCTCTCTCCCCCCCCTCTCTCCCTCTCTTCCTCTCTCCCTCTCTCCCTCTCTCCCTCTCTCCCTCTCTCCTTCTCTCCCTCTCTCCCTCTCTCTCTCTCTCTCACTCCCTCTCCCCCCCTCTCTCTCCCTCCCTCTCTCTCTCCGTCTCTCTCTCTCTCTCTCATTCTTCCCCCTCCCTCTCCCTCTCCATCTCCTCTCTCCTTCCGCTCTTCACACACACACACACACAATACACCACACACACACACACACACACACACACACACACACACACACACACACACACACACACACACACACACACACACACACACACACACACACACACACACACACACACACACACACACACACACACACACACACACACACACACACACACACACACACACATACACACACACACACACACACCTCACACACACACACACACACATACACACACCCACCCACACACACACACACACACACACACACACACACGCACGCACGAACGCACGCACGACACGCACACGCACGAACGCACACACGTATATGCACAAGCGCACGCGTGTACACACACACACATACACACAGACACATTCACACACAGACACACACACACACACACACACACACACACACACACACACACACACACACACACACACACACACACACACACACACACACACACACAGACACACACACACAATCGGGAGCACATTAATACATCTCGTATGGAGTAGGTAGGCACAGAAATATGTGTGCCACTCGTCACGCAATGACCCTACTGAATCAGCAGTACGAATGTGTGTGTTGCATAAAACCTGATATACAAATAGTTGTTTCAATAACGTTATCTTGTATTTTGCAACATAGTAGCTTAGTTGTGAGTAAAACCTGCATATTTGGCTTTGCTGTGTAGTATCTAGATGCACGAAACCGCAGCATGCAACCTCGCTCGTGGCTACCTTTTACTTAGCCAGGGATAAAATGTACTTAATACAACTACAAGTAATAAATAACGAACTATTGAGCAAACAATGATTTGCAATGTTTTTTGCTCTATAGATGGGTGTAAGGAGTATTTATCCTTAAAACGAGTTGGCGTAGAAAGGACGTTCTTAGAAAAAAGGTGCAATATTTATGACCATTGCATGTCGCCAGTTTGACGCCACGTTGGCAAATGCAAAGACGCAGTAATACTTCAAAGATATCCGTTGTTTATTATGACCATAACATAGTGGCCACTGCGTGTGAAAAGCTTTATGTTGGTTGACTTACAAAACGGATGCAGTTGTTCGTAGACGTTAATCTCATAACCGTGCCGGTCCTGCCTGCTATGCAACAGTGTTGTCTTTTCATTTGCAGCGCGATTTATTTATGTTCTATGTATTTAGAAGACTTCCCGTTTCTGTCCCACGACGTAGCCAAACATGACGCTCCTAGTATTGATGACGATCGCGTCTCTACTTCTATCGCCACTGGTGGCTGTGTCGAGAAATAATGTATTATACTTCAATGTTACATCGCGTGTTGGTGTGCGTGTTTGTGTGCGTGTTTGTGTGCGTGTGCGTGTGTGTGTGCGCTCGTATTTATATTTTAATGATACGTCGTCTTCAGTTAATGCTGCACCAGATTCCGTTGTGCCCAAAATGGTGCCCGATAGGAGAATATCCGACCTTAGTAAAAGGCTCGGAGGGAGACACCGACTGCATATGTGGACTGGTACTACATAAAATAAATAGTCATTGCATACATGCGTGTATTGTTGTCGACAGTAGTATAGTATATTATCTCGGGCTGCGTCCCTGTCTATGATATGTTATATTTACTTTTTACTTTTATTTTTACAGAACTTTAGATGTCCGAATGCTTGGAAATATGCATGTTCTACTGCGTGGAACCTATGTGTCCACAGATGGCAACATGTACAAATGAGCAATTCTACTTTATTGGATCTGTTATTAAAAGTAGGTAGTCTGTTCGTAGTTTTTCAATAATATTATTAATAATAAGTATAACGTTTTAAGACTATACTAACTGTGTTGTGATTAGTAAGCCCGTAACAACGTTCGAAATTTTAAGGAACGACCACGGTTACACGAATCGGACTGTTATACCTTTTCATGTTCAAATTTATCACGTTCAACACACCATACTTCCTGTTGTGAATTACAACGCCCGCTAAATCCGGGCAGGCATACAGACAACGTCCATTTAACGCCAGCGTGGCAGCCAGGGGAACAATCATTAAGAATAAAAATATATCAACCGCGTGAAATCGTGCATCCATTTATATAGTTTTACAACATATTTGTTGGGTAAGGACAAATTATGTTTCGAAATTGCGGACTACGATAATTAAATTTTTCTTTGACGATTCAAAGTTGCCAAGCAAACTTGATAGGGTCGTTATATGTTTCCTTATTGCGCGCGATCACTACACTTTGATTCCAATATGCGTGTTATTGTTACGTCTAGAAACCAAAAGAAAGTAAGATTGACCCATTCAACGGCTTCAACGTTTGCCCTCCTGACAGTATGTCATTTTTAATCTTAACACGTATTTTCAGACTTTTATGATGTTTCTCGTGCATAAACAAAGTTATCTAAATTGAATGAAGGTTCATCACAAGTAAAGATGTTGCCTAATTTTATATGTATATATTGTTAACTTATTATTAACAACGATTGATTATTTTGTCCGAATTAACATAATATTTACATGTTTAATGTTCAGTTTTCCATAATTAAAAGAATACTAGTTCTTATGTAGTACTGTATACAGTCCTTCGTACTGCTCAAAGATTTATGACGGGGAATATTAAACTATCTAAAAGTAAAATTAATTATAATCTACAGCAGCCTCCGACATAGCTGCGGGCCTGTGATCTTCTGTCGGATCCGCAACTTGCGTAAGTCACATGCCATGTTGACCGGTGCGACATTTGAATATATCTGCCGGTCTTGCAATATTAGTGGAGACCAAACATGAACTACAAGAAGCGCTGCAAGAATGTATAACAAAATCGGCTGCAAGAATAGAACGAGGTGTTCTAGACGCAAGGGTTGGAGATTAGTTTTGACAAGACAGAAATGTGTTGTTGCACAACGGAACCATCATGATTAAAGTGACGAAGACCAATATAAAACATTAGTATTTGTAAGATGATAGTAGCAGCTTGATAGCTGGACTTATAGTGCCTCCAAATCCATCGTCTGGCCCTTAACATGTTTATGTTACAGGCCCGGGTGACCTATAACATATGCATTCTTGTGGACGTACACTGCAGTCGGGGTGCGTCTAGTTTGGTCTGATCTGGTGTGGTCGAGTGAAAAGTGTCGATGTATCCCGGCCTTCAGACACCCCTAACTGATCGGACCAATCGTAAACAATATGCGTAATGTTATGGTCATTCAATTTCCGTCCGTATAACATCCGGTACGAAGTCTTAAGCCGGTAGAAACCCTTACTCCATTGGATATAAAACAAATAAGGGTGTTCCGTTTCTTTCGTGGAATTGTAGATTATTCACTGAACGTTTGGCGCACGAGCTGACAGTTTTGAAGAAAAACGTTAACATACCTATCTAGCTGGATTACAGTTAGATTTATAGAAAAACGTAACGTTATATTTATGTTTTAAGCTTCGTATCGTAGTGGACAAGTGTGGAGAAACTTCGGAAGTGCAAGAATCCCAGCTGACATGCAGTTTGATGTGTCATTCAAGACGCGAATGTCTGCGCTGCTATTCGATGTTCTGCAAAAGAGGATGCATGAGATTGGCAGGCTGCATACCGTAACATTACAAGTCTACAACCTAATAAATTAAACCGCTCGATTGGCCTAGTTTTTAAGACAACATTTGTCAAGTTTTTTGTCGACATTAATATGCGGCATTTCATTTTGTATAACGTTTATTGTTTATCTTTGCCAGCATGTTGCATTTCATACAAACCGTGTTGTAGCCGTAGCACCTATTTTATATATTCTAATTTGTTGTGAATTGCTACGAATTAATTTGGATCTGGTGCTACATTAATTACAATATATTATAATAATTATTATTATTATTATTTATTAACCACTCTCCTCCAGAGGGCGCCACAGTGGGAAAAGTTTCAAAAGATCAAAATAATGTAGAGATGGTCGGAACCCATAATCTTAGGTGAGCTTTGAGCCACCCCCCGGTAGCGTTATTTATTATCTAGATGCAGGCCTTGATATTTACAACATCACGGCCGTTTGTCTAATTACTGACGATTAACGGTGCCTAAAATGACAATTGTACATGCTTTTCAACTGATACAATATTTTCTAGTATACATACATCGTGTTTTGTTGCTTTCTTTAAACAACAACCATAGTCATGCAATTTTGTTGGCAACGGCATATTTAAAATGAGGGATACATGTTCTGTCAATGCCTGAAACAGATCTTGGCAGGTAATTGTCTCAGTTTCGATAACACTTGTTTTGCATGTATTAATTAAAAATGTTCCTGTAAACATGGAACGCGCCAACATCGTGTAGAGTAGAAACGTGACAATAAACAGTAAATATACTGTGGTCTGTGGGGTAACTTAAAATGAACTTAGTTTTAAGAAAATTACATTTATGCAAATGTTTATCGAGGCACATTTGGCGTTATTGTTTTATGTTGCAAAATACGTCTTCATATCAACGTTGCTGTTATTCTTATAAGTATCAATATTGGCGTAGGCGCGAAGGTTTCTCATCAAGGCAACATTCTACGTTTCCTAAATTACAAGCATGTAAGACTGCCCCACTCTTGAAGTTTACAGTCTTGAAGCTTTTACGCTTGAAGTTTACATTCTTGCTCTCGCTCTCTCTCTCCCCCCCCTCTCTCTCTCTCGCTCTCTTTCTATCTCTCTCTCTCTCCCTCTCTCTCTCTCTCTCTATCTCTATATATACATATATATCTCTCTCATCTCTAATAACCATATTAAGATGTCACATGTTTTGTTTTCAAATCATCAGTATGTTTACTTTATCATATAAAAAATGAAAACGATATACGAAAGTCGCGAAATCAACAATGTGCCCAGGTTTCGTAAAAACCGACCATATACGCTTGCATGCACACACACGCACACACACACGCACTCGCACACATGCATACCCACACTCACACACACAAACACACGCCGCAACAATGAAGTACAATAAAATATTACCCGACATAGCCAACAGTGGCGATAGGAGTAGAGAATCGACCGTCATGGACACTAGGAGCATCATTGCTGGCTACTTCGTGGGACAAGACCCGGGAAGTTTTCTAAAAAAAATTGGACATAAATAAAACGCGCTGCAAATGACAGGTGTAGGACAACGCTGTTACATCGCAGGCAGATTAGCGTCAATACCTCAACTGTACAGAAGAGAATGGAGATATGTGGGAAACTATTGTTATCAGGATTGTTAGGTAGAGCTCTTAACTTGTGTGTACGGTTTAAGTAACATTTAAGCAGATGTTATGCTCCAACTGCAAATCAGTCTTTAAACACAATTACGATGGATCCTTTCAACTCAAAAAAATCAACAAATAAAAAATGTGCTGTTCTTGGAATATGCCATTTTCTAGCATGCAGCATTTAAGCGATAAGCTACGCTGATTACCAAGCACGTACCTATCCGATATTATATCTATAGCGTAAACGTTCCGAGACGTATGCCTGCCCCACTGTGACTCTCAGTAGTTTGCCAACTTTAGAAAACTATCAATCGTTTTATCAGTTTTGTTAGATTGGATTGACACCGTCGTGTGCAAATTTGTTATGAAAACGGTTCGTCGACCAACACTGTTATGAGTACCACCTTTTACGAACAACTGTATCCGTTTTTCAAGTCAACCAATGTAAAGATTTTCACACGCATTGTCCAAATACGTCATGGTTATAATAAACAACGGATGTCTTGGAACTATGTCCACGTGGCGTCAAAATAGCAACATGCAACGGTCATAAAAAAATGCAGCTGTTTTCAAAAATCGTCATTTCTACGTCAGTAGTTATGGCGGGCGATCCAGTCCGGTGCAAAGGCAAAAGATCAAAGGAGATCAAAGGGTTTTGGATCAGTAGCCGATTTGGATTCAACCTTATCAAAAACGAAATGATTAATGACCTGTCAAAAATATCTACTCATAAAAACCTCTTATCTTAATTGGTTTTTGACAGCTTTCTTATAAAAAAGTTTGATTGGTGCGTGCCGCCGATTCCTTTTTATGATGCCGCCAGCTCTCTAAGTACATTACCGCTGACTTCTAGCGGATATATTTGATATGATATCGTAGACGTTATGCAAGTATAGCCGCTAGATGTCAGCGCTTAGTATTTACAAACACGAATCAATGACTTATGCGTAAAGAGGTTATATAGTGGTTATGCATGCGGTGTAGCCGGTAGTGTCTCTAGATCAGCGGTATGGAGCCTATACGTTTCGGTGGACCGGTGTCGTTCCTGTCGAATTTCTATCCGTGTCAAGTCGTGGCGTAAGGTCAAAGTTTCAGATCCGTCGAGCACGCTTATCAGTTTAGAAAAGCGATGTTCAATGAAGACTTCAAAAACGCGGAGTATATCAAATAGTTGTGGTCGGCCTATATAGCGAAGCGACGAAGTTATTTGATAAAGAGAACGGGCGCCGAATGGGAAGCCATTAGGGTCAGCTGTATGAAGAGCCTGTTGATGAGCAAGTTCGAGGCAAAAAAGTTGAAAGACGCCCTATTGGCTACCGGGGAAGCCGAATTGGTGGAGTGGGTACCGTCAAAAGAGGCGTTCTGGGGTAGCGCCCACGGTGACAAAGAAGGTCAAAATAGGCTCGGTAAATTGTTGATGGAGGTGCGCGCTGAATATAGAAGAAATTAATAAAAAGTCATCGCTCGTTTCCAGCGCGCCAGTCGTCGATATGAGTACGTCGTTGAAGCATCCTTTTACGTGCATAGTGGCTGGTCCTACATGGTAGGCAAACCGCCTACGCCTCTATGTCAACAGCCGATATAGAATTCGTAGACGGTTTACCGGATCCCAAGATTTTAGATGCCAAAACGAGGACGCTTCTAGTACTCGATGACCTTATGGAGGCAACTGATAGCCGGGTCACGACCTTGTTTACTAAAAAAAGTCATCACTGCAACACGTCCGTCGTACAGCTTCTGCAGAATATTTTACCAAAAGGGAAAGAAAATCGCACAATCAGCTTGAATGCGCAATATATGGTGCTATTCAAGAACCCCCGGGACGCCGGACAAGTAGGTCACCTGGCGAAACAGATGTATCCGGGTAGAGTCAAATTCATGATGGAAGCCTTCAAAGATGCCACGTCAGCAGCTTACGGTTATCTTCTAATAGATCTGAAACAGGAAACAGCGGAAAATATGCGCTTGCGCATGTGTATTTTCCCCGACGATCGCATTCAGTACGTTTATGTAATGAGAGCATAACAAGAGGAACGCTTCACAGCGGACGTCATTCGTAAGGATGACGCAGCGCGTCAAGAAGCACATCCTCGTTCTGGAGATGATGAATAGATATAAGAACGACAAGTTGAGAAAAGCCATACTCGCTAACGCAGACTCTGACTTCATCTGCAGTCTGTGCGACTGCGCGTACAACATATTTAAAGGGAACGTGAAATTATCGGCGAAGCAGAAAAAAACACTGTCAAAATACAAGAAGCATCTGCGAGCGTTGACGTCAACAAAGGTATCCCTCAGGAAGAAGCGGGCGGTCTTGCAAAGGGGTTCGGGGGGCTTTCTGACGGCACTACTAGCCCCGTTAGCGAGCACCGTCCTTATCCCGCTGCTCAAGCAGGTTATCGGGTGACGATGCAGCACACGAAGAAGATGGCGTTGGTAGATCCTCGGTTGGTGGAGAGTCTCCTGCCGTTAATCGACCAGCCACCGAGCACGACCCGATCGCGTGCGATGAGTAGCCCGGACAGCGACATGAAGGACGTTCTAGACCATTCGGATTTATCCGAGCGAGAGAAAGCAGCGTCGTACAATCAACTGCTGAGTCGTTACAATTCGATAGAGACGATTCGAGCGGCGCAGCGGGTACGCGTGTCCGTGGTGAGCGCCGAGGGCAAGGAGGGGGAGGCGGTCCAACCGCTACCGACGGCGCCGGCATCGCTGAGCGGTATAGAGCGCGAGATCGTGGAAAGCGTACCGAAAACTCTGAGATGGAAAGCCCGCCTCCTGATCGAAAAAATGAAAACCGATTCATTGTGTCGAAGGAACGACAGCGGCGAATTCGTGTACGACGGTCAACCTATCGCGGGAAGTAACATGGTCGATCTCGTGAACGACCTCATGCGAAAGAGAAAGAAGGCGTTACCGCCGGTTGGGTGGGATGCGTTCGGGGACCGTATGAGGCGTCTGAACGTCCCTATGGAACTTATCGGTAATACCCGGCATCGAGCGTACATACAACAGCAGCAGCAGCAGCAGCAGCAGGTGACGCCTGGTAAAGGTAAACGGCGCCGTCGTCGTCGCACTGAGTCTCTAGAGCGAAAGTGGGAGGTGTCTTAAAGAGGTCGAAACGCCGCCGTCAGAGTCACTCACAATGCAGCCTCGAAGGTTGGTAGTCGTCGTCGGCATAGTCGTAGCTGCTTTTGCTTTATATATGTGTATATTATTCGTCGTAAATCGGTCGTCGTCGTGGTCATGGTGTCCAGGCGGCGTGGTGGTACGCAACGAAAGCGCCGCACTCAACAACGAGACGACGACGACCGCCGCCTGAAGCGCGCCTACTTCGACCCCAAACATGCGGGCAGTTACGCCGGCGTCGAGGCGTTGTACCGGGCAGCAGGGAGTGTAATACGCAAGCCGGTCGTGAAGCAGTGGCTAGTGGCGCAGGACACTTACACCCTGCACAAGCCGGTGAAACGACGTTTCAAACGACGTTGCTTTATCGTAGGCGGTCGAAACCAGCAGTGGCAAGCCGATCTCGTCGACGTAGCTAAACTGGAAAAGCACAACGACGGTATAACGTTCCTATTGACGGTAATCGACGTCTTTTCGAAGCGGGCGTGGTGCATTCCGTTGAAGAGTAAAGCCGGCCCGGCGCTCGTTACGGCCTTCGAGTACCTGCTGCAGCAGCAGCAGCAACCGCCGAACGCGCTGCAGACCGATAAGGGGACGAAGTTTCTCAACAGACCCTTTCAGAAACTTTTGACGGAATACGGCGTCCACCATTTCGTGACGCATAACGAGGAGACTAAAGCGAGTGTCGTGGAAAGATTCAACCGGACGCTAAAGACGCGCATGTGGAGGTACTCTACGAAGCATCAGACGCTGAGATACGTAGAGCCGATACCGCACTTCGTGCGGTCGTACAACAACGCCTACCGTCGAAGCATCGGTAGGACGCCGGCGAGTGTCAACGCCGCGAATCAGGAGAGTGTCTGGCAACGGTTGAACGGCGGCGTCGGCGGCGGCTGCAAGCCGAAACTGCGTGAGGGAGATCGCGTACGCATCAGCAAGGCGAAGGGTCGGTTCAAGAAAGGGTACATGGCTAACTGGAGCGAAGAACTCTTCACCGTCGTAGAAATGCATCCGTCCGAGCCTCCCGTTTACCGCTTGAAGGACGACGCCGGGACGCTACTAGACGGCACCTTCTACGAACCGGAGCTGCAACGAGTAGTCGTCCCGAAGGATAAACTATATCGCGTGGAGGCCGTTCTACAGCGTCGTCGTCGTCGTCGTCGCGGAGGCGGTGCGGAGGTACTCGTGAAATGGAGCAGTTTTCCGGCTTCCTTCAACAGCTGGATCGACGTCAAGGCGCTCTTGGACTATAAAGGGTAGGATGCCGTAGCGTCGAACGGTAGTCGTCATGCCGTATTGGATGCGACATTCGGGGTGCTGGCGACTACACGAAGCTGGGTTTTGCAACGGCTTTTCATTCTTCTATAAGGGAGGATGCTGATCTCCTTTGATTTTTTGCCTTTGCACCGGGCTGGATCGCCCGCCATAACTACTTACGTCAACTCGTTTTAACGACGACTGGTAGGTTACACTCATCTACAGAGCAGCAAACAGAGGGCCACAGTTCCCACCATAACAGGGCTTTGATCTTCTGATGTTCGTTCCCATAGTCGGTCCTCTGGGGGAGAGTGGTTAGTCACTCAAATATCACGAGTAGGAGAAAGGGCCTCTAGAGAAGTACAGTGGTGAGTCGGACCCTCCCAAACACCAATGTTGGAAATTTTAGTGGCTGAGTTATAAACGCGTATCATTATACGTTTATGCGCAGTGTGTGTTGAATTGTAAAATATGACCTACATATTACCTACTACTTGAAAGGTCATCACAACTCGCCGTTGTATAAGCGTATATACTTAGAAGCTGAATCTAACTTCACGACGTCTCAGTATATACATATTCTTAACATAGACTGATAATTGGCGTGCGCCAGTTTTATCATTCAGCTACATTCTATAAATGTACTTCTACAAAATGAATTTATTTTATTTTCAAATATTGATGTATCGATGTATGAGTGTGTTTATTGGAATCGTCTGTTTGTATACAAACTAAAGTCGTGCAGTTCATGGCGTAAAAATTATTAGGTAAACTCGACGATCAAAAAAGGTTTGCATAGAATACGATATCAGAACGAGATAGCTGTTTAACAGCTTTGTTGGATAACATAGATAATTCTAGAAGGTAATGTGCAATACTAGGACGTCATTTGCCGTTGTGTAATGGAAACAGCACACTGCGTGCGAATAACAGTCAATCGTTTCTGCAGTACTCGTGCACTGTTATCCGACGCTAACACATCGCCCACACGCCATATATTACATTATTTCATATTATACCAACATCCAGCCCGAGTCAAGTGCATTTCTATGAGTAAGAAAGATTTGACTCAATTTACATATTGCTTCATCCGAAGCGAAAAGAAAAGCGACTGCACTTAAATCAATATTTTATTAACTTACTTATTGATATTTAATTTTAATCGAGGAAACGTGTTTATGTATGTATGCTGGTAAATTAACGTTTTCCTTTTAGACGGCTTGAATCTCGAGCGCCAAACTTTTAGGGATTAATTTACGCCCCTACGAATTGTATGTAAGATATATATGTTTTCATAATACCACTTATATGTCATGATTCACAACTTGTATTGGGTAAATTAGTTATTCGGAACATAAAACGCAATGTGTGCGTAATACGTGAAATGTAACTTAACAATTGCATGAACCACGCACGCGCGGTAAATACTTCGGACAAACGGCCCCTGCGTCATGGATTTGGCAAGACGCTGACGCAATAATGCTTATGTCTGCACTCTTGTCAATAACGTAGCAATAGAGGTATATTATTTGACAATTCTCACGACTAAGGCCTATCGATGGACGTGAACTCCACATTCTCTCCGACCTTCGTCATTTTGACTATGCAATGAACATCTGCGAGCGCGTTAAGGTGTTTATGTAATGATGCTGTGTGTTTACTAACGTTTGGTAAATACTGCTATCGCGACTGTCAGCTTCCAAGGCATCTCGTTTTTGATAGTTGAAATTAACGTTTGCAAAACAACAGCAGCGTCCATCACATATTTCAACAAACTAGTCGAGTTGACGTTATTCCTGCAGTCTGACTCTCGCCCTTTCTCATCTGGTTATTATCCAGTTGCTCTTTATGTGTGCTTTGAGACTAAGTCCCACAAGCGCTGGCGAGGACCCAGTGCTCGTTATAACAATTAATTATTCGCTGGCACGCTCGTGGCAATAACGCCACGAAGAAGTAAATGTCCCGCACCAGAGCGAGTGTTTAATATCTTACATTTGTTGCACTGAACCTTTCTCCGCTTTCTGTTAGATGTTGACCGATTAAGAATGATCCGTATACTTTTAACAATTTCATTTTGTAATTTAACTTTTTCACCGACTTAACAAGAAACAGTGTCGATCACAACAGCGTAATTCGGGGATTCCTCCTGTCGTGAAACAAACGCCTCCAATGCCATGTAATTATTATTCTAGCAGGTAAGAAACTATCGCAGTACTGTCGCCGTAGTAATACAACTATCGCAATAATATCGCATTAGTTAAACTATCCCCGATAATTCCCCCTTGTCGGCACCGTGCCCCTCTACACCTCGATGCTAGCATACTGGGACAGTACGGCTCCAGCACTACCGTTTCTACCACACGTCTACACTCATCCTGTCTTCCGTTCAAGTCCTCCACTCATTTGCCAATCCTCCCGTATATAAATCTTCACACAATCCTCTCGTGTCCTATCGTGCCAGTTCTTTGTGTGTGTGTGGGTTTTTTTGTGTGTGTGTATCTGTGTCTTTCTGTGGGTGCCTGTGTGTGCTTTCGTGCGTACGTTCGAGCGTGTGTACGTATGTCCGTGGGTGTGCGTGTGTACGTGTTCGTATGTGCGTGTGCGTGTGCGTGTGCGTGTATGTGTGCGTGAGCTTATGTGTGTGTGTTTGTGTTTGTGAGTGCGGCTGTCAGTGGGTGGGTGGGTGCATGCGTGCGTGCGTGAGTGTATGGGTGCGTGTGTGTGTATTTATATTTGTTCACGAGTATGTGTTATATAGAGATGATAACATTGTTCATAACAATCTTGCAGAATCATATGTAAACAAACACGTAAACTCCCTGGTAAATGTAAACATCGGAAATCAAATTTCTATTCTTACAAGTTTCCCAATGATGAACATAAGTAAATGTTTGCGAACGATACGTGTCTATCTAGAAGGAATGGAAAGTCTACTTAACACCAACGACCATGACCAGCAACATGCCATTGTTGCACCATAGACTTAGTTCTACTCCTATTAAGTTCTTACATTTCATTCAGCAGGAAATTGTATTACGGCTGATCTCTGTGCACATTCTCACAGTAACAGAACTACACATTGGTAGGACAATCTGCCAGTGTTATGCATTTAATAAAAAATGTGGTAAATCGGAGATCCTTCGGACACTGGCATCCGATGAAAATTCTTAGGGGACACATGGTGGGGGTTTCTGCAAGTACGCATGCACACGCTGGGGTTCCACCATCCTTCATCTGGGCAAATGCGCGGTGCTGAAAGAAAGCGTACAATTTCAGGTTTATTTCGCCGATACTGGTTCGCCTTTTTGCAAGATCAAAATGGTATATATCCGGATTACGTATTTTTTTGGGATAAATTAATTGTATACGTAATGGGATATATCAACGTTTGGAATTTACGTTCCCGTGAAATGACGGTCGATCTTTCTAAATTATTGGATGTTCGTGTTAATATTAACGAGATTCTACTGCACATTCTTACATTACCAAAGAAAAACATATTTTAAGAAAATATGATATAATGTGTTAGTAGTTATGAGTTACACATACACAATAATATATTATAACAAAAGTTAAACCTTTAGGGCCGTTGTATATACAAACATTTGATACCGCAATCATGAAGCACCGAGTCACACATTGAAGGTTTGCACGCAATTGCATGACCTGCTATGCCAATGGACGACCACGATTAATTACGACTCACGGACAGGACAGCATGTAACGTACATCCACCGTGTTGGATAATTAGAGTTGGATATGTTGGACATGTAATATGATAAGTTAATTAAACAATAACTTAGAAAAAGGAAACTAGAAGTGACCTGATCGTTCCACTATTATTGTCAAAGCAGAAGTAATTAAAATGATTTAATGGTTGCCCTGATCGATCCTTAATGAGTAGTTTGATCGGTCCATAATTAAGATGATTTACATAGGAGATTAAGATGATTTGAATAAATGATCGGAAACCGAATTGACATCAAACGGAAACCGGATTGACGTCAAGTCTCACCTACGAGCGTCAAATCTTAGAATAGATGACCATAGAAACGCCAATAAAACATATTGTGACATCTCAAAGGAAACGTAGGGTTCGCCAACGCATCTTTCTGACAGTATATTAAGCAAGTGTGAAGTGGACTTGGAAGAGAATGCTGGTACTTGTTCTACAGTCATTTGCAAAAGTTTAAGACCAGGCACGATTTTAAAGCATTTTATGGTATGGCATCAGATTGCATCAGATAATGTCTAGATTGCATCATCCTATTTGGGCCTTGAAGCAATACGCCTAGTCAGTACTTCCAGGTCATTTGTTTGCTGCTGTCAGTATCGATTAGGTGTTTTTCAGTTTTGTCTTCATCCCTGAAATGGGCAAAAATCGTCTTTGACAGAGGTTCTAAGGGCACAAATAGTGACTCTACATGGAGAAGGATATACGGAAAGAGACATTAGTGCTAAATTACGTTATTCCAAAACAGCCGTACACAACGCCATCGTCAAATTCAATACTGATGGCACTTTTCGTGACAATAAAAGGAGTGGTCGTCCACGGAAAACTACGCTCAGGGATGACCACGCAATGAGACGCAGCGTGATGCGCTCGCCAATGAGCTCATGCAAGAAAATTCGGGCTGCTTTACGCTTAAAAGGTACGGAAATAAGTCTCAGTACTGTTTCGTGACGTTTCAGCAAGGAATTTGGGCTCAAGTCCCGCAAGCCGGCCCGGAAGCCACGCCTGACACCTGTGATGAAAAAAAAGAGACTGGACTTTGCCAGACGACATCACCACTGGACTCTCGCGCAGTGGAAGAAAGTGTTGTTCTCAGATGAATCGACCATGCAACAGTTTATACCTCGCAAGAGGCATGTTAAGCGGCCAGTAGGTAAGCGATTTGATGAGAAATATACAGCAGCCACAATGAAACACTCGCCAAGTCAGATGATTTGGGGTGCCATGTCATGTTTTGGCCCTTCTGGTCTGAATTTTATTCCACCTAACACCACTATGAATGGACCTAGGTACGTGGAGTTGCTGACGGAGAAGCTGAAACTGCATATGGACATCCACAAATGTACGATTTCCATGCAAGATGGCGCTCCTTGTCACCGATCCAAGGTAGCCACTGGTTTCCTCAAGAAGAACAAAATCTCCGTGCTGGAATTTACTGGGAACAACCCAGATCTAAATCCCATTGAGAACCTGTGGACTTTAATGAAGGATAAGGTGGCAGACAAACAACCATCAAGCGCTCAAAATTTGAAACAAGCTATCAAGGACGTTTGGATCACCGAAATCACCCAGGAGTACTGTGAATCTTTGGTTTCTAGCATGCCATGTCGCATCCAGGCGGTCATTGACAGCAAAGGAGGCCACACTAAATACTGAAAAGTAGAGACACTGACACTTTTTGACGACATAAAGTTTCATATTATGTTGTACTACGTTTATTTGGCGAAATAAATTGATTAATGTTATGTGAAGGCCAAAAAATCATAGTTTTGTCAAATTTCTTCAAAAAATCGTGCCTGGTCTTAAACTTTTGCAAATGACTGTACTACTTGCTACAGTTGCCATGTTTTAACTCGGCAGGTGTTCATGAGTAATAAACGCCTCTACCCACGCTGTGGGGCCTGGAATCTTTTGTTGTGTTAATCATTGGTTGTGGCTACACTAGGATGGCGAGCTGATCTTCCGGTACGCTCAAAGTCTTAGTGTAATCAACATACTAAATTATTATAAGCAGACGGTGAAGCGGTCGAGTGGATCAGTTTTGCACGCATAGCCTCTTGCACAATCATGTATATTCGGGCCTCGTCCACAGGACACCTGTTCACCCCATACTTCAAGTTGCGTTGATCCATGCCGGCAAATGTCAGTTCTGATTTCTGTAGAGGGAAGTAAACGTTGGATGTCAATACTTAAGTTGGTAATATAAGCTTTTGGTTAAACATAGTAATGTGTCTTAAACATTAGCTAATGATACTATTTTAGGAAACAGTATTGTGAGATATATGGGTTACTTAATTAATCAAGAATCTGTGTTATCCTCTATGTAGCTTGTTAACACCTGCCTTTTCCAGACGTATGTCTGCACAAACCCATAATTTTCTGTTGTCGTTTTTCTACTATTCGCTTAATATATCCTGTCAACTGCAGTTCGCGCAAGGAACACAATCTTGCATTACGAGAAACTAGTTAAATTTACGTCATAGCAGACGTCAGTGCGAATATTTTGGGAAACCGTCTTCTGCGTATGGGTGTATCTAGTGCTGTGCGGAGGATGGGCTTCTATGATGACGTTCACAGACTACCAGTGACTAGCCCAATTAGTTTATTCCCTGCGCGTCTAGGCTCCTCCTACATTTTAGGAGAGACTATTGTTCCTCGATGGTATTGTGTCTCAGCCTAGAATCGAGTAATATTATGGGCAACCAAAATATGCAATACGTACTGCGAACGGAGGATAAAGGTATCCATAAATAGCATCATTATTTATTATTATGTATTATAAATTTTTATTAATTATTATGACCGTTTAATACCAGAAATCTCCGACAGAATGAACATTTTCAAATTATAAAAGTCTACATAGGAATACTGACCAGTTATCTTTATATTTACCTATCGCATATATTGGTACGCGTGTTACACAATCCCAATATGACGAAAGTCATAGGAGGGCTGTAATCACTAATTACTGACCAGTTATCTTTACATTTACCTATCGCATATATTGGTACGCGTGTTACACAATCCCAATATGATGAAAGTCATAGGAGGGCTGTAATCACTAATTACATAAACTCAGTCTTAAATTCACATTCCTCACCCACCTTACATTTGAAGCCCTGTAAGATAATAAATAAGAGCGTCGTCTGACAATTGATGCGCCCAACTTACGCATTCGCCCAACTGCGAAAGATTCAAGTTTGGCGAAGCTGCATTTAAAACTCCTCCAAATGGTGGGCATGTTTGTGGAAATTTTCCGTCAGCAGACTGTAAACAAATGATTTAACTGTTTTCGCCTCGTTCATACTGGAACAAGTTCAACAGTAAAACATAAACTAAAATAGCGCCACTTGTAGGATAGGTCATGAACAGCGCCACCTGGCGGATACGTGGTTAAGTAAATATAGGAGTACTGCCTAAATTCGTGTATCTTAGTTTTGACAAATAGCGCCGCCTGGCGGAATTTTTATTAACTAAATATATTGACCAAAGTTCAGTACTGCCTAAAACATTATGTGACTATTATCTTAAAGTGTGTTAAATTCACACACAAAACAATTTGGCGTATTTAAAAACAACTAGTTTCTGTATCATCTTCGGCTTTCCGTTATGATTTCGCAGAAGATTTGGGTTTTGTGCGCCCTTTTTTTTCAAAACATGTTTTTATGCAATGTTGATTTCGCTTCAGCTCAGCGTTTGCAACCTCCGTATTTGCTCACAATTATTTGTAGCACGACTAACACATCTGGTGACCAATTTTTACCAGTTTGAACCTTGGTATACTTACTTGAATTATCACTTATATTACAACATTTGACTTATATATGTAGTGTGACTATCAATACAAATAAATATCCATAAAATGTCTTAAAACATATGATATTAAAAAAAAAAAAATTCGCTATTTCTTTGAGGAAATTTCCGAGGTCGGACCAAATTGCCCTTTTTTTTTACAAAATGTACCGTAACAAATTATTTTGTAACCAGAACTCTTAAATATTTGGCACAATTAGATATTAATATATATCAAAGCTAATAATAACATAGTGCTACCTCATCAGGGTTTTTTAAACATACATGCATTATATCTGTCACTATTTGAAAATTGTATGGACAACATTTCCAAAAATATGATACGTTAACAAAATTATTTGAATATATTATAATGAATAGAAAGGTATGATTAGTTGGTGTATTAATCATGTCTTAATTATCAAACCCCAAATATATTATAAAAAGGAACAAATTCAATTGAAATATAGTATATTTTCTTGTTATTATATACATGAAATAATATCCTATTCGATTGAAGAAATTCCTGCTGAAAATATATTGACCAAATATTACACGGCAATAGTTTCCATATAGAGCATTTATATTGTATGGTGTAATGTATATTCGTTTCCATAAAACAAAACCATAGATCTGACAACAACAACAGTTCCCTGATACCCCACTTTTCACAGTAATACAAAAATTACCAAACAATGTCATCCTGAATTGGATCATAGCGAATGATATCATATTTATTTTGTCACCCATTTGGCATACTATACATGTACATGATTACGCTGTGTATAAACCCTATAATCACATGATCAGTGTAGACACCCGCCGTCAGGTTGAACCATGAAAGACATGCGTAGAAAATGTGCGCAGTAAACTAGGGGCGGCCTCCTTAAGCAAAGACGAATTTATGTATCGCATAGTTTTTTTTATAACATGTCGCGTTTGATTGATTTTTAACATCATTGACTGGAGAATCAAAGAGTGCAAGTGGCACCACAGCACAATTTGCGAGCTGCGTGGGTTCTTTCTTTACTGATACAGTTGTTCTTTTCCTTCACCAGTGCCGCAATGACACATGTCATGTTTACCGCAGAATATTACTCGATGCAGTTAGCTGATTTATTTCTTGTTTACGCAGACAGAGGGGGGTATAAAAGGAAACAATTCAACCGTATTGCAAACGCGGTGAAAAAGTTAAGTCTAAATACCGGTGCTAGAAAAGAGTCAACACATTGTACCTCGTCTACTTTAGGGTATGATTGCTGTTGATATTTATGTACCAGTTATTTAAGCAAGTTCGTGGAACTACTAGGGATCCACTCATATGAGGTCTTGGACATGTCATTTCTAATAACTTGTCAGATGAGTCTGACATGGAAGCCAAAGTGAGACTTGTGTATGCCAAGAGTAATACGTTACGTCAACAATTCCACTTTTGTTCAACTGTTATTAAAAATAAACTATTTACAGCGTATTTTGGTAATATCAAAAATAGATAAGCGAGCGAAAAATGACAACTTAGAACACGTCCAAAACATGAAATTCTACGGTCGCTAGCACCCTCACTGCTCGTCCTGTCCCGACGATCTTGGTATTATTTGAAAGGATGCATTTTTGTTATTCTAGCGTCATCTAGATTTCCAGGTAACCGTTTAAAGAACACCGATAAACGGACCTACAATCACGCCGTTTTCGATGTTCTGTACGATTCAGAACGTTGTTGGCGGCGGGTACTCAGTACACTAATCTTCCGATTGCGGCGCTGTTTTCCTCATTTGCATAGGTTAAGACATGCGCACTTCACCATTTCTTGATTTCATGTTATAAGCTCCACCCACTTTTAGACCGCGGCGAAATAGATGTGCTTTGATCGCAGCGAAACCGATATATCTCTACGTCGGCGTGACGTCACAATAACGTACGCCACACAAAGGGTCTAACTTCGTTGCGTTGGTTGGTTGATATACGTGATTGTGACGTCACGCCAACTCCGCGTATGTCATTTTAGCAGCCGTTTGAAAGTGGGTGGAGCTTATACCATGAAATCAGATAGTGGTGCCTCAATCGGTAGATTTATTGAACTGTGTCGACGAAACAACATGGTTCGCAGGTCTAAGACACCGGAACGGGCCTGGTTGTAGGTCCGTTTTTAGTTAATTTTAGGAATGATTATCAGGAAACCATTTACATGTTTGAATAGCGGAAAGCCAAACTTTCAAACGACATCAATATTGTTGGGATCCGACGAACCGTAATGGTACTAGCAGTCGTTCAAAAGGCATTTTTGGAACGTGTTTGACAGTTGTTAATTTTTTGCTCGCTTATCTATTTTTGGTAATATCTATATGTGTGTTATGGGTGAACTTTAGAAAATTTCATTTCCAACAATTCGTTGTTGCATATAACAACTCTTTCAGGATATTGAACAATTTGCTCATGAGATGTAGTGCTAGCCACATGTTTGCTACAGCTAATGTCAGTTAGGGGAAATGTGTAATCAGAAAGGCTATTTTTAGCCTAATGAATAATATTTACATGTCTTTGAATCCCATTATGTATAGCATTAAAACTAGCGACATGTATTGTACTTTGAAACTGCGGCACCAGTGGATCCGGGATTTATATAATTTTTAAACAAGTTGTTCTTGTCGATGTATTTTTATATTTATTTACATACTTTTATTGATGTATTTTTTTATATATGGACATGATGATTGTCTGAAATAAATACATCATTATTATTATTATATTCAATATGAACAACATAAAAGGAGAACTCCAGATATTCGTGTAGATTTTGTTTTCAGCTTTGAAAAGTTGTCGTCAACAGTTTGTACATTTTTATGCAAAAATAACCCCATTTTTAGATCCTCAAATAGCTAGAATAGAGGGCAATGTTGATTAAATTTGCTTAAGATTGTCTTTCCTTACATACAAGAACATGTATTTACTCTAAAAAAAATTGAAAATTGGATGTTCATTTTAATAACTGAATAGCAAAGCTCAGAAGTTTAAAACAATTAAAGTGTTCAATTTTTCGTGACTTCACCCAAATATATATTATTCTCATTTTTATAGAATTCATCACATCTGGCCAATCATGGATAAGACACTCTTGCTGAGCATCATCGTCGTTGGTTTGAACGTCCCTAATGTTCTGACGCAACTTGCAGGTATGTTATTGTAATATGTATCACAAGATCTTTATAAAACTCGTTACAATATCCGTAGCATGTGAAAATGAACTTCACTTGTTTAGTGATATAACTGTGTAGTTTACACGTATATAGTTATATGCGTATGTTACGTACGTATATGGTCATTTATCGCCAAATGGCAAACATAGGGTTCTGAGGGGCGGGGGAAAATAAACCTACTCGTATAACATTATACTTTCTGCCATACGAAAAGGAAACGTTGATGTAATCAGTAAAGCATGCGTACACCCTAACACATATTTTGTATTGCTGTATGGGCGTGACGTATCCAGCATATGTTCAGTATTAGATGTTTTATAAATTCCAATGACACTGTATCATGTTACACACAAGCGGCATTCAACATCCTTCTTCAGCATTCATAAAATAAACGAATAAATGTGCGTTCCAAAAATGCATACAATGCATATATCAGCTTAATAATGATCAGTCTGTATCCACATTAGACAATTTACATGCGCGTTAAAACACTTTATTTGGGACACCTACTTGCTGTTTTCCATGGTAGAATAGAAATATCCATTAACTTCCCAGTATTTTGGGGGAGGGGAGACGTTGGTCATACTACTAAAGACTTACCGTCTTACACGATGACCTGATCGTCCAGATCCATTCGTTTACCCATGTTACTCTGAATCACTGCGTTGTATTTTACTGTTCATACATCTGATGAAAAACGTCGCCTTTCTCGTAGCAGTGCGATTGGAAATGTGATGTGCTGCGTATCACCACATTGGTTACGAAATACAACCATAGCAAGCACACACATCCTGCCTGGTGCCCTGTTTGGGTTTACATGCTCAAGGGCAATCTCATACTGTTATTTAATAACTTCACACTAATTTACTTGTGTTTGCCAACCTTGGTTTGTTTATGTAATTACTATCTCGATAACATTTTGTTGATATGTTCACAAAGATATTTGTCAACATACTGTTGCACTTAAATGTATATTTCAACCAGGGCGATATTTAATGTTCCGTATTATTAGTTGCCCCGCACATTTGTATTCAGCGTAGATCCTGGCTCGAGAACAAGGACTTAGCGATATGTTACTGCAACAATAATTACCCTTCAGCATAACATAAATAAAATATTGTTTCAGGACAGAAATGCGAGTCGAACAAGGCTTGGTTTGACGATCCTAGCGCGACAAAGACCTTACCTGATTTCTGCAAGCAATCGAATCAATACGCACTGAAAGGAGACTTCAATGGAGACGGTCGAATGGACATTATGTGTCATGATTCGAATAATGGAAAGAAATGGATATACTATGGAGACAACAATGGTCACTCCGTTGTTGGCTGAAGCAAATTCATGGGGTGGTGCATCCATGCTGGAGCTTCTCTGTATATCGGAGACTTCAATGGGGATTCTAGAGATGACATGCTGTGCCACGATACGACCGGTTACGTGTATATTGCGTACGCTGACAAAGACGGACACTTTACTTCCACAAGTTGGGAGAAGGCCACGGATTTCTGCAACTGCAGTAATTGCAAACTCTTCATCATGGGATGGTGTGTCGCCAATGGTTGTACGTTGGTGGTCGGGAAAGTCAGCAGAGATCAGACAGACGACCTGGTGTGCCACTGCAAGTCACCGTCCACGGAACCAATCAGAGTTCGTTTTCCTGCCAGCGACGACGGCTTCGAAACGTTCCGTCAGTGGAGTAGCACACAATCGTGATGTGGCAATTCGACGGAGATGCTGCTCGTTGGTAGTCTCAAACCTGGCCACTGCGGCAGTTTAATCTGCATCGATAAAGCCACTGGGCAATATTCCATTGCCCTTTCATAAACACGTTCACCTGTCCAATCTCTAGACTGAGAGAAAAGCGGTTCGATTAAATTTATACATAATTAATGAGATCGCTGAATGCTTCATTGTGTGTGTTCGTTATGTATACTTAGCATACTTTACTTATGTTGGTTATTGCAATAATATCAATGTATGCAACATAGGGCGCTTAGTCGTACTTAAGTAATGCAGTGATAACGAATGTGGCCAGCGTATCTGTTTGCCAAATGCATAGATTAGAACAACGAAACACTGTCATAATGCCGAATTGAGATAAATAAAACGGAGAAATAATATATAATGTAATTCCTGACATTGTGTGAACGGATGCTGATATCTAGCTTGTTTTGCTTTGTTAATAAAATATGAATTGAACCGTTGCCCGTAGCCTTGTTCTCTATGTTTTCCAAATGTCATCATTATCATTCACGATATGTTACATATAAACACACTTGAGACATGCACGCGTATGTCCGTACATACTTTTACATAATAGTTTAAAGGGAACATGTACAAAATTCCCACCTAAAAGTCTTCAATCAATAGTTGTTTCTATTTTAGCGATCATATCCTTTGTTGAACCTCTTGTAACAAATCAGAATATCGAGCTAGACAACTGCTATACACTTGTTGTCATGTATCCCTTAATAGTTTGGATAGAAGCAGGTCCACTTGTAGTGTATCATCCCTGGTCCCTTGACTCGACACATTTACACGGAAGAACAAACATCGATTTTTATTGGATATTTGCAGAAATGCTCAAATTACGTGAAATTGTTCGATGTTCCATCAATATGTTCTAAACCTACCGTATGTTAAGGCAACAATAAATCAAGTTTGGTTCGAAAATATATAAACTTAGCAGATCATTGTTATATTACATTTATTCAACCATGATAGCGTCACCTCACTTCACTAATCCTTTTTGGGCCTTATGGTCCACAGGTCTCCCGCGCAGTTTCTCCATTTCTCCATTGCTTGCTGACATTCACACACACATACGTGTGTACTTCATCCAGTTGTCGATCATCTGTATTACATCTTTGCATTCGCCGTTTATTCTCAATACATAAGCTTTCTTATTATACATAATTATCTCTCAAGAAACTTGGTTTCTCTCTTGATACATACTTAAATATTGCGCTGTCGTACAGCGGACAAGGATGACATGAATGGTCTGATTCAGAGTTGACAATGTGGCAATCAGCATAACGTCTACTATCCATTAAATACGTCATTTTACAAATGTAGGCCCTATTTGTAATCACAAGTCACCAACTATACAATATGAACGGTGTCAGAAAGTGTCAAAATCACGCACATGAGTAACTGACAATGTTATTAACGCTTGAACATGAGACACAAACTGCAAAATCGACGATTACGAGACAGTGGGCAATAATGCAATTGCGTCACACAGAGAGTACTAGTAACGTCATTTTCGTGATACATCCACGGTACTACTGGTAAAGATGACTTAATTAAAGAGTGTATATACAGCAGACTGGAATTCTGATAATCTGCTTTAAGCTTTAAGGACGTTCAGAAGAAGGTGTGACTATATACATTAACTAACAATAAGGCAATCAAGGTGCACCACGTCCTGTCATGGGTCGGAGAAGATTGGGAGACATTTGCGACGGTTGGTGACTCACAGTGAGCAGTAAGATGCTTTTAGCTCCAAATTGGAAAGGGTCTTAAAACTACGTCAAGCCTAAGTCGATTTTCCGTTATTCACATTTCTACCTTAGAGCGTTGAAACAAGAACCAAAAGAAAATGTATATGCATTCATGACTCGTGCACGTATCATCGACAATGATTGCGAGTATTCAAGTAAACAAGAACAAAACTCAATGACACAGTAGGTACATAGTACGTATACGTACGTACGCACGTATGTACGTACGTGCACACGTATATATGCATGTTGTATGTATATATTAATGTATGTATGTTTGTACTTGTTTGTACGTACGTACGTACGTACGTATGTACGTATGTATGTATGTATGTATGTATGTATGTATATATGTATGTATGTATGTATGTATGTATGTATGTATGTATGTATGCATGTATGCATATATGCATGTACGCGTGTACGCATGTACGCATGTATGCAAGTACGCATGTACGTGTGTACGTGTGTACGTGTGTACGTGTGTACGTGTGTACGTGTGTACGTGTGTACGTGTGTACGTATGTACGTATGTATATATGTATATATGTACACGTATGTATATGTATGTAGCACCAACTTAACCAAGCAGTTAAGGATGAACAGCAGAACGGAAACAGTCATCATGTTTAATGGAGAAGAAATTCTATTACAATGCCCGCGTTACCAGGCGAAACAATGCAGCAGTTAAGTTAAGGCTGTGCTTATTATGTCCTACGCGTTAACTGGGTTGGCGCAGCTGCCCCCTCCATGCCTCCCGTTCCCGCTGCTATACGAGGCGGCAATTTCGGCATATTTTGGGCAAGGCGGCATAGAAAAATGGCAAGGCGGCCCGCCTCGCTTGTCATATACCAGAGGGAACACTGGGAGGGTGTCAGTAACACTCTAGATTACACATGCAGTGTAACAGTGTTGACAATAAAGGCTACACGTGTGTTGTTCTATTAGTATAACATGTGTGTAGGCGTACTTAGGTTTCTACGACATCCATGGCTCACTTTCCACCAATTCAGATTTCCATTGGAGGCTGGTCGACCCAAAGTGACCAGAGGACAATTTTTCATTTCTTGCATACCAAACTGTCACAGCGAACCTTGTTGGAGCACCGTTCGGATATCAGTTTCACGCAAAGTTATACCCTTTTCATTGCATTCCATTGAGGACATTAAACAATGTTATACAAGAAGGAACGCTACAACATATGTGTTTAAACGAATATGAAATATAGTTACAAGGGGGCATTAATAATCAAATTGTACCATGTGTATATATAATGATTATTCACACATAACTTATAAGATTATGTCACAAAATCGCATTGAATAGAATTGTCATACCTATATCCAAAAATGCTAAATACGCAGGAAGCACTGTTGTAGCGGCGGACATGTCGCTACGCGACCGTCACCTATTTTGGAAGCGCAGTTGTAGCGGATGCTTCAGCAACGCGACCGTCACCTATATTGGAAGCGCAGTTGTAGCGGATACATCAGCAACGCGACCGTCACCTATATTGGAAGCGCAGTTGTAGCGGATACATCAGCAACGCGACCGTCTCCTATTTTGGAAGCGCAGTTGTAGCGGATACATCAGCAACGCGACCGTCACCTATATTGGAAGCGTAGTTGTAGCGGATACATCAGCAACGCGACCGTCACCTATATTGGAAGCGCAGTTGTAGCGGATACATCAGCAACGCGACCGTCACCTATATTGGAAGCGTAGTTGTAGCGGATACATCAGCAACGCGACCGTCTCCTATATTGGAAGCGCAGTTGTAGCGGATACATCAGCAACGCGACCGTCACCTATACCCCGTTCATACCAGCAGCTTTAATCCGGTGCGAAGGAACAGCTGTAGCCTAACTATGATAACTTTGACCGAATCGTCGGCAGAATGGTGGATTCGTGGTACATTTATCCCGAGCGTTAAATTTTATCCGGGTGCATATGTAAGGCATAATAGTTGGCACCAGTAGGTCACGTAGTTATAAATACTATCCAGTAGTTAAATACGTTTCGTTTGTTGTCATAATACGACCGCTACGTCGTCGACTGTAGCGTTAGCGCCTGACAGGCAGCAAGCCAAATCATGCTCGTGATATTAACATGTTTTCTGCCTGTTTACGAAGAATTGAACAATCATAACTTCACTATTTATTCGTGATGCTGCAGTGACTGTCTCGCTGAACTTTTTATACAACAAGGTAGCGTACTTTGTCTACAATCTTGAAATGTTTTAATGTCGTCAACCAACCGTGTCGCTGACGAAGCTGGTGGACTACAGGTCTTTAGACCGACAACGCCCGTGTGTGACCTAATTTGGTAAACTATAATTAGCAAGGCATTGTTCTACCGTTGGCGGCGATGTGCCTACAGAACGTCTTTCGGGCTTTCCGTCCTGCCACCAGGGGTGTCACTCCGCGATTACCAGACACAGTGTATTCATTGATCAGAAGTCTAGGACTGTCCACGGCGCGTCCAACTCTGCATAGCAGACGTGGGGGCACGCGCAAACAGCGCGCGATTCGAACGCGGATTACCAGCCGTTTTAAAGATTCTTCACGAATTGTATGTCGGCAAGGCAGTGTCAGTGCGAATCTGGTAACTCTAAGAGCCGCCCCTGTTATGCCACACAATACGCCATTCGTCAATGTGGCATTACTGAATGCTCGTTCCGTGTGTAATAAAGCTATCAAAATCAACGAATACGTCGTTGAACACAAATGCGACATATTGGCGATAACCGAGACGTGGTTAAGGAAGAGCGGTGACGAAGTTGTTATTGCTGAAGTGACCCCTCCCGGGTTCCTCTTCCACCACGTGGCACGATCTTCTCGTCGTGGTGGCGGTGTTGCAATCATTCACCGCGATACATTTACAACGAAGATTCTTCCTACTCTCCATTTGAATACCATTGAACTTCTCCGTGTGCAGTTCTCTGCAGCCCATTCTATATCGTTCGACATGTGTGTCATCTACCACCCGCCTGCTTCAAGTAAGGCATCTAGAACTTCGTGTGAATTTTATGCTGAACTTGAATGCTTATTTACATAAGCATCTGTTTCCGTTATACCAACCGTAATTCCTGGAGACTTTAATATTCATTTTGATGATGTAACGAAATCAGAACCGCTTCGCTATCTACTTGATTCCTACAATTTGCTGCAACACGTCCATTCACCGACCCATAAAACAGGACATACATTGGACCTGGTGATAAGTCATGACAGCGATAACTTAGTATCTTCTGTTGTTGTTTATCCAGACTCCATATCGGACCACTATCGCATAGAACTGGCATTAAATGTGTTGAAACCGTCAGCTGAAACTTCAGTAATTGCCAAGCGCAACTTCCGCATCATGGATGCTACAGTGTTTAATGATGACGTTAAATCTGTATGTTCTGGCATGTGTGCCCACGCTGACCGTCAGCAAGCGGAGGTCTTAGCATCGGACTACAACACCTGTCTCACTAATTGCTTAGACAAGCACGCTCCTTGGCGCTACGTACACGTCAGGAGCAACTCGCCGCATCCGTGGTATGACGCTGAGGTCGACGAAGCAAGAGAGAAGAGGCGAACGTGTGAGAATCTGTGGAGAAGAACAAAACTCGAAATACACCGGCAATTATACGTCGCCGCTCGCGACGACTGCACTACAATGATAGCCAGTAAGAAAACCGAGTATTATCGCGGACAATTACAGAACGCTAATAACAAGAACATGTTTCGCATTCTGAGATCACTCGACGTACACAACATGCAACTTCCTGAATTATGTTCAGTGAAGGAAGGATGTGATAAATTCTCATGTTTCTTCCAAGAAAAGATCGAGAAATTATTGATTAACTTGCACTACCGCATTGTCGTTGACCCGACAGAGGACGAGACACGTTGTTTTACTGACCCAATTCAAGTGTTCGAGCCAACTACTACAGCCGAAATCACTAATATTCTTGGCACTACGAATAAGACATGCTCACTTGATCCACTACCAACTAAGCAACTAAATGACAACATGGACAGTATCGTGCCTATCATCATACAAATTGTAAACGCTTCACTCGAGGAGGCAGTCATGCCTGTGCTGCTTAAGCACGCAATTGTCCGGCCATTGCTCAAGAAACAATCACTCAACAAGGACATACTCAACAACTACCGTCCAGTCAGCAACCTAAGCCATCTGTCAAAAGTAATAGAGAAAGTTATTGCGCGAAGGATCATCTCTCATATTTCCGATCAGCGAATGGAAGACTGTTTCCAATCAGCCTACCGGAAGAATCATTCAACTGAAACCGCACTATTGTGTGTAACAAATGCCATGAAAGCCGCTATAGACAATAGACAAGGCACGGCACTAGTTCTTATTGACTTTAGTGCGGCCTTTGACACAATCAATCACAAGGTAATGATCCAGCGCCTTCGGTTGCGTTACGGCATTGTTGGCAAGGCGCTTGGCTGGCTGCAATCCTATCTGCAGAGCCGGACCCAGCGTGTGGTCATTCGTGATGCGTCATCGAATACAACTTGTGTGACATCGGGTGTCCCACAGGGTTCGGTGCTGGGTCCTTTGTTATTCTCGTTGTACGTACAACCCATTGGCGACATAATTAGAGCGCATGGACTTTGTTTTCATCATTATGCGGATGATCTGCAATTGTACTGCCATTTTGACCTCACTGCGACTGCGTTGGCTGCTACTCGGCGACGTATGGAGGAGTGTCTAGATATTGTCAATCAGTGGATGACATCAAACTACATGTGCATGAACAACAATAAAACGGAATATCTTCCCGTAGTGCCAAAGAGTGCCGCTGCGCTTATTGACGGCAGTGTGATACGCGTAGGAGATGTTACGATTACTGCCTCAAGATGTGTTCGTAACCTTGGTGTCGTTATGGATCGCCACCTCGATTTTAAGAAGCAAGTTTCAAGCATCGTCAGTGTGTGCTCATTTCACCTGCGCCATATTAACCAGATGAGTCGTTATCTCCCAACGTCGACAAAGGAACGTGTCGTCAACGCCATTATTACATCAAGGCTTGATTACTGCAATTCACTTCTATACGGCACTTCTGTCAACAACATCGCTCGACTGCAGAGAATGCACAACTCTGCTGCTAGGTTGATCCTACGCCGCCCACGGAGTGACAGCGCCATGCCTCTGTTGTGCATTCTTCACTGGTTGCCTGTAGCACACAGAATCGACTTTAAGCTATTAGTGTTTACATATAAAGCTGTGCATGGCGATGCCCCGAAATATTTATGCGACCTTGTATGCCCATACAAACCAACAAGAGCCTTGCGCTCTACCAACAATAACATGTTAACGGTCCTGCGGTTTGTGGAACACTTTGCCTAATGACATTAAAACGTCTGATTGTCTCTCTACTTTCAAGGCACGCTTAAAGACTCATTTTTTTAGATTCTCGTTCTTGTCCAATGTGGCATAGTTTACTTTCTGCATTGATTTGTTTTATATCTCTTATGTATTAATTAACCTATTTAGATATTTATTTTATACTTACATGTACATTAGTTCAGTTAAATGAATCGACAATGTCTTATTTCTACATAGAACTGTAGCTATGATCATTATTTTAATATATTTATTTAATTACTGTATTTATTCGTATTTTACTAATATTTAAATTTTCTTTTATAAAATGCATGCTTATTTAGCCATCATTAATAGCTCTATCTGGGTTCTACATGTTGTAAAGCGCCACGAACAATTTATAATTGGATCTGGCGCTATATTAAATAAAATATATTATTATTATTATTAGTTATAGTTAGAGTACATAATTATAATTTGCTATTTCAGATTTGTGACCAAGTATAAGAGTAAGTCACGGTGACGTGTGCGTGGAGAGGAAACTGTTTTATGACAGAAATTGTTAATGTATGTGGAAAGCAAACATATATATACATATATATATATATATATATACATATATATATATATATATATATACATATATATATATATATATATATATACATAACGCCCGGATAAATGAAAACGCGACAGTCGTAGCTGGTGCTAAATACATTCCCCTAGATACGCGCACGCGCAGAAACGTCACCCGGAAATTATTCAACATCAATACAGGGACGACAATGGTCACGGGGTGCTGTTCTCTGAGAGCTCAGCTCTATATATGAGAGGAAATAATAGCTATTGTTGCCAACTCATAATTGCCCCACGCATCCCCTCCCCATACAAACATAGTGGCGTAATAATATTTGGGTTTTTCGTATTAATATATAGTCACACACACCCACAACGCACACTCGCACGTACGCACCACACACAACGCACGCACGCACGCACACACATCACACACACACACACACAGAATATCACTACACTACTATTATATATATGCTGACAGGTGGGTGGATTGACGGGTTTGACCGCGCCGGAGACAACCCGTGCTCGCTAGGGAATATCGCCGTCAATGGCGTATACTTCCCGAAATCCAACACGGTCACATACATCCAGTACGGTCACAGGGGTGCTTGCTACGTCACGAACTGCCCCGTGCCCCTCGAAGTTGCGCCTAGCCAACATGCGCTTGAAGTTTACAGTATTTCTCTCTTCTCACTCTCTCTGTCTCGCTCTGTCTCTCTCTCTCTCTCTCTCTCTCTCTCTCTCTCTCTCTCTCTCTCTCTCTCTCTCTCTCTCTCTCTCTCTCTCTCTCTCTCTCTCTCTCTCTCTTTCCCTCTTGGCTGTTCATCGTGTCCGATAATGACTTTTGTTTATATTATGTATATATATTAACAGTCCAGCGCTCTTTCGCTGAGCTACCGCGACCCACATTAAAGGGACCCAGTCTGTTCCATTACTCTGAATAAATAAGTAAATTGTAACAGGAAGTTTGCTGTGTAGAACGTTGAAAAATTATATACTGCTGAACATCAAAGGATACTGCTCTTAACGTAGCCCGTTTCGGATTTATTCCCTATCAAGCTTGTTTTGAAACTGGGTGTTTTGTTTACCATTTGAATATGCTTCGATTGCGAAAGTTGTTACGGGCTTAATAAACACAATTTGGCGGGCAGAATACCGTCAACATAGTTAGTATAATCTTAAGAACATTACATTAAATAATAAATATAAAACTAAGAACATACTGCTTCCTTTTAAAGTGTTCAAGGATTGTTTTGGCAAACCACTTGGAGGTTGCCAGGCTTCTCGTGTACCTAGTCGTCAGCAAATAATGCGGTCTATGGATCAATGTTCTGAGACTCATTGACACGCCACACTCAAGTTCCCGAGAGATTCACAAAACAATCTCGATAACAAACGTGCTGCTATAATACTCATTCGGCTTACGGCGTTTTATTCATACGTTAGAAAGTGACACACTGTGCAATGCACACATTGCCGCCCGCAAAATAAATGTTGTGTTGATTAGGGTCAACCTGCTTTCTATGAAGGTTGTGACTGTTAGTTTAGTTAAATCTGATGTACATTAGTGTTTGCTATGAATTACAATTTTGTTTTGAGAGAGCAGCAATACAATGGTCTACGAGGTTGTAATCCCAACTGGCTGGACAAACCACGATTAGTAAATAATCGAGTTACCTAATCTGTTTTCTTTTACATACATACATACATGCATTCATACATATATACGTACATACGTACATACGCGCATACGTGCATACGTACATACGTACATACGTACATACGTACATACGTACATACGTACATACGTACATACATACATACATAAATATATATATATTATTATAATATACATATATATATATTATTATAATATACATACAGCATACATATATACGTATGCACTTACGTATATACGTACGTACGTAATAGTACATATGTACCTACTATAGGCCTACCCAAGTCGTGCCTATAGTACGGGGAGTACACGCCGGTCTACGTTTGTTTTATGACATATCGGCATACGTTTTTTTACGTATCTGTGCATACACAGCTGTCATGAATGGCTGGCGCTCTGTTGATGCTATAACAGTTGTGTGACATCGTCTGCTCTATTTAATCTTGTTATTCTTAACACGAGGCAGCTGAGTGACTCGTTAAAAGGGGTTATTGTTATAATGCTCGAAAATTAACTGACACTCTCAGCCGTAGGCCCTAATAGGCAGATCACATTTTCTGAGATTTATCTGTTCGTACTCACTTTCAGGGGTCTCTCTCCGAATTAGAACTTTAAAATGTCGGTAATCACACATACAGGCACACACGTACGCTCGCACGCACGCACGCACGCACGCACACACACACACACACACACACACAACACACACAGCCTTGTAGTTGTACGGTGTGCCACAAAAGTGTCACAGTTCGCCTGGCGTTAAGACACGACTGAATGTTTGCACTCTGCGAGGCGTTGTATAACCGCACTGAGCTCCCCCTGTCCACCATTCACGTATATGACCCGGATCGCGCCGAGTGAACTACAATCTTGTTTGTTTTGGCGATCTTGACTCCATGTCAGCCGCTCGCCGGTCAGTAGGTCCCTTTGTCCGCGGGCCACTCGCAGCCTGTAAGGTAGCCAGGGAAAAGTGAAGACCGTCTCGTGTTATTCAGGCTTGTAGTTTTACTTATCAAGGCACCTGTTGATGTCACTGTTGACCAGTTTATGTTTCACATGATTGTAGAAAACTATAATAGTGAGTGTCCATTGACTTAATTCCCAGTTGATTTTCCGTCAATAAGCATACGGACTTGAGAAGAAAACGACCCCGCAAACCGACTGATATTATCTTCTAAAATCGTTATGGCTTCACGTAATCATTTATATGTCTGTCTGTCATTATATCTGTCTGTTTGTCTGTCTGTCTCTCTGGCTGCCTGTCTGCCCGCCCGCCCGCCCACCCGCCCGCCCGCCTGCCCGCCCGCCCGCCCGCCCGCCGCCCGCCCGCCGCCGCCGCCCGCCCGCCCGCCCGCCCGCCCGCCCGCCCGCCCGCCCGCCCGCCCGCCCGCCCGCCCGCCCGCCGCCCGCCGCCGCCCGCCCCGCCCGCCCGCCCGCCCGCCCGCCCGCCGCCCGCCCGCCCGCCCGCCCAATAATGTAATGTTTGCTTCTTTCCTTTCTAAAGGAACCACGCCCTGTTGTAATGACAAGTTGAAAACTGTTGCAAGCGGTATGCTAGTTTGTTCTACAATTTCCAATAGTAGTTTGGGCGGAATCCCATCCACTCCAGGTGATTTATTATCCTTCATAGCCCTTATTTTCTAAGCTACCATTTCCGGAGTTACAATTAACTGTCCTATATAGTCTGATTCCGCCCCCTTGAACTTAGCCTCTGGTACTGGCAGTGAACTAATATCTTCCCTGGTAAACACCGAACTAAAATACTTACTCAGGTCTTCTGCCATTAAGAAGCCTTATGATATTATATTTACAGCACTATCTTCTAGAGGACCGACCTCATCCTGAACTTTCAGTTTGCTCCGAAAATACATAAAAACTCTTGATGTCTTGTTTTATATTACAATCTAATTTTTGTTCGTAGCTTGTCTTCGAATTTCAGTTGTAGCTTGATTTAGTGCTTCTTTGTCTATATGTTGTAGTCTTTGTCATTTCCAGTACGTCTATATGACTTCCACATCATTTGTTTGTACTTAATTTTTCTAATGGCTTCTTTCGACAAGAATTTCTTTCTGGACCGTTTCTCTTGTTTTCTCAAGGGAACACATTTATCTGCGATGCAATAAATTTCACTTTTTAAGATATTCCATGTTGTATTAATACATTTAAGTAATGAAAGTCTTCCAATTGATTTATAATGAAGATTTTGCAAATGGAATGTATATGTTTATTTCGATAATTGTCACGGTCAGGCGACACGGCTTATTTATTTGAATAAGACACAAACTCTTATGTATGTTGTATGTTTATTTAGCAGGGATGTTCTACAACACAACATACTATCGCATAACTGAATGTGTCTTGTGATATACATACAACTTTATGTTGTTTCGCCTGCGGAAAACTAAGTCAGCCCAGGGAACACATTTGGTAGTTTGCTTGGTCTTGTCATACGCACTATCTACAAATTAAGCTCCGCCCACTCGGTAGGTTCAAAGTTCGAACTTGTGGTAGGATAGCCGCAGCGTAGGCCTACAATTATGTTTCCTAAACAAACTAAAATTACAAATTCACTCACACCTTCGAGCCGCCGGCGCACCTCAAAATGTTCCGCTTACGGTAGGGCCTAGTACGGACATTAGCTCCTTTGGCAACCGGCTCTGGCGCCTACACTGCTACAGTACATGCCATGCCCATGGCATGAGCGTACTCGTAAGCCTTAAAGTTAGACTTAGTTAAGTACGCATTCAAAACCGCAATGTTTTTCTTTTTCTCAATTGTTCATCAGTTATGTATTTTCACAAATGTGTGTATATCAATCAAGCATTCGGTTGATCATTCAGTGCATCATTTATTGTAAATAATATGTCTGACAATGTGGCGAACTGTTTATTTGTCAATTTATTTTATTATCGCCTACATTACGGTGACCAGACTACACGGACAACTCGGCCCGAGACAACTCACTTTGTATTTAGTGTATAGTCTCCGAACATTTTCTTTTACAGTTTAGGCCCGTACCTCGAAAAAAACATGAAAACAGTTACCTACAGTCACCACACTTCACATTGTATATCTACACCTTTTCTATACATACATAATTATCACGTGATCAAACAATTAATTTACTGTATTTTATCGATCAAAATATACATAAAATTCACTCGTTTTTGTGTGTTTTCATTAGTAGCCACGATTATCCAGGCGCCGTGTGGTAGCAGCATTCGCTTGGCCTCTCACTACGGCCTGGATTACTAAGCTCGAGCCAATGTTACCGGTAGGGGACTTTACCCCTGATTCGGGTAGAGACGATGATTGGCTCTCAGGCCAACTATGAAATAACAAATTAAATAAGGATACATTTTTATCAGGTAATATTGTAACATAACAACTTTTCAACATTAAACTTATATTGAAACATGTCACTCAAAAATAAACCAACTTTAAACTTGTTTCGTAGTTTAATGCCTTTTAATAACATGCATATTCATTAGGTGGTAGCTCTCATGGCTGTCGAAGATTCCGTATTGACGTTCTTTGCTTATGCTCGAGCAGAAACAAAAGACTAAGTGTGAATGAGCATGATATAAATACCAAGCAAGGACACATTTAACTAAACAAAGTGCAATAGATGTCTCGCGCAACGGTCGGACTGCTAACTAATATATCTAGTCGCCAAAGTACAACGAAGACGTGCTGATCGTGGTGGCTAAACCGGTAGCGTGTCGAGCTGCTATTTTCGGTTTCCAGTACTTCAAACTTTTGTTTGTTTTCAGTTATTTTAAGATTTATTTCAATTTGTTTAATACTATTTCGCGGACTATTTCGTAATTTCATTTCGTTATCAAAAACATACATAATATATAAATATTCTGGGGGGTAGACGTGCTAACTGGCAGTGAGCAGTCAAAACGCGATTCTGAGCCAGACTATCTTCCTGGCAAAGTCAGGCAGCCAGGAGAGAGTCGGCTAAGCGAGACTAATAATTTCTAATACACGGCAAATCCTGACAATACGCCACATACAACTTCATAAATTGAAGACGCTTTAATTCATGAGTATACCAGTGTTGCCATCTAGCGGATAACATGCAGAAGTGCCAGTCAAAGCCAGACTATCGTTCTGGCGAAGTCACGCAGCCAGGCGAGAGTCGGTTAAGCGAGACGAATTCATTAGTTCCATCGGAAATTCCGGTAGGTGGCGCCACTTTATGGTTTACTTCAGACGTGGGGATAGATCACAATTCATATTTCAATAATAATAATAATAATAATAATAAGATAACTTCTATTGCGCCTAAATCCTTGGAAACCAAGCTCAGAGGCACATAAAAACAAAAGGATTGGTCAATAGCAAAATCCATAAGCAGTATTCCAGTGGTCTACAGATGGGTTAAGGTGCTAGGGAGCTATAAGCAAGGTTGTAAAGACAAGTTTTTAAATGACGACGAATTTTTTTTTTATTTTCAACTGATCTAACACTAAGAGGGAGCATATTCCATAGGGTAATAATTATTGTAAAAACGTCAATAAAATTCGCGATATTTCATTAAATTAATTAATTAAATAAGGTTACGTTAAATTTCATGTTGACAGCAGCTGATGCTATTTATTACGGTTATTGATTTGAGTAATTATTGCTGCATTTTAATATTGTCTACCAGAGGTAATTTATCATACTATGATACAATATATATTATTTTGTTTTTAGTAACAATTTGTTTGTTGCAAAAATTAATGATGTAAGTTATCTGATATGCTGTACGTGCTATACACATTAAAAATAATAAACAATAATAGTATAATTCAACATGGACAATAGTAGTTGTGTGATTTAAGTTTAAACGGCCATTTTATCATGTTACTAAAGTTTACCAGACGACCATTATAACGAACGTATATTCGCATGCCACGCATGCTAGTTTATTAATCATATATTAAGGCATATTTATGTGGCTCTGTAATGTTGACTATTGCATCTGGTAGGGAATTCCAATCTTTTATTGTTCTGGGGAAATAGGAAAATTTGTAACAGTTCTTGCTGGTGTGGATAGTGTTGAATGCTTTAGTATTCAGATGCCGTGATAGGCGTTGTAAACGTTTGAGGAGGTTTACAACAGGCAAGGATAGGTGACCGTGTATGGCTTTGTGCAATATGGTGAGGCGTCTGTTTGTTCGTCTGGTTGGTAGTTCTAGGTTTATTTTTTAACTTTTCTGACACGCATCCAGTTTTTCTGCATGTACAGTAAAAGTAATCAATCAATTTCAGTACTTTGATTGATATTATCATCCTCCAAATCATTTATTTATATATATTAAAGGATAATTTATGTGAATGTCTTGTACAAAGGTACACTATAAAGGTATACTGTATAGGTAAATTAATATTGTATAAAAAAAATTGTGTAAAGAAACAAATGAACCAATTCTGGTTGCTGGACGTGTGTTTTTGAGTTCTATTAGTTTAAATATCAAAAACGGTTGAAATCAATAAGTAGAATGTGGCGTGGCAATCCACATTCAGTGTTGAGATTAGGCTGCCCAAAGGTCCTTAAATTGGGAGATGTGATAGGTGCATACGCACCACTTCACTAAGATAAAAGAGTTTTACTCGTGGGAAACTAGTTTTGTTTGAGGTTTAAATGGGGGGGGGGTGCAGTGTGATGTATCAAGATAATTTTTTTGAACCTGCAAATGCATGTTGATAAAATGATGCACCTCCATAATCATTATGAATCTGATGTGGTTGTAGTCTGTAGTTCCACGTGGACAGCACTTCCACGCCATCATATGAAGCTGTGAATATAACAACATATCATTATAAGGTTTGAACTTTATGTGGATGAAGGCGAAATGTCGAAACAAGCGAGAGTGTGGCACAGCGATATGTTAAATTCGGGATGGATTCATTCCAAGACATCCATCCTCTTGTACATCTGAAGGGTTTATCCAGTTTGACCAGCTACGTGAACATGGACTGCAGCTGCCGGAAGAAACAACAACAACAACAACAACAACAACAACAACACCACCACCAACAACAACAACACACGGTTCTTTTCAGAGCCGACCAACACTTTGCAAAATATATTGACACATGTAGAGAGTTTATTCATAAGTGTAAGTTCTAAAAAAATTCACCAAATTTTTTAAAAGGGCATATTGTCACGTAACAAATCAACTACAAATTGATAAACAACTTAACATTATTATGTTTTACAATAAATGCAATAATCTGCCAAACAATAGTTCATACAAAGGTTTTCATGATCATTAATACTATGTCAATATTATAATAAAGTATTTTGATATAGTTTTTTTTATCCACATAACAAAATGTCTAACATCGTTAATAAAAAATAAAATATTAACAACAGGAATAATGTTTTAAAATAAAATAAAATATCGTATGGTTTCACAATAATTACAAAGAACATATTTCCGAAAGCATCCATGGCCTAATGCCCACCTAAATACGCCATTTTAAGATTATAAACGGAGTGGATCAGCATGAAATTCCATAAAATATTGATGAAGACCTTTATACAGTATTTCATATTGCTGACATTACTGATGTTAAAAACTGTTAAAACTTGAACCATTCAGTAATTGTATGGCTAGCACACATGTTAACTAAATTTTTTAATTCACCTGTAATTGTTTATAATAATCATAGGTAAGATGAATTGCCTCTGGGAAATAATATTAAAATGCACCAGTATTTACAAAAACAAAACAGTCGTAATAAAAAACCCACTTGATGATGTCTAATGTAATCTTATTTAATTAAATATCGCGTATTTTATTGACTTTATTTTACAATATTATTGAAATACGAATTATGATCTAACCCCAAGTTTGAAGTCAATCATAAAGTGGCGCCACCTACCGGAGTTTACGGTGGAATTAATGAATACACGTAAAAAGGGGTGAATATCTTGTACATTTTAATCGATGAAACACAGTGAATTTAATTGTTTGATCACGTGATAAGTGTAGAATAGTTGTTGTAGATATATGATGTGAAGTTTGGCGACTGCAGGTGACCGTTATCACGGTATTTTTAGGTGCGGGCCTAAACTGCAAAAGTACCACATTTTGTTGTAATTTTATTTCCTGTGACTTATTATCCTAGGCAAAACTATGAATTTATTTATGTGACTTTTTCGTATGATTGTATTTATGCCCACCGATTTAAAACCAGCTGCCAAGTAGGCCTATAAACATGTTGCTACAGTTAATTCTGGGTATGCGTAATTCTGCATTCATATAGACTACACAGAAAAGCTGAGATTGTATACGAATAATGCCAGGTTATTAATGCATTACAACTTTGATGTTAAATACTATCTACACATTTAATAAAATTTGACTTTTCTCAAAAAAGGAATTTCTGACATTTTAATGTCAGAAAGATATTTCTGCTGAGGGAAAAGTAAAAACCAAGGTATAAACCGTGGTAGAAACCCTGTTCCATCAGAAATGTGCCAAATCTGCCAGTGATCTGTGTCAAACAGTGCCATTTGACTGTGCACTGCTTCCCTTTGGATGTAATCTACTAGTGAGATAGACTGCTGGCCACCCTGATAGAAAAGGGCTTACAGAGTCAAAAATTGGTCAGTAAGAAAACAAACTGGTTCAAAAGTACAGCATAATCTAAATAATATAACTAAGGCAAGTTTAAAAAGGAAGATGTATTTTTTGTGATTTGAGCAGGTTCGAATCCTGCTTTGTTGCAATTACTGCACAAAACATTCCTGGTTGGGTAAAATCACCAAAACCTCGCACTACTTCTCGCTGCCATTACAACATGTCTGCTTATTATTTAAAATTCTGATCAGGTCATAATTTAACTACATCCTAGGCTCAAAGTGCGCGTTTTACTAGGTTTTAAGTGGGTCTATGCCCAGATTACCCACCAATTGTAGTTTTATGTAACAGGTTCTCTGTCGTTCAGTTTGATGTTATAATATAACATTTGGTACACAGTGACTATAAATCCACTTGTCATTCCATTTCTATGTATTAATCATCACCATATGTGGCAAACAGTGCCTGTAGAGACTGTAAACAGGTAGAACCAAATGGACAGTTGTGAGTTTTGTAGCATAAGTAAACAAGAATAAAGTCTAGTTGTCAACACGTGTTGTTTCATCATCGCTATGATATTGTCTCTTGCTAGTAATTAGAACACGATAGAAGTGTTGACCCTGACGTGATATCTGCGTATATACGCCATATGCATTTTCCGGAGACACAGAGGTGAGACAACAGCAAAAGAATCAATTACTTAGTCCATCCACAAGTTTGCTCCGGCTCGTCACGGCTGAGCGTACACCGGCACTCCGGCACTCGTCTTGGCCAAGCGCGCGTCACGCTTGATCGCACACGCCGGCATTGTCCGTCGCGTCACGCTAGACTGCACTTTGATCGCCAACAGCTATGGCTGAGCGTTTACAGACGGTTTTGTCGCGTCGGTCGTCGACAAAGAGACGCATAACGACTATCGCTACCCGGTTTGACAGTGTGAGAGGGGAGAGTGATGCTTGGGAAACCATGCAGGTCCTTCTCAATAACATGTTCGGAGCTCCCGACAAGTTTCGCGAGCTCGATTGTCAGCTCTTGTCGTTGGAGGCTGCAGAAGTGAGCGGTGCGCCCTCGGGGAAACGGACCGTTCTTCAGGACATTGAGATGTCTGAGACTTACATCACCAAGGCAGAAGATGTTATTTTCGGAGCAAGCCGCTACATCGAAACTCAACCTGCTCCTCTACCCGCGGCGACGCCAGTAGTTGCCATGTCGAGCGATTCGAAGGGGTACATGATATTTTTTCGTTCGATGACACACGACGACTGCCGTCTATGGTTTCAACAGCTAGAGGACGTTTTCAGTGTGCAGGGTATCACATCGCAAATCAACAAGTTTGCTGCACTTACTACCCTGCTGTCGGAAGAAGAGGCTTTCGTGATCCAAGATCTTACGATGATGGGGGAGGATCGTCCGGCAAACGTGTTCGACGCGGCGTAGACTCTCTTCGTTGATCGATATGAACCAACCGTACACCAGAGACTGACGCTAGCAATGGCCATGGGAGGTATCGCAGCAGACGAGAAACCATCTCAGTGGATGGCTCGATTCCGTCAAGTCGGCGGTAGTTGGGACCGAGAAGATGTAGAACGCTGGCCTCTTCTCCGTCGGCTGCCGGCGTCGCTGCCTATGAGTCTTGAGCTTTCTACACCGCAGCTTTCTGTGGGGGTGCTTGTGCAAAAGGCTGACTCGCTGTATGTCACGCTACCCCACATGATGATAGCTACCATCACGGAGGTTCCTACCGAGCTAGCATCTGCAGTCCACGCGGGAGATCTTGCGGTCGTCAACGCCATTGTGAAAATACATACAGGAAAAAGCGGTTCAGACAAAAATCCGAAGAAAGGACAAGTATGTTGGTACCACGGGAAATTCGGCGCCGAGTCTCGATGCTGCAACCAGCCACCCTGCCCGCGATACCGTGCGAACCTTACAAAGGCTCGCCATACTGAGGCGGGAAACGAAAGGGGCGGTCAGTAATCGGCGTCGTATCTGGCTCGCCTAAAGAACAAACGAAATGACTCCTCTTCACGGCCGGATATTTGATAGACTGCGATTCAGCGATCTCCGTTCTACCGCCGACCCGGAAGAAAAATGTAATCCCAAACCCACTGAACATATCCTGTCGTCTGCAAACGGGCAACGCATCCGCAGATTCGGCCGGCTCATGTCTACCTTCACCCTTATGGACCGAACATGCTCTCATGACATGAATGTGGCAGACATGATGCATCCCATTTTGGGAATGGATTTCTTCCAAGAGGGAGACGGAAAACGCTTCCTGATAGACCCGTTCAAACGATGTCTAATCGATCGCGTTACCTTGGACGAGCGTTCAGTGGAAACGGCGTACTCATCTGTCTATTATGTGACTCCTACCGCTGATCTCTGTGCGGAATTCAACGACGACGAATATGATCGACTGTGGAGGGATTTTCCTGAAGTTAACGACCCCAGTATGAGCAAAGTGATTACCATGACTACGCCTATGCACATTATGACGGAGGGTTCACCGGTATACTCGCCATGTCGGATGCTTCATGGCGAGAAGAAGGTTCAAGTCGAGAATCACCTCCGACAGAGGGGGTCATTGAGCAATGTGAATCTAGTTGGGCATCTCAGATCCACGCAGTATAGAAAGCAGATGGATAATTATACTGGTAGTAGACCTGCTAGAAGTTAACTCCTGCCTGTCAATTTCGGATGTTTATTACGCGGCCCAATAGCGCTGGTAGCCTGATTGAATGTGCCTGTTTATTTACACTATTAATTGTACTTAGGCGCAACGGTGCTTTTATGTGCTACTACGGAACCCAGATTAAGTCATTAAAAATCACTACATTTGTATCGAAGATCGTCTCACGGAATCTATGTCTGTTTTTTCAAGACATGGAATTATTGGAGACAGGGGAGTAAATCAAGAAGCATAAGTTATTAAAAGTTTATATTTTAATTTATATAAGGCATAAATAACATGTTTATCATTCTGAACATTTATTATGTCATTAATTAATAAATACAAACACATACGCTTCAAAACTGTTGGTTACTGTTCAACTGAGAAATGCCTTAACTTTCCCTGGTTCGTCGTGTCTGGATGCACACAAAATAATGTTTATATTTGCGATCAAGGATATTCAGTTGGAAACAATTTAACAAATAAAATTGGGGACACATGAATAGGTACATATTACATGTTATAAAGTAACCTATTTCGGCCCCTAGACTAGTTTTTGCAAAGAGGCACCCATTTTTGTTTGGCTAAATCCAATCCCACTAGACTTCCGTGACAATATTTAGAAATACAAACACAATATGTTGTGCAAAATAACTAGATGTGTAACCGTATACGTACAGTCAGCGTCATCAGCCATCGTCACACGCCCATAACACAACAAGAAATGTGTTTAATAAAATACAAATGGCTGCCTAAGTCTAGTTTTCGGCGTACGCATGCTCACTACAGCATCTTTATAATTTATACCATCGCCCATCGCATCGGGCATCGCATCGCGTATCTTATTGTGCATCGCATCGCGCTTAGCATCGCGTGTCGCATCGCGCATCGCAACGCGCATCGCAACGCGAATAGGGCGGTGTGCGGCGGGTTTGCAGAGCGCATATGGAAAACTGAAACCTTATTTTCTGTAACTAATTTGTGGAACATTTGTTCTTGTTACAAACAGTTTACATCATCCTAATCTGTCAAATAATATAAATGTGAATTTTTTTAAATAACGGATGTCTTAAGCGTTTCCGGTCGGCTTGCACCTCGCGTACCAAACTTTCATGGATTAATCTACCACACCGCGAGTATAACGTACATCTCTGTTTTCAAAGTTTGAACTTTATGTGGATGAAGGCGAAATGTCGAAACAAGCGAGAGTGTGGCACAGCGATATGTTAAATTCGGGATGGATTCATTCCAAGACTCCGGCAAGATTTTTGCGTTTACTAACAATGTTGGTAACGGTTATATGTGTGAATTAAATTATGTGTGTGTATGTGGGTGCGCGCGTGTCTGTGTATGCGAGTGTGTGCGAGTGTGTACGTCCAAACGGCCGTGCTTAGGTCGTGCGAGCGTGCGTATGTGTACTATCTGTGTCCAGTGGACGTTCTACACACGGAACACCTTGGGGCCTGGTCAAAGTGGTCCATGTCCGATGTTTCTTCCATTCCTTGGTACATAAATTAGTGAAGATCCGAACGCGTATTTAAGATTTCCAGTTTTCGAGAGGTAGTATCTTCCATTACTATTCGCTACGTTGGTATTCGTTTTAAGAAAGTCTACGTAATGTAGACATGGGTGTATGAAGTGTGCTAAGTCATATATTCCATTTTTCCTGACTTCTCTCTATGGTAAGCGTTGACTGCCTCATGCATCGGATGACGCGGGAGCTTCCAAGTCTAAGTCTCTATGGTACTACTGTTTCTCACCCATTCTATAACCTGCAATCAAAACCTGCTTCTCGTTGCGACGAAGACGACTGGTTACACTGAATCAAGTTAACCAATCAAAGTGACTCTGTTGCTACGCCATTAAATAACACAACATTATTTTCAGTAAACAACGCATACAAATAAACTTCAAACTTCGGCGAAGTGAACACGCATCGATCATCGAAATAAATCAAAATTGCAAACGGTATCAGTTACGTCACAGGTTTTGCATTGTCCAAAATACTTATGATAATAACGATATAGTTGGGTAGTGCCGGACGGGCCACCGAGTAGATTGTATCCGAAAAGTATTGACATCTGTTACATATCCAATAAATAACGAGTGATTCTGTTAGACCACCAATGTATGTCCCTTGCAGCTCATTTCCTGAACGAAATTTACTCACAGAGAATTTTCACAACCGATATTGGGAGTGAGTGTGTTTACGTGGGTCGGTTCAGGACCTTCCTTAGAAGACACCAGTTTTTAGATGACCTGTAACATCACCAGTGTTTGAATTTTCGAAAGATTGAGGGTTGTATTGTCGAAGGAATGTGTGTAGAATACTTTGAGGAGGAAACGAAGATCAGCCATGGCTTATGTATGACATACAAGGCCTTGGTTTCATGTATGGCGGCTCGTAATGATGAATGTCGTTGCATGGGGGTAGGAGTACATCATTCAACAATTACCTGCTCCAGAATTGTTTAATAGGGAAACTATTGGCCAGGGTTATTGCCAATAAAACGTTTATTGATATCAAAAATTATGGGAATTATTTGTCTGATACTTTTTGGTAAAAACGGAATTATTCGATACCCAGTCAGTGGGCGGCCCATCTGATTCCACATATAAAAACGGTTCATAACATAATTGATTTTCCTTTCAACTTTCAGCGTTTTCGTGCATATAGTTAGTGGTTTTAGTTTATATGTTAGACAATGCGCTGTCACAATTTGATGACGGATAGAGGGGTCAACGTTGTAAGAATATATATTGTAAGCCATCAAAGCGGTGGAATGGAACTGGGACGTTGCTAAGACCCATTGCGTGTCACGGTCAACGTTGCAGCGGCATTTAAAATTTAATGGCGGAATCAGAAATCAACTGGGAACAACTGCATTGTAGTCAGGCCCAGTGTTTTCAAAAGAACCTAAATTAGGCCTGGTTTGTTTTAATAGATGATTTTGAACGGAGATAATTCCATCTTACAGTGACATGCGTCAGATCCTTAGCATTTGAATTTGCAGCTACAACCAATACCATGATTCATTTTATGTGCTAAGAAAATGTACATAAGTGTGTTTATAGTGCTACTGCAGATGATAAAGATAAGTAAATCTGACCCCAATGTACGGGGTCAGATGGGCCATCGGTACCCACTTGCATTTTTGGAGCAATTTTTCATAACCACGTGTCTAAAATATCTTTCATAATATATTGGACAACACCCATCCGCACATACCTCATTAAGAAGTTCAATCCAATCAGTATTAAAGGAATAAACGCATGATTTGTCCTTAAGGGGTCCATCTGGCCCCACCCTACTCTGATTGTACAAGTAGAGACAGGTACTGTCGCCGGAAAGAAGTGATGTCATCTGATGGCAAAAGTCAAATCTACTTCCTGCAGGCAGTCTCTCTTGTCGGTTCACATGCACAGCCGGGCAAAAGTCGGTTAAGAGAGGGTAGATAAGTTCAGCGCCGGATTTAAGACCGTGGGTCCCCTTGGCAGTAATTGACCGGACATCGCATCACAATAGTTCTTACTACTCCCTACCTTCTACAGTAGGGACTCCATAGCTCAATTATTTTGCCCATTTAGAACACAAACTTGCAACATATTGAAGCACTCAAGTTACGTAGACCAATAAACGTTTCCACCCCCAACAAATTACCCAAACAAAAGATTTTTGGATCCCCATAAAGTATATTGTGTGCGCACATGGGCACCCCTCGTCTGCCTAAATTCTGCACTGGTTAAGTAAGTATTTGCTCTTGAAGGTCTAACTAGTCAACCTTTTTGTTCCACTTCCGGGTTGTGTCTGTCCGCCGTTTCTCTGCAGTTATGCACACACAAGGCAGAAAGGGGCTCTGACAGAGCCTCGCACCAATTGTGCGACGCACACTCCTCAAGACGTGTCTCGCGTTCCACCGAGCAGGCGTGGTAGCATTTGATGACGTTCGTCTCGCAGCGCGTTATCGTTACCATGGCGATAACCATGGCAACTGCGAAGTGCACCGGAACACGCCACTGAAAAGTAGAATGATGGACATTCGTTCAACTGTAAATCATACGTCATAATAGGTAATGATTATTAAACATACAATGACATGCTCAGTTAAAAGTTGTTTTGTTGTAAATTCGGGGCAGTATGAAATAGTTAACTGAAAATGGTGGCTTCGATTTCGAACTTCACTTTATTATTAGTCTAGTTACATTTGTTGTCTAACAGTTTACCATCGGTGCGACATGTGGCAGCAGCGGATATTGCAAAACATTGCAGTCAGCTGGTTTTCGTTGTGGTCCATCACATTTCCTGTATACACCGTCTGCTTTCGAATAATTTTAATTATTTCATCATTTCGCAATCTCTTTCGGTAAGTCGTATTAAGCTCAACTTCATTTGTTAGCGACTTATTAATATACTAAATGCATCTTATTGATCAAATCAAAATGATGTATGCATACCACTGATACTATCATCACCGTGTATCTTACTTTGTTAAGATGGACACTTTAATTCCACTTATGTTGCTCTCAATATGTCACATTTTCCGAATGTCGTTTATTCTGTATACGTTCCAATGTCAACACCAGAGAACGGTGCGTTCCTTCCATCCGTTATAATACAACTGACCTCATTGGAGGTACATAGAGACAGGCACATCAACTTATATTATATAGATACAAACCATATTTTACGTTCAACTATCAGTAGTACAGGAAAGGTTACTACACTGTGGCAAAAGGCACGCACGCACGCACGCACGCACTCACGCACGCCCGCACGAACACAGGAACTCTTGAACGCACGCACGCATGCCGCTCGCACGCACACCTCTCCCCCCACACATGTATGCATACACGCACACACACACACACATACAAACACATACACGCACGCGCGCACACACACCCGCACACATGCACGCACGCATGCACGCGCACACACATGCACACACGCATGCACGCGCACACACATACACACACACGCGCACACACACACACAAAGAGAGAGAGAGACTGAGAGAGAGAGAGAGAGAGAGAGAGAGAGAGAGAGAGAGAGAGAGAGAGAGAGAGAGAGAGAGAGAGAGAGAGAGAGAGAGAGAGAGAGAGAGAGAGAGAGAGAGAGAGAGAGAGAGAGAGAGAGAGAGAGAGAGAGAGAGAGAGACAGACAGACAGACAGACAGACAGACAGACAGACAGACAGGCAGACAGACAGACATGAACAAGTTGTTTAATACCGAGATGATTATACAACTCGCAGAAGATTGTATCATTTTTTTATGACGTTTCATCTATTATTTACCTGCTATATAATGTTAGTCCAACTGGGGATATTTGCTTATAAAATAGTTTTATCATGTATCATATATTATTGCTGCTAACACGACTTCATTATTGTCAAGGGCGCCTAATTGACCCCCTGTGTCCAGCGAATTGACAGGAACGTCGCTGGTCATAATCACATCGTCTAGTAATATCAGACTGCATATATGGACAATATGACCGTAAGATACACCGTCTGTCATATCAATGGGAATGCAACCAGTTGAACCCTACAAGTAGGGTCTGACCAACCGTGGCTCTACCGGCGTTGGAAAAAACTGCAGGAATGTTGCTGTCTTGTTGGAAAGCGTAACTGACCGAATTTCAAACTGTGTCTCTTATTCATGTCAATGATAAGGTAGTGTTTAAAAAGTAAAGTCCTATTGTTTCAAGATCTCACGATCGCAGCCTCCTTCTCAACGTGGTCCTAGAGTTATAACATGCGTATGCATTCGTGTGTAATTGTACAAGGTACGCTGACACCGACAATCCAATTCTGCCCAGTATTAGAAACGTTCACACATACAGAAAATAACGGAGACCAGCACAGAGTCTCCCGTCTGTCCTGCCCTTGCCGCCATTGTTATTAAAGCATTATGCGGTTTATGTCTACACCAAGACACAATGTACATAACATTGACCATGAACAGTTTATGTTTTATTGCATGTTGCTAGTCAAGATTTGGTGAAGATAATGTGTATTTTGGGGTGTATGGGGTGTTCAGATATAGATAGTCCCTTTGTCTCCTGGTAGCAGCATCACTCGGGATGGACGGGAACACTGGCTCTCATTTGACACTCAACTCTCACTTCTCGCTCCAGGACCATTTCCCAGCCACACCCCGGTAATTGCGTCTGCTGGCGGGCGAAACGAAGTGAGGGCTGGCACGATTCATCTGCCAGTAATGACCTGGAGTGGAGATTGGCGCCACCAGGTTATCCCAATAGCAGACTTCAAACAGTGGCCAAAGGAATGGACATAGTCACACATTATCCCATTACCTAAGAAAGGAAATCTCTGGAAGTGCCAAAACTACCGAACCATTAACCTCATTAGCTCCCAAGCAAGATCCTGCTACGCATCATTTTGAACCGGTTGAAAAAGCAATCAGACGAACTACTAGCAGAAGAGCAAGCCGAATTCAGACCCGGAAGAAGCACCACAGAACAAATCTGCAACTGCAGAATCCTGATCGAAAAACACCTGCAACACCAGAAGAGCCTGCTCCACAACTTTATAGACTTCAAGAAGGCTCTCGACAGGGTGTGGCACAAAGGTTTGTGGCCAGTGCTAAGGCGCTTCAACATTGAAGGAGGCATCACTCAAATCATCAGCGCACTGTATAACAACGCCAGCAGTGCGGTTCTTCTCAACGGAAAAATAGGGCAGTACTTCTGGACCACAGTCGGAGTCCGTCAAGATTGCTTGCTGTCGCCAGTTTTCTTCAACATCTACCTCGATAACATCATGAGAGAAACCCTCCACAACTTCAACACCGCCATCTCTGTGGGTGGCAGACATGTCAGCAACCTGCGATTTGCAAACGATAATTTTATAGATCTTCTTGGAGGAAGCAACAACGAGCTCCAAGATATCACCAATAGTGGATAGAGCAGGCGCTTACGGCATGGAAGTAAGCAACGAAAAGCAAGGTGATGGCCAGCAGCACTGAAAACATCACTATTGAAATCACGATGAACGGTCAGAAGCTGGAGGAAGTGGTTGCGTTCAAATATATCCGTTCCACTCTCACCAAATATGGACGGTCGGACAAGGAGATCCAGATCCGAATAACCCTTGCGACAACAGCAATGACCAAACTCAGCAAGATATGGAGAAGCATTAACATCAACTTCCAAACTAAGATCAAACTGTACAGAGCCCTTGTTGTCTCCATCCTGCTCTACGGCTGTGAAAGTTGGACACTGACGGCTGCAATGACGAAGAAGATGCAGCCGTTTGAGATCGAGTGCTTCAGACGCCTGCTGCACAAATCTTGGGTTGAGCACAAGACCAATGACTTTGTCCGAACTCTGGAGGGCAGCAGACGGAGAGGCAGGCAAAAGAAGACCTGGATGGACAACATACGGGAGTGGACCGACCTTGACGTACAAACACTACTGAGACTTGCGTAAGACCGCCCCGGCTGGAGAGCAGTCGCTGCGACTGCGTCCCTCATGTCTCCCCTACGACCTGACAGGTCTCTGGATGAACTGAACTGAACTGAACTGAACTGAATGTGTATTGTCAGATTAATCAATACAGCATGTTCCTAAATGTGAAATCTGAGGAGGTCCCTTTAGAGCCACCTGGGCGCGAGATGGTACGCGAACATTGAGAGCTGCACTGGCCTGCTTGAACCATATTGGCACCAGATTGTACACATAAACTATATCACTAACCTTGTTTTTACAAAGTACATTGTTGAATAATTATGTCACACTAAAAAAAGTGAATTCTTATCAATGTAAATTACTTTATAGCGCATTATCCAGTTAATAGAACTGTTGAAGCACTTCAAATGTTACCCTCTGGCAGACCTGGTCATTTCAATACTAACGTGACTTAGCTGGCCTCGCAACAATTACTGCGTTAGGGCTATTTCACCATTGTCAAAGCTTATTTAGATAGCTGAGTAAACTGAGGCAACGTGGAGTGAACGAAAGTGCCGAAGCTTCAAAATGGCAGCGAGAAGTCGGACACGTCAGTCAACGTGTTCGACTGATATCTACCTGTACACGTCTCATCGGTCACATCAGTCACACCTGTCACATTTGTCACACGTGTTACACCTTTTCCATTTGTGATACCTGTCACGCCAATTACACCTGTAACGCCTGTCACATATATCACTTATCACACGTGTTACGAGTGTCTCACCTATCACACACGTTACATATATTACATCTGTCACACGTGTTACTCATGTCACATATGTACCTTATGTCGGACTGTCACCTTTGTCACACATGTCACACATAATACACCTGTTGCATATATTAAACATGTCACACGTGTTTCACCTGCTACTTGTTACACCTGATAAAACAAAGCATTTTGAAGCGACAGTGCATCCCACACTGGAAATAAATCAAACAACACTTTCACACACAAATTAATAGTATTCATGGTGTGCAAATAAACTGAAAGTTGTACGTGTACTTTTAATATAAGTAGATTGTTATATAAACTACACTATAACTCAAAATTATATTTACATGTACCCTCTCATGCCCAGGAGGCTCTAAAGGGACCATTACGTAGAATTTCACTTTCCCACAGTAAAAACTAATGCCAGTCTTTTGAAAATGTATGGCTTAGTTTATGCATTTGTTATCTCAAAAAAATATATTAGCTTTATTCAAAGACTTAACTCCCTAGCTTCTTAGCACATCCATCCAATTGTTGACCTTTGGTTTTGTTTGCGCCAGTAAGCTCGGATTGTCTGATAATATTGGAAGAAGTAAGATGTAGGTTATTTATAAGAAGTAAATTATTTATTATTATTATTTTGAAGGATCTTATCACAGACGTTCGGCTTGTAGTCATGGCGTTTTGGAAGAAAACAAAATCCACGATAAATGACGTCACTGGTGTAATGTCAATTAACAAAAATCATGTTTTATTATGCACCTATATTGGCATACTCCCCCTGGTAATAACACAAAGACCTGATTATTTTAGAATGGTGTTGTTAGTACGTGAGGCCATTTATAGCCTCCGGGCATGAACGGGTTAATTAGTACAAATACAAATGTTGTGAACTTACCAATTTATACGTCATGTTTTCGGTGCTGTATTACGAGAAAGGTATGTTACTGCAAAGCATGTTTACAACACATATCAGCGTGTGTTTATACAACTCTAAATATTTGTAGTTTTAAAACTACAATGCCAACATACTAAAACGCCAGAGATCAGTGGCGCATTAAAACCAGATTGATAGGTAATCTCCAAATTGATACAAAATATCAAAGTCAACATGGGCACAAATGTGCAATGAGGCTAAAGATGATCAGACAATTAAGCAGACAATTCTTCAGATAACGGCTTCATGATAATATAATGCCATTTGCGTACTTTTGTTATTTGTCTAACATAAGTACCAAAAACGTATAAGATAATTCTTACGTAAGACATATTTACATTGTAAATTTAAATATCACAACAAATATTACATTATACGCCTAACAATTCATACATAGTATGTATTAGTAAACAAGCAATACATACGTGTTTAGAGATCCACTCCTTTAGTCTGATTTAATCGAACATGGCTACACTCTTTAGGAAGACGACGCACATGCGATCTCACTCAAGTAGATGAAATAAAGTATTTACAAACGGACGGAACGGCCGCAAGAATGTCAAGAGGGTCACGTATTGAATTTCGAGTTATTTCTACTGTTAAAGCTTTAGGTGCAATTGACGTTGCCTTCTGAGATCCTCCATCTTATAAATACAAATCTCCAGTCACAGGCGAATCCAAGGGGAGCCTGGGGGCACGTGTCCCCCTAGACTTTTTGCAATTTGGTGTGCCTCCTAGACCTTTTTGAATGTGTCCCCGTTGTGTGTCCCTAGATATTTGGGATGTGCCCCCGTTCAATGAGGTGAGAAGAAGCTGGAGTTATGGCGGCGCGGCGGAAAGAAAATCTTTTAGCAGCACCCCCCATCTTCCGATGTCATAATCCATCAGCGAGACTGCGCGATAGCATGACAGCGGAATCGTGCTGAAGCTCTGGCTCAGACCACCGAATATGAATATGGTTCAGACGCCAGTGGAGGTTTCTTGGCGAGCATCAAGGGGTGCAGTTGGAGGGTGTTGCCTCCACCCAGATTATGTTCTCTGCATTCGCCTCTGCCAGTGAATCGACATGCTGCATACACTACATATATCACTTTCGACATCATCAAAATTATTACACTTTTTATTTCACCTAATATTCAATATTAAGATAAAATGGCTCTAAAGACACGAACAAATATACCTGTGTGCCATATGTCTGTTATATTGCTCATCGGGTTTAGTATTTTGTGTTGTGAATAGACTAACTACCACGGGAAATCGGCTTAACGAAACAGTGTTTGAGCAAGCACACTATGTCCCATGTTGAAGATGCGAATTTATATTTTCCTTCTATTGTATGATGGCTAGGCCTATTGTGGTGTTGCGATCAAAATTACTGTGTACAGGAACAGTCATATTTGCTAGGTCAAAATCCGCATATCTGATTAGAAATTGTGAATAAAATCGCATATACCAGTAAACAATACGAGTAGCCGTTATTGCAGCACCCTTATGCCGATCGACTGGCGCCATCTACTGGCGAAATAAACGTTTTGCCAATACCTCGGTACCATAAACCTTCATGGATGTGGGACAAATGTTGTCCAGCTATCTACGTACGAGTAAAATATTTTAATTAGGTAAGATATAACATACTTTTCATAGGTGATCGTAAATAGTGTGTTTTGTGCCATCGTGAACCAACGCTAAACAATAAACAAATTGCACTATTTAAACGTCGACAACGTCTAAACAAAATGGTAAATATACTAAATTTGTTATTTAAAAAACTAGACCTACAACTGCGTAAAGAGAGTAGAGATATCGCAAGTTGAAAAACAACTTTCAAACAATATCGAAGGTTTTGGGGGGATTCGTCATTGCGACTCCCAATATCGCTCAATTAAATGCAGGAGAAATATAATCTATTTCTGCAATGTCAAAAATCGGAATTTGTGTCGCTCGTAAAATCGCGATGTTGATTTTCATTGTGAAACATTTCTCTTTCAAAAAACCTTATATTTAAAGTATCGTGGAACCACTTGCACTATCCACCGTGATGAAGGTGGTTGGTTGCTCTGAATCACAATATGACTCTCACGATAACAGATAATATAATATATATTCACTTTAAACACTCAAAACAATTAATTTAACGGCAACAAAATACATTTATTATAGTGTGGGCTTATACGCCTAAAAGAGTTAATAAAATGTAACAATTTGCAACTACAATCAATAATATAATGCTTGTTGTTAACTCAAAATTAATTTTCGAAGTGGACTATTCTAGTGAAATCTGATAGTTCCCGACTGCTGACGAATTGAGACATGCCCCCGATGCTTGACCGATAAATGACTGCAGCTACTCTGACCTTGACGCTGCAGTAATTTGTCGAATGCCCCGGTTTCCTCGACATATATAAGAATATGTCAGCTCATACGTTGGTTTCGTGTATTCCCTTCAATTCAAAGTTACACTTGTAACAACTGTTAATATGTCTTACAGTGCGCCATGCGAACGTAACACTTCAATTAGTTACAACGCCAAACAAATTCGGCGACGCTAACTAAAGTAATATTATCAGTTTGACAATTGGCTAATTGGGAAGAGAAGGCATTGGTGACATCAGATTTCTATCACAATGGCGTTGCCCTTCAGTTTAAGTGATGTGTCTTCAACAAGGTTATTATAATAGACAAAATTAAACTTACGTTACAGCTGCATTTGAAACATTCAACATTTCGATCCGTCGACAGCGGATCTTGATCACGCACTGACTTTGGCGGAATGATCTGGTTGTAGATGGCGGGCAGGTGGTATCCCTGATCTAGAATAATTGGAGGTGCTCTCTGTTTAATGCAAATGGCCTCCTGTACTTTCCTCTTGTGCCAGTTTTATTCTCTGGCCAAAATCGTGGTGTTTTCCATGAATATTGAGTGTCCATTGGCCAAACAATAGTATCTTACTTCTGTAGGCTTATGCAGGTTGGTATGTTATAATAATAATAATATATTAAATTTGTTATAGCGCCAGATCCACAATTGTTCGTGGCGCTTTACAGTACATCATGCGGCATGATCATTAACCTAAAATATTAGTACTAACAGTCATTAAAACTAAAAATTGTGCCATACAATAGTAAAAAAATATTAATAAATAAATTAAGTAAAAGGCAACAAAATATTTGGAATATGGTAGTAAGACGATAACTTAAAATAAACGCGGTACAGTATAATATAATTAATAAATTACAATGTATAAGGTAATCACTAAAATATACCGGTATAAAATAAAATAAATACATAAACAATTATAAAATATTACTAATATAAATATGTTCACTGGATCACCGGGGGAAGTCACAAACAAGCTACTAGCGTTCGTCTAGAATGATTGTATATGATTGAGTTGCAATAGTCTAGCCGCGATGTTATTATGGCGTTGACTATGCGTTCCTTCGTTGTTTTAGGCAAAAATCAGCTGATCTGCATAATGTGGTGTAGGTGGAATACGCACACACTAACGGTTTGTGACACCTGTTTGCTCATGTGCAGGTGTCTGTCCACGTAGACGCCGAAATTCCGGACACATCGTGAAGCTGCAATCGTACAGTCACCATCACGTATTACGCTGCCATCCACAAATGCAGCGGCCGACTTAGGCAGCACCGGAATGTATTCGGTCTTGCTGTCATTCCTGCACAATTCAGCGCCATCCAATGTGTTATGTCATCCAGGCATGCTTCCATTCGACGTAAAACAGCAGCGTAAGCAGATTTGACAAGCTTAACCATTCACCAGAGCAGCGCCCACTTCCAGCAGGTACCACTCTGTCTCCGCTTTTATAGTCCAGGATTCTGATGTGAGGAAACTGTTCAGGAGACAGAGCACGCGGAAGGCTTCGGGTCCAGTCAACAACTCCACATCTACCCTGATGAACTGCGCCGACCAACTCTCTGCGGTATTTACGGACATCTACAACTTCTCTCTCCAGCAGTGCAGAGTTCCAGTCTGCTTAAAAAACTTCCACTATCATACCCATTCCCAAGAAGTCCAACATCACCGGACTGAACGACTACCGTCCAGTGGCACTGACCTCAGTCGCCATTAAAGTGTTCGAGCGCATAGTACTCAAGTACCTGAAGTCGGCCACCGACGGCGTCCTGAACTCGCGCCAGTTTGCATATCAAGCAAACAGATCAGTAGACGATGCCGTAGTTTTAGGTCTGCATCACATTCTGAAGCACCTGGAAAGGCCAGGAACATATGCCAGGATCCTGTTCATTGACTTCAGCTCAACATTTATTGCCATCATCCCATTCAAGCTGTTCAATAAACTTTTATTGTTGAATGTACATCCTGCCATGTGTCACTGGGTCCTTAACTTTCTTCTTCACAGGCCTCAATCTGTCTGAGTCAACAACTCTATCTCCATACCTCTTATCCTAAATACAGGTGCCCCACAAGGTTGTGTGCTATCCCTTTTCCTGTTTGCTATCTTAACAAATGACTGTGTCTCCGTGGACAAATCGGTCCTTGTGATCAAGTTTTCTGATGACACTACTGTGGAGGGCTGCATTGAGAATGCGAATGAGACGCCATACAGGGAGGAAGTTCAGAGAATGGTCGGCTGGTTTGCGGATAACAATTTCGAATTGAACGTTTCAAAGACTAAAGAAATTATTGTTGATTTTCATAAAAATAAGACTCCCATCCACCCTCTTTCGATAAATGGCGTGGAGGTCGAGCAGATTGAATCTTTTAGAATCCTTGGAACAACAATTTCAAACGATCTCAGCTGGTGCACAAACACAATGTGCATTACAAAAAAGGCACAACAACGCCTGTTCTTCGTGAGGCAGCTCAGGAGATTCGGCATTGTTCAGGAGATTATGATACGATTATACCGTGCAATCATTGTTGAAACTATCCTCACTTTCTCGAGTGTAGTGTGGTTTGGCCGCGCCAGTCAGGAGGAGAAACAACGGCTAGAAGTTATCGTGAAGGGCACATCTAGAATCATTGGTCGCGAGTTGCCATCCATTAAATCTATTTACTATGCTCGCTGTGCGCAAAAATCCAAGAGCACTGTACGGGATACTACCCACCCAGCCAACCATCTCTTTGAACTTCTTCCCTCTGGCAAGCGCTATAGAAGTATTAAGACAAGGACCACTAGACAAAACAATAGTTTTTATCTGCAGGCTGTGAGTCACTTGAACCGCGAGATGCCATGATACTGTTTTCAGTCGGTTTAGATTGTATGTCGCCATGGTAAATTATTTATTTACTATTTTTTTAGTTATGTATTAATTTATAATTTGTTTATGTTTTATTTATTAACTTGACTACATGTATGTACATACCTTTTAACTGTCAGCTTAGTTTTTATATCGTCAGCTAATTTATTTATTCATTTATTTATTATTTATTTAACTACATGTATACCTTTTGTTTTATTTTAGGTAATGTTCAGACGGTATTAATATTATGTTCATTTATGTCAATAGATGTACGACTGTCTTAAAATATGTTGGCAGTTTAACAAGATTTAACAAGATTGCCTCCCAGAGAATTAACTCTAGGTGGCAGGTGGACAAGGAAGCCCTTTCGCTTATCGAGAGTCCGACTCTTTTATCTATGTGTATCCCGCCCGTCTGAGGTATGTGTCGATTTTATTTTTAAACATATTCACGCTACTAGCACCCACACAATCAGCAGGTAATCTGTTCCATTCATTTACAGTCCTTTGTGAAAATGAAAACTTTCTTATATCCAATCTACTCTGCTCCTTTGCCAATGTAAGTTCACGTCCTCTAGTCCTTCTATCTTTCTTAACTGAGAAAAAAATATTTCTATCAATATTTTCATAACCCTTCAATATTTTAAACACTTCTATCTGATCTCCTCTCAATCTCCTGGTCTCTAGTGTTGTTAAACCGCATTTTTTTAGGCGTATTTCGTAACTAAGATCCCTCAGTTTTGGTATCATTTTAGTTGCTCTCCTCTGCACTCTTTCTAGCATATCTGTGTCCTTCCTGCGATATGGCCTCCACGCTTGAATACAATATTCTAAATGAGGCCTAACTATTGTTTTGTACAGCGGTGTTATTAGCCCTTTTTCCTGATACGTTATGTTTCGCCTAATTAATCCAAGGATTTGATTTCCCTTTGAAGCTGCAATTCCGCACTGCTCTGAAACCTTCATATCAGCACTAATGGTTAACCCTAAGTCCTTTTCTTTTACAGTAGTACTTAGTACAGTACCCCCAATGTATATTCTACCTCTTCGTTCCCATGTCCTGTGTGGAGGCATTTACATTTCCCAAAATTGAACAGCATTTCCCACTTTTCAGACCATTTGATCAACCTGTCAAGATCATCTTGTAAATGCTGTCTATCTCCATCACTTTTAATCCTTCTAAACACTTTTGTATCATCTGCAAATTTCAACACCTTGCTTGTTATTTCATCATCCAAATCGTTGATATATATTAAGAATAATATAGGTCCTAATACTGATCCCTGTGGTACCCCACTCAATACCGATTTCCAGTTTGAAGCCTCCCCATCAACTACTACACGTTGTCTTCTGTCAATCAGCCATTGTTCTATCCAGTTTATTATACCATTTCCTATGCCATGGGCCTTTAGTTTAAGCAGTAATCTTTGATGTGGTACTTTGTTGAAAGCTTTTTGAAAATATATGTAGACGATATCTACTGGTGATCCCTCATCTACCCTCTTAGTGATGTCTTCCAAAAAACATAACATATTTGTTAAGCATGACCTCGATTTAAAAAAACCATGTTGAGATGGGTTTATCAAGTTTTGTTTAACAAGAAAATCCACCATGTGATCTTTAATTAGTCTTTCTAACAATTTACAAATCACTGATGTTAAACTCACTGGTCTATAGTTCTCTGACTTGTTTCTCGAACCTTTTTTGAATAACGGTATAATGTTTGCTTCTTTCTATTCTAAAGGAACCACTCACTCTTCTAATGACAAATTGAAAACTGTTGCAAGCGGTATGCTAATTTGTTCTACAATTTCCAATAGTAGTTTGGGTGGAATACCATCCACTCCAGGTGATTTATTATCCTTCGTAGCCCTTATTTTCTTACCTACAATTTCCGGGGTTACAATTAATTGTCCTAAATAGTCTGAATCTGCCCCCTTGAACTTAGCCTCTGGTACTGGCAGTGAACTAATATCTTCCCTGGTAAACACTGAACTAAAGTACTCATTCAGGTCTTCTGCCATTAAGAATCCCTCTGATATTATATTTCCAGCACTATCTTCTAGAGGACCGACTTTATCTTGAACTTTCTGTTTGCTTCGAACATACGCATAAAAACTCTTGCTGTCATGTTTTATATTACTAGCTAATTGTTGTTCATAGCTTCTCTTTGAATTTCTAATTTCAGCTGTAGCTTGGTTAAGTGCTTCTTTATAACTGTTGTAGTCTTCATCATTTCCAGTATATCTATATGACTTCCACATAATTTGTTTGTACTTAATTTTTCTAATGGCTTCTTTCAATAAGTGTTTCTTTTTGGACCGTTTTCCTTGTTTTTTGAAGGGTACAAATTTATCGACTATGCACTTAATTTCACTCTTTAATACATTCCAGCATTCTGTTGCCGTCTTATTTTTCAGTGTTTTATTCCAGTCTATCTTTGCTAAATATTTCCTCATGTCCTTATACCTTCCTTTGTGGAAATTTCTCCTATACTGCTTTTTACTATTCCTTTCTGATTTTACTTTGATGGTAAAATGTATCTGGTTGTGATCGCTACTCCCCAGTGGCTCACATATCTTGACATTGTCAACTAATTCATTCTGTGAGGACAAAACTATGTCTAACACATTCTCACCCCTGGTTGGTTCTAGCACATGTTGAGAAAGGAATGTATCTTGAACTAAAACTAAAAACTTGTGGTCCTCACTCCCCATACTCTGTAGAGATTTCCATTGTATATGCCCGTGGTTAAAATCCCCCATAATAATACAGTCCCGTTTGCTTACTTCCCTTATAGCGTTTTGTATTTTTTCATTCTCTTCTATGCTTATGTTTGGACTTCGATAAACTAACCCAACTGTTAACGTTGAGTTTCCTGTAACTATGTTACACCAAACAGCTTCTTCGCAATCTGCTTCTCTTTCTAATTTTATTTCATAAGCCTGAATATATTCTTTAATATATAAAATAACTCCACCTCCCTTTCTTCCTATTCTATCTTTTCTAAACATTACATATCCTGTCAGTCCCAATTCAGCATCTGATATATCGGTGGTGGTCCAGGATTCGGTTATACCTATTATATGAGGGTCAATATCTTCTACCATAATGTTTAGTTCATTTCTTTTGTTTACTATACTCCTTGCATTTAAACAAACACATTTATATCCAGCTTCAGAAGAGTTTTCCACACTGTTATTTGCTGATTTATTTGTGCTGTCTTTATCTATGCCTCCATTGTCAGGCTTTTCTGTGAGTCCCCCCTGCGAATCTAGTTTAAATAGGTACAACCTGTCCCACTGTCAACAGATCGCAGCAGGTTCTCTGAGAAAACTGCTGCCCCCTTTCCATTAAGATGGAGGCCATCTCTCATGTACATATCTTCCCTCCCAACAAAGTATCCCCATAAATCTGTGAATCCCACCCCCTCTTCGTCACACATCTGCTCAACTAGTGCGTTGATCGCCATCCTTTTACAGTTTCTATACGTTGCCCCCCTTCCTCCCATTACTGGCAAAATTCCTGACAGAATAACATGTTCAACTCTCGTCTTCTGTAGCTTCCTCACTAACTGTCTATACTTCTGTACTATCGATGTTGGCTTGACAACAATTTATCGATTTTGTCACTAAAGAAATGCGAAAATAGTTTGCATCCTTCAACTGCCGAGCTGAATTCCGGATGTAGCTGACAATTGTGACCGCCAAGTGATCTCGCTAGACGAAACATAGTGTTGTTGTTAGCGTTTTCAAAACGATGTTAAAAACATAATGTTTTTTTCTCCAGTATTAAGGCATTGCATTCATCACGTGACCTGACGTACAACTGGCGATGAATTTCAAGTTTGGTTATCCTCCAAAGTTTTTCGAATTTCCGTTTCTTCTCACGGGCATCGTCAATGTCTGCGTCGTCCCATGGGTGGGTCGAGTTGTTTCGTGTGCGTACAGTACGCCACGGAGCGTGTTGATCCAGATACTTCGTTACGTTGGTGCTGTACGTAGCGACTAATTCACCCACTTGCATATATTTACAGCACGATGTCATATCATATACATTTTGTTTCGTCTCTCAGTGCACAGTTATCAGTGTCCCGAAAGTTACGTTTTGCAGTCGTCGATACCATAGAAGGTAGTTCCAGTGCTTTTTCTGCAATTTCAATACGATGATGATCAGAAATTGAGTCTGGAAGAACTGTGACAGCAGATTTGAGGTTGTTGTTACTAATACTGACTACAAGATCCAGGATATGTCCACTAGTGTGCGTAGGTGAAAGTACATGTTGAGTTAGGTTGAACGACTCAAGAAGATCACGTAGAGGTTCATATTTAGTTTCGCTATCAAAGTGAATATTGCAATCCCAACAATGATGTTGGGTAAGACAGATATAGACGTTTCGGTGAATAAGTGTTCGAGTTCGATATAAAAGTCCGATGTTAACCCGGTGTCTTACTTGATACCGGGGGGCGGTAGACAACCCACACGTTGAATGTCATACAATGCGGGTTAATGAACTGCAAACGGAGTAGTTCAATGGTTGTTAAAGATAACTTCGGTTGCAATTTGTTTGTGTATGTAGCCCGATGCACACTTGCCACTCAACCTCCACGATCAGAGGCACGAGCGACACGTTGGAGTGTATATCCGGGCGGGGTTACTTCGGCTATTATCGCATCGTCTCCGTTCTTCTTGAGGCAGTGATTGCCAGCACATTCCATTTATGCTCAATATAGATTCGTTTATAGTGGACGCTTTATGGCGTAGGGATCTAGCGTTAATCGGAACCACATTTGGAGTATTATGACTGGCGATGGATTTCGTACTGCAGTTTTCAAATGTTACCTGGGTGAGATTTGCTTTGTTGACACCGCGCTGTTTACAAATACCAGGTCTCACATTCAACGGCCCAAGCGTGGTTATTGGCCTAACACGCCTCCATCCGGCTGATATCCCGCGCCTGGTCGGTGGTCGGCACAAGTTCAGCGTCCGTATTGTTGTTGTCCACGGTTGGCTAGGCGGTTGACGACAGTGTCGTAGGCCGAGAAGAAACGTCCTCGACAACGACATGCTTCGCCTGTCGCTGGCAGGCTGAATGTAGTCGTCCAGGTAATGTAGGTTGGAAACCGGTTCCGGTCAAACTTGGTTAATCACAGCTGCCACGCATCAAGAGTAAAAGTCAATATAAAAGTCGATAAAAACTGAAGATCCACGGCACGAACGATTTGCAAATGTCCCGCATATATTCCTTGAATACTCACAATTCAGTATATAGAAACATGAACATTTAATAAAATTCAAAACCATGAAATACTTGACTACTTTACACGCAGAGCCCGGGAGCAGCCACCCTGCGGCGCATCAACCGTGTACGTTGTATGTTCTTTAAACCTGAACTACCGTTGTATCACTTTCCGTTTATATACTTTGCCTATTTTGAACGATAACACCGGTTTGTTTACACTCAAAAATTAACAGGTTCGTATCACAAACATGTCAGAAAGTAATGTCAGCAGTAGATGGATGTTTACAATCTTCTTAAATAGGAAGACTTAGCATATGAGACTGAGGTTCTAGCAAGCAGCTGTGTTGTTGCGTGTCCCAAGTTCGTGCATCATCCAATTAAGATGTTTCGGCAATGTTTTGAATCCAGGCCCAACCCGATTTCGTTGTTATAACTACATTGTGCCTAAATTTCATTATTAATAATACCTCAGTGCATTCATTCAGTAATTCCACATCATTTCAGGCATATAATGTTTAACAATATTTGCATCTAACAGCACGTTTAAGGCCAAAATAGCGCCCCGGTTTGTGCGAAACGCCTCACTGTAATACAATAAACACAAAGCATTAAATGTGTAAATTTCACGGGGCTATTTTTTATTTTCTTGGTGATCAATTACATTGTTAATAATAATTATGTAACATTAATTGGGATAATTGTTTTATGATGATATTGAACACACTGCATGAGAACACAGTTGATGTAACAGAACATCTGCAGTCCATCAGAACGTCTCACACACAGCTTGCGGTTTTCAGGACCAGATGCTGGTATTCCAGAAATCCATCGAAGGTCACCCAATAGTCGCTTTCTGGTTGACCATTCTGGAGATGTCCGACACACTACACCGATTCATCTACCATCAGTGGGAAGGGTACTGGACGGGGCATCTATGTGAATCGGCAAGGATGCTTCCGTTTCTTACAGCAGCTGGAAACTACAAGTATGGTCAGCAGTCTCTGTCGCTGTATTTATCTGAGATGAAGAAGCTGCCTGAAACTGCTCCAGATATACACAATGCCATGATGAATGGAGCATTTGTTGGACGGTGATGTGACGGTCATCACAATGGCGTCTCTCCTGACATGCTCCTACAATGCAGATGCCAAGGAAGAGAGTGTCTCAGACGGCATCACCCTAAACGTTGCTGCTCGGACCAATTGAGTTTACACAAAGTCTGTCACTGCCGCTGTGTTTGCCCAAGTCAAATCGATGCTGCATCTGAACTCCGCCAATCTACACCATGAATGTGATCAAACGCGTGTGGCAAGGGATGCAGAAATGGTCCTTAATGTTGTGGCAGCCGTAGAAACAAACACGTTCACGATAACACTCACCGGTCTTATCAATATATCAACCAGACAACGCGCAGTGCAAGAAGTGGAGGGTCACCTGACCAATGTGAAAGAACTTTGTATCAAGGCATTGTCTGATTCGATATCAGGTGATCAGAAGAAGACCACCATAGTCAGACTGAAGACATTTCACACACAGAATGTGAAGCCCAAGAACTCAAAAGACCAGTATGCCGCTCTAAGGAAAAGCGACGAAGTTGTTGCCCTCCTGCGGATGACCCGGATCATTGCTAGTGGTAACAAAATCGACATTGTCGTCTTCATTGGCAAACATGAATGCAGCAAGATTACCCAGTCACAGTTCAATGGAGGTGGAACTATGAGGTCTGCAGGTGCAAAGGCTAGCCTTGTTAAGACTCTGAAAGAAGAAACCAAGGTGGTCAGTGCTCCTGGTCTACCAAAGGAGATGCGGAAGACGGTAGTGGTGGTGGATGTCATGTATGATGTTTGCCGTTGGTCATTCCACAAAGACGAACCCTTTGGGCCATTGCAACATGTTACAAGAGGAATCTTACTCAATATGTACCTGCTGGTACAAGTATCATACATTTCTGCTGTGACCGGTACAATTCCCAAAGCCTAAAGTTATCCGTACAGCTACACAAATATGCCCGGTCACGACCAGCAAGGCTGTTTGAGGTCAGTGAGCAGTACAACGGCCGGACTGCTGAACTTGCTATGTGAGACATGGAGTAAGGAAGAGCAGCCAGCACCAACGATGGGCTTGACGCGACTGTACCTGGGTGACGGTTTCAAGGTTAAGGAAAGGTTAAGTTGGGTTCAGTTATAGATGTGCCTGACCTGGAGTCAATTCAACAGGAGGCAGACACCTCAGTAATTCTTCACACCATGTACAGTGTCCGGAATGATGGTGTCGATCGAGTGATTATCCACGCCAATGACACATGCATCATTGCCATGTGGGTCCATTATGTTTGCACGCTTTTGAAAGATCTGCCAGAACAGTGGGTTCGAACTGCACCCGCGCATTGCCTTGCATTTCCCTTCCTGCACAGGCTTAGTCTGCGAGACACAACCAGCTATCGATATTTCACTGGTAAGAAGGTGTGGATGAATCGCAGCAAGGCAACGGACATATCTGCAAATGAGAACTTTGCCGAACAAGATGACGCTCATATAACAGATGTGATCAACCAGGCAAGGGACCTTACGATCGCTGTGTACACCAACACAGACGATGCTTTCGAAGAATCTGATCTTGGAAAGCTTCGAGTTTACAAGTTCCTGAACAACAAGTCAACGCTGTTGAAATTACTTTCACCAACAGAAGATGCATTTCTTCTGCATTTGAAACGTGCAGCTTTGGTGACTATGATTGACAAGAGTGCTCATGTCAGCAAGCCCATTTACCCTCCGTATGAAGAGTATGGGTGGGTTCTGGATAACGGCAAGCTTGTTCCAGTGGCATCCACACAACCTGCCTGCCCACTGCAGATGATAAAGACCATATTCTGCGGCTGCTCCAAAGGATGCAGCAGAAACTGCTCATGTGCCAAGAAAAAACATTGCCTGTTATATTAGTTGTCGCTGCCAGGTATCGGTCAAAAAGTGCAGCCGTGCAATGTATGCTGGAACAAGGTTTGACAGCACCGAAAGCAGCGTATCAGAGTGACAATTAACAGAAACTGGCAGCACATATAATGCTGAACTGTTAACCTTCCAGCAAATAGGCTTATGCACGACCTACCTTCAAACATGTGGACTTAGATAACTACCATTTTGTTAAATTTACGTTTGCTGAGCAACAATAAGTACTTTCAGGGAAGAAATCGATCGCTGTTATGGTTATGCGTGAGAAATGGTTGTTTACGCCCTACCTGACTTGTAATGACAATATTGTCTTATGTTCTGTTAATTTGGAGGTAAATATTTTCAGACTATTAAAAAAAGAACTGTTAACATTTGAACACGACGATTCTCCTTTATTTTGCGTGACGGTTGTGTTTAGGGAGTAGGAGAAAGAAATCGCCTACATTTTAGTTTAAAAGTCATGGATTCTAATACCTTTCCTTCCTCTGTAAAGTAGATTCATAGGAGAAACAAATTTAGTACAAATGGGTCATATGAGACTCATCGTAACAAACATGTGTGAATTACATTCGAAAAATACCCAAACAATTACCTGAAAAGCAATGCATTTTGAACCACTATTTCTTATCTGGCCAAGTCGATTCAATTTTCATTTGGCACACTTTAGCTGCATTAGTAACACTGACTTAACTGGTACATATATACAGAGTAAGAATATCACCATACTTTCAGAGGAAGTGTAAATAACATATTTGATGATGACTACAAAATTCACCTATTAGCATATAGGGGCATGTTGTTTAAGTGCTGTTTATATGTTTCCAGTAACATTTTGTCCAATTTATCCACCTGGGTTACGATCCTAGATATATGGAGATGTCATTTTTGGGGGCAAACCTTTTACAGCATTCCAGGACTACTTTCACCCAAAAACTGCATTTGGCCCCCTGTGTATTTGGATTCAGCAACTTGATTTATTCACAATTGAAAAAACATAATTGTGGAGCGATCTATTGTTAAAGTAGGGCTAGTAGACCTTGGGCGCTCGCGTCGTTCTCTCTCTTTACATCACATATATTATATATTATACATATTCTATATTATATGTGATGTACGCAAAGAGAATGACATCCAGGTGTGTTGCTACCCACAATAAGACGCGTTCCCTAGAAAACACAACAAGGGATCTCTATGTGAAAACTTTAATTTTGAATTCGATATAGATACATTCGATTAAACGTCAATGTCGTGTTATTACTTACTACCACTCTCAGGCGCCAGGGGCGCTGCTGGTTACATCCTTATCATACCCCCTGGCAGATCGCCTGGCGAAATACTGAAATTAAACTCGGCCAATAAAAATGTTTGCCTGAGTGTTCGGTTCGTTTTCGTTTCTGCCAATAGGTTCGCCCATGTTATGTCCAATGCTCGTGAACTAGAAGTAATCATTTGAAAACACATTACTGCTCAGCCGCTCGTGAGAATGTTGGGGATCGGGTGGAGTAGGTGTCTTGTGTCACTAATGTCTATGTCATTTGTTTTGAAGTAACCATAATGCATATGTATTGTTCTAACGGGAGGTACCGTCGCGACCGGTGAAGTCAGCTACAAGTTTGTTTCAGCTGGATCTCATACATTGTATAAGAGATCTGTCAGGGATAGCAGGTAAAGTCATCACCACTAGCTTGCGAGAATGCGTTTTATTAGTTTTTTCTTTCGAGTTATATTAAACGTAGAACAAAATACACAGTGAACGTGCTGTTTGTAAGTTGGATGATTTCTATGATAGCTGCATGCTTTAGCTTAGTTTTTCTTTCATTTCCCATTTTGTGCCTGATATTTATTTTTGTTAAACGCATACACGTATTATTTTGCTGAGTGTTTAAACTTTTTGTGTGCAAGGGTTGGTCACACACACGCACGTATGCATGCACGCACGCAGGCACGCACGCACGTACGTACGCTCGCTCGCTCGCTCGCACACTCTCATTCTATGGCTCACTCACTCACTCGCACACTCGCACACTCGTACACTCGCACACTCGCACACTCGCGCACTCGCACACTCGCGCACTCGCACACTCGCACACTCACTCTCTCAAATACACACATATACCACACACACACACACACACACACACACACACACACACACACACACACACACACACACACACACACACACACACACACACACACACACACACACACACACACACACACACACACACACACATATACACATACACACACACACAACGCATACTATACACACCAGCACGCACATACTCTCTCTCTCTCTCTCTCTCTCTCTCTCTCTCTCTCTCTCTCTCTCTCTCTCTCTCTCTCACACACACACACACACACAAACACACACAGACACAAACAAACACACACACACATCACAAACACACAGCACACACACGCACGCACGCACGCACACCCGCACGCACGCACACACCACATACACACGCGCGCGCGCGATGACGCCCTTTGAACAGACCAATCTTTCCGTGTATACAAGTTATTGCTCCACTGATACAATCACAATTACAACAAGTATATATTTTTTAGATTACGAAGCAAGTCGACAGCACCCAGACTTTATGCCGTGTTTGTAGCTTGCGTTGTCCTCGTCTTAACATGGATCTTCACCTTGTTCGGAACGCAAGTGGAATTAAACCCAACTATGGTACGTATTTCAGTTTGCTCAGAAAATGCAAATTCGACAGACGTTGGAATGCAAAGACAAAGACAGTTTATAATCGTCACTATAAAATGAAAGGTGTCAAGATTTCATAAAATATCATTGTTTGCAAAATTTTGTTTAAGCCAAATGGCATTTTGGAATGATTTATATCCGGTTTGTTAGGGTGTGTTTACCCATCTGGAAACAAGTATATGCTTATTATTATATGATTAGTTCGTTAAAGATAACTTAAATACATATTGACAAGATGAAATTTTATACAATTTGCCTAGAGCAAATTGAAAAAAACGTGGAATCAAAAAGGTTCCGAAGCACTAAGTAAGATTAATGTTATATTTATAAGTTGTGTTTTATACAGTAGACATGATGATTGTGTTTGTTTCATAAGCACTAATTTCAATATGTTTTGTTCAGTGTTGACGTAGCAATAGTTGTAATTTCAGAATAATGATGTCGTTTCGATGGGGCAGCGATATAAGCCGGAAGGAAAACCTTTCAACGTCTGGCGTAAGCTGCTGACATCTATCGGGCTTCCACCATCCCAGTTCACTGACTACTCGCTAGAGACGATGAAGCAGTTTGTCGTCGCCACCGCAAGCAGCGGATATCACTTCAAAGAGGCATTCGACGTCATTCCTTCCGTGCAGGCAAATATGCCAGGCAGGCCGAAATACTTCTACGGTCTAGGATTGTCTGACTCACAAATACAAGAGGTAAACACACACCGTTTTAAGCTGTTGCACTTTCACGCAACTTTGACCGATTACGCTGCAATACGGGGTGCAAATGGTATGTTTAATTTTGTTTAGATTTTATGTTTTCTGTATTATTAAGGGGAGTAAATGTCATATAGTTAGGCATTCTCATCAGATACCTACACACTTATTGTCTTCAAGTTGTCCGTATTCCCATGCCTTTTTATTTGCTTCGTTTTTCGGCTCACAGCAGAGCGATAAGACTATAATATCCTGGTTAATGTCAACGTCGTACATTCAAACGTGTCTTCTTTACATGCCTCGGTCTTGTTACCGTGTCTTGAGAAGGGTGAGGATTATAATTATATTCACTGAGTAATAATTTTAAAGAACCGTCCAGGTTTCGCATCCATATGTAGCCGTTGGAAATATGCAGACTCGGATAATTCGTACTTTTATATCTTTGTTCGTTGCTTTCCACAGCTTCTTCATCTCCGTCAACTTTTTACTCGCCATTGCCAACTTCCGCTTGATCCCTTTCGCCCGATCTCCATCCGCTTCTATCAGTGACCCAAGATATTCAAAACTTTCCACTCGTTCTATTTCCTCGCCATCTACTGTGACCTCTGATGGTTCTCGACATCCCTTCACATCCATAATCTTAGTCTTCTTTACGTTTATTTTCAATCCTTTCATCTCGCTGTGCTCTTTAACAGTAGTTATCAGTTTATCCAATCCCTCTTTTGTATCGAATATTAACGCTGTGTCATCGGCATATCTCAATTCATATATCTCCTGTCCATTCATTTTCAGTCCATTAAAAAAACTTGCTTCTCGTGTCAGTCTCGACTTCTCTCATGATATTCTCTGTGTATAGACTGAATAGGTGGGGGGACAAAATGCACCCCTGTCTCACTCCCTTGCCGACTGGGAACCAATCTGTGGTACCACACTCTAATCTCACTGCAGACTGCTGTCCAACATATAAATTTTGGATAAGTGATGTAATTTTCTGGTCAAATCCCATGCGTATCAAGGTTTTCCAGAGTTGTTGATGACTAACATTATCAAAAGCTTTTGAATAATCTATGAAACAGATCCTAAGGTCATGGTTGAATTCTTTGCATTTCTGAATTAACATCTTCAGGTTGAAAATGTGATGACTTGTTTCTCTTCCAGTCCGGAAACCAGCTTGTGTTCTGTTGACTTCACATTCTAATTTTGTTGTGATTCTCTTCATTATTATTTTTAGCATAATTTTGCTCGCATGGCTGATGAGGGATATAGTCCTGTGGTTTGAGCATTCTTGTATGTCACCTTTTTTCTGTATTGGTATAAGGATGGCTCGTTTCCAGTCCATGGGCCATGTTCCACTTCTCCATATTTTCTTGCATAATGTGTGATATATATCCACGCCTGCTTCTCCACTTGCTCTTATTAGCTCTGCAGTGATGTTATCAGTGCCAGTTGATTTTCCGTCTTTTAGACTTTTTATTGCCCATTCCACCTCTGAACACAAAGGCTCAAGTTCATCTACTGGTTCTGTTCTCGCTCTGCTTTCATCCATGTCTACCTCTTCTGTTTCTTCTTTCTTAAACATGCTTTCACAATATTGCTTCCATCTTTCAAGTATGTCATTGCTTTCTGTCAGAGTCATCCCCGTTTCATCTTTAATAACGCCAAGTCTAGGTTTGAACGACTGTGTCATAGACTTGATTTCCTTGAACATACTACGACTATCGTTCCTTCTCATACATAGTTCTATCTTTTCGCATGAAGTGTACGTGTTATTAAATAGTCCTGTATAATCTCTGCCCCGGGGTGTATATATATATATATATATATATATATATGTTTGTGTGTGTATCTGCCTGCCTCTGTCTCGCGCGGAGGTGGTGACAATTAGTTTTCACTATACGAATACAACTATGAAAAAAACTTTATATTTCTAAACTTTGAAAAGTATCCGGATTTTTTTAATAACAGTTTTTCCTGAAAAAAAAATTATTTTGAAATAATGTTACTGAAGGTTTGTCATAAATTCTGACTTTTATTTATTCCCCATGATAGATTAATATCAAGCACGTCGAAAACATGTCAACAGCACTGTAATTCCTTGATAAAGGCCATCATCCATGAAGAAACCTTGTCTTATCATCGGAGATAATATCGTCCTTGTATTTTAAACAGCAAACTTGTTGGACTATTATCGTATCTTACTGTGTGTGTATTTTATATTTACATATATGGTTACAGACAATGATTTTAAGAATTGTTTGCATAGCAAACTACTTTGACAGTGGACGATGGACAATTTCGTTAATTGTGTGTTTAGTTTTGTTCATACAATGACAATTGTTTTAATCATCAGGGGCGGTTCGGTTGTTTGATAACACATTTATAAGTTAGGTCAATTATTACTGCCGATAGTATCACATCCGGTACATATTTCCGGAGATACCGAATAATTAATAGTATACTACACAACGGCATGCACATATAAGACAGACGTGTGGAATGTGTTTATTTGTTTAATAATAATAGTAATAATAAGATAACTTCTATTGCGCCTAAATCCTTGGAAACCAAGCTCAGAGGTGCATCAAAACAAAAGGATTTGTCAATCTTAAAATCTATAAGCAATATTCCAGGAAGTGTTATTGTTGCTGACGCTCTTCCAGTAAGACTGCTATGCCACGACGAGAGATCGGCTTATCAAGTGTGTTTCGGTCGGTGACGGAGGCATTGGAAAGACATGCATGGTGAAAACATTTACCACGGACGACTTCCCGTGCGGATGTATGCCTACTGTGTAAGATCCATCTACATGTTGCTGTCCTTTACTAGTTACTGAAGGCCAAGGTGAGGCTCGATTCGGGTCCTCGTCGTTTTGTTCTCTTACAGTTTCACCGTCTCTAAGCCTTTATGCAGGATTAGGCTGTTACCAGCCCAAACATGTGTCTGTAGATATACGCATCCGAGTGGGTGTGTTTCTATATAAAGCTATGCCCATTTGTATTCCCAATATCTATCACTTTCATTCTCCATTCCCATCCCAACTCCCACGAATTTAAATATAAGAATAAATAAAAGAAGATAGTACTGTGTAAACATCATTATGTTAATTACGTTGCTTTAAATAAAAAAAATTATTATGTCAAATTAAGTACGTAAAACTATTGTTTCTGCTATAAAAGTAGATCTAGATAGATATAAAATATGAAAACGTAGAGCAAAATGTAACGCTTTTCCTCGATATCAGGCTAGCAACTGAAACTCTCAATGTTATGCATGTATGCATGCATGTACGCATGTATGATTGATTGCAAGTGTGTGTGTGTGTGTGTGTGTGTGTGTGTGTGTGTGTGTGTGTGTGTGCGTGCGTGCGTGCGTGCATGTATATATATATATATATATATATATATATATATGTATTTGTGTATGCATGTATGAATGTGTGTGAGTGTATGTGTGTGTATGTGTGTGTGTGTGTGTGTGTGTGTGTGTGTGTGTGTGTGTGTATGGGTGTGTGTATGGGTGTGTGTATGCGTGTGTGTATAGGTGTATGTGTATGTTTTTATGTGTGTGTGTATGTGTGTATGCATGCATGCATGTATGCATGTATGCATGTATGCATGTATGCATGTATGCATGTATGCATCCTGTGAAATCGAAATAATTGCGACTTGAGGATAGCAAAGAAGGTATGTTTCGGATGGAACGAGGCTTTGTAGTAGTTGATGTGTATCTGTTGGTTTAAAGTAAACCTTGCTGTCAGGATGTACCGTCGAAATTAAACGTTCGTCTTTCAAATTCGTAGTGTACACGAAATCTATTGAGTGTTTACTCGTAACTTACGTTCAATTTACGTAATTGTGATGGCTATTTTGTGTCCAAGAAAACTAGAAATCCATAATTCCCATGTGTCCAGTTTCTGAAGGTTTCGTTTAAGTATCGTACATAGATTAATGGTAATTTGTTGCGTTTCCTTGAAGTGTTTTTCTCCCACTCAGCCATACAAATATTGGCATTGTTGGGGGCAAATCGTTTCCCCATTGCAGTGCCGAAACTTTGAATGTACCAGTTTGATCTGAATAAAAAGTCGATGTATTCTAAGGGAATTTTAAGTAGTTCTAAAATGTCAGCGTCTGAGCGGTCAAAATCGTTAAGCATTGAAACTGGATGATTTGTTTACCATTTTAAAATGCTCTGGGTTCGTACATTCCAAATTCAGAACGTTTGTACGGGTTAACTTTGGCCAGCACAATACGTTCAATATATTAATTATAGTCTAACGAACATTGTATTAATTATCTAATGAAAAACAATGAACATAATGATTGTCTCCTTCTAAAGTATATTGTTATCATAGTGGATATCACAGCCAGCGCGGTGACTAGTGTCTTTATGTGAAAATACGTGACGCACAGTGAATTTCGAAACAAACACTTTAGAGCTCGATGTGAAAACTGTCTAGGATGAAAAGGTTAACAGAGACACAAACTCACGAAACGCGCATGCACACACGCGCAGGCACGCACACACTCGCACACACAGAGACGCACGCACACACACACGCACGCGAACACGCATACAAACACGGGTACACACACCCACACACACACACACAGCCACACACACACTCACACACTCACACACTCACACACTCACACACTCACACACTCACACACTCACACACTCACACACTCACACACTCACACACCACACCCACACACACACACATACACACACATACTCTCTCACACACACGTGAACAATTTTGCAGACATGTGCACAGCGTAATGCATTACGTTGTAGCGCCACCTGTTGGCCAGTAGGATGTTTGCCAGCGATTGGTTGAACCGGTGACAACCCGCGTACGCGGTCATACGATCTTTTTAAAATCTGCATGCAATGCCGCCCCCTGACGATCTACATTTCTCTGTCAGTGCGCACAGTTAATACCACCAGACGACGTCGCGTTAGTTTGTGCGGGTGTTCACCACAAACAGTCCGGTCGCGCCATATTGTTCTGTGCGTTTCTGTGCTTCGATGTCGGTGATAAGATACTGGTGCATACCGCCGCTGGTACATACCGCCGCTGGTCACGGCAAAGTTTGAGTGACCGGTGTTGCCGAACACCAATAATCCGTCGCTTCTGATCGTCTTGTCAAACAGGAGGGTAAGATTGGGCGAGAGCCAGCGAAATGATGCGTCCATCCACATAACGGCAGCATGAACACGCAGGACATCCTGATATCAAAACATTACAGCGACTGTTGTGGTTGCAAGTGTTGGGTGAAGGTTGTCACGACGTTTGTTGTGGAGGTGATAACGGCTGTTGTTGTAGATGTTGTTGTTGTTGTTGATTATGTGTGCTGATGTGGGGCTGGTGGCGGTGGAGGTGGTGGTGATGGCTGTTGTTGTTGTGGTGGTGGTGGTGATGGCTATTTTGGTGGTGATGATGGTTGTGGTGGTAGTTGAGATGGTGGCGGTGTATAAAGTGGTGGTGATGATTGCCATGAAGGTGGTGGTGGTTGTGGTGGTTATGGTGGTTGTGGTGGTTGTGGTGGTTGTGGTGGTGGTGGTGGTTGTGGTGGTGGTGGTTGTGGTGGTGGTGGTGGAAGTGGTAGTGTTGTTGTTGTTGTTGCAAGTGGTAGTATAATATAGAAAGAACATGTTATATAAGTCATGGTTTCGTCTAGAAATACAGGTGCACGCATGCATAAACGCAGTTACCAAAGAGTGAACGCAAATCAACGCAGGCACAAACGCAATAACAGCTACATGCACACGTATGCACACGCATGCACACGAACGCAAACTCAAGCACCCACGAATGCGCACACATCACACACATACATACATAAACACACACACACACACACACACACACACACACACACACACACACACACACACACACACACACACACACACACACACACACACATCAAACAAACACACACAAATACATGCGCGCGCACACGCACACATGCACAAGCTTTAATCGCGATGTTCTGCTAACTGTTTACACTCACTTGTATTATGTGGTGTGTGACTCTATCACCAGGGTTAGGTGATGCGCCTAGTGTTGTAGCGTAGTGTAGTGGTTAGTAGCTTGCTTCTGACCTCCCGCTTTCCGCTTCAGCCGCCAGCTAGTCTCATCTGAGGTGAAAAGAAAGCCGAGTGCGTAAGTGTTTCCTTCTGGTATATAGCCTCTCCTCAATCACGACTCATGCAGTGCCTCCTTGCGACACCAGATTGGTAACTGGACACCTTGCGGCTCCAGGCCAAACATGCATGGGATCTAGTTGTCCAGCCACGAAAAACCTTGGCGGAGTAGCATGAGCCCGATATGTGTGGGGTGCAGGGCCCACCAGTGTGTGGACATGTCCCAACCCCCACAAATCATGTTCCATCTGTGGGTCAAATAGCCGGCTGGAGAGGGATGGGCTCCACCTAGTTAGAAAATCTGCCCCAGACACACTACATGATGAACAAAGCACCAAAGTCTGTCGCAGCCCGGATTACCAATGACCGCGCCATCCGTCTCCCATCAGGACGGACGTGACAAATATGCTACTGATGGACCCTCAACCAAAACGATCCGTGGGAGGGACTACATCACTATTGCCTCATGGAACGTAAGAACACTTAATCAAATAGGAACAAAATTAAAGAATTTGAACATGAGATGGAAATATATACATGGCACCTCCTTGGACTACGTGAGTCCAGGTGGAAGAGCTGTGGTGATGTAAAACAGATGAAGGAAATACATTCTACTACAGTGGAGAACATGACAAACACGTAAAGGGAGTACGATATATTGTAAACTAAAACATAAAGAACTCGGTACTATGGTGCCACCCAACATCCAGCAGGCTCATAACCATCCACCTTAGAGCAACACCTTTCAACATCACGGTGGTACAAGTCTATGCTCCAACATCAGTTTATGATGATGAGCAAGTGGAAGAATTCTACAATCAACTCCAGGACATCGTCGACGGGGTAGAAAAGAAGGACATTCTGATTGTCCGGGGAGACTGGAATGCCAAAGTGGGAGCCGATGCACATGCAGAATGGAGATATTCCTCCGGCCCTTTCTGTTATGCTACAACTAACGAGAGGGTGCTACGCCTGCTGGAGTTTGCCAACTACAACAACATGGTGCTTGCAAACACACTTGGAAAACATAAAGCATCCCGAAGATGGACATGGCATGCACCTAACGGAAAAGATCACAATCAGATTGATTACATCCTGGTGCAAAATAGGTTCAGATCTGGAATGAACAGGGCTAAATCAAGGACTTTCCCAGGAGCAAACGTAGAAAATTACCAAGATCTCGTATTGATGAACTTCAAAGTACGGCTGAAAAACATCAACAAACATAAGAATGCCAGGCTAAAGTTCAACTTGGACAAACTGAAAGACCCAGCGATCTTGGCGTCATTCCAAGCAACAATTGGAGGGAAGTTTGTACCACTGCTCACGCTTGAAGAAGATCTAGAAGCGATAACTACAAACATTATGCAATGATGACAGAAACAGCTAATGACATCCTAGGGAAACACCGCCGAAAGGCCAAATCATGGGTCACAGAAGAAATTCTGGAAATGTGTGACACTAGGAGAGATTTGAAGAAACACAAGTACATGGAAGAAGGAGTATAATGAGACCAACAAGAAGATCAGAAAGGGAATGAAAGCAAAAGAGCATAACAAGTCGTGAGAGAATTTACAAAGCAAAGGCAGGAGAAAGTCAACACAATTCAAGACAAAGAAGGGAATTGCCTCACCGAAGAAAAAAAACATTATCAACAGATGGACAGAATACTGTTCGGAGCTGTACAACTTCCAAACCAACGGAGATCCAAGTGTTCTAGCCAGCCAAGAATCATCAAATGAGGACGACATTCCAATTTTACGTGAAGAAGTGGAGATATGTGTAAGGTCAAGCGAAGGGAAAAGCTGCTGGATTTGACAACATCCCATCAGAACTGATAATGAACGGAGGAGAAACTGTGATAGACTTCCTTACCAACATCTGCAAAAAAATATGTAAACTGGAGAGTGGCCAACAACATGGACTCAATCACTGATAATTACTCTCCCCAAGAAAGGCAACCTACAACAATGTCAAAACTACCGAACCATCAGCCTCATTAGCCATGCGAGCAAAGATTGAACATGCGAGAACAGATTGAAACCACAAGTAGAAGAGATCATCGCCGAAGAACAGGCGGGCTTTCGCAGTGGAAGAAGCACCACGGAACAAATATTCAATCTTGGTGTTTTGGGTGAGAAATACATGCAACATCAACAGGAACTATTCCATGTCTTCATTGATTTCAAGAAAGCATTTGACAGGGTGTGGCATGCCGTACTATGGGCTACAATGAAGAACTACAGTTTTGGACGAAAACTAGTACACACCATCGAACAGCTATACGTTAAAGCTAGAAGCGCAATACTGGTGCAAGGCGCTGTAGGTGAATGGTTCCACACATCAGTCGGAGTCCGTCAAGGATGCCTCTTGTCAACTACATTATTCAACGTATTCCTGGAACGAATAATGGCAAATGCCCTGGAAGATCACACTGGCACAGTCAACATTGGAGGACGCATCATCACCAACCTACGGTTCGCTGATGACATCCACGGGTTGGCTGGAAGTGAAGAGGAACTTGATAACCTTGTGAACCGACTGGACGAAATATCAGCCAGATATGGAATGGAAATTAGTACAGAAAAAACCCAAGCTAATGACAAACAGCAACAATGCAATGAGGTCCCGAATAACTGCCAATGGTCACGAACTGGAAAGAGTAAGTCAATTCAAATACCTCGGAGTTATCATCAATGACGAGGGTTCCAGAAACGAAATCCTTGCAAGATCTGCGCAAACATTAGCAGCACTGACGAAATCCTCCAACACTTTCCCTTGATACTCTGCCCCGGGAAAAGTACTTGGTTAGACTGTGCAGCCCCACTGACCTTGTGCCCGAGGGACTACAAATCCTATTATGATCTGAAATATGTAGCTATGAAACTGCAATGTAGATGGTGGGTACTCTAATGCAGAGATTAAATGCTAATGATTTCCATCTATCCATATGTCGAATATCCTCGTCTGATATCCCCATTGCTGCTGCTATGCTAGCGGCACCAATGCGGAAGGTATGAGTCTTGTATTGACGAGATGAGAAGCCTGCCTAAGTCAGTGATTTGGCCAGATAATCGCCAAAATTGTCCTACTTAACGGAAATGTTGCCCGGAAAACAGAAGAGTGGACCAGGATTTGTGCCTCTCATTGATATAAATGTATGCAGTGATAGCACTGGAAAGGTGATTGTATTACTGATTTTTGCGTGGAGTGGCAGTACCACCGGGCGGACATTATAGTTTCCCTTGAAGGAGTAAAACAAATAATTGTAGTCTTGCTGGTTATGTTGTTTGTGTTTGAAGAATTGGACATCGTTCACCTGTAGTACATTTGTCTCTGATGTGTTTTGTGCTACTTCTCCTAACCGCAAAAAGGCGTGAAATGCTAACAGGCACATGGCTTTTAACATAACTCGTTGACAGTGTGATGATGCTGGGAATGCCAATGATTCCACCAACTTTCCGAGCACAAAAGGAGTAATTGATAGCCTCGTGTCTGGACAATGCATCATTCCACGTTGTACGCCCGTCAGTAGTTTTGTTATTAGAAAACACCTAAAATGTTACGGTACAAAATCAACTGACCTGGTATCATTGTCGTCCATAAATGCCTTAAACGTGTCAATGCACACACACACACACACACACACACACACACACACACACACACACACACACACACACACACACACACACACACACACACACACACACACACACACACACACACACACACACACACACACACACACACATATATATTTATATAATAATATATATAATAATAATATATGTGTGTGTGTTCGTGTGCGTGCGTGCATGTGTGTAAGCATAAACAGCAGTTCGAGAGGGCACTAGCCGCTAGTTAGCGTCGCGAAATCGATACTCTTGTGAAAAACGCAGTGGCGACCAAAGAACTAGGTCGGTGACGTTTGACGTAGATTTATGTAACTTAATCAGATCGAGGAAGACACACATACTTTTGTGATTTGGAGTCGCATTGCTAAATCTGACCAACGAGCTTGTATATAACTACAACAGCGACATAACGTGGCAGAACTTGAGTCGAAAGAACGGAAACGTCCGAACACTCATTCTGAACTATGCACAATTCAAAATCCCTTTTAGGGTAAACATACTGAAAAGCATGATTGGCAAACTATACTTAGAACGAAGATATGTCATCCACGTGCACAGTAGATTAACAATATTCTAAACCCTACGTGATCATACTCAGTTTAACTATGTTCACCTGTTTAGGATATGCCACGTCGCGCAACGAATCAGTACTTTTGAATGTTATAGACTCGTCAGTATAACTTTTTATCAATTACGTTTGCCCACTCTATGTAGTCAACACGCGTTAACATTTAATTAGAAAGTTATGTTGTATGTTTCAGGATATGAAGGAAGAGGTGAGCAGACTCGCCACTAAAACGAACCTGACATATATGCGACATACTGCCGTGTCACCGGAAGTCAACAGTAATGGTGGTGAAAGGTCAAAGGATTCGCCAACCTATGTCGAACTTTCAACGACGGAAATAGAGAGAAAACCTATTGATGGAAACGAAACTCTTTATTCAAAAAAGCTTCGTGATATAGCAGAAATATTAGTAACAGAGAATGACGTCCCAAAACCGGCGGTTTGTATTAATGTCTGACTTAAGATATGCATAAGGTGCTTGCTTGTGTGTGTGTGTGTGTGTGTGTGTGTGTGTGTGTGTGTGTGTGTGTGTGTGTGTGTGTGTGTGTGTGTTTGTGGGTATGTGTGTTTGTGTGTTTGAGTGTGGGTGTGTTTGTATATATGTGGGTGTATATATGCGTGTGTATAAACAACTGTATATATACATGTGTGTGTTTGTGTGTGTGTTTGTGTGTGTGTTTGTGCGTACGTGTGTGTTTGTGCCTGCGTGTGTGTGTGCGTACGTGCTTGCGTGCGTGCGTGCGTGCGTGCGTGCGTGCGTGCGTGTGTAAGTACCGGTGCATGTCACTGTTCTATGCTTTTGGTATATCAAAATTAAACTGACACACAACACACGCGTTCTCTATATTTTCCGCTGGTAAGCTATCTGCGTATCAGAGTCGACAAACCAATAACGAACACTGCAGCTTGATTCGGCCAAGATTCTTTATGACGTTAGAACATGCAAATGTTCAGTTCCAAATCTAAAGTCGGCGACATAGGAAGTTGACGATGTCTCGCGTCATACTCTTCGCCACTTCACTATCAGGGGCTCCCAATATATGATGCGGGGCGTAGTACATTGCTGTGGTTGCCTTCACTCTTGCTGCTCTCAAACGCCGACCGTATATCATCCCTTCGTCCCTCAAAACATCGAGCTTCATGATCAGGATGAGCGCTTCCGGAAGTCTACGCAGGTCACGTGCCATGAGGGGAGCGAAATACGGGTCAGTCATCACCGTCTTGGCTCTATCCCAGAGGGCTTTATTTCCGCGACGACACGCCAGGGATTGTCGTTTCTGGGCTGCCTTGTCGTAGGTGTCAGGGAGAGCCGACCAAGGCACCAGTCTGCCGTAGCGGGCCTTCGCGGCGGCCGTCGTGTGGCAGTTGCGGGAGAAATCGATGAGGGGTAGGTCTGTTATGTCTCCGAAGGCGTACCACAGCCTACAAGAGAAGATGATATTCATTAAAGACGTTCAATCCTAACTCCCTGGTGACATCCTCACCGCGTGTGCTATTCAATTAACAACACCAACGAGTTTCATTTTCACATTGCCAAGATAGCGTGTTCAATAAAAACATTGTCCTTGTGCGGTCTTGACGTTCATGTGGCAAAAGGGAAGGACATATTACTAGGTTAGATAGACAGCATAGTGAAGTTGTGTAGTTGTGCTTACTTTTAACGCTTGACGATTGCGTAACATACTAACAGAATAATAATACTTTTTTTCTCATAAAACGCCATATCCAAATGTGTTCGTGACGCCTAACAACATAAAATAAAATAGCGTAGTACCGCAATATAAAAAAACATGTATCAACCATTCTACTATTAATAAGAATACATACATATATATATATATATATATATATATATGATTAATAATAATTAATAAGTTGGAGAAACATTTGTTTTAATAGTTTAAGCGATAAAAATAAACTGATGCACTCGATCACATTAAGAATATGTGCAGTTTAACGTTTAGATGTTTGCACCGATGATATACATTAAACGTTTGAAAATACTGACCAGAAATCACGCATCAATGCTTGTCCCATGGGGACATCACACGCGTTCTCCTGATACGACGGGGTCATGAAGTCGGTCATCTGTAGGGGCGGTATGATAAGAACCTGCAGCTTGATCCGAGGCCGCCAATTCATGTCCCGGAATTTTAAACTTATTGCAGCGGCTAAATTTCCTCCAGCACTGTAGCCTGAATGCCAAGGAGCACGTCAGGATAGCAATTACCACTTAAAGTGATGTACGAATGAATGATAACAGTTCCTGAACCATATGTAAGTACGTAAGTTAATTCCGTAAATATTGATATTGGGAAGGCTATAAATTAGTGATTGATTCTAACGAAACTAGGTGATTGTCACTCGACATCATCACACGACAACATATCTTAGCGCATATTAACACTGGTGAAGGAACTGTGGAAGTTCCAACTAACCAATGATTATATTATAGCTAATTTTACAATAATTATTATCCTCAACTATTAAAATCGTTGGCTTTAAAAATATATCCATAACTACATTTCAAATGTGGTATTTTGTCTACAACAAACGTATTGTTCTCTGTGGGTTGTACCTTCTGTGTTACCTTGTTCCTCGTACTTTTAGTTGAAATAAAAGACCCCTGTGAGTGGGATCCTTGTGATTTTTTTTATGACGACCTAACGCAAGAAATAGCACGCGAGTTCAAATGTCATTTCTCCTTTCAATGTGTTTACTTCCTGGTGCGAAGTGTTGTTAAATCTTAAATATGCATGGCATAAAAATGTCGGTCATTTGAATGGCAAAGTGCGCATTATACAATGTCCCTCACAATGTCTTAAAAGGGATGGAGGTGCGTCAATGAGGCTTCGACGTTCTGATACTAATACATACTATTTATTATCCATTATGAGCATGAATACTGAGGAATATCTGCATATTTCAACTTCCATATTGAATATTTTCGAAAATACCAGCAGGCAAAATGTCACGAGAGTAAATTATCTTAAATGTACGGTTGGTAATCACTGATACATTACGAGCATGATTATATTAAGTTAAATATGCATTGAAATTTAAAAAATCGCCGCTAATGTGGATAATTGGTAACTCTTCCTGTACGCAAATCATTGTTACACTGGAAACATCAGTTCTTGTTGATTTTGGATATTTATCCTGACAGTGATGACCTGACGGTAGACACAGATTACCTCCGACTGCAATACGATTTTCATCCACGCCAAACTCGCTTGAATGAGTCATGAAATACCGCGTCGCCTTAATGACGTCATTAAGCGGTGCAGGATAGATGTGTTCTGGGGCTCGGCGGTAACTGAATACACACAACATGTACGCATATGTGTACGTGTGCATGTGTGCTTGAGTGCATAAGTGCATAAGTGAATGCATGCTTGTATGAGTGCATTACATGCATGCATGAATGCATATATTTTTGTGCGTATGTACGTACCTACGTACGTATGCGCACAATTACGTTTGTACATAGGTACATAAGAAGGTATGTATGTATACGTATGCATGAGTATATATATGTTCACATGTACGTGTGTATGTATGCAGGTATGTATGTATTTTTACGTATGTATTTTAATCTTTCATATACGTACGTATGCATTTATACGCACAAAACGCACGCTAGTATGCGCGCGCCCACACACATACACACTCGGATACAGGAACACAGACATGTACGAACATACGAAAACACGATCAAACACACATGCAAACCACACACACACACACACACACACACACACACACACACACACACACACACACACACACACACACACACACACACACACACACACACACACACACACACAGACACACACACACACACACACACACACACACACACACACACACACACACACACACACACACACACACACACACACACACACACACACACACACACAGACACACACATTTATATGTTTACTGAGTTTTGCAGTCATCAATGTGTGATTACAGGGTGGTAAGGTATGTATGCTACTTAGCTACTCACTCAACAGATGCAATGACGATGTTCGACGCTTTCGCCAATGTTCGCATGTAAGTGTCATCATCGCCTGTTCATAACAATAACAGCATATATATGCATCATAGATCATATTGGTTGTGTTAATGCTGGTTCTGATGTTAGTCGTAGCCATACCTAGATATCCGTCACTCCTTCCTTCTAATGGGCTCAAGTCGTGGAGTACGGAAGCATATATAGAGTGACTGACATGTAACCGGTAATGTGCATGCTACGCTGCTTTGAAGTAAACAACATGATGATCTGTAGTTAATACTTGATGATAGATGAGATACCGACAAACAAACATCTTATCCTATATTAATTTGTGGTCACAGCGATATTAAAACAAACAACTTGTCGCTAACCATTGTGTAGTTACCATATTTCTCCAAATAAGTGATAAAGCGAACATGCAATTTTATAAGTAAAAAACTAAAAAATAACCACCTTTATGTGTTTTGGTACATAGCCAACTGTTTGATCAGAGGCTACTGCTCCAAGAAAGCGACTGAATATATACACATGCCTAGCCAAAAGTACATGAATAATGACCCATCATTTGCGTATTTATATATAGAAAACATGAACATAAAAAATTAACAACAGTTTTGCTTCCTTCTGCCTATCACTGATTGAACATTTGTCAATATGACTATTTAGCCTGCTTTGTTTCTGTTGTGGAATGAACATGGGACTCATTCATGTTGACTATAACTACAAAGTGGGTGATATATCAGTGTGACCGTAAAAATAACTACCACTGTACTACGGAAGTTTGTTGTTTAAAATTGTTTTGCTATCAGTTATAATAATAATAATTATTATTATTACATGTTTCAATATTTAAAAGAAATTCGCAATGGATTACATTGATCAAGGAGGAAGACGTAGTTGGAAATAGATAAATTCACCTGCAGTCATCAGGACCCAGCCACCGCCGTGCATGTACACCATTCCTCCGCGTGGTCTGTCCTGGGGAGATGTCGGCTGATACAATATCACTTCAACACCATCGAATATCTCGTGTGTCACCTATAACGGGAATTGATATCACACTGTCTTACTCCCTCCTCCAGAACAACAAGCTACGGGCGGCAGCAATCACCATTACATTGTTCAATTACAACTGGTTGATAGAGTCACCATCCGGAGAGAACGTATCAGGTAGGACAACGGACAAAGTGAATCGCAGTACGTAGTTATACCAGGCTGAATAAATTGCTATTTAAAAAAAAATACTTTGCCACTTGGTGCACGGCACTATATACAGTAATTAAATATTAGTAATTATAATGCATTTTTCATTATTGAGATAGAAATGTAAACTTACATATGTGCAATATTTACTCTAAGAAATGACCTTAGTTATATCTGTTAAATAATATATAATAATTAATATCGCATTAAAATAAGTGATTCCTGGTCGAAATAGCATATTTTTTGTGTTAACTTTTGACGCTAACAAAAGTACGTTACTAAGCAGCAATTTGGGAATTTGAATGACGTCGGTTGACTGAATTACTTATACAATGATATCATATAGCTTGCCTTAAGCAAAGGATCTTGAGGTGGCGTAACTGGCTTCGGGAAACTTGGAGGCGGCATCGCTATCATATGACGCATGATGACAGCACCATGAGCGTCATATCCGAGACATTTTATGATCCGTGCCTGTAGAAAAAACACAAACATAGTAATAGTGTTGTCTGGGTACGTCATAAAGCACGTATACGGCAAGACAGGCGTTGTCCTTGCAGAATATTGTGTTACAACTACGAATGCCACGCTATTTTTCCAAGACACCTAACAAGTGTTCTGTTAAATTATATAGTGGTCGCCGTCAGCCATCTTCACTGACGGGTTGCTTTCACCGCTAAATTCCACAAGCGGATGGTCACTGGGAACAAATAAATATGACATGTGCCCTATCGATAATAATTATTTCTGCAGGTATAGGTATATGCATTGATATTATTGTTGTACATCAACATATATACCTACACGTTTGAATCGATTTATATTTTTTTCAAAACCGGTAATGAACAAATTCCATGATTACCGACATATGATATGCACTTATGACAAACATGGCGTAATAGTCGCCTTCACTGACGACTATATAGTTGCATAATTGTCGTTAGCGTTTAGTCCAGTAGCAAATACCAATGACTAGGGTATTATTGATTAATAAACAGTTTCATTTCTAATGAACACAATATTTCTTGGACATTCTGAAACAAAAAACAAAAATCAACCCGGTATAACCTCGATTTGTTTATTCACAAATATGATATTCATGTGGTAATACGTTGACTAAAATCTTATCGTGTACACTTACCCAAACATCCACGCTCCTCCAAAAACTAATATTCGGACGATACTTCTCTGCTTCTTCGAAATCCTCGCTAAAGTAGACATCGTTAGTGAACTTGCGAAAAATCTCCGGCGTCCAGGGAAATCTTCCCTTTGGCAAGGGACAGGGATATACGCGGGATTCGATGCATCTTTCAACCTCAGTGCGCCGCCTGAGAGTTCTTGGCCATCGGCGTAATCCTGATACGGTTTGTAAAAGCCCGACAGACGTCAGCAGCCAGATACACACGGCGAGGTTCGCTGTCGCCATTTCTGTGTTGAGATAATTGTAAACAATATATCACATTGCACTTGAGTAAAGCATGTTCGTTATAAGTGTTATAAACCGGTAAAGATAAAAGATTCACGTCAACTACTAATATACAAAACAATACATAATGTTTGATTTTGCAATATGTAGATCATTTAATGTATATTTGTAATACGAACAAATGTGGTTGGATGTTCTGGCGATAGTTGCCCTCATAGAAAGCATAACTAACAACAACAACAATTACTACTACTACTACCACTACTATTACAAAAACAACAAATACTACAACTAATACTACTACTACTACTATTGCTACTATTACTACTATTACTACTAGTAGTAGTAGTAGTAATACTACTACTACTACTGCTACTACTACTACTGCTACTACTATTACTACTACTACTACTACAACTACTACTACTACTACTATTACTACTACTACTACTACTACTGCTGCTACTACTAATACTACTACTACTACTACTACTACTACTACTACTACTACTTCTATTACGACTTCTACTTCTACTAGTACAACAACAACAATAACAAGAGAAACTGCACATTTGTTAGAACAGCTATGATCAAAAAGTAACACAAATGGTGGACAGAAGAAATATTAATGACCTAAGGAAAGAGGTCGATGTGCCGTAGATAGTAACGAGAAGTTTGTAAAGAATCCGGATGAGTTTGGCAGTCTATTTGGTAAGAATGTCAAATTACAGATGAGAACATTGACGAAAAAGGCTATGGTCGCAGGAAAAACGAAGACCACAGCTGCGTGACGAGAGATGTTTGTACATCAGCATACATTCATACACCCTTGTACGCGCGTACATGCGTACGAACGCACGCATTCGTGCTGACAGGCAGGCAAATGGTCAAGCAATGCGTTCATAAAACCATGCCCTCAGGCACGCATACACGAATATAATCATTCACCCATACACGCATATTCGTATGCACGCATAAACGCTATCACGCATATGCATATTAATATAATTATACAAGCACACACCCAACATGGGAAATTGAAATAAACGGTCATTTTCATATGTTTATAGCAACCATACTGTAAAAGCGTGTCTGACAGTTTTACGTGACACAATCACAAATATACTAGATGTATCATTGTGTTAAAGGATGTGTCGACATGATCTTAAACAGGTCAGTGTAAACCAATTCTTAATAGTAGTAAAATGATGAAAATAGTGTACGCTTAAATCGAACAAAATAGGAACTCAGAACAAGAAAATCAAAGCTGGATAGATTTTCATACACAAGCATGTTAAGGGATTTATAAAAAGCTATTTAAGATTAAGTATAAAAATATATCATACCCGACAAAAAGGCTTTATTTGTAATTTGTCGAAGTGTAATATGAACACGCCTAGGTTCATGCGTGGCTTAGCATAGATACTATATGGCTTAGGAAATTACAATAGAAAAACGGTGACATACAATGCTTGCAAAACATACACTACGTGTAGGCACGTTGAAACAAAATAAAGACCGTTGTTTTTTTTGCCGGAAACATTGGTGTGTCTACATTGTTGAGAATTTATGGTGCACAAAAGTTGAAAAGCGAGTGGAATTATTGATCGACAAGTATTATTCTTACATTAATATTAAACATAAAATAGCAGTAGACATAAATTTAGTAACAATGTTTTTGAAGGTAAATGAGATAAAGTAGTTTAGAACACATTATTCTAGTGCAGAGTGCATGCATGCTAGCAAACATCAATACTATCAGGTGGCATAAGGTAACAGAGACTGCGGATCAAGCTACGTCGTCCAGGTCCCAACAGAAGCAACAACAAAGCTTTGTGTCGTATGACAACATTTCAGAGTGCATAAGCCTTCCATTAGTAAGTTCACCAACAAAGGTGTTTACTTGGTACAACCTTCAAGTAGGTCTCACAATAGACAATTAATATTATTTGGTTAGTATGACCTGTATTATGTATCTCAATTCGCTACCGTACATGATGTTATTAGTTGATGCTACAAAACAGTTATAAGCGTTGCTTTACTACTAGCAATTCCCAATATACCACGAAATATATTTGTTTCTCAAACATTTTTGGAGAACTATTAAATATGGGAAAACTTACCACACATATACGCATGTTATTTTATAAATAGTGTCTGTGTTGATCGCGAATACTTTCATGTAGATATAACAGTTTCTTACTAAAATCTATCAAACACAACCATAGTGCTTATGGCGTCAGTTGAATACTCAGACTGGGCGTTTCATCACATCCGCAAACGGATGGATATCAAATATCAGTAATTGCGTCACTAGTCGTGAACGTTTCGTGTTTCAAGTGGTCTACAATGAGTAATGTATATGTATTTTTTTTTCATGTATCCGAATCTACTGCCTCTTGGTGACATAAAAAAAAAACAAGTACAACTAATACAAATATTTTATTTTGTCTGTCAAACCGTGATTATAAGGCAAACGTCACTACCGTTTGTGCATAATAACATATTTAGGACCTATATAGTTTGCCGTCTTATCAATTATTGTTATCAGGGCTTAGTCTGGCCTCGATTCAGTTCCATAATTTCAGTTATAAGTTTTTCTTCTTCGTTTCTCTAACTTATCTTGCACTGCTCTCTCCATCAACTGTCTCCATTCCCCTCTATCTTTCGCTCTCGTTCTACACTCTTGTGACAATCCATCGAAGTCTCCCTTTATGCAGTCCTCTCAACGCAGGGTAGGTCTTCCTCGCCTCCATTTCTGCTCCATTCTCCGGGCATCTGATTTACTTGCCAGCCGGTCAACCATTCACTACACATTTATTGCCCACTTCAACGAATAGTAGTTTCCAAAATTGGAAGCAGTACCATTACAAATCCATCCAATACATTAATATACTATTGATACAGGAGACTATTTAGACATGTCTAGAAAAAACACTGTTGTGCCACATCTTTTGTATGTTCCTCTCCTCCACAGCTACTTGTTGTGCCAAATCTTTTGTATGTTCCTTCCCTCCACAGCTACTTGCTATGCCACATCTTCTGTATGTTCCTTCCTCAACAACTACTGTCAATGTAAGAAGAAATAGACAATAAAGCCTTGTTTTTTGCTAAATATTTTATCTAGCCAACTGTTTGATCAGAGGCTACTGCTCCAAGAAAGCGACTGAATATATACACATGCCTAGCCAAAAGTACATGAATAATGACCCATCATTTGCGTATTTATATATAGAAAACATGAACATAAAAAATTAACAACAGTTTTGCTTCCTTCTGCCTATCACTGATTGAACATTTGTCAATATGACTATTTAGCCTGCTTTGTTTCTGTTGTGGAATGAACATGGGACTCATTCATGTTGACTATAACTACAAAGTGGGTGATATATCAGTGTGACCGTAAAAATAACTACCACTGTACTACGGAAGTTTGTTGTTTAAAATTGTTTTGCTATCAGTTATAATAATAATAATTATTATTATTACATGTTTCAATATTTAAAAGAAATTCGCAATGGATTACATTGATCAAGGAGGAAGACGTAGTTGGAAATAGATAAATTCACCTGCAGTCATCAGGACCCAGCCACCGCCGTGCATGTACACCATTCCTCCGCGTGGTCTGTCCTGGGGAGATGTCGGCTGATACAATATCACTTCAACACCATCGAATATCTCGTGTGTCACCTATAACGGGAATTGATATCACACTGCCTTACTCCCTCCTCCAGAACAACAAGCTACGGGCGGCAGCAATCACCATTACATTGTTCAATTACAACTGGTTGATAGAGTCACCATCCGGAGAGAACGTATCAGGTAGGACAACGGACAAAGTGAATCGCAGTACGTAGTTATACCAGGCTGAATAAATTGCTATTTAAAAAAAAATACTTTGCCACTTGGTGCACGGCACTATATACAGTAATTAAATATTAGTAATTATAATGCATTTTTCATTATTGAGATAGAAATGTAAACTTACATATGTACAATATTTACTCTAAGAAATGACCTTAGTTATATCTGTTAAATAATATATAATAATTAATATCGCATTAAAATAAGTGATTCCTGGTCGAAATAGCATATTTTTTGTGTTAACTTTTGACGCTAACAAAAGTACGTTACTAAGCAGCAATTTGGGAATTTGAATGACGTCGGTTGACTGAATTACTTATACAATGATATCATATAGCTTGCCTTAAGCAAAGGATCTTGAGGTGGCGTAACTGGCTTCGGGAAACTTGGAGGCGGCATCGCTATCATATGACGCATGATGACAGCACCATGAGCGTCATATCCGAGACATTTTATGATCCGTGCCTGTAGAAAAAACACAAACATAGTAATAGTGTTGTCTGGGTACGTCATAAAGCACGTATACGGCAAGACAGGCGTTGTCCTTGCAGAATATTGTGTTACAACTACGAATGCCACGCTATTTTTCCAAGACACCTAACAAGTGTTCTGTTAAATTATATAGTGGTCGCCGTCAGCCATCTTCACTGACGGGTTGCTTTCACCGCTAAATTCCACAAGAGGATGGTCACTGGGAACAAATAAATATGACACGTGCCCTATCGATAATAATTATTTCTGCAGGTATAGGTATATGCATTGATATTATTGTTGTACATCAACATATATACCTACACGTTTGAATCGATTTATATTTTTTTCAAAACCGGTAATGAACAAATTCCATGATTACCGACATATGATATGCACTTATGACAAACATGGCGTAATAGTCGCCTTCACTGACGACTATATAGTTGCATAATTGTCGTTAGCGTTTAGTCCAGTAGCAAATACCAATGACTAGGGTATTATTGATTAATAAACAGTTTCATTTCTAATGACCACAATATTTCTTGGACATTCAGAAACAAACAACCAAAATCAACCCGGTATAACCTCGATTTGTTTATTCACAAATATGATATTCATGTGGTAATACGTTGACTAAAATCTTATCGTGTACACTTACCCAAACATCCACGCTCCTCCAAAAACTAATATTCGGACGATACTTCTCTGCTTCTTCGAAATCCTCGCTAAAGTAGACATCGTTAGTGAACTTGCGAAAAATCTCCGGCGTCCAGGGAAATCTTCCCTTTGGCAAGGGACAGGGATATACGCGGGATTCGATGCATCTTTCAACCTCAGTGCGCCGCCTGAGAGTTCTTGGCCATCGGCGTAATCCTGATACGGTTTGTAAAAGCCCGACAGACGTCAGCAGCCAGATACACACGGCGAGGTTCGCTGTCGCCATTTCTGTGTTGAGATAATTGTAAACAATATATCACATTGCACTTGAGTAAAGCATGTTCGTTATAAGTGTTATAAACCGGTAAAGATAAAAGATTCACGTCAACTACTAATATACAAAACAATACATAATGTTTGATTTTGCAATATGTAGATCATTTAATGTATATTTGTAATACGAACAAATGTGGTTGGATGTTCTGGCGATAGTTGCCCTCATAGAAAGCATAACTAACAACAACAACAATTACTACTACTACTACCACTACTATTACAAAAACAACAAATACTACTACTACAACTAATACTACTACTACTACTATTGCTACTATTACTACTATTACTACTAGTAGTAGTAGTAGTAATACTACTACTACTACTGCTACTACTACTACTGCTACTACTATTACTACTACTACTACTACAACTACTACTACTACTACTATTACTACTACTATTACTACTACTACTACTACTACTACTGCTACTACTAATACTACTACTACTACTACTACTTCTATTACGACTTCTACTTCTACTAGTACAACAACAACAATAACAAGAGAAACTGCACATTTGTTAGAACAGCTATGATCAAAAAGTAACACAAATGGTGGACAGAAGAAATATTAATGACCTAAGGAAAGAGGTCGATGTGCCGTAGATAGTAACGAGAAGTTTGTAAAGAATCCGGATGAGTTTGGCAGTCTATTTGGTAAGAATGTCAAATTACAGATGAGAACATTGACGAAAAAGGCTATGGTCGCAGGAAAAACGAAGACCACAGCTGCGTGACGAGAGATGTTTGTACATCAGCATACATTCATACACCCTTGTACGCGCGTACATGCGTACGAACGCACGCATTCGTGCTGACAGGCAGGCAAATGGTCAAGCAATGCGTTCATAAAACCATGCCCTCAGGCACGCATACACGAATATAATCATTCACCCATACACGCATATTCGTATGCACGCATAAACGCTATCACGCATATGCATATTAATATAATTATACAAGCACACACCCAACATGGGAAATTGAAATAAACGGTCATTTTCATATGTTTATAGCAACCATACTGTAAAAGCGTGTCTGACAGTTTTACGTGACACAATCACAAATATACTAGATGTATCATTGTGTTAAAGGATGTGTCGACATGATCTTAAACAGGTCAGTGTAAACCAATTCTTAATAGTAGTAAAATGATGAAAATAGTGTACGCTTAAATCGAACAAAATAGGAACTCAGAACAAGAAAATCAAAGCTGGATAGATTTTCATACACAAGCATGTTAAGGGATTTATAAAAAGCTATTTAAGATTAAGTATAAAAATATATCATACCCGACAAAAAGGCTTTATTTGTAATTTGTCGAAGTGTAATATGAACACGCCTAGGTTTATGCGTGGCTTAGCATAGATACTATATGGCTTAGGAAATTACAATAGAAAAACGGTGACATACAATGCTTGCAAAACATACACTACGTGTAGGCACGTTGAAACAAAATAAAGACCGTTGTTTTTTTTGCCGGAAACATTGGTGTGTCTACATCGTTGAGAATTTATGGTGCACAAAAGTTGAAAAGCGAGTGGAATTATTGATCGACAAGTATTATTCTTACATTAATATTAAACATAAAATAGCAGTAGACATAAATTTAGTAACAATGTTTTTGAAGGTAAATGAGATAAAGTAGTTTAGAACACATTATTCTAGTGCAGAGTGCATGCATGCTAGCAAACATCAATACTATCAGGTGGCATAAGGTAACAGAGACTGCGGATCAAGCTACGTCGTCCAGGTCCCAACAGAAGCAACAACAAAGCTTTGTGTCGTATGACAACATTTCAGAGTGCATAAGCCTTCCATTAGTAAGTTCACCAACAAAGGTGTTTACTTGGTACAACCTTCAAGTAGGTCTCACAATAGACAATTAATATTATTTGGTTAGTATGACCTGTATTATGTATCTCAATTCGCTACCGTACATGATGTTATTAGTTGATGCTACAAAACAGTTATAAGCGTTGCTTTACTACTAGCAATTCCCAATATACCACGAAATATATTTGTTTCTCAAACATTTTTGGAGAACTATTAAATATGGGAAAACTTACCACACATATACGCATGTTATTTTATAAATAGTGTCTGTGTTGATCGCGAATACTTTCATGTAGATATAACAGTTTCTTACTAAAATCTATCAAACACAACCATAGTGCTTATGGCGTCAGTTGAATACTCAGACTGGGCGTTTCATCACATCCGCAAACGGATGGATATCAAATATCAGTAATTGCGTCACTAGTCGTGAACGTTTCGTGTTTCAAGTGGTCTACAATGAGTAATGTATATGTATTTTTTTTTCATGTATCCGAATCTACTGCCTCTTGGTGACATAAAAAAAAAACAAGTACAACTAATACAAATATTTTATTTTGTCTGTCAAACCGTGATTATAAGGCAAACGTCACTACCGTTTGTGCATAATAACATATTTAGGACCTATATAGTTTGCCGTCTTATCAATTATTGTTATCAGGGCTTAGTCTGGCCTCGATTCAGTTCCATAATTTCAGTTATAAGTTTTTCTTCTTCGTTTCTCTAACTTATCTTGCACTGCTCTCTCCATCAACTGTCTCCATTCCCCTCTATCTTTCGCTCTCGTTCTACACTCTTGTGACAATCCATCGAAGTCTCCCTTTATGCAGTCCTCTCAACGCAGGGTAGGTCTTCCTCGCCTCCGGGCATCTGATTTACTTGCCAGCCGGTCAACCATTCACTACACATATATTGCCCACTTCAACGAATAGTAGTTTCCAAAATTGGAAGCAGTACCATTACAAATCCATCCAATACATTAATATACTATTGATACAGGAGACTATTTAGACATGTCTAGAAAAAACACTGTTGTGCCACATCTTTTGTATGTTCCTCTCCTCCACAGCTACTTGTTGTGCCACATCTTTTGTATGTTCCTTCCCTCCACAGCTACTTGCTATGCCACATCTTCTGTATGTTCCTTCCTCAACAACTACTGTCAATGTAAGAAGAAATAGACAATAAAGCCTTGTTTTTTGCTAAATATTTTATCTCAACAATTTAAAGATCCTCAATCAGTTCGTTTGCCCATTGAAAATCCGGTTCTTTTATGTGCAGATGAGTAATGTGTGAATAGTTTAATTAGTGCGCACAAACTGTTTAATAACAAACAATTCGTACTTGTTTTTCATCGACAACAAATATTTGTCGTTACATCGGGTAGTTAGCGCGAAAGCCAATTGCGCTGTCTACCTCCTGCGCCATTTCAATGACGTGCTATACGCGAGATCAGCACCCCGCGTATACCAAAACAGTAATGACAAACACGTGCTTTGGCGTATCAATGTTACAGTTCCAAAGTGGTTATACGAAGATACATATTACACTATTGCAGATGGCAACAACAACAACGCGTAGCTGTGTATAAATTCAACGAGAATTAGCCAACAATTGTGACACTGAATTGTACGAGTACAACATCACATAACTGCAACTGGCGAACGTCTACACTCGACTCGTGTCTGATTCTAAGAGTATTTAAACGTCATCGTACCAGCCAGACATTCAGTCGGAGAGTGACATCGGGCATACTATTTGATATGTAATTGGTATTGTATTTTGTTACGCTGGATCATGTTAATAAGCAGTTATTGCAACAATACATATTACGAGAGTAGATGATATGAAGGTGCGAAATAACAAGTAACACTGGTTTAGCAGTAGGCCCGTGTTGACCGTGCAAGTAACCAAAGACCTATTACCAATAAGACCTGTCACTCGCTAGCCTCTCCTATTGAATAACATTATTCCACTTCAGAGCGGTGGCGCCCCCTAGTGGTTGGATTGCTAATGCGACTAATGTTCTATGTGCGCCGTGTTAATTTGATGGTTTTCACATTATAATTACAGGATTCATATTAACTTTTAGGCGCTGGGATGCAGACTGAATTTAAAATGTTCAATAGAAACCACATAAATGTTATTAAAAATAATTCGTATTACATATAGCTAATAGATAAGGCAAGTTAACTATATGCTTAATTGATCTCTACAAGTGAGTTAAACCCGCTTTGTAGGCGCTATATAACGAATGAAGAGCTCAGCCATCAAATTTAATAGGTCTACCATTTCTGTTATCTGAACATTACATTAGTTAACTATTAAACTGATATAACATTAAACTTACATAATTAATTAATATAACAATAGTAAATAATGTACAACACTTGATCATAATTGAAAACTGGTCATATCAAATTGTGTGTATCTGTGTGTGTGTGTGTGTGTGTGTGGTGTGTGCGTGTGCGTGTGCGTGTGCGTGTGCGTGTGCGTGTGCGTGTGCTTGTGCGTGTGTGTGCACAAAACGGTGACTCATATAATTAATTAATTAATTATCCAAATCAGTGAATTAATAGAACAAGGTGACACAGTTTCCCGAATATATATGAAATAAAAGCAGGCGAGTTCAACAATCCATATCAGTATGTGATATTATGTGTAGACATAAATATTGAAATTTATTTAAATTGATTAACTTATACAACAAGGCAAACCATTTTCCTTTGACCAATAGTGTAAAATATCAAAATAAAGCAGAACACCTAAATGCTCGCCTACAGGTGATGTAATTTTTTAATCTTCTTATTTCTTCTCCCCTTCAGACTTGTGTGGTACTGGATGCTTGACCTCAGTGTGTGGTGTACCCCTATTACCAAGAAAAGACGGATAATAGTATCTATGCACGTAGTGCAGGAGCTCGCTACACATTACCTCTTGGTATTACAACATCTCATGAAAACAACTTGTCCATGTGCATCATGTCAGTGAAGGTCTTTGTTTCCAAAGTTCCCACAATATCTGCCAGCTGATTCGTTGGCTCTACCAATCCCGACATTTTGTCTGTCATGCCTTCATATCTTTTCAGGTCAAGGAATAACGTCGCCTGATCTTCCACTTCACCAGGGTTGGTGTCCTCCAGGTGCACGAGGCACTGTGACAGCTTTGTTGCAACTGTACCGGGCAATATATCCAGCAATGTAGCAGATAATAAGGTGGTCTATTGTAGATAGATCTTCCATATGTTGCCCGACCACATCTGTGACCATAGCCTGTGGCACCAACCCTTGTGTCGTTGGAGAAATCGTAGCGTCTCCAACATCTGCCGTCTTCAGAGCTTTGAGGGATAAGCACAATTAATCCAAATTATCTTTATACTTGACACCGTTACTCTTGTGTACCAGGCTGTCCACGAGCACCAGGCGGAAAGCAGCTCGGAATTGTTGGGCATCAGGATTCGTGCAGTACCGCCCTTCCCCACTTATGGTTGCGAACAATTCTCGGGTGTCTTATTTAAGTCTCCGTGTCGATAGGAACTTGACATTGCCATTCTCCAGTGCATCCTACAAAAGAAGAACTGCGTTGATGCTGAACTACCACCTTTCACTGCAAGGCAGTTGTCTCAAAGTGAACGTTATTGTTTCAAGCAACTGGAGGCTTTGTTTCAGGAACTCCTTTTGATTGCTCCTCGCATTGAAAGCGAGCATCATCTGTATCGATGACTTGATTCTCGAGCTGTTAAAGCAATTCATGAGTTTGTCAAATCGTTCCAGTAACTGAGCAGTGTAGATGACCTCTTGTGGAAGCTCTCCCGCTCGCACCATTGAAGCTATGCCAACAGCAACGGGGTGCGAGATAACTTGAGTTGCCGGACAAACTCTTAAAGCAGCAAACGACGGAAGTCTGATGTGCTTTTCAGTCAGCAACGGGGCATACATGAGGGGACCAGTGTTGATGTCTTTGTAGTAGAAGAAAACGATATATATTCCCACGATATGCACTTGTCGTCGATTGTGTATCCCGTCTTCTTTAAATTATTGTGAATGTTTTTGAGTATGTGTGATGGATCATACATACAAAAGACCCTGTGGCTGTTGTGCTCGAAGAATGGTCTTGCGATGGATACACCAAGTTTCGTGAACAAAGATCGGTTACTCGATCCTTGATCGCAGATAGCCAGTAGTGGCGTGAATCCTGTTGCAATCAAATTCTCAATGGCTTCAAGCAGGACGTCTTTTATGATTGTGGTAGACATCGGTCAGCTTTTCAAAAAAATACCCCAGCGGTTTTTGCCTGTGATGCTCCGTGCCATCACAACCGTGCATGATTTGACAGCTACTTCTTTCTTCCGATTACTCTCATGTCCTCATATCCCTCAATTCGATCCATTGCAGAGTTATACTCTAAGCCTTCCTTGGTGCTCATTACGTCAAAGAGCACGACACACAACATGCTATCAGCTGAGAGTGTTTTCCCCTTTTCACTAAGAGCCTGGAACACCAAATCGTTGAACCCAGGATAGATTTTGCACTGCTTGTCGCAGAGTTGCAGGCGAAGGGAGGGGGAAATTTTTCCAAAGAAACCGGTAGCATTTCGGTAACGTATGGTACAGTGAAAGCGCTACGGCCTCGTTTGTGTTATCCCATCTAAAACCCTGCTTCTTCCTATCAGTCATGATAATATGGGATTTGATGACATCTAGCGCCGTGTCCGTGACATGAACATCCAACAGCTTCAACAAATTGGCCTTACAAGGTTTCTTCCAGTGGCCTTCGTTGTTGTCCTCTGCCATCTCTTCTTAAACTTTTGCTTCTGCTTGAGGAGCACGTGCACGGGGGAAGGCTCACAGGTCTGATCATTTTTGATCTGTACGTTCGACTGCAGCTTCTGCTCAACAGTAAATTGTGTGACAGGCTTTGTAATTGGATTCAACTTTCATTTATTTTGTTGACGGCGCGTCACGCTAGACAATGGTGGTAGATTAGGAACGGCAAAGATTGTATGGAAGGCGTTCCATGCAAGTGACCTTTTGACTGCCAAATGAATTAATTATATTGTATTTCAATGAATGGAAGTAGTGGTAAGAGGTCCGCCATCCCCGGAAGTGACCTAAGATCAAAGGCTTTTTCGTTTTTTATAAGTAGAATTCCTACGTTTTTTATCAGTATGATTTAGCAAACGTCAAAAGTGATTGATGGGGGTCATGAGAAAGAGGGTGTCGCCATCTACTGAATAAAGATGGAATAAATAGGGTGAATGACGACCTCTAGTGGCTAATCAGGTACTAATTAGGATCAACCTCTAGTGACTAATCAGGTACTAATTAGGGTGGTTATGAGTAGCGCATTCACTAGAGGGTAGCACTAGCAATAGCTAAAACCCCCTAGTGACTGAAAAGCGTCGATGGTGGTGCGTATAGGCGATTGTGACGGTGTCAGCGCACCAGATGTCGCTATGGACGGAAAGTGGAAGCACCCTTTTACGTGTATAGTGTCCGGCCCTACGGGGTGTGGGAAGACTACTTTCGTTGTACGCCTGTTAAAGTTTGCTTCGTGTATGATTTCGCCGCCACCGGAGAAAATTCTGTGGTGTTACGGCCAGTGGCAGACCGCTTACGACTCTATGGCCGGCGTGGAATTTGTAGACGGTTTGCCGGATCCGTCGCTTCTGGACGCCAAAACGAGGACGCTTCTAGTGCTCGATGACCTTATGTCGGAGACCGATAGTAGCATCACGACTTTGTTTACTAAAAAAAGTCACCACTGCAACGCGTCCGTCGTACAGCTTTTGCAGAATCTCTTTCCGAAAGGGAAAGAAAATCGCACAATCAGTTTAAACGCGCAGTATATGGTCCTCTTCAAGAGTCCCCGGGACGCGGGGCAAGTAGGCCACCTGGCGAAGCAGATGTATCCGGGCAGTGTCAACTACATGGTGGAGGCGTACAAGGATGCCACGTCGGCCGCCTACGGTTACCTCCTGGTGGATCTGAAACAGGAAACGCCGGAAACCATGCGCCTGCGTACGGAAATTTTTCCCGACGACCCCGTTCAGTACGTCTATGTGCCGACGAGACTATAAAAAAGGTGGGGTGCGCCGTGGCCGCCGTCATTCGACAGGATGACAGAGCGCGTGAAGAGGCACATCCTTGCCCTGCAGCTGTTGCGCCGCTACAAGGGGAATACGAATCTGAGAAAGGCGGTAATCACTCACGCGGACGCCGACCTCATCTGCAGTCTGGCCGACTGCGCGTATAACATCCTGCGAGGGAACGTGAAATTGACGCCTAACAACCGAAAAGTGCTGACAAAGTTCAGGAACAATTTGCGCAAGTTAGCGTCGAAAAAAGTGCCCATCAAACGGAAGAGGGCCGTCCTGCAGACGGGTTCGGGCGCGTTTCTGACGGCGCTGCTGGCACCGTTGGCGAGCACCTTTCTGCCCCTCCTCAGGCAGGCTTTCGGTTGATGCAGCACGCGAAGAAGATGGCGCTGGTAGACCCCCGGTTGGTGGAGCGTCTACTGCCGTTACTATCGCAACCGACCACGACCACGTCGCGTGTGATGAGTAGCCTGGACGGCGATATGAAAGCCGTTCTCGAGCGTGCCGATTTATCCGAAGGCGAAAAGGTGGTGGCGTACAATCAACTGCTGAGTCGTTACAACGCCATGGAGGCGTCTCGCGCGCAGCAGCCGATGCGCGTGTCCGTAGTGAAGAACGAGTCGTCGTCCGATCAGCCGCCGTCGCCGCCGCCGCCGCCGCCACCACCACCACCACCTACGTCCGATCAATTGCCGGGGGAGATGGAGAGCGAGGCCGTGAAGAGCGTACCGAAAGTGCTGAAAGAAAAGGCCCGCCTCCTGTTGGCCCGACTGAGGGCCGACCCGCTGATTCGCTGGAACGATCGAGCGGAACTCGTGTACGCCGGTACGCCTATTGCCGGAAGTAATATGGTAGATCTCGTGAACGATCTCATGCGAACGCGTAAGTCGGCCCCCGCGCCGGTTGGCTGGGAAGCGTTCGGCGACCATATAAGGCGGCTGAACGTCCCTATGGAATTCGTCGGCAACCCCCAGCGTCGGGCGTATATACAGCGCGAGCAGAAGCGAAAGGGGCGCACTCGGTCCGTCGAGCGCGAGCAGAAGCGAAAGGTGCGCACGCGGTCCGTTGAGCGTACGCCGTGGTCCAGCTTTTAGCGTGTCCCGTAGAGGATGCCGCCCGACCGAAGATCAGTACTCGTTGTCGTCGTAGCAGTCGTAATTGCGGCGGTCATCGTCGCCGTTCTCTTGTTCGCCGTATCGTCGTCGCCGCCGCCGCGCGTCCCATGGTGTCCCGGCGGACTCGTGGTGCGCAACGAGACGGCCGGCGGACTCGTGGTGCGCAACGAGAGCGCCAACAACGCGACGGCCTACTGAAGCGCGCCTACTTCGACCCGAAACGGGCAGGCAGTTATGGCGGCGTCGATGCGTTGCGCCGGTCGGCCGCGGTGCCCAAGCCGGCCGTTGGGCGGTGGCTGGCGGCGCAGGACGCCTATACGCTTCACAAGCCGGTTAGGCGCCGATTTAAGCGACGTCGCGTTATCGTGGGCG